>VMOF01000024.1:5439069-6045743 GCA_011764245.1 Trialeurodes vaporariorum | reverse complement strand
CAAAAAGTACACTTATGACCTATCAAATTGTTTAAAAATCTGCTGAATCGACTCGCATAAATTGTTTAGATACTATTTTGCTTAGGTTTCGAGATAAACGCCCCGGAACGAAAATCCCGTGTTTTTTTTCCCTATACCCCGAGTCATTTTTGCTCCACCCGTTGCAGCCAATCAGAGGCCAGCTCAGGCCAGCCCGCGTTCGGATCCCTTATCTACGTTGACCACGCAGGCCTTCCATTCAATTGCGACTCTTGTTTACTCTTTGATTGAAAGCAATATTTTGCCACAAAGAAACCAAAGACATTATTGCAAAGATGTCTACAACGTGAACAATAACAAAAGGATAACCGGCAATCGGGCAACAGGTTGTCGTTCCATTCTCATTCCTCATGCCGTTCCTTGTTGGATGAAAGCAGGATGAAAGACGACAGCGCGACTTGGCAACAGGGCAAGTCGTTTGACAGTGGAGAGAAATATTTTTCGCTGTGGAGAGGAAACTTTTTTGTCCCGCGGAGAGGAATATTTTTTTGGAGGGGAGAATTTTTTTCCTCACCGTGAAAAAAAAGTTTCCTCCTCCGTTAAAAAAATTATTCCCCTAAAAAAAATTTTTTCTCTCCCGAAAAAAAGTTTTCTCCCACAACGAAAGTTTTTTCTCTCCCGAAAAAAAGTTTTCTCCCACAACGAAAGTTTTTTCTCTCCGAAAAAAAAGTTTTCTTCCCCAGGTTTACGGAAAGTCCGCCATAGAAAACTTCTCGCCTTGTTGGAGCGTTTATTGCTATTTGTTATGCGTTACTAAACAGCGGTTAATTTGTGGTCATTTGTATGGTGGCAAGCTCCTTTTTTTGTCTCTGGTGTTTTCTACTTTGTTTTTGGCTACCCTCCTTCAAAGCGAGATGGTGACTTTGTTAAGCAGGCGGGTGCGATACGCTGATATTAACACTATCGTAGATTTAGATAAATCGGTCTTGCAAATACAATCGACCGACTTGGATGGAGACGTTAGATTGTTTGGAGCCGATCCCAAATATCAATCTATTACCGAAAAAATTGATGATAATTTTGTCTTCATCAACAAAGTAATGTCGGGAAAAATTTCCTCCGCTTACAGGTCATTCAATGCTAGCTTGGACCCCCTGGTTGCAATGAAGGAAAAAAATGAACATCTGAAAAAGGCAGTGGATGCAATGCAAGAAAAATCGCTGCACATTTTGGAAAATGACGCTTTTTTATGTCATTTAATGATTGAGTTCGATAAAGAAACGAAAGACGCGCTCTTAAAAATGATCTCCGGGCCTGCCGAGTTCCACTATGTTCAGGAGAGTGTCATGAATTTTCCGTTCACTTATTCATTTTCGAAATATTCAGCCTTTACAAAAATATTTAGTGACCGCATCCTTTTTCTAGCTGAAGGTGGTCATCTAAGATATATGTTGATGGATGAAGACCTCAGTGCACCACAAAAGCTCCGAACGTTTTATGAAGTAATGCATCGTGGAAAACTTGACGGACTTAGACCTTTCTCAATAGCTGACTTGGGAGCAGGTTTTTTGAGTCTCGTGTGTGGCCTGATTTTGAGTTGTCTCGTCTTTGCAGCGGAGCTACTGATTTCTCAATATTTTTAAGAATTTCCTCTGTAATTTCCTCTGTTTTGTCTTCTTTCTCTCCATCCATTTGAGAGCGAATGTAATGGGAAATGAATGATGTATTTGAACAACGGTGATGAACTGGCCATTTCATCCACATATCCACATCCATCTATCCTTTTCTCACTAACAAGTTCCCATAGGTGGAAAGAGAGATAGAATGACTTCTTACTAAGTCTCCTTCTGTCGCAAATGGTGCCCTACACATACTTTTTGGACCTGTAATCAATCAAGATACCTCTTTCTTTCATTTTTTAACTTCACATTTCAATATTTGAAATCATCTCGCAGTTTGGTTTAAGTCACACCACGCTTTGATTAAAATTACTGGATTAATTGTGTTAAAACACGTTTTTTTCTGATTTGTCCGTAAAGCAACCCCTTATTACTCCGTTTTTTTGTTTTTTTGTTTTTTTTTTTCAAGTCTGTGGCACTAGTGAAGTGAAGAAACACGGCTGCCCCACTTGGAGCACATTATCAAAGTCAACGTTTGGATACGAATCCAGAGTCGGCGTTTTGAAATTGTAAAGGTTTTAAAAACATATTTATTCAAGAGACTCATCAAACATTTTTTTTTAAAAACTTGGAGCGCAGCCAGTGGCGTCGCGTGCTATCTGGCAACAAAGTGCCTCCTCCATTTAAAAGAATTCAAGATATTGAATTTACCGTGTGCACTGTGCGCCCCCCGAATTCGACCTTTTTCATGAGTTAAATGGGTAGATACAGTGTCGCCAGATTGCACGCGACGCCACTGAGCGCAGCAAGTACTTTCTTATGCCCCCTTTTGCCCGAAAAACATTCACTGAGAGAAATCACTTTTTTAAGAAAATAAGGAAACAAGTTTACTTGTGATAGTTATCCTTGCGCGAATTAAAGCTCTGATTGCATGAAGGTGACACCACTGTCACAACAAGGAATCTTTTACTTGTAGCAGCAGATTTTTCTTTGGGTTAAAGGAATGGGCTCCGTAGTCAATATTTGACTGTTGCAGTTTCTTCAACACAAACTAATACATCTTGGATTAAATAAAGAATTCTCTCAGTGTTGCCGCACACTGAAAAAAGTACTTGGTTAAAGTTTACTATATTGACATAGTAAACTTTTCATGGTTAAATCTTACTATAATTAAGGTAAAGTTACAAAAAATATAGTAAATGAAAAACGAGGCACATTTGTAAATTAAACCGCGTAAAAATAGTAAAATCAAACTTTGTGGATTTTACTATGTGTTGGTGAAAGTTTACGATGAAATGGTTACTATCTACGATTTTCGTGGTTAAATCCAGCAATAAAGCATATGGTAAACTTTACTACGTGAGAATGGTAACGGTAACCATCGACGTGGATTGTCGTATATCCAAACCAAGTGTATAGTAAACTTTAACCAATATATATGGTAAAGTTTAACCAAGTAGGTATTTTAGGCGCACCGTTGGCACAACGTGCGCCTATTGAAATCGCCCTGATACTCAATAGAGTATACTACGCCCCCTTGTGATCAAATGGCGAAATGAGCTTTTTTGATGTCGTGAAATTTAGGTTGTGTCCTGTGTTTTTTTTATGCTAATTTCATTTGAAAAGTTAATGTTCTCCCAGCCACGACTGAATTCTGAGTTGGTTGGGAGTAATTTCATGTTCATTGATTGACGTTTTTTTAAAGTTATTCTATGTCAAAAATTTCCAACCTCACTTTTTGATTATTTCAAATTTTCCCGGTATATATTCTAGGTGATCAAGAGAACCAATCATTTGCCGTTCTGAATGTTTGTTTTTTTGCATGTAAATGCAATTATTATAATTAATTATAGCGTGTGGTCAAACGCAAAACGGAAAGCCCCTACAGCAAGAACTCTGAACATTCCTTATCTCAATTCTCAGAATTCTCATTTAATTACCAAAAATTACTGCGCATCGAAGAGGATCTCTTATTATTCAGCCCTGATGTCGTTGTTTCCATAGTGGTCCCTGCCCTAACCTCCTCCATATTTCCTATCAAATTTCAGCTATTTGTTTACGCTCAACGTAATAAAATTACTCTGCTTGCGTTTATAGTAGCTATGACTCGTGAATTGGTAAGAGTTCAAAGGTTCAACAATGGGACCTCTGAATAGTGTGATGTGCTGACTTGCTTTATATTTCCATCATGTTGTTATTGTATGTGAAATTTCTTAGTCCTATTCAGAACGAAACAAGGAAATGCTTCTTATTTCTCTACTTCTACATTTTTTTTTGAAGGTCCTAAAGGAAGTCAGCCCTCTTTCAATTTTAAAGAAATGTGCTTTGCGGTCAAATTTTCTGACATTTTATTTAGTCTGGCAACTCCCGTCAAATGACTTAGCGCTTCAAGGCATCATTTATTCAATGCAGTTATTTCGCTCTTTCTCTATTTACAAGTAAATTTCTAGTACTCCAGGAACTTCCTGATTTCTTATGCTACCTTATGCTACATCTGTTGTACTACCTATGTTGATTCAAGCTGTCACTCTCCTTATATGTCTCAAAGTATCTTGAGACACTCAAACTGGTTCCTTAATCATATAGTTTGGTAGTCCGCTAACCTTTGACAGTCACCTATCTTGTCGGAGATCATCATCAGTCATGCCTAAAAGTTTAGCGCTTAGACTTTTGTACAAAATTGGGATTGCGCCTCACTATTTGGTGACAGTTAAGTTAGCGTCATATGAAGAAATATGAATCAGCGCTCCATTTCTTTCTGAAATTTGTGTTACCGAGTCAATTTCTTCTGAAAATTATGTCAGCGTACGTGCTGTTTTTTACTGAAACTTGAGTGAGCGCACAGTTTTGAGCAAAAACATTTTCAAACGCTATAAGAAAAAAAGAAAACAATATGGCATTGGAGAAAATGGGGAAATTGAGTTAGTGCTTATACTTTTGCTGAAAATTAAAGTCGTGCACCATAATTTGGTTAAAATTAAGTTATGGCGCTTTTTTTTTTGCTGCAAAATGACTCAACGAGCCATGTCTTTCTGAAAATAGTGTGATCTCATCAAATTCTAAAAATTATGTCAGCGCATCGGTTTTTACTGATACTGAGGTGAGAGCGCTAATTTGAGCCAAAAATATATTTAACGCTAATAATCAGAATTAGAGACTGATTAGGTTGTGTTGAGGTTGGATCAGTCATGCCTAAAAGCCTAAATCCGACGGAGATGGTGTGATTGTATTTTTACTTTCTCACTCAAATGAAATTAGAAAAATTGAGAAAGTATTGTATTGCGTTGGCGCAGAGATTTTCAAGGTATTTTGTTGCGATAGTTGGCCTCTCAGGACAAAGTCAATCATGATTTAGTCAAAGTATTGTCTCTTATCATGTCTAATACCATCCATAAGAACATCCTTCCATCATATTTTCTATTTCTTAACCCTTTCTGACTTAGAGAGATTTATGTAAAAAAAATCTGTGGCGTCTGTCCGTCAGTCCGGCTGTTCGTCACTCCGTACCTAGGCATAAGTTTTGAACCATTGATCCTTATGCATCCAGATTTTGCACAGTTGTTGCTTTTTAGATTCCCCAGAGGTACTTTTTTGTTTTTTTGAAATTTTGATTTTTAGGGTAGTTATGGGGAAAAAATTATTTTCATTAAAATCAATGGTAAAATGGATAAAAATGAATAAAAATGGAATAATTCAAGTTTGGCTCAATCAATTTTGATGAAAGTTAGCAAAAAAATATCTATTTTCAGCCTACTATAGAATGAACCACTTATAGTTCCTTTATTCATTCCTTCAGACTGTTTAAAAAATCAAAATAAGCGCGCTCAAGCCGAAAAATAGAATTATCGTGAGAAATCAATCTTAAAACTTGGAGTCAATCAATAATGGCTCCATGAATTTTGATAAAACTTTGTACACACAATCTACTATCAATAAACTTAAATATTTTCCTCTCTGTGTCCCCAAAAAAACAACCGATAAAACCATTTCTAGAGGTAATATAGGTGCGATTGAGCAAAAAATTTGGGAATATGAGCAAATAAAAATATAATCCTATTATTTGGGATAGTTCAGGTTTGGTTCAATCAATTTTGATGAAAGTTAGCAAAAAAAAATCTACATTCAGCCTACTATAAAATAAACCACTTATGGTTACAATATTCAACCCTCAAAACCGTTTAAAAAATCAAAATATGTGCGCTCGATCCAAAAAATGGAATTATCGTGAGAAATTAAGTAATCTTAAAACTTGGAGTCAATCAATAATGGCTGGATGAATTTTCATGAAACTTTTTACACACAATCACTATCAAAGTACTAACATATTATCCTCTTTTGATCACCATAAACAACCGATTAGACCTTTTCAAGAGGTAATATAGGTGCGATTGAGAAAAAAATATGGGTATATAAGCAAATAAAAACATAATCTTATTATTTCGGATAATTCAGGTTTGGTCCCATGGATTTTGACAAAATCTGGCAAATAAAATCTACAATTGGTTTACAAAAGAAAATTTGCCCTTACAGTTACAATATACAACCCTTAAGAGAGTTTAAAAAATCAAAATAGGGTGTTTGACCAAAAAAAAAAAAAGAATGAAAGTGAAGAATTAATTTTAAACTTGGAGTCAATCATTAATGGGGTTGATTTTGACAAAAATGTTCACAAACATAATGTGTTAAAAAAATACACTAAACACTGCACTGTGTGCACTAAAACATTTTTCTGGTACAGTCCTCATAAAAACCTTACGACCGTTTCGAGGGGCAATATAGGTACGATCGAGCAAAAATCTTTTGAAACTAATTGTAAGCAAATATTAAGACAAACATAATATTTGCAATAAGTAATTCAAGTATGACTCAATTAAGTTCGATGAAAATTGCATCAAAACGTTTGCAACCAGCCTAGGCAGAAATTTATTTTCAATGTATTACTACAATATTCAACTTTTAAGTCTGAAGCTGTTTAAAAGCAATATAGGTTTCATTACACCAAAAAATAGAATATTCAAGGAAAATTAATTTTATAAAGAAAAGTCAATCAAAAATGGCTGAATGAATTTTGTTGAAATTTTGTTTGCACAATCTACGACTTAAGTACATCTTTGGAGGGGGGGTTTAAACTATTAAACAAAAAAAATTATTTCGAATACCCACAGTTTGAAAGAAGAAACCAAACATAGTACTCAATGGAGGAAATGCAAGAATCAGTACATTTCGACCTCCTATAAAAACTAAGGGAAAAAAGAAACTCCCAAAAATAGAACAAAGAGCAAATATAATGAATGCAGCTCAAAGAATAAAAACTTATTGGAATCTTGAATTACCTACTCTAAACCCTGTTATAAGCAACATCAGATCAAGGCTCTCAATTAGCTTTCAAATAACAAAATAGGCAACTATTCCTACAGCTTCTCTACAAAATTGCAAACTCTTCGGATTGAAGGCAGAAATATTATGTCCGGAGGTGAAAATATTTGAAATTTGAGGGGGTTTGGGGATCTCCTCCAGAATTCTAAAGGGGGTCTGGAGGTATCCCCAGCATTTTAAAGGGGGTTTGGGGGTCTCTCCTAGTATTCTAAAGGGGGTCTGGGGGTCTCCCCCAGAATTCTTTAGGGGGGTTTGGGGGTCTCCCCCAGAATTCTTTAGTGGTGGGGGGGGGTCTGGGGGTCTCCCTCAGATAAAAGTGATGTGAGAAAGTGTTCGTAGGGTATTCCCTACAGTTTATTTTTTATCATTTCGAGATTTGATTAACGTATTTCGGCCATTGTGCGCGGATCAAATGCTTTGTCACCAGTCGTGGGACGTCATGGGGACATTTAGGAGAGATGTCTTTTGACTCACTGTAACTTCTTCATCTTTTCTTACGTTTTGCCATGGCGTCCTTTGTTTTACTTGGCATCACACTTCACGTTCAAATTTTTTACCGGGCAACCAAAGAACGGTGCCAGCTAATGGAATATGGCAACATTGTTTTTCTCTACTCTAACACATCATGAAAAATAATCGATTCTTGGTGGTCCGATTTCTTCTTACTACCGATCACTTTTTCATGTCCCTATTTTGCGGGACATACTATATCGTTAACTACCTTTTTACTAAAGGGGGTTCAAAATTGTTTTATGAGTATTTGATTGTTTATTACGTGCGTTTAGTGATGTGCAGTGGGAAATTCGAAGGATTTGTTCTATGATTGTCCGTAGTGGTCCCACCGCCCCCCCCCACACGACGCACACAGGTTCAGACCCGAACTTTTGCTAGATATGGTGGAACATCTGAGGGGTTGGTTTAAGATTGTCCGTAGTGGTCCTAACCTCCCCCCCAAAAGCCACACACCGGTTCGGACCCAAACTTTTGCCGGACAATTTTTTTTGAGATGATTTTTTGAGAATCCAAGGGATTGTTCTAAGATTATCCGAAGTGGTTCTAACCCCCCCCCCCCCCCCCCCACTCGCCGCGCACAGGTTCGGACCTTAACTTTTGCTGAACAATTTTTTTGAGATGTTGGAAAATTCGAAGGGTTTGAGATTGTCCGTAGTGGTTCCCCCCACCCCCCTCCCCCCACTCGCCGCTTACAGGTTCGAACTTGGACTTTTGCTGTACAAATTTTTTTTAGATGGTGGAAAATTCGGAGGGATTGTTCCAAGATTGTCCGTAGTGGTTCTACACCCCCCTCCCCCCACTCGCCGCACACAGGTTCGGACCCTAACTTTTGCTGGACAATTTTTTTTAGATGTTGGAAAATTCGAAGGGATTGTTCTAAGATTGTCTGTAGGGGTTCTACACCCCCCCCCACTCGCCGCACACAGGCTCGGACCCTCACTCTTGCTGGACAATTTTTTCTGAGGTGGTGGAATATTCGAAGGGTTTGTCCCATATAAGATCGTATGTAGTGGTCCTAACCCCTACCCACTCGCCGCATCCAGGTTCGGACCCGGTTTTTTGCTGGACACATTATTTTTGAGATGGTGGAAATGGAATTTGACTCATGAGGACCAAATTTGCTCAAGGTGCGCCTTCTCTGACACTGTAGTGTCAGAACTATCTGCTTGTTTTTCAGTGCATTCGTACAGTACAAATGTTGTCACCCAGGTGTCCTAAGTCCCCCGAAACAAGAGGCGAATTTTCGCGATCGAATATCATAAACAATACCAACCTAACAACATATTCGAGGAAACTCAATTGTGTATTTAGATGCGTTTTTGGGGCATCGATGGTATCAATTCGATTTCGAATTCACCTCCGGACTTGAATTCAAAATTGAATTGATGCCATCGATGACTGAAAACACAGAAAAAGTTCGAAAAACACGATCCAGTTTCCTGTCATGCACTGTTGTCATGCATAGGTTGGCAATGGTTTTGTCGAATTTAGTCGAATATATTCGCGTCGAAAATTCGCCTAACGTCTTTTAGTTTGCCACACTGTTGGTAGCTCTCAACTTATTTTCGTCCTCTCACTCTTCACTTCTCCCTCTCCCAAACATTTTTTTTCAGTCCCGCTGTGAATCGCTCTGTTTGTCGTCCGACGGAATAGTTGTTGATATTTTTATCGTGGTTCCTCGGTGAGCGGTGCCGGTGCCGGTGCGGTACGGATAATGGTGAATGGTGGAATTGCGGCGATGAGTGCGATGCGCGATACGATACGATACTGTGGTGACTGCATAGTGTATAGTGGACATTCGATTTGTCAAGGCTGGCTAACTATTTCTAACGGGACCCGGGTTCGAGTTCCGATTCGGCGTTCGGATGCGCGAATAACGAATTCGATTTCGCGGTTGCCTCCTCATCGCCAGTCATCAGTCCTCTCCGCTCTGCATTCGATGAGCATGGTTGTCGTTCGTCGGGTCCAGCGGTGAGACCGTTGCACTCTATATCCATTTAAACAGCAAATGTTGTTGATGGAACATTTTCACTAAAATTTCAATAACTTTGGCACCATCTGAAAGCATCCCAACACTCAACAGTCAACAGTTCTGCAGTCGTCGATGCGGTGCCTATCGTAAATAATGTGGTCCATCTGCTATCTCTACATATACATACTTCATGTTATCCCTTCTCACTGCCCCGCCCTTCCTCTTTTTTACTTTGTTGCTCAAAATGCAGGCGAGACAGTTTAGTAACACGGCCTAACGCATTTTTTTTTTTTTTTTTTTTTAGATAACAAGGATGTTGCGCACCACCCCCTCCCCCCTCCTCAATCAGTTTTAGGAAGTACTTGATCAGCTTTAAGTTCACTCTTTAGTAAACTGTCTAATCGGCGAGGAAAGGTGCGGAGAGGGGGGTTGTATACCGAGAAAATATCTAAAAAAAAAAAAAAAAAATTAAATTTTTTAATTTTTTTTTTTTTTTTTTTTTAATTTTTTAATTTTTTTAATTTTAGGCGGCAAATTTTACCCCTCTTTAAAATTTTTTTCTCAGAGTACATATCGATCTGACAACATACATTATGTTTTGTCGCAATGTCAAATGTTAATAGATAATAACAACGGTAGTGATAGTACGGATGTTTGCGGCTTTTGAAACTCTCATCGCGATGTAAGTGACGTGTTGCAATCGCCGCACAGCGCATAAAATCAAGAGGCGTTCGCTTGTAATTTGGCAACAACTAATTCCGCCCATTGAAACCCATGAAAAAGGTCGAACTATAGGGGGTGCACAGTGCAGTGCGTACTCCCTCGAATCAATATTTTGCATGGGTTTTAATGGACGAAATGCAGCGTTGCTAGTTTTCACGCAAAGACACTATGCAATCAAAACTATTGTGGTATGGACATCGCTTTACACAGGAAGGAAAATCAATATAAAAAAGCATCAGTCCAAGGGCCGAATCTCAACACATTCCTTGACTTTTCCTCGAAACTTCCTCGACTCGAAAAAAAGTCTTTGAAATAAATGGGGGATAGAATAAAAGAAGATTTGGGCAGAATGCAGTGAAGAGTAACTCTAAAATATTGTATTGATATGGTATGATGATACACACCGAGAGACGGTTAAATTGATAGAGATGGAATAGATGTCTTTTCAGCAACTTTGATAGAAACGATTAAATTGATAGAAATGGAATAGATTGGATTTTCAGAAACTTTGGAATTGAGGTTGGAGAATGCCCAGATTTCCTCCAAATCTCAAAATTGTCCATAGTAAATTTTTAATTTTCTCTATAAATATCCATTCCACGTACTTCTATCAATTTAACCTTTTCAGTGTACTTCATCAATTCTATCATCCGATATTTCACAATTATTCAATTTAATTATTATTCAATTATTTTTTAATTATTTTCCAATTTCCGCATTATTCAGAATTCTTCCTCCAGTTGATCTTCATTCTTTTTCCAATGTCCATCCTCCATATAAATATTTCAAATTTTTCGAAGAAAAATCAAGGAACGCGTTATCCTAAGATGCTGGTGAAAGGAGAGGAAATGTCTTGTCCGGGAAAGCCACAGTTTATGATCCAATGCGTGCCGGTTCAAAAGACTAAAATTATTCTCGTTAAACGATCGGAACAAATCAAACAAAAAAATAACAAAAAGAGGAGGCCGGAAAAATGGGCCTATATACATAAACGTCAGGGGTGCTCTTCCGAAGAAATTCTAATTGAACCTTCGTTGTAGTTCTCCGGGAAAGAGCTAACCCGTTGTTTTGACGGCGACACGATTGAGTATGGATGCCTCAGCGGATGAGGCAAAGAGAGCGAGCTCCGTTTGCGTGAAATATCGACCGGAATTGTGTCAAAAGTCAAAAACTCGAAAAATAAAAACCACAGGATTTGTGTCGACACGCTTCCGTGGCCGATAATGGCCGGGTAGAGAGAGGGAGAGGGGGGGGCGTTAAAAGGAGTATTTATGTATATGAATATTAAAATATCGACGATTTCCTCGGCTATTATGCCCTCAGAGATAGGCAGGTATGACGTTCCTCGGTTCAAGACGGGATGCTCCTATTGGTATATATATAGAATGTCGCCGCAGGATGCTGTCCAAACAAAAACGGAATGCAGTCTGTGTTTTATATTAGTCGTCATTTTTTTTTTTTTTTTTTTTTTTTTTTAAATTCGATGCCTGTATTAAACGCGTATTTAAGAGATGCAACGCGGGCGACAAGCTAGTTTGTATACAGGTCCATCTACACGTACTTATTTGAAGAAATTATACACGGTAAATGCAAACAGTTTTAGCGTGAAAACTGGGTCGGTTTTAATCCTAGATGAGCTCGAGCCCTCCCCCCCCCCCCCTTCTCCATCTGACAAGAAATGAAAGCCCAGGGGTCCGATACACTTGTTGCCACCCAGTTTTTATTCACAGTGAATTTCGCTTGTTTTACTTGTTTGGTAATTTATACTTACAGTAGCGATGGATAGCGAAAACTGCAAAAAAAATGAGTAAAAATAAGTTTTCCCTCCACGACCCTGTGAGTTATAACCATGTGAGCATCGTTCATTTATAGAACTGTTCTGAAATAATAGTGACGCTATCAGGGGCTGGGGGGGGGGGGGGGGGCTAAAAATCGGGAAAATCTGAAAAAGTCGATGTGGCAACATTTCACATAATTTTAAACATCCCTTTGAGACGAGAAGCAAAAAAAAAAAAAAAAAAAAAAGGTCATCACTTTTCAGCCCCCCCACTTTTTTGGCAGGGCTCTAAAAACGTCCGGTCTGCTCTTCTGGGGCATCGCCTGCATAATTCTAAATGGGAAAACAGACTTACGAGCAAATCTGTCATTTTGGTGAGCTTTCAATCGATGTCGAGGCGCAGGGCTCTCAAAACGTCCCCTCTGCTCTTCCGGGGTACCGCCTGTGTAATTTAAATGGGAAAATAGACTTACGAGCAGACCTGTCATTTTGGTGGGCTTTTAATCGCTGGCGAGGCGCAGGGCTCTCAAAACGTCCCCTCTGCTCTTCCGGGGCACCGCCTGTGTATTTTTAAATGGGAAAACAGACTTACGAGCAGACCTGTCATTTTGGTGGGCTTTTAATCAGTGACAATGCGCAGGGCTCTCAAAACGTCCCCTCTGCTCTTCCGGGGCACCGCCTGTGTAATTTTAAATGGGAAAACAGACTTACGAGCAGACCTGTCATTTTGGTGGGCTTTTAATCAGTGACAAGGCGCAGGGCTCTCAAAACGTCCCCTCTGCTCTTCCGGGGCACCGCCTGTGTAATTTTAAATGGGAAAACAGACTTACGAGCAGACCTGTCATTTTGGTGGGCTTTTAATCGATGGCGAGGCGCAGGGCTCTCAAAACGTCCCCTCTGCTCTTCCGAGGCACCGCCTGTGAAATTTTAAATGGGAAAACAGACTTACGAGCAGATCTGTCATTTTGGTGGGCTTTTAATCGATGGCGAGGCGCAGGGCTCTCAAAACGTCCCCTCTGCTCTTCCGGGGCACCGCCTGTGTAATTTTAAATGGGAAAACAGACTTACGAGCAGACCTGTCATTTTGGTGGGCTTTTAATCGATGGCGAGGCGCAGGGCTCTCAAAACGTCCCCTCTGCTCTTCCGGGGCACCGCCTGTGTAATTTTAAATGGGAAAACAGACTTAAGAGCAGACCTGTCATTTTGGTGGGCTTTTAATCGATGGCGAGGCGCAGGGCTCTCAAAACGTCCCCTCTGCTCTTCCGGGGCACCGCCTGTGTAATTTTAAATGGGAAAACAGACTTACGAGCAGACCTGTCATTTTGGTGGGCTTTTAATCGATGGCGAGGCGCAGGGCTCTCAAAACGTCCCCTCTGCTCTTCCGGGGCACCGCCTGTGTATTTTTAAATGGGAAAACAGACTTACGAGCAGATCTGTCACTTTGGTGGGCTTTTAATCAGTGACGAGGCGCAGGGCTCTCAAAACGTCCCCTCTGCTCTTCCGGGGCACCGCCTGTGTAATTTTAAATGGGAAAACAGACTTACGAGCAGATCTGTCATTTTGGTGGGCTTTTAATCGATGGCGAGGCGCAGGGCTCTCAAAACGTCCCCTCTGCTCTTCCGGGGCACCGCCTGTGTAATTTTAAATGGGAAAACAGACTTACGAGCAGACCTGTCATTTTGGTGGGCTTTTAATCGATGGCGAGGCGCAGGGCTCTCAAAACGTCCCCTCTGCTCTTCCGGGGCACCGCCTGTGTAATTTTAAATGGGAAAACAGACTTACGAGCAGACCTGTCATTTTGGTGGGCTTTTAATCAGTGACAAAGTGCAGGGCTCTCAAAACGTCCTCTCTGCTCTTCCGGGGCACCGCCTGTGTATTTTTAAATGGGAAAACAGACTTACGAGCAGACCTGTCATGTTGGTGGGCTTTTAATCGCTGGCGAGGCGCAGGGCTCTCAAAACGTCCCCTCTGCTCTTCCGGGGCACCGCCTGTGTAATTTAAATGGGAAAACAGACTTACGAGCAGACCTGTCATTATGGTGGTGGTTTTCAATCGCTGACAAGGTGGAGGACTCCTAATCCCCCTCTTTCTTGGGAAAAAACTTCCAAGCACCCCATACTGCTGCTAGGGGGCCTCAAATTCATGATTGCGTTGGGCCTCAAGAGTTGTAAATCCATCCCTGATTTTGTACGTATTTGCAGGATCAATTTGACAAATTGTACGTAATTAGTGCGTTCTTATAGCCATAAGAATCTAGAATTTTTGATAAAGGGGGGGCGGAAATCCGTCAACGATAATGGTAATCCGCTTTGAGTGTTTTGGAAAAAAAAAAGCTTTTTTCGACTTTCATCATACAAAAATGCTCCACCAATACTGTCACTGAAAAGAGACCGACGAAAGACAATCCTGCAGCGATAGGTTTTTATAACAAAAAAGAAAATGACCGGTCCGCAATACGACATGGATTTTGCGCCCGCAAAGATGTGCAAAGTGTGTTACGTTTTTTTTAATATACGACTTTATGTTTTTTAGCTGTGGCAGCAAGAATGGATCGAAGCAATTTTTGTATTTGATGAATCGTTCTTCTAATCTTTCATGAATATAAACAGACAGAAGAAAGAAATCGATAAGAAAATGAAACTTCAAAATTGCAAAACTAACCGCAGCTCTATTGAGACGCCTTTCTTTAAACTAATCTGATGAATAAGGAAATGCGCCGGAAATTTATAATGAATTTAATGGCATTGTTCAGTTGAATTCGATTTAAAATCTATTGAAACAACAATAATTTCCAGGAAGATCAAATTGAAACAGACACTGCGTAAAATCCGCTGAATTTCATATACCTCGGTCATCATAAAAGCAATTTGAGGAGGTAAATTTTCCTCGAATCCTTACGCCTCTTTTCATAAATATCCTCAAAGTAATTTTGCAATACGTCACGGAAATGCTGTGTTACAATACATGCATATATTTTCCGCATCACATTTATTTAACCTAAAATCGCGCAAGTGCATTGGCGGATCCAGCCCTCGCAAAAGGGGGGAGGGGGCGAACTTGGGAATGGGGCAGTTGCAAGGGTCTGAAAGCGTGTGTTTTTTATAAAGAAAATGATAGTACTTGATAAGCTGAGAAAAATGGTGCCTTTGGATTTTTCTCAAGTGTCCTGGTTTTGGAGATACACACGTGTAAAGTTGTAATAAATCGTGTACGTAGTGACGTCATTACGCGGAATTCCCATTTAAAACTATGTATTTTGGGCTAAAATCTCTTCTCTGGAACAATGGGACTTAATTAGAAACCAAAGGCATGCTTGTTCTCAGCTCTTCAAGTACTTTCAATCTCTTTGTAAAAAACACAACATTTCAGACCCTTGCAACAGCCCCATTTCGCCCTTAGGCGACCCCTTTTTTGTTTTCCTACCTTTCTTTCCCCCTTACCCCCTCTTGTCCCCCTTTTTCGGCCAAACGGGGGGGGGGGCGTTCACCCCCTTCGCCCCCCCCTGTATCCGCTAATGCGTAAGTGAAATATTTTAATGGGGCTCATGAAAACATTTTCTGTTGACGAATCTTATATCAAATCTTAGGTTGAAACCAGTGAGAAAAACTATGAAGGCTCGGATAGCTATTTCTATGTTTCCCATATAACCATGAAATAAAAGCAAAGATGCGAACATTACAACCATAAAATTACCATTCAACATTCCACTTAAATGTCGGCTCGAGGTACGCTACCGTCGAATCTGATAACCAATCAAATGCGATAGCAACGTGTTTGATTTCTTTAGTGCACGGCGGGAATAAAGCACACTTTTGCTAAAAGCGATTGAATAGTCGATACTGGTGTAAAAACCTCCAAAAATAACGATGGCAGCACTAAAAACTTCCGAAATCCACTCCTAAACTCAATAAACGCTTTTATTTGCGCGAGTGTAATGGTGGCTTTAGGGCAGTAATAATGGGAGATTCCCATCTAACAATACTGTAACTCCATCAAGAAGTGACCGATAAAAGACGACTTTCATTTGACACCAGTGTCTGTAAATGTCACGGTACCATTCATCGGATGTGCATAACTACACTGATGACTAAGTACTGTGTGAATCATCCTTATCAGTATAGAGAGAAGGACGAAATTAAGATAGGAAGCGTCCATTATTACTACCCTATGCCACCATTACACTTGCGCAAATAAAAGCGTTCAATGAGTTTAGGAGTGGATTTCGGAAGTTTTTAGTGCTGCCATCGTTATTTTTGTACGTTTTTACATCAGAATCGACTATTAAATCGCTTATGGCAAAAGTTTGCAACAGCCCCATTGACAAAGTTCAGAGAGACGCCTAAAGACGTTTTAAACTTTAACGGCAGAATTTCATCGATAGCAGACAAGTTTTGTAACTTATACGAACGAAACTTTCCTTATCTGTGTTATCTTCAATGGGTCCGTTGTATAAAGGAATATAAAGGATGTTTCGTGAAAGAGGAAGCGTGTTTTGGTTCCGGCAAAAAGACACGTTCGAGCATGAAGCTGCAGGTTGGGCAATAGCCACGACAAGGAGCAGCGCGGGCGGCTATTGTCTCAAAATCTGTTGCGGACAGAGCCAGAGCGTCCGTCCGGCGAACAATGGTACCATGTCCTTTCAAATTAGTTGCCCTCTGAAACTCCTCAATATTTAAGCGCACTATATAGGAACATATACAATATACATATGACACTATATACTCTGTTCACGATAAGAAGGCGGGTGAGCATTCAGGTAGTAATGCACTATTTAGCAACAGTGTGGCTATGCTGGCTACTCCAACCCTTCGCAGTGGCCGTTGTTCTTCCCACTTCTCTCTTGGCACGGAGGATTTCCAAGAACCGACAGACTCAACAATTTACACACGTTCAGTAAAAATTGCGAACGGTCAAAAATACGAAAAAACGGACGAAATTTTCGCCCTAAAGGGCCAAAACTCGGCAAAAATAGTCGACTTTGCATAATGATGACTCTCAGAAATTCGTATTTTTCAGTCGGAATTAAATTCAGGATATTTCGTCTAATATCGAAGTTATGAGAGTCATCAGTATTCAAAGTCAACTATTTTTGCCGAGTTTTGGCCCTTTAGGGCGAAAATTTCGTCAGTTTTTTCGTATTTTTGACCGTTCGCATTTTTTATTGGACGTGTGTAAATTGTTGAGTCTGTCGGTTCTCGGAAATCCTCCGTGCCAAGAGAGAAGTCGGAAGAACAACGGCCACTGCGAAGGGTTGGAGTAGCCGGTATAGCCGCACTGTTGCTAAATAGTGCATTACTACCTGAATTCTCACCCGCCTTCTTATCGTGAACAGAGTATAGTCTCTATGAGATTCCAACTTAACCCTTTCACAACCAGATTACGAGATCAAATCAATGTTCACTCGTTCAACTTAAGTGCGGGTAGTTAAATATTCCTGCACCGCGGTCCTGATTTTGCATACACAATTGATTGAAGGCGATCGATGAAGCACTCTTTTTCAAATCTTAACAACGGGTCTGTTGCACACTTCGGCTACAGCGTTTTAAAGTATCATTTCCTATGTAAAAAGCCGAGAAAATAACAATGGCAGCATCAGAAAACACTAAAATTCAGTAATAAACTCACAAATTGCGAAAAACACTAGACACCCCCTGTATCTTTCCACCTCGTGCACGATATTTCGCGAAATTAGCGCGGCACATTCAAATAATCACGGCCGACTGTCATCACAGCTGACTTCGTAAACAAATAAACAGTAAACACTGACGGCGTCTGCTCGAATTCTTACGTTTTAATATCCTCAATTCCTCACAAAAGGTTGTGAAAGGTACGGAAACACGACACAACGTTGCCAAATTGCACGCTACGCCACGGACTGATACTATACCCGAACCTCGGAATTTGCACCCGTTCCACGAGGTGGGGGCGAAAAGAGTATAACTCAACGACGAGATACAACGATAAACAACGATCCTGATTAAGCGAACGGTTCTGCAGACATTTGCTAACGAAATTCCACCATAAACTATACACATAAAAACTCTTCGATAAATTTTAATTTTTTGACTAATTGTAAGTAAGCTGAAATTTTGCGTAAGAGCGTGAAATTTAGCACGCTGAATCCAAATTTTGTCTCTACTTATCATTCAGAGTCAATTTTCTTTCGGAAAACTGATATTATCTGCACCTAACCTTAAATATACGACCCAACGGACACATAGTGAAAATCTAGGAAACTTGTGGAAGAACCGCAGAAGCTGGAGCAAAACTGATGAAAAATTCTGATTCCTCGACCGAAATACTACCTTTCACGCCAGAAACTTGTAATACTCGGAGGTTTCACGATAATTTGTGTGAAACTTTTTCCGAATTATCAATGTGGAGAATCTGTTAGCTTGTGTATCCATCTGTCTTGTCCATAAGAAAAGTTCGTTATAGCAAATGTCTGCAGTTCGTAAAAATCCGATTGGCGCGCTGGACATGCTTTTGTTGACTCCAGCGTTCGGTGTCCCCCCCCCCCCCCGAAAAGTTCCGAACGTCAAATCTTCACCGGAACCTTATAATAAAATGGGTCTGTTGCGTACTTTTGCTACATCAATATAACTCATTGTTTCTAACGTAAAATTCGGCGAAAATAACGATGCGCACATCAAAAACTTTCCACATCCACTCATTAACTCAGAAAATACCTTCCATTTCAATCAACCCGCGCTACACTAGACACTATATCACCGACTTATAACTACATAAATGGAACCATCTCGTTTATGTAAACATGAACAGAACTTACAAACATTGGAATGTTTCGTTTAGATGCGTACATTTCTTATATTATTTTGTAATCTTTGATTAACCGAAAAGACCAGACAGCAAATGCAGCTTATATTTCACGTATTAAAAAAGAAATTCCATCATTTTGTAGTTACGATGTTGTTTACTTATGCACGGTGGTTCCGTCTATGTAGTAGTATACCGGTGTAAATAGTGTCTAGTGTAGCGCGGGCTGTTTGAAATTGAAGTGATTTCCTGAGTTAATGAGTGGATTTTGAACGTTTTCAGTGTGCGCATCAGTATTTTCGCCGAATTTTTACATAAGAATCAAGATTCTATATTGTTGTAGCAAAAGTATGCAACAGACCCATTAGCTTTAGAGTCGCGACTTGAACATTGTGCGCCGTGCCGGCGGAATCGATGTGTGAGTGTCAGTGTGGCGAGGGTGAGGGCGATGCGCTGGCGAGGATGGTCACTTGGTCAGTAAACTGGGGCATAAAGCGAACGTAGAGGCAACTCGACGCGACACGACAGCCATCTGGTGGCTCACGGCGGTACTTAGTATTACTCACACGAAGATCCAGTTTCAGAGGTCTTACGTCTTGTCTTTCTTACTGTCGCTTGTCGCGTGTAGTTCGGTGTGAGGGCGGACACGTCAAATCGAAAATAAAAAGAAGGAGAAAATTATGAGCGGCACATCAAAAGACCGAGGGACGGGCGCGGATCAATGAATGGATGGACAGAGGACACGCGGCCAAGCGCGGAATGGTCACCCCCTCCCCTCCCCCCTTTCGGGGCTCAATTTGACTCCGGAGTCCTTGGATTCGAACTCTGGTGCTTCTGACGAGAGTTTCTGGGTGCAGGCAAGACACGATGTCAAAGTCCTGCACCGCAGATTAATTTGTAATAGGAGAGACATCCTCATAAATACAGTTGGGGACAAAAAAAAAAAAAAATGTCAGACGACTTCTCATGGATATGGACTATGAAGGTCGGCTACACGGTAAAGTGTTTGCTCTACCGGAGACACAGTTGAGGTTGTACCAGAGGCGTCGCGTGCCATCTGGCAACAATGCAACTGAGCCATTCAAACTCATTAAACATATCGAATTTTCCTTGTGCACTGTGCACCCCCTGAATTCGATATTTTACATGAGTTTAAATGGATAGAATACATTGTTGCCAAATTGCACGCGACACCACTGGGTTGTACCGAAGGACTATACTTCGGTAGAGCAAAAGCAAGAAGAAAGGCTGTTGCTCTACAGAGGTAGTGCTTTGATACAGCCGCAACTTTCTTCGGTAGAGCTAGAACTTTTGCTTTGCGAAGCTGTTGTAAAAAGCTGCTGTGGTTGTACTTAAACTTTGTTTTTTTTTCAGTGTATGCCCGCAATATACCTCATGGAGGAAAGAATGGCTATGTACCATACGCAGAGCAGATTTTAGCGTCTGCCAGAAAGCATGCATGGTAAACTTCACGAGAGTATAGTCAATTTACTTAATTTATCACAAGTTACGTAACATTTATCATATGCTCTATCATATGACTAAAAGATTATCCTCACTCATCCCCGTCTAGAAATAGCCTGATGGAAAAGAATATCCTGTATAGGATGGTGCATGACCACAGATGATGTCCAGAGAATATCAATTGGTCGCTTTATCTATAGATGAAAATGTATGGGACATGCATCTTTGACTGTTCCAGTGGACGTCTTTTGGACGTTAACTCGACTGGATATTATACCTTAAGCTCCTATACGACTACGTTTCAGTGCGGATTATTTTTTTACGCCAAGATGTTATTAGCTCTGGGTTGGGTTTATCCACGTCAAGGCTCATCAGATCCGTTGCTTCGGCGAAGATTTAGAGCGTAGGAATGTAAGATTGATGAGCCCTGACTTGAGGATAAGAAGATCTTTCTGATGTGAGTTCAACGTTGGTTTAACGTTCACAGGACACCTTTTATCAGAAGTTCGCCTGAATCCACTAAAATCTTACCATATCGAAAAACGTTGGAGTTGGGCACTTTCACTAGAACATCTACAAATGAAATGTCAAACTTATACGATACAAAGCGAGCTATGTATGATTCCAATTTCAATCATAATCCTTGAAACTTCTGTGTGTTATTGTTTCATTTTGATAAGTTTTCGACACAAATATCGGTTTCCGTACATTTCACAGCCTTTTGTAAGGAATTGAGGATATTGAAACGTAAGAAATTCAAACAGACGCTGTCAGTGTTTACTGTTTATTTGTTTATGAAGTCAGCTGTGATGACAGTCAGCCGTGATTATTTGAATGTGCCACGCTAATCTCGAGAAATATCGTGCACGAGGTGGAAAGATACAGGGGTGAATATAGTGTCTAGTGTTTTTTGCAATTTGAGAGTTTATTCATGAATTTTGGTGTTTTCTGATGCTGCCATTGTCATTTTTACGGCTTTATACCTATGAATTGATACTTTAAAACGCTCTAGCCAAAGTGTGCAACAGACCCATTCTTAACCAATTTTGCTCGTTTTGGGCTCAAAAAATCCATGAAAAATTTCGCAGGTGCTGACGTTGTTATTAGATTTTGAGGTTTTTCTTCGGTTTCCATTTAAAATACCAAAAAACACGACTTTTCCGAAAAAGCGACTAATGGCGCTATCCATCGGATTGAAATCTGGAAAAGTTTCGCCTGCAATCTCCTTAAGTGAACGGAGTGCAAAGATTACAGGGCTACTGGATTAGCATATCACGGATGGACACCATAGAAATTCACTGAAAATACGTCTCAAATTGGCAACCTAGAGCTGTGAATGAGGAGAGCGGAGACTAAATCAGAGTGCTAGGGAGTGCTGGGGAGGGGGTAGGGGGCGATGCGATGGTCAGAAAGTTTGAGACCGATACGGTGAAGAGATTTGATCAAGCTGGACCAGTGAGCCGTGACACTGGCCATTGGATCGAGACATTGAGTGTATGCTCATGCGCCTTCACAAGGCCATTCAAAAGATCGATTTATCGATCGGAGTGACAGCCGATTATAGGCTTCAAGACCATGAATAGAAATAATCGGCTCTCCTCCACCGTAGAGAGATCAGAGAAACCTAATATACTGCTCGTGGAATCATAATTCGGAGCACTTCAAAAAAGAGCGCACGGTGAAATTTGACTCGGTGTCAGAGGTCATCGCTGCTAGGAAGTGCTTTTCTTGCAGAGCTCATTATTTCATATATGAGGTCGTTTAATTTGGAGGTCGGGTCGACCTGAATTCTGCAGCAAAAGTTCGATGAATAATTTCTTAGGAACTCATTAAATTTTTCAAGATGTCAGGCCCTCACGGACAGAATGACAGAATGGGGCAGTTGCAAGGGTCTGAAATTGTGTGTTTTATACAAAGAAAATGATAGTACTTGATGAGCTAAGAACAATGGTTCCTTTGGTTTTTTCTAAGTATCCCGGTTTTGGACATACACACGCGTAAAGTTGTAAAAAATTGTGTGCGTAGTGACGTCACTACGCGAAATTCTCATTTAAAACAATGTATTTTGGGCCAGAATTTCATTTCTGGAACAATGTGACTGAATTAGAAACCAAAGGCATCTTTGTTTTCAGCTCATCAAGTACTTTCATTTTCTTCATAAAAAACACAACATTTCAGACCCTTGCAACTGCCCCATTAAACATTTTTGTTGACATACTTCGAAAACGGAAGGGCCGCAATGTTTGTAAACATTTTATGCAAAATAAAATACGCTTTTTATGGACGAAACCGATGGATTGCTTCGATCGATCTATTTCACGGATTTAACCCTTTAGCTCCACGGTCCCATACTCCCATCAAGGAAAAAAGACTGCAGTTTACCATACGTACGGCTGATTTTGGCGTCTGAAATGCAACGTAACTTGTGGTTAAATTAGGTTAAGCGGTTGGTGCGGTTTGAGTCCCTACATGTAGAGAGTTAAGACTAGAGGATAGTCAATTTCTAATTGGTTAACGAGTTTTTTTTTTTTTTTTTTTTTTTTTAATAGGCTCTACGGACGCCGCCATTGGATGCGATCAGTGGCGGCTCGCCAGGTGAGGCAAGTGAGGCGACAGGGAGCCATCGCCTCACATTTTTTTACGTTGGAGAAAGAAAAAAAATTAAAAAAGTAACATATAAAGGTTGAAATGGTTATTATTCCATCATCATTTGTTTCAATAGTCCAAAAAGTATGAATGGAACATACAATTTTCAACAAAGTTTATGTGAAGAGCGTTTCAAAAAAAAATCCTGTGCTCCTCTCATTTTCGTCGCCTTACCTCCACGAGCCGCCGGTGGATGCGATTTGCTCGGGTTTACAAACGAAGGGGTCCAATGCTATTTTACGGATAAAAGAAATAATTGTGGAAGAAGTTGTTAATTTAAATCATGATGCACCTCAATAATGTCTATAATTCTCAAAAGAACCTTTAAAAGCGTAAATAAATGTTGATCAACAATATCAGTAAAAGATTACACTGTTAGAAACTTTGCGGCACTTGTAATCTTTTCAGTGGACCAAAACACAACAACGGCCTTCAGAATGTAAACAAAAAAGTGCAAAATCGCATCCAATGGCGGCGCGGCGCCCATGGTTTCACTTGTCTTAACTCTCTACGTATAGGGACTCTAAAAAGTAAACCAAGATCAGGTGAAGTTTACCATGTACTATCGACAAATTAAAGATTGTCGCAATATTTTCACACATCTTCAGTTATGGGTGTAGTGTGGGACTGATCTGTAACGGCTTTGCCGCTTCACCCTTACTGGCCTCTCGCCTGCAAAGTGTGAGAAGTATGAAAAGTGGTCGAACCGGAACCTTGAAGGCGAAACTTACTATCTCCTGAAAATCTCGCGACAATTTTTAATTCGTCGATAGTACTTTCTGGCAGACTCCGTAGATTGTAAATCTTTTTTTTTCTGCGCAGGACGCTTTGTTAACATGGATTCTAATTTCAAAAAAATTGACACGAACGTGAAATTGTGGAGAAAAAGTCATTAGATTAAATTCACTGGTTAAGATCTCGGATCCGTAAAACTACCTCCCAAAGTTCATCACGGAAATAGTAAAGTGGACAAATTGCGACGTGGCCAGATTGTACGCATGTACGGCTGTACGCTCCACCCAAAGATTACTTATACATACAGAAACGGCACCAGCTTTCTTGCATTCTTGCCCGTGTTAAGTGAAAAAAGGATAAAACGCCGGCCGTGATACAACCGGGCATACAGACGGGGACCCATCATAAGGATTACAGAATTCTAGTTCAAAAAGATTACTTTACCCACTTTCCAGTGGCGTAGCCATGGGGGGGGGGGGGTCCGGGGGGTCTGGACCCCACCCCCCCCCCCATGACACCAAAATTTGTCCTAAAAAAAGGTCATTTTTTGCGTTTTCAGACAAATTTTACCAAATTAGTATCTTTGGACCCCCCCATGACAATTTTCGAACCCCGGACCCCCTCCCCCCCTAGAAAAATTCCTGGCTACGCCACTGCCACTTTCCCTCTGTGTTTGTTTACGGAACTAGAAGAAACATGGAACAGTGAACAGTGGAACATGCATAGTAGCGTAGCTAGCTGAGCAAGCGCCCCCCTGCCGATTCGAATGCTGCGCCCCCTTTTTTTTAAGGAAAAATTGGCCGCTTCGGTGGAAACCCCCACCCCCCGGCCCCCCTTTGCACCCGTACAAGTCGGAGCCTTTGTCGGAAAAATTCCTTTCTTTAAAAATTATTGTAAATTAATGTAGAAAATTTACTTTCAAAGGCTCCGAACTTTGTGAACGTAAATTTTGGCAGAAGCACTTAGAGCCTTTACATTGCTTTCTCCCTACAATTCTTAGCTTCTATTTTCCTCAATCTGTTCTCTTTTCTTTCCTTTTCTCCTTTTCCTTTCCTTTTTTTTCCTTTTCCTTTCCTTTTTCTTCCCTTTTCTCCTATTCGCTCTTCCTCTTTCCCTTCTCAAAACTTCTGCGCCCCCCGCCCGGCGGGGTCAGCGGGGCCTATAGCTACGCCACTGGGAGCATGGAACAGTTTTGTAATAAACAAACATGGAAAAAGTAATCTTTGCGAGCCAAAATTCTATAATCTTTATGATCCCCTCTGTATGCCCGGTTGTATCACGGCCGGAGTCGACTTAACAAAATTCAAATTGTATGTATAAGTAATATTTGGCTCCACCACAGCTAGAAATCAACTTTGAGCAGGCCGAATTGAAATTCTTAGTAGGCAAGAGCATGCCCGATGCTTTATAGAACTTCATTCCGCATTTCCGCATACCAGGACCGTCTCAAAGAAAAGAAAGTGTTGCGCGTCCTTTTCTTTGAACGTACGTCCGGTCCGGTCCGGTCCGGTCCGGTCCGATTTTTTTTTGTTGTTTTGTTTTTTTTTTTTTTGTTTTTTTTTTTTTTTTTTTTTTTTATGAGTGCGGAAACAGAATAACTGAATAGAATAGTTGAGTTGATCGAGGTACAGAACAGAGACAAAAAAGTTGAGATTCGGAACAATCCTAAGTTCCACGTTCCACTGAACACGAAAGTATGAACCACTACGGTAGCATTCCGTGGATGCATCGGTCTGGGCGTGCGCAGAGAGTGCAGTTCGGACGGGCCGATCCTGATTCTGCGCACCAAAGTCAAGTATATTTTTCGTCACACCCTGATTCCGCACTAATTATAATCAAAGGAAATTGAAGGAATGTGAAAATAGCTATGCCACAAAATCAGGGCCGAGAGCTTCTGAGGATTACACATCGGAAAAGAATGTTGAGTTCAAACATTTGGTCCTTCTCTTTATTCCCGGTGGCGGATCCACAGTGGATTGTCCTTCTCTCTCTCTCTCTCTCATATGCCCATTCTGTATTTAACGATAAAATTACTCCATCTGAATTTTGGAAACAAGCGAAAAAATTTGGTCTCTCGGGCAATGGAGAACACGCTGGAAATGACCCTTGTCCTTTTCCACTTGATAATCTTAATTCTGCATTCTGCTCTCTACCTGATATGTCCAAGGATGCAATCTCTAATACGGTTTCACGCTATGAAGGGACTCATCAAAATGCTGGCTCTCCCTTCTCTTTTCTTCCTGTTACGGAGGAGGAGGTGGGTGATGCTATGGCTGCTATAAATCAAACATCAAAAGGATTTGATAAAATTTCAATGGAACTACTTTCTAAAGGTTTTAGAGTTATTGTCCCAGTTGTCACGCACATTTTAAATTTTTCTTTAAAAACTGGAAGCTTTCCGGACGATTGGAAAAGAGCCATTGTAATTCCTGTACCTAAAGTAAAATCGCCATCTTCTCCTTCTGATTACCGTCCTATTAGTCTGTTGTGTGGTTTGTCTAAAGTGCTCGAAAAACTGGTCCATAATCAACTCTCCAACTATCTTAATAGGCATAACCTACTCGACAGATTTCAATCTGGATTTAAAAGTGGCCATAGCACCACCACCGCTCTTCTAAAGGTTACTGAAGACCTCAAAATTGCAATGGATAGAAGACTTGTATCTTTGCTAATATTGTTTGATTTCTCCAAGGCTTTTGATCGAGTGAACCACAAAATTCTTCTGGCTAAACTTAGGTTTCTAAATGTTGGAAATACCGCACTTTCTTGGTTTTCGTCGTATCTGTCAGGCAGGCAACAGTGTGTGTCGTACGATTCACTCTTCTCTGGTTGGTTGGCTTGTACGGCAGGTGTTCCGCAGGGCTCAGTCTTGGGACCCCTACTTTTTATCATTTATATATTTGACATTGCGACCAACTTTCGGCACTGCAATTATCACCTGTACGCGGATGACCTTCAAATATACCTCAGCTTTTTACCCGAAGACTCAGTTTTTGCTTTTGAACGGGCAAACTCAGATATCCAACGGTTGGTTGAGTGGTCCCTTGCTCATAATCTTTTAATTAATGCCACTAAAACTCAAGCAATGTTGGTCGGTTCCGCAAGACTGAGCTCTAAGGTACTTTACAGCGAGCTACCTTCTCTTTTAGTCAATGGCCAGACTTTGACCTTGGTTAGCTCGGTCAAGAGCCTTGGATTAATCATCAACGACACTCTTACTTGGGGAGAGCAAGTAGCTACCCTTTCTCAGAAAGTGGTCGGCACCCTGCGCAGATTGGAAAGGTTTCGCTTAGATCTGCCGAAAAAAGCCAAAATCAACCTTGTTCGTGCTTTGATTCTGCCCCTTTTTGACTATGGTTCGATTGTGTACGCTGACATACACGAGACTCTAAATATTAAACTTCAGCGGCTTCAAAACGCATCTATTCGTTTTATTTTCGGTCTGCGCAGGGATGCCCATGTCACGCAATACTATAGGGATTTAAAGTGGCTCAAACTGAAACAGCGGCGTCAGTACTTAATCCTCTCATCTGTTTTTAGTACTCTAAAACGCTCAATCCCGACGTACTTTACTGATTTTTTCCTCCCGTTAAATCATGGCTCGCTGCATACAAGATCTGGCTCTCTTCTGAGAATACCAGTCCATCGCACAACGTTGGTAAATAATTCATTTAGAGTAACGGGCTGTCGACTATGGAATCAGTTAGATCCGGAGATTCGCGATGTTCAGCTTTCCATGAGTGCTTTCAAAATTAAAACAAAAGAGTACTTCCTAGTCAGAACAGAATAGCGCTAACAACTTGAACTGTATGTGAATAAAATTTAGCAATATTTCAAGCATTTTAACTGCAACCTCTCAATAATAAGTAACTTTTTCTATTAATATTTGTCATCATTGTTATTACTTATTTCATTAATTTATTTGTATAACTTTATTTATCTTATTTCATTATATTTAAAACTGTGTGAGCATTACCCCCTCCTCCCCTCCTCCCCTCCTCGCCCCCTATATTTTGTATAATATTATAGAGAATGAGCTAGGTGGGCAAGTGGAAGAGAGGGCTTTATAGCCCTAACTTGCTCTCCTAGCCATAATTTAACGCATTGTCTAAGTTAATTTAGTATTATTTTAGTTTCTTACTTGTTTGTTATTTTATGGCTAATAAATTCTCTCTCTCTCTCTCTCTCTCTCTCTCTCTCTCTCTCTCTCTCTCTCTCTCTCTCTCTCTCTCTCTCTCTCTCTCCATTAGAACGAGTGTGTGAGAAAAGGATAGAAGAAGGGACAAAAATCACATGACTGCCCCTTATCTGCCTTTTTCAAACACACGCTATCAAATGGACAAGGAAATAGAAGGACAAATTCCTGGCTCCACTTGGTGTTTTTTCCATAGACTCAAGACCAGGAGATTTGTATAAACTCGTTTGTTTTATATATGTACATAGTATACCTTCACTTTGTAATCCGAGAAAAAGAGAACAACCGAAGTAATAATGACCAGACTGCTGACTGCCAGTGTATACTTTCCCGAAGGAAGTGCTGAAGTGCTCATATAGGTTCTACAAAACTTTGCTCAGAGAAGCTATACGAGGGTGGATATTAAAGTAAGTTTACCTATTTTTTTTCTCAGAAACTATTAATGTTAGAAAAAACCAAACCCAGCGTTGGAACATACGCACTTTCAGCTTTTTGATGAGCTCCAGTTTTTCAAATTTGGCTAACACGTTGCAGAGATATCGTGGATTTTCCACACCCGCCTCTCCTTCAAACGTGCCCACCTTTTTACGCGCTGCGGAGCTTCACAGAAACATGAGTTTAAGACTTTGAAAGAAGTAAAACAGAGTTATTATTTTATTGAAACAAGTTATAACATTGTTGTGAGGCATCTCACCTCATTTTTTGACATAATCACCCGCTAGATTCTTGAATTTTTTATATCGGTGCAACAATTTCTGTGTACAGCCGTCGCGTCGTAAAATTCTTTCCCTATACTCCTGAAACAGGTTTTGACGCAAGCTGTTATAATCCACCTTCAATTCATGATGATTGCACTTTCAGTACTGACCGAACGAAAGTTTGAAGATAGATACAAATGGGATCATTCTATCCGTAGAAGAGTAGTCTATTCAGTAAACAACATGCACTCAGGTGTTATTAAGATGTCTGATCCGGAGAAAAGCGCATCGCCTGCCGAAACTCGCAGTCTTCTGTAGCGCGTGAAAAGGTGGGCACGTTTGAAGGAGAGACGGGTGGGGAAAATCAACGATATCTCCGCAACGCGTTGGCCAACTTTGAAAAACTAAAGCTCGTTAGAATGCTAAAAGTACGTACTAGCGGAGACAAAGATACCTAGCCAGGGTATATGCAATAAGCAATACTCAGTATCCCATTCAGCACGTGTATTAGGTGTATTGCGTGTTGCATATTCTGGCCAGGTATCTTTGTCCCCGCTAGTACGTTTCAACGCTGGTCTTGTTTTTTTTCTAGCATTGATAGTTTCTTAGAAAAAAAATAGGTAAACTTACTTTAAAATCCACCCTCGTATATGAATCCGCAAGTACTTCGGCTCTACCGGAGCTTTGGGTGCACTCCCAGGATTCCGTTTTTTCAATGTCTGTAGATCTAATCTAATAGATCAGACCTTTAATCATTAGTCGTAATTTATTAGACCTCGCATCGCAACTGTAGACCAATTGACGCGTTTTAAGTAAAAAGGGGTTCTTTACAATGTATTTGCAATGGCAAAGAGCCCCTTTTTACATAGAACGCCTTAATTTTTAGTGGACAGACTGATCTCTAACCCTTAGATTAATACGAACACACATCGGCAGCCCCAGCCTTGCTGTGGGTTACATTACAGAGGCAACCATCGCACATATAGCAGCATGACCCTCGTGTTAACCCTTTCAGACCTTGAATTATTTTTGCTCGAAAATGGATTTTTGACCAACATGGTTGATCTTAGCGATGTTTCCTCGTCTAAACTGATGCTCAAACCGTATTTTTATGTTTAGGTTTGGGTATAGGTTTGGGTATTTTAGGGGGCCTAATTGTAAATTGAGCGTATTTTTGTCAAAACTTCGACTTTTTAAAACTTTCTGGCACCTGACTGGTGTGAAATTGTACGAACTTTCATTTGAAACAAGTTTCGGAACAATATCTGCACTCGTTTCGGCGCAGTGTTGTCAAACTACATAAAGAACACGACATTCCCCCAGTTTCGGGTATTCAGGGGGGCTAATTGTAAATTGAGCGTATTTTCGTCAAAACTTCGACGTTTTAAAACTTTCTGGCAACTAACAGATGTAAAATTGTATGAGCTTTCATATGAGACAAGTTTTAGAACAATATCTGCGCTCGTTTTGACGCAATGTTGCCAAACTTGCTGAAAAATGTGATTTTTTGCGATTTTTCCGATTTTTGGGGGGCTGGAAGGAACCCCAAACATCAATATTTTTCAAAAAACGAAAGATCTTCGTGAATCATTCGGCTGAAATAAAAATGTGGCGCGTGTGCCCGATCAAATTTCTAAAAGTCGTGTTTTTCGACCCACCTTACGGCCGCAGGTCTGAAAGGGTTAAAAACTTAGAGACAGTTCCAGAATAAATCTAACCGCTGGCGTTGGCTGCGCTCTTTCTATTATAAATTTATAAAGAAACCACCACCTACGATCTTGAAGAAAATCCCGTCTCTTCAACGCCAACTCTTTCCCTCCGTCTAGTCTCGCTCTTCCGGGTCCCGACCACAGTCCCATCAACCCCGCACACCCCCTTGAAGTTTAGTCTTGCTCACCTTACCTTATCATACATTCATGAGGAGTATCCTGAATCTTGTTTCTATCCATTCATGATGACTCCTCGCTTTTCGTCCTCGTCCTATTCCCATCATCCGCATCATCGTCATACCTGTGGCTATTTGTTTTTTGGATACGCTCGCGCCCATTGAACCAGCGGCACAGAGTGCAGAGGTGTCTAAAACGCTAAACGCTATAACCATGGTCTTTATACACATAAACAATGGTCACGTCTCGTCCGTTCCTCATGAGATGCGGTCCACATACGCCAGACAACCCCCCCCCCCCCCCTCACTCTCTCTCTCTCTCTCTCTCTCTCTCTCTCTCTCTCTCTCTCTCTCTCTCTCTCTCTCTCTCTCTCTCTCTCTCTCTCTTCCCCAAAACCACCTGGTAGGGGCGTCCGTCATCTCACCCACTTTTGATTCGTCCGAATTCCGGAATGATTTTTTTCTTCTTTTGAATCGTTCTCCTTTCTTTTCCTCAGTTCTTCAAGTGGCGCACCATCCAACAGTGGATCGAAAGAAAGCATTTTCTGGACATTATTTCATGAACGAAAAAATCATTGTTTTGAAAAAATTAAATAAATCGGACACTTTTCACTCTTTCATACCTGAAATTATTTTTGTTCAGAAACAGATTTTTGACCAACATGGTTGATCTTAGTGCTGTTTCCTCATCTAAATTGAAGTGCATATTGTATTTTTCTTTTTTCCAAGAATATAAAAGTAAGAATTATAAAACTTAATATTTGTACACTTCAGTCTTTCAGAGAATTTATAGATCTATGTTATCTTTTTAAAATTTGGAGAGGTCTTGTAGATTCTCCCGAGCTTTTATCTAAGTTTAATCTGCGTGTTCCTGGTCGTATCTTAAGATCCAGTGATCTCTTTTTTATTATTCCCATGCTTAGCTCCAAATCCTTGCACAGATCTGTTGTCCATCGTTTTTCTAATGCTTTTAACTTTATTACACCCTTTTTTGATCTTAACTGTGTTAATTTTACCACCTACCGCACCTCCTTAAAGCAATTAATCCTTAAATATTCTTAATTTGGCTCCTAATTTCAAGTTTCAGTTTCAACTTCTAAACTTAATTTTCATTTATCCTGTTATCTTTTTTTTTCTCATTTAATCTCTACTCAAACATGTACTGCCTATTTACCTATGTTTTGTTATTTTTGTCCAAAGGCTTGGTCCCGTTTAAATAAATAAATAAATAAATAAATAAATAAATAAATAAATAAATAAATAAATAAATAAATAAATAAATAAATAAATAAATACATAAATAAATAAATAAATAAATAAATAAATAAATAAATAAATAAATAAATAAATAAATAAATAAATAAATAAATAAATAAATAAATAAATAAATAAATAAATAAATAAATAAATAAATAAATAAAACTTTCCATGTCAGGGAAAGCACACATTTCAACTCTCTGTGCGTTGTGTTTGACTTTGACTCACGCGGAGAGCATAGCTGACAAATTAAACATAACGTGTAATGACTGTAAAGAGTCAAGAAAATGTGTAACGAGGGATTGATGATTGATGTAATCATTTGCAGCGCGGCACATCCATGAGGCATGAATGCAATGAATAGAGCGCCAGCCACAGTCGCCCGCGCGCCATGGGGGTACATGAAAACGAGTGACATTGGACTGATGGGAAAAACATCTTAAAAAGCGTCGCACATTGGGAGATATAATATATATTTAGATATTCCTGCCACTTTTTGGACTTGAAAAATATGTTGGTTTTAAGTTGAACAGCTCGAAAGGGTTCCCATATGATAAGTCCAAAACATGAATGTCCAAAACTTTTTCGTCCAAAAACATATTTTGTCCAAATCATCTTAATGTACAACGCGCTTGCGTCCATAAGATTATAATGTCCAATTACAGACAAGTCCAAATAGAAAAGTCCAAAACCTATGAATTTTAGCAAAGTAATGTCCAATGTCCAGAAATGTTTATTCTTTACTTGTATTCGCTTCTCTTAATTTTTTCTCCTTTAAATTGATCCACTCCGTTTCGACATGTGCTTTTAATTGAATGCAGCTCCAGTGAGCGGAGTCATCTTACATAGGTATGTAAATAGGTACTTCATGAACTAGTTGTCATAACAAAGGCAGCAGTATTATCATGCATATTTTTGTTCGTATTTTTGATTATTTCTAACCTACAATTCAAAATTTTTGCGCGCAACAGTTTAACTTTTCGGTCCTAATTTCAAATTACAAAATCGACGCAACGTGTTTACTCATTTCGTTAATCTAACTTGACATCCGTTTATTTGGACATTAACGATTTGGACATTTCATTTTGGACAATCAAGCTTTGGACGTAAAATTTTGGACATTGCCGTTTGGACATTACGGTTTTGGACATAACATCTGTGGATCCTTGAAAGCTTTTTGTTTATATAAGCCTTAACCACTGATTAAAGGCGCTTATAATGATGTTGAAAACTCCCTAAAGGTTAGAACCAACGTCATTCTATCATGTAGACGACGGAGTGTATACCTAGTTTTTTGAGGCAAACTAACGGTGCATGCAGTATATTCATGATAAAATAATTGCTTCGCCATGGAGTAGTTGTGATCTTTGGTGGAAACTATATATGCGGTGACAAACAAACCGAAATCATCTTCGCCTGACTACTTATTTGTGAAAGAGACAGGTGCAAGGGTTTGCTGAAATTTGGTAAGACAATTATGGTACTCGATGAGCTGAGAACAATGATGCCTTTGGTATTTCCCAAAGTGCCCGGTTTTGGAGATACACACGTAAAAAATTGTAAAAATGCACTTTTGTGCAAGCGATTGAACAGTCGATTCTGCTGTAAAAACCTCCAAAAATAACAATGGCAGCACTAAAAACTTCCGAGATCTACTCTTAAACTCAATAAACGCTTTTACGCGCGAGGGCGTAATGGAGGCCGAGGGCAGTAACAATGGGAGATTCCTATCTTCATTTCTTCACTCTTTCTATGCTGACAAGGATGATTCACAGAGTAATTAGTCATCAGAGTGATGATCCACATCCTATGAATGGTACCGCAACACCTAGTGACACCGGTGTCAAATGAAAATCGTCTCTTATTGGTCACTTTTTGATGGAGTTACAGTATTGTTCGATGGGAATCTCCCATTGTTACAACCCTCAGCCTCCATTACGCCCGCGCAAATAAAAGCGGTTATCGAGTTAGGGAGTGAATTTCGTAAGTTTTTAGTGCTACCATCGTTATTTTTGGAGGTTTTTACACCAGAATCGACTATTAAATCGCTTATAGCAAAAGTGTGCAACAGCCCCATTCTTATTTTCCGTGTATCTGACTCTGCGTTTTCTTAAAGATACATTATTTTTGGTCTGCACTTTGACATTGATCAAACGACAGCTAGTGCTTATGGTGGTAGAAATCAGCACTAAACGCTGCAGTTTCATATTTTATACGAAACAGATTTTTGTCTACCACTTATAAGAAGTTTCTGAATTATTTTAATCACTGTGCGATTGGTGGTTGCCAGGTAGAGCAAAAAAAAAGTATCAAATTTTACGTAGATTTATACCAACAATGGGTCTGTTGCGTACTTTTGCTACATCAATATAACTCATTGTTTCTAACGTAAAACTCGGCGAAAATAACGATGCGCACATTAAAAACTTTCAAAATCCAGTCATTAACTCAGAAAATACCTTCCATTTCAAACAAAACGCGCTGCACTAGACACACTATATCACCGACTTATAACTACATAGATGGAACCATCTCGTTTACGTAAACATGAACAGAACTTACAAACATTGGAATGTTTCGTTTAAATGCGTACATTTCTTATATTATTTTGTAATCTTTGATAAACCGAAAAGACCAGTCAGCAAATACAGCCAATAGTTCATGTAATTAGAAGGGAATTCCATCATTTTGCTGTTACGATGTTGTTCACTTATGCACGGTGGTTCCGTCTATGTAGTAGTATACCGGTGCAAACCGTGTCTAATGTAACGCGGGCTGTTTGAAATTGAAGTGATATCCTGAGTTAATGAGTGGATTTTGAACGTTTTTAATGTGCGCATCGTTATTTTCGCCGAATTTTACACGAGAATCAATGTTCTATATTGTTGTAGCAAAAGTATGCAACAGACCCATTTAAGAGTTTACTCTCGACGATCCAGCAACCATCAGGAAAAGCGTGGGTAAAAATTGAATGAAAGGGGCTGGATCGGACGAGGCACGCAATGCGCATTATGCGCGGGCTGGCGATGAATGAATATGGCGCGTTTCGTTTTTGACCGCATGAAAAATTAGGCGTTAAGTGTCATGATCAGACCGCACGAATTACTCTACTCAAAAGTAATTCATGTCTCAAGTTCAGATTGAACTCGACAGATACGCCGCACACTGGATCAAAATATTGATTTTTCAGGTTTTATGCGAAAACTGGGGTTCTTGCAAACTTTTGCTACAGGGGATAGAAGAGTTGATTCTATCTATGCATAAAAACCTGCAAAAATGACGATGAGTAAACTAAAAATTACAAATCACGAAATGCACTCTTAGATTCGGGCTTAGTGGCGGAGAGACGCATGTATCATGGGAGATTCCTATCTGAATTGAGACATATTTCTGTGTTTTCCGTAGAGAAAGTGACATAAATAGACAGGAATCTCCCATGATATACCTGCGTTGAATCGCCAATACAAACTTGCCGTTATAGCAGTTATGTGAGTTTATTACTGAATTTTAGACTTTCTTATAGTGTGATTTTCGTTATTTTCGCTGATTTTTACATCGAATTGGACTAATAGTTTGTTCACGGCAAAAGTTTGCAATAGCCCCATTGTTGTGATTTTGCTAACGAGCTATAGCGATAAAGGATTTATGGGACGTGATATTGAAACTTCACGGAGGGAAATCTCTTAAGGACATTATTCACACAGGCTCGGAATGTTTGCCTCATATTTTTTAACCTTCAAATTAAAAAAAAAAAAAAAAAAAAAAAAAAAAAAAAAAAAAAAAAAAAATTGCGACAAATACATTTGAAATTAGATTGAACGAGTTCAAATTGTTAATTGTTAATTGTTAATACATAGGTTAATTGTTGATTCATTGTTAAAGGTTCAAACAAGCGGCTGTTTGGAGAAACAGAAATCGATTAAAACTGTATCTTATTCTGGAAGGATTTGCACGATAAAGAAACTGACACGTAATGGAAATAAGCTAAATTTTCTCACCTCGATATAGTCGTATTAAAATTCTGTGTCCAAACAGCCACTTTTAAACACTTGCACTTTTGTTTAAAACCAAATTTCCGCTTAATTAATTACATTTTTTAATTTAAGGTTAAATAAAGTGAGGCAAACGAACCAGATTCAGATCGTCTATGCCGTCACACTTTGAGATAGGACCTATAAATATAAAATATATGCCTCTCGATCACTATACAGCAGATGCGAGGCGTGCGAATTGGCAACGTTCCTTTTTCCCATTTAAACACATTAAAAAGGTCGAAATGCCTGGTCATCGCCGATGACTGAAGAGTTCGACTTTTTTGGTGAATTTAAATGGAGAAAATACATTGTTGCCAAATTTTACGCTTCGCCTCTGCATACTATAGCTCGTTGGTTTTTGCTTAAAAAACATTTGAGCTTTTATATTTTCTTTCAAGAACCATGTTCCAAAAACTCTTTTAAAGCGCTCATGAATGAATCATTTTACTTAGTTTCACATTGACGTTACATTGCTATTTAAAGTTAGTTAATATATTCTTGGTTTTCGTTCGTGTGATGGGTCTGTTGCATACTTTTGCCACAACAATATAGAACCTTAATTCTTATGTAAAATTCGGCGAAAATAACGATGCGCACTTGAAAAACGTTCAAAATCCACTCATTAACTCAGGAAACCACTTCAATTTCAAGCAGCCCGCGCTACACTAGACCTTATTTGCACCGGTATACTACTACACAGACGGAACCATCGTGCATTAGTAAACAACACCGTAACTACAAAATGATGGAATTCCTTTCTAAATACATGAACTATTGGCTGCATTTGCTGTCTGGTCTTTTCGGTTTATCAAAGATTACGAAATAATATAAGAAATGTACATATCTAAACGAAACATTCCAATGTTTGTAAGTTCTGTTCATGTTTACATAAACGAGATGGTTCCATCTATGTAGTTATAAGTCGGTGATATAGTGTCTAGTGTAGCGCGGGTTGTTTGAAATGGAAGGTATTTTCTGAGTTATAATGAGTGGATTTTGAAAGTTTTTAAAGTGCGCATCGTTATTTCCGCCGAATTTTACGTTAGAAACAATATGTCATATTGATGTAGCAAAAGTACGCAACAGACCCATTTTGTCCGGTAAATCGCAAGTTTTGATCCACTGTGCGCGTCGCCCGCTGAAACAGACGACAACGTCGTCGCGTCGCGGTTGCTACTGGATATTCTATTCCTGGCTCCGCGGAAAACCTATTCTATTGTGCATTCCGGGCTCCCACTAATGGATTATTAAAGCTGCAATAGGAAAATGGGTCAATTTCAAGGCTGCGAAATGAAACAAAAGTTGTTCATGAGCGCATCAAATGCAAATTAGAATTGAGGCAGCAGCCTGCGTTATGCGTATGCGGTTGAAAATAAGTCGCTTGTACTTACGGCTTACTAACCTCGTCGGCGGCTAACCATCTCTGCAGATGATGCTAGAAAGCGACCTTGAAATGGACCCATCATATTTATGCGACAGGATATTATTGTAATTTACCCTAGCTTAATATTTAGAGCATTTTCCTCGCGCTGGTCAAGGGCGGACACAGGAATGGGTCTGTTGCATACTTTAGCTACATCAATATAACTCATTGTTTCTAACGTTAAATTCGGCGAAAATAACGATGCACACAATAAAAACGTTCAAAATCCACTCATTAACTCAGGAAATCACTTCAATTTCAAACAGCCCGCGCTACACTAGACACTATTTGCACCGGTATACTACTACATAGACGGAACCACCGTGCATAAGTAAACAACATCGTAACTATAAAAAATGATGGAATTTCTTTTTTAATACGTGAAATATAAGCTGCATTTGCTGTCTGGTCTTTTCGATTTATCAAAGATTACAAAATAATATAAAAAATGTACGCATCTAAACGAAACATTCCAATGTTTGTAAGTTCTGTTCATGTTTACATAAACGAGATGGTTCCATATGTGTAGTTATAAGTCGGTGGTATAGTGTCTAGTGTAGCGCGGGCTATTTATGAAATGGAAGGTATTTTTTGAGTTAATGAGTGGATTTTGAAAGTTTTTAAAGTGCGCATCGATATTTTCGCCGAATTTTACGTTAGAAACAAAGTGTCATATTGATGTAGCAAAAGTACGCAACAGACCCATTTACCCTAGCTCAATATTTAGAGCATTTTCCTCGCGCTGGTCAAGGGCGGACACACAGGAAATTGGTTTTCCTCTCTATCTGGTCATATGAACAGATGTGTTAGAAAACGATAGCGAAGAAGGTCATCACGTGACTTTAGCCCATATTTCTGCTCTTTTCTAACGCACACGTTCAAATGAAAGGAGAGAGAGAAAGACGAATTCCTGTATTCGCCTATTGCTCCGGTTTGTAAACATGTACACAGAACGAGGGCAGGAGTTGACTTAACTCGGCATTTTCATACCACACCCGAGCGACCTGAGTGTTTTCGTTTCTGTGACTTGATCACACAATTTCAATTTTTGTTTTTAATAATTGCGGCTCCAAATTGTTAAAATTGTATTAATAATGTTCCTATGGCCGGCGCCTTTAACCCACATATGCCCAACATTATTTGAAATTTTAAGGTGTTTTTCACCCAAAAAAAAAATGCCTCCCGGCAGGCCGGTAAGACGAAGTAGATTCCATGCTTGGTTAAATCATTTTTTCACAAATTTAAATATAGGTTATAATTTTCGTTGAATTTTTCTCTGAATTTTTCTTTTTTATTTTATCAGCTGCTCAAAATCCAAATATAATTGTGAAAAAGATTATATTACCAACAGAGAAATGCGTAATCTTTACAATGCAAGTGAGAAATAAAAGCTAGGTTATATAAGTTTTTCACAAATTTCAATAAATAGGTTATCAGTCAGTCAGTCAGTTATTTGGCGTTTGGTATTGCAGGATTAGCTAGGTTATGTTATGATTTTCTTTGAATTATTCAATTTTCTTTTTTTTTATCAGCTGTTCAACATTTAAATAAAAATGACCATGAGAAAAAGATTATAGTACAAAGATTGAAAAATGTGTAATCTTTGTAACGGTAATGAGGAATAAATCTGAATAAGAGCAGCTGATAAAACAAGAAAATAAATAAATAACGTACCTAAGCAACAGTGTACGTGTAAAACAAAGAAAGAGCAATTATACCGATACGCCATCCTTGTCTTTCACTTGTAAAATCCCATAAGAAACTAAATAGCTCGTAAAACACGTAAAACACAAGGAAAATTCAAGGAAAAGAGCATATGAACTAAAACCATTCACCACTACATATACTAAAATTTACAAATCAAAACAACCATTTCTTCATATAAAAACACTGCCAAAAAACCCGAAAAACACATCACTTTAACTCGCTTACAACGCAAAACACAAAAAAATGACTCGAGTAAAAAAGTTGCGTAACAAAACGGCCAACATAAATTTTCCCAAAAAAAACGCCCAATACAAACACTCCTAAAAACAAACCTCAAAAACACATTTTACGACTCAAACACGGCCCATAGCGCGAAAACTAACAATCGGATTCACACCATCTTCGAACTCATCCAAGAAACAAATAGTTGAGAAAAATTTCAAGAACAAAAACCAAAAATTACGAACAGGATCGTGGTACATAAAAACGGTAAAACTGGCTGAAACATACATATAAATATATATATATATATATATATATATATATACAATTTTCAACGAGTGGTATTTTCTCACTCAGGGGACCATGAAACGTGCTCATTTGATAAAATTTCCCGAAAAATCCAACATCGCACCCTCCGCAATAAGTAGATTCATGGAATCTACTTAAAAAAAAAAAAAAAAAAACATATTGGAGTTAAAAAAAATTAAAACATTGAAAAATATGAAATATTTTGGTGGAGCATAATAAAACATGCTAAAAATCCCAAAATTGGTTTTTGTGTAAAATTGGCCTATAACTTTACTGCAATTTGGTCCAAATAAAACACAACAAGTGGATCATTAACGACCCAATGGGCATATCAAGGAAATATGGGTTAATCAAGGAAATATGACAGAAAAACGAAGCAGCGACGACTTGAACATTAAATAAAAAAGGAATGGGTAAAATGCTGGAATTCAAGCATTTTACCCGTTCCTGTTTTATTTATCGTCCTTTGATCAAGGGAGTATGCAAAATCAGCACATCGCTGATTACAGATATTTAACTATATACCCACTTACTTTGAGCGAGCAAACATCATTGATTCGTCCTTTGAATCTGCTCGTAAAAGAATTAAGCGCAAATCGATATATCAATCCCTTTTGCCAATAACTTTGAATTTCTACAAGTCTTTCGCTGACGCAAACTGTCAGCATTTAGCCAAATCGCACGCAACTTCACTGTGCCCAGTCTTCTTCTAAAATGTATTTAGTCAGGAGTGAATTGTATACTTTTTTTAACAGCCTCATCTTTTTTCTCTCGCAGAATTTTACATAACTCTGCAGATGAACTTTGCAAGAAATCCATTTCGTAAATAAGGGACGCTATAAAGCCGTTGATGTCACAAGCACACAACATAATAGCAAGAAAAAGGCATTCTTCAAAAAGAGGGCCCAGAAACCAAGGTATCTGCCCTTCAGGAAATATCTTCATGCCACCGTAACGCTAATTTCTATGGAAGAGCACATCTCATGTATTATGGGCCCTTTATCCGAAGTGCGATGCCTCCTATCAGCGCACGCGCACAATTGACCCGCACGAGCCATGGAACCATCGAGAGGACACGATGACAAAAAAAAAAAAAAAAAAAAAAAAAAAAAAAAGTAACAACACAAAAGAAAGTCTCGCATTTAGTTACGCATTTTTAATTACTATCATTTAGCGAGAATAATAGAGAGAAAGAAATCGCATTCTGTCTGTATACGCGCCACTCAGTGAGTATTCCTATACTCCTTATGCACTCCTCGGTCCTCGGTCCTCGGCTCTCAAGAGCTGCTGATTCTAATCAGTGTTGCCAGATCGAGGGTAAAAAGCCGTATCGTCCCCCATTAAAATCAATGTAAAACGTACGGCTTTTTCACCCCAAACTGGCAACACTGTTTCTAATATAATGGAAGAGGAAAGTAGAGTCGACAACTCCTCCCCCTTCCCATCACCCCTAACCCCCCCCCCCCCCCCCACCCGTCACACTGATACTCATCATGAGGACACGAGGTGCAGCATTCACTTAAAACCATAAAACTGTTAAACGGAGCAAACGGTGCGGTGCACAGTGGAACGATTTAATGGGAAGGGTCGGACATGGAAGTTATTCCTATAAAAATGACAATGGGGCAGTTGCAAGGGTCTGAAATGTTGTTTTTTTTTATGAAGAAAATGAAAGTACTTGATGAGCTTAAAACAAAGATGACTTTGGTTTCTAATTAAGGTGATTCTATGGCAAACTCCCGGAAATTGGAATCCAATAGATGGCGTTACTTGTCGCTGGCTCCGAAAACGGCCGTTTTTTGACGGTTTTCGGCTGTTTTCTCTGGAAAGACCAATAGTTGACAAAAAATCGGAATGCCAGTACCTGCTTAATTTTTTGCTTGATTTTTTTGAGCCATAAACGGGCCAAATTGGTTCTAAAATAAAGGCGAAAGTATGCAAAGAAAACATCATGTGTAATTTGGAGTTGTATCAGTAAAGATTACAGGTTTCAGTTTCACCTGTAATCTTAACTGATACAACTCCAAATTACACATGACTTTTTCTTTGCATAGTTACGCCTTCATTTTAGAGCCAATTTGGCCCGTTTATGGCTCAAAAAATCAAGCAAAAAATTATGCAGGTGCTGACATTCCGATTTTTGTCTATTATTCGTCTGTTCAGAGAAAACAGCCGAAAACCGTCAAAAAACGGCTATTTTCGGAGCCAGCGACAAGTAACGCCATCTATCGGATTAAAATTTTGGGGAGTTTGCCATAGAATCACCGTAAGTCTCATTGTTTCAGAGCTGAGATTTTGGCCCAAAATACATTGTTTTAAAAGGGAATTCCGCGTAGTGACGTCACTACACCCACGATTTTTTGCAACTTCACACGAGTGTATCTCCAAAACCGGGGCACTTGGGAAAAAACCAAAGGCACCATTGTTCTTAGGTCATCAAGTACTATCATTCTCCTTATAAAAAACACAACATTTCAGACCCTTGCAACTGCCCCATTTGAACGTTTTTACCGTCAAAAAACAAACTATACAGGGTGATTCTTGTCGAAAATTTTACAATAAAACCCAATGAAATCATTTTCAAACTTCTATGTTGCGTATTACCAAAGATTATACGTATCTAAAATTGCGCTGCGCTATGTCCGGCCTCTTCATGTGACTCACTATATTGTGCGGCGGGTTGGAGCTCTTCGAAAAAAATACGGATTATCTTGGATACGCGGTTATACGAGCTCAAGTCTGTCTTTCCGCCTGCGTCTGCAATGTGTGTAAATTTTTTTCTTCTCCAACATCCAGTCGATTCGAGTCTGAACTTTCGTCAAAAGTGTACGCGTATGATAAATCAGCACCTTGAAATAATTTGGGGGTTAGATGTGACTTTGATTTACTTTTCGTGTTTTGGTTCGTTTAGGAGGGTTGCACACCTGTGGATGCAACATGTTGTCAGATTTTGCGGAAAATCCCGAAATTTCACGATGCCTGGGTTGCTTCAAACCAGGATTATTTTGCTTTAGTCAGTGGCGGCTCGTGCAATGTGGCAGCAATGGACTCCCTCCATTCAAACCTATATAAAACAATCGATTCTTTGGTGAGGCGCTGCACTATGGTCTGGGAACCCAAATTTGTGGCCTTAAATCAGGGAATGACCAGATCTTCTTGAAATTTGGGGTACCTATGTTTTTTGGGTCGCTGAACACGAATTTGAAAGAATTTTTTGCAAAAATTTCAAATCCAAGATGGCGACAGCCAGAGGTGGCTCGTGAAATCTGGTAACTATGTTTTTTGCCATTTATTTTATTCAAAATTCGATTCTTGGTGAAGCAACAGAGGATTTCTTCACCATAAATCGATTATTTTTCATTGGTTTGGATGGAAAAATGCGTTGTTGCCAAATTTCACGAGACGCGACTCTCTGAAGTCATACTTATCGGTGGCCATCTTTGATTTGGGAATTTTGAAAAACTAATGTAAAAAATGAATCCAGCGACCCAAAAAACCCCCATCCGCCGAGTTTCAATGAATTCCATCAATTATTGGCGGAGCAACAAAATCTTTTGTAGAATCGAAAGTCGGAAAAACCCTATTTTTGGCCTAGATTTGAAACTTTGTGCGGTCATAACTCTTGAACGAAACGTTTCTCAGCATCGCGGTTTGCGCCATCTGAAAGCTTACAGAATCAGCTTTTTTCACAAAAGTTTTTTTTCGGATTCCTTCATTGCACATATTTTTCAAACTCAAAACACAAATTTCGAAAACTTCAAATATCAAAAAAATGGCAAAATAAGACTCAAATATTTTTTAAACTAAACTTTATAGCACATCAATCGAAAGATCTTTAAAATACGCATCTTTTGCGCAAAGTTCACGTCAATATCTCTCATTTTTAATTTGCCTCATTCTCTATATACTATCACTTCGGCGCCACATTTGAACTGATTTATAAAAAAAAAATCGATTTACTGATATTAAAGTGAAAATATCTTATAAGTCTGCACCAGTCTGCAGCAGGTCTTTAATGATCTGAATAGAGGAGAGTATGAGAAACATTTTGAGACTATACAGAGCTCTTCATGTATCTTCAATTTTTTTAAAACGTTACTTAAAGTTTTAGTCAAGTGTTTTTTTTTCCCTCAGAGGTAGCACATTTGAAGCTCAAAACCAAGGATAAGAAATAATAATAGGTTAATGACGCTAAAATAGGTGAAAAGAACTTCCTTTTGGCTTCCAGATCCATGCTTGTTTGTTATTATTGTGTTTTCCATGCCGCCACAGTAACACTTTAAACGTAAATGACACATTATCCAAGTTCACGGTTTGTTTACTTACCTTCGAGGTGCGTATGTTTGCGATGAGATAGCTGACCGGTAGAGCAATCAGATAAGATGATACTAGCCGTTCTAAGTACCTCAGATAGTGTAGATTACGATAACATTCACAGTGAAGATGTTTTCTGAAATTAATTTTTTCGATTTTATGCCAAAAATACGGGTTTTCAAACCATAGTGCGCTGTGCCTCACCTAGAATCGATCTTTTAGCACAGATTTAAATGGCAAAATAGCACTGTTGCCGGATTTCACGAGCCGCTACTGGTCTAATTATATTGCGAGACTTCTCAACCCATGGTACACCAACTCAGGTTGGGCCTAACCAGAGACAAATAGAGACCCAGCACAAAGCTTCCAACAGGTGTCCACTTTTCTGGCTCAATTTTGGTCGGAACTCATCGGAATAACAGCCAAACTAGAGTCCCTATATATATAAAAGAGTCTCGCCATAAGAGGTTCCATCTCTGATTGGCTGCTAAAAAGTGAAGAAGAAGAAGGGGTCTATGAGCCTGGGAGGCGCGCCTCTTGTTCACATCTTCATGGAACCATCTTCACTGCTGCCCAGCTTTGAGGAAACTTTCGGCATTTTTAGCTTGTACGAATGAAATTTGTATGAGAAATTGATGAAAATGTGTTCAGAACAGAATAAAATTCACGCATTACTTTTAAAACAGGTAGTGAAGCCAGCGGGTATTGGAGGTTAGGTTGACCTAACAAAGATTACTTACACACGAATACATGTATAAGTAATCTTTGGCGGGAAGATCGTTATGGATAAAAATGTAAACAAGAGGCGCAGGTGTACAAGTGTAAATTTAACTACGCCGAAAAAAATGTAATAAGACATAAAAAAAAAAAAAAAGAGAATAGAGGTTAAAATAAGACCGCTTTAGTTTCGACTGAAGTTTTGCCCGCGGTTACCTCTCCTAACAATAGCCTCGTTTATGCGAGCATCTCAACCCGGGTTCTAGAACCCGAGTTCAGCTGAACCCGAGTTGAGATGCTCGCATAAACACTTCGGATCTCGCTGAACTCGGGTTCGACTCGACCCCGATTCAAACCCGAGTCGAGTCGGTGAACTCGGGGTGAGATTTCACGCATAAACACCTCAGAGTTCAGAACCCGGGTTCACGCGGCATCGATGTCACCAATCCGAGCGAGGTTAAACACGCGTCTTATGCGGTCGCACTTGTCAGTACCGCACCAAGCATCGCCGCCATTTTCGTCAAAAATGTAAACAAACACAGTGAAGAAGAAGAAAGAAATCCTTTGAACTCGAGTTCAAATACACGGGTGTTTATGCGCAAATCCAAGTTGGACCCAGGTTGAAACTCAACTCGGGTTGACTCAACCCAGGTTCAGATCTCTCGCATAAACGAGGCTAATAAGACTCAATATAAAGTTGACCCAAGTTAGTTGGTGCGCAACTCAATCGTTGTTATAAATGTAGAAATCCAGAAACGGAAGAATATTAAAATGAGCTGCTTACCAAAAATTGTGAAACGCGAGTAATCCTTCAATAGATCTATTTCCTCGCGACAAAAATCCAACCTGTCCAACAGAAAATAAATTCGTTAGTAAATACATAGTGCGAAAGAAAATTAGAAACGCGATTAATACAATAATCCCGAAAAGGAGACAACTAAAAATTAAAAGAAGCTCCGAATAAATTGAGGATTAGATTTCAGAGAAAGCTTCAATTTTAGTTGGCTAGTTTGTAACGGGAGAGAGAGAGAGAGACCAGAGAGAGAAAAAGAGAAGGTCTCTCGAGGGGGTGCATCATTCGGCCTTGGAGAGCCGAGGTCTTGTATCAGCTCGGGGAGGAGCAATCGCCAACGTTGAGGGTGGAAGGGATGACTCTTCTGCGCATGCGTGGCGATTGATCCGACTCGAGGACTGAGCAAGCGCTCGGTCTTCGGGGTTGAAATCAGTCGCGTTCTAACCGGAGAGGTGGTTGCAAGTTAGCTGATTAGCTCCCAGCCCTTGTCACTAAGTAATATAGACCGGCTCCGGCGTCAAACCGTAGTTTGCTACTTATTAGATTCCGTTTCAACTGAACATCAAGATCGTTATTATTTACATCTTCGTTTACTAGCTCAACACCCAGTCGGCAGACCCCAGTGCATAATTGCACTGAGCCGACTGAGAGCCCCCTCCATCAAAAAACCTCTCGCAAAGCTCACCCCCCAGCCGGCATACCCCAGTGTTAGCTGCACTGAGCCGGCTGAGAGCGCGCGCGCGCAACAACAACGTATTTCTTAAACCGACGCCCGTGACATGGTGATTGGCCGCCGAAATTGTTACATTAGCTAACAATCAAGATCCTCGCAAATTTTTATTTTTATTTCAACGTCAGCTCCGGGAAGTAGAGTGTTCGCGGTGACCTACTTGTAAAAGAGAAAAACACAGAATTGCCGAAAAATACGTTTCGGGAGTTTCCTTGTCAGACCGGAACGAGATATCGGACTGTTTTTCGACAGGTTAGAAAACTAGGGACCAATTTCAGGCCCAGGGTTGGAACGGAAACGAAAATTGAAATTTCGGCCAAAGTCTTTCAACAGTTAGGGACGCTTGTAGGAGTTATAATCTTTTTCCGGCCCATCCATCGTAGCTTAGGGATGCTTTGAAGGAAGTTAAAATTAAAATCCGGCCCATCCCAATACTAGTTTAGGGACGCTTGTAGGATTTTTAATTTTACTCCGGCTACCCTACTCATGGACGCTTGTAGGTAATTTCAATTAAACTTCGGCCCATCCCTCATATGTTTTAGGGACGCTTGTAGGAAATTGTTAAGCTCCGGCCCATCCCTCTGTTTTCTCATCGATCTTTTTTTTCTCAATCAATTTGTTTCAATCAGATAAAAAGCTTTTGTCATTTTATGACCGAAAAACAGTGTCGGTTCACTCTTCAAAAAATCAAACCAATTTTTTTTATTAGTCGTAAGTTACATTTTAAGTAATTAAACGCCAAGTTAAAGGTGTTGCATAGATTTAGGAGAAACATAGTATCGTTTCAAAAGAGCATAAATTTAGGATTTTTGTGAAAAACAAAAAAATCATTTTAGATTGTAGGAAGATTTTTTTTTTTTTTTTCTTTCTTAGGAAAAGTAAGCAGAATTATTCACTCTATTTATTCGTTCTTTTTTATGAACACCAAATGAAATAATTATCAAGAGCACTGTTTAAAGGTGTGTATCTTGGACCGAAAGTGTGAAAATAATACTTTTTCAGGTATTCTCTTTTGGTTCTAATAGATTAAGCTGTAAATAATTTTTCTAGACACACCACTTATGTTATACGTAATTTTTAGCCAATCAAACAAAGAGAGAATTCCCTGTTTCCCGTTTTTAATTTAAACCTAATTATTTATAATCAAGCATTTATTCTACATAAATTCCAGTTGAAAAATCAAGGAAAAATATTTCCATGTCTCGCATATTAGACATAGGAGAAGCAACCCCATCGACTCCGATGCATCCTCCATCTTTTAACAGTAGTCTAACCGAAATAGGTAACGTAATCAGCAACGCAAACTTTACTTTAAATTCCGACGTCACAAATTCACAAAACCTTGTAAATAAGTCATATTTTAATCATCAAGCAGTCATCCATCAAGCCAATGTGATGTCTCCACCGGTGAACGCTACTATTCAACCAACCAGCGACAACATAAATGCAGATGTACATCGTGACGTCACTAACGTAGAAAATAATGTAAATGTTCAATATAGAAATCAACAACCTGTAAATCACGCGCCAAATACAGGGTGCTCCAATTCCGAAAATAATCACCAAATGGAAAATAGGTACAGTAATGCAAACCCAAATAACAGCAATGACGTCACTGTCTCAGAAAACCATATAAATATGCAATCTCGCAATCCGCAACCTGTAAATCACTCATCATATACAGGGTGTTCCATATCTGATAGTGATCGTCAAACTGAAAATAGCAATAGGTACAATAATACCAACCAAAATAACAGATATGACGTTACTAATCTAACTAATAATGTAAATACTCAGAATCAGCAACCTGTAAATCACTCATCAAATACAGGGTGTTCATTGTATGATAGTAACCGTCAAACTGAAAATAGCAATATGTACAATAATACGCACCAGAATAACAGCTATGACGCATTTAATGGACAAAATTATGTATATAATCAATCAAGAAATCAACAACCTGTAAATCACCCATCAAATACAGGGTGTTCTTTACCTAATATTAACACCCAAACCGAAAATTGCAATATATACGATAATGTCAATCAGAATCCCAACTTTGACGTTACCAACACAGGAAATCGTGTAAATAATCAATCAAATAATCAACAGCCAGTGAATAATTACACAACCCATGGCCAATCCCCGCCAAATTGGCCACCCAGCAGCTATAATCCATTAGGATATCCACATTACATCCATAACCCATCCGGTTATCCACCGTTCAACAATCACCCGCCAGGGTACCCACCTACAGTAATGCATCCATCGCAACCTTTCAATTACCCATTGCCTTACTTTTACCCACCATTCAACCATATACCACTAAATTACCCGCCATTCAATCAAAACCCACCGTACCACCAACAATCACCAATACATCCGTCAAACGATCAATCTACGTCAGTAAATCCACAGGGTTATCAACAACCGTCAAATTTTCCAATTAAACACTCATTTTGGCCGCTCAATGGACAAAACTTAGCTCATGTTGAAACCCCGAAAATTAAATTTCCAATATTTAAAAACGAGAACCCCAAAGAATTCTTATACAAATTTAACATGGCCGCAGATTGTGCTAATCTGACAGAAATACAGAAAATGCAAATTTTCTTACAACAATTAGACAATGAAGGTAATCTGTGGTATAGAAACAACCAAACAGAACTCCATAAAATTCAATCTTGGGAAAAGATCCAACAAGAATTTTTAGAGGAATTTGACCAGTCAAAAACTTTAAACTTTCTATGGATGACTTTTCAAAATAGAAAACAATTACCTGGTGAAGCACCGATGACATACATAGAAAATAAGATTTACTTAGCCAGGAATATCCGGCAAAAATTGACAGACGAAGAATTGATCGACAGCATAATTCGAGGCCTTCATCCCCTATTAGCCTCAAAAGTTTTTATCCTAGTAAACTCTGACATAAAAACTTTAAAGAAAAATGTTAAGCTCATTGAAGAATCGATACAATTGGCAACGGAAGGTCCAGTAGCAGATGCAATAATGCCGTGCCAGACACAAAAAAGCACACCGGATGTGAACCTAAAAATAGAAGAAATTCTTGGAAAATTCCAAGATGTTCTTAAAATGAACGTGCAGAGCAAAAACACCGATAAAAATCAGGTTAACGTCGTATCGGAAAACGAGATAAAATCGAATCCAGTAAATTATTACCATCAGCGAGACGACAGGTCAAGAAACAGGGCTCGAAGCCCTGGTAAAAAAAAACCTCAGAGAACCTCAGAAAATCCTGAGGGCACCCTCAGGATTTCTGAGGGCCTCTGAGGTTTTCTGAGGGTACCCACAGAATCTTTGAGGGCGCCCACAGAATCTTTGAGGGCGCCCACAGAATCTTTGAGGGCGCCCACAGAATCTTTGAGGGCGCCCACAGAATCTTTGAGGGCACCCACAGAGCACTTGAGGGCGACCACAGAGCACCTTGAGGGCGACCACAGAGCGCTTGTGGGCGACCACAGAGCACGTTGAGGGCGACCACAGAGCGCCTTGAGGGTGAACGCAGAACGCTTGAGGGCGCCCACAGAGCATCCCGAATCTTTTGAGGGGCCCTTACAACTCTAGAAATTCTGATCAGAAATCTTCGAGGGTGAGTTTCAATCATTTTGAAGACGACCGGAACCAGTGGCGCCATTTGGGGGATGGCAGGGGGGCAATTGCCCCCCCAAGGATTTTCACTGTGGCCGAAAAATCTAGTCAAAGGTTTTTTTTTTGAAGATGCACGGAAAAAAAAGGTCATCCAAAGTTTTGGAGGGCCTCCCCCCCCCCCCCAAAGGAAAATCTGAAATGGCGCACCTGACCGGAATAACATTTTTACAGGACAACAAACTCGCACTCAGACTTTCGAATCTCAAATGTTTTAGAGGTTATTTTCAATATAGTAACTCGTGCATTTCGGCAACATTGTTTTTATTCCATGTAATATGATTCCATGAAAAACAATCGATTGCTTACCATGTATTCAAATGGAGGTAAAACATTTTTGCCACACTTGGCACAAAGCCACCACTGGTTAAGTAATTAATAATAAAAAAAAAAATAATAAAAAAAAAAAAAAAAAAAAAAAAAAAATCTATGGGTTTTTTCAATGTTTTTGCTTGAGCATGTTCTTTAGGGCCTATAGGTCAGAAAAAAATCCAAAAAATATTTTTTTCATCGGCTGGATCTATTTTGGCGCAAAGAGGGTTAAAAGTCCAAGATGAAACAAATTCCTGATTAAACCAATGCATTGAGCGAGAAATTCTCATATTTATTAGATATACATATTATTATTATTTTCCTTTTAAATCAATTAAAACCTATAGTTGTTATCTGATAAATATTTTTTGAGGTTAATGTTATTGCACTGAACAAGAAATTCATGTACTAAAGTCCGGGCCCTTACTCATTAGAAGGTTAAAACAAATTAAATTATCTACAACAAACGAAATTTTTCTAAGTCCCATTATAAAAACCGTAGCTGCAACAAAAATATCTAGGCCCTCAAAAAAGTCTGAGCGTAATTTGAAAATAAGGGCTCCAAGGGCATCCTCAGAAATAATCTTGAGGGAATGTCCTCAAAAGTTTCTGAGGGCGCCCTCAGAGAATCCTGAGGGCACCCGCAATATTATTATATTGAGAAATTCTCGCCCATCTGTCATCGCGGGCAGTGTAGCCTAGTGGTAAAGTGCTGGACCTCCAGTCGGGAGGTCGTGGGTTCGAACCCCACCACGGGCAAAGTTTCTGTTCAGACTCCAACTTCTACGGCGTGACAAAAGGTGTAAAGTACACAGCCTTCGTGATAGGATCAAGAATTTCTACAGAAAACTCGACTAGACATTCCTAAATTTAGTTTTTTAGTTACACAGAAATACTTGATGGCCTTCGCCCTCAGGACCTCAGGACCTCAGGAGTCTGAGGGTAATTGGAACATGAGGTCCTGAGGGCACCCTCAGAAATCTTGAGGGCGACCTCAAGATTTCTGTGGGTGCCCTCAGAAATTCCTGAGGGTGCCCTCAGAAATCCTGTGGGTGCCCTCAGGACCTCTTGTTCCAATTACCCTCAGACATTTCTGAGGTCCTGAGGTTTTTTTTTACCAGGGAGTCGAGACAGTTACAGAGGCACCAGCAGAAATCGCGAAAATGTTGATAATTTTCCGCTCAGGAACCGGAGTAGAGAGAAATATCAGTATCGTGATGATAGTCGCAATGACTACAGACATCGTAGTGGCAGCCGTGACCATCATCGGAACAACTATGCAGACTATAATAAATATCGAAGCAACAGCCGGGACAATTATCGATATGATTATGATGATCATGAAAAATACAAAAATCGCAATAACAGCCGCGACAACAACAGATACCGTCATAGTAGCAGCGAAAACAACAGATACCGTCATAGTAGCCGCGACAACGACAGATACCGTCATGGTAGCCGCGACAACGACAGATACCGTCATAACAGCCGCGACAACTACAAAGATCGTCGGGACGACTACAAATATCGAAGTGACAGCCGCGATAGGTATGCAACCACAAACTACAGCCAAGACCGCCAAAGACGTAGAGACAGCAACCGGGAATATGGAAAAAGTAGTGACAAATACAGAAGATCGCCTACCCCAGCCAGGACCAATACGGAACGGGAAAGAGATAATTCACAGGACAGAAATAGTGATAGAACGAGAAGTGGGAAACCAATTTGCACCTTTTGTGACAAACCGGGACACACCGAGAAAACATGCCGTCAAAAGCAACAATATGAAGAGTCGGAAAACTAATTTCCACCCATGAAGCGGGTCCGTTCACATGGGAGGAAATTAAAAGGACCCAACAACCAGTGGAAAAATGGGAAAAACAGCCGAGAAAACTACAACTGCAAGTTCAATGGGGAAGCGTTAAGGACATTTCATCAGGAACCAAAATCAACAGTTCATCAAAAACCGAAATCTACACTTCACCAAAAACCGAAATCGACACTTCACCAAAAACCAAAATCGACACTTCACCAAAAACCAAAATCGACACTTCACCAAAAACCGAAATCGAAACTTCAGCAAAAACCAAAATTGATACTTCAGAAAAAACCGAAATCGACCCTTCATCAAAAACCAACAACTACGTTTCAACAAAAACCGGAAACTCAGCGAAAACTGAAAACTCAACGTTGATGGATTCCATCCAATCAGAATACGTAAATTCTAGCCCAACGCCGGAAATGAAAACCGCGAGAAAAATTTTCAACTCAGAAGTTTCCGAATTTGGTCAAAAACCGGAAGAAAATTTTACGGTTGGAATCCTCTCAACCTTTTTGGAGGAAGGGTCGAGAAATGACCAGAAAATGTCGATTAGGTTAGTTGCAGAATCCGCAAATAGTCTCACCTGTGATGATCTAAGTAAAAATACAGTGCCCTTATCTAAACCTAATGCTATCACAGCAAATAATCAACCCCTTGACATCATGGGAAAATCGGAAGTAAAAATTGTGACAGAGAAGAAAGACAGTTTTTGTACTCCAGGTTTTGTGGTTGAGAATTTAACGACAGACATTTTGCTAAGAAACGACTGTAACCATAAGTTCAAACCAATAATTGATTTCTCACAAGGAAAAATACTCATAACTGATGAAAACAAGAAAATAGGTTTAAGAATGAAAATACACCTGAATTTCTGTGTGACGACGATTGACAACAAACCCAGTGAATTTCAATTTACGCCGTTCAAAATTCCAGTAAAAATAAATGGCAGCACTTACATAACTCTCATCGATACGGGTGCATGCGCCACCATTGTAAATAAAAACTTTGTAAATGAAGAAAAAGTTCAAAAATCGCTCGTCCCAGATTTGGCAACATCGGATAATGGAAAGTTGAAAATAATTGAAAAAACCGAAGGAGACCTCAGGATTCAAGACACTGAATATCTTATACGAGCATTAGTGGCAGAACATCTAGCAAGTTCCTTAATATTAGGCAACCCGTCCAACATAGAGTATGTCAAATCAATCGATTTTGGAAAAAAGGAAGTAACTCAGAGAACCCCTGAAAATTGTAAAACATTTATCATTCAAACATATTATGAAATTAGCAGACTAAACAAAATAGTGCAGGATTCTGAGAGAGAAAAATTCCGCATAAAACCAGCGTCACTCTCTCAGGAAGCAAATTTGGAAGAAAGTCACAACTTTCCCAAGCTTTCTTTGCATCAATTCGCAATAATACAATCAACGCCGATTTACAAAAAGAGTACAGAAAAAATTCCTCTGTTATCAGTCAAAAAAGTTAAATGTAAAATGAAAAGAACCGAGGAAAAAATCTAGTATTGAGAAAGTAAGCAAAAGGAGAAGAAGAAACGACGAAAAAAAAAATTAAACTGTAACAGAACGCCAGAAATTGAACAGATACGAGCAAAAGAAAGAAACAATAGCATGTTTTTCAAGAAATTCTAAAGCAAAGACAGATCCGTGAAATAATCGAAGAAAAAATGAAAGAAGGAGAAAACAACCCCATCTGGATGACAACCAAATTAACTTCGACGTCGAGTAAACAAAAAAGAGAAAACGAGAGAGAAGTGATTTGCTTTAACCCCCCAACAATGACCCTCGAAGGAAAGAACAAGTGACCATGGAACATCTGAAGAAAAAAGGAGAAAACGGACCTTGTATGTAAATGTGTGTTGCATAAAAACTGCCCTTGCGCAATGTAAGCACTCTCAAGATCACTGCCGTAGCTTAGAAGAATAGAAGAAGAATAACAACAATACTCAACCCGAAATCGAAAACCCTTCACACCGCGCCGCAGTGAAATCGCCTGCCCATCGACGATGAATGAGCAGTCACCATCCGAAATTTCAAAGGGACGAAGCAGCGGTATATCGATAGACTTATCTCTTGCTACAGCGCAACATGCTTTCTCTTTCTTTGTTTTCATTTTTATTTTTGATTTTGTTTTTACTCTTTCATTACTGTTTTTGTTTTTATCTATATCCTACATTTTGTAACTAGCCTCAGAGTCGGTCCATACCTTTGTTTTTAAATTCCCTCTTTGCATTGTAAATTAAAACTTTTTTCTATCAACCAGCTAACTCAAATTGATCCACCAACGCACCCTAAGAGACACCTATTGCCGTTGCATGCCCTCAATTTGTTTTTAAATTTTTACTGCATAAAAATTTAAAACCAAAGCGGGAGGAATGTAACGGGAGAGAGAGAGAGAGACCAGAGAGAGAAAAAGAGAAGGTCTCTCGAGGGGGTGCATCATTCGGCCTTGGAGAGCCGAGGTCTTGTATCAGCTCGGGGAGGAGCAATCGCCAACGTTGAGGGTGGAAGGGATGACTCTTCTGCGCATGCGTGGCGATTGATCCGACTCGAGGACTGAGCAAGCGCTCGGTCTTCGGGGTTGAAATCAGTCGCGTTCTAACCGGAGAGGTGGTTGCAAGTTAGCTGATTAGCTCCCAGCCCTTGTCACTAAGTAATATAGACCGGCTCCGGCGTCAAACCGTAGTTTGCTACTTATTAGATTCCGTTTCAACTGAACATCAAGATCGTTATTATTTACATCTTCGTTTACTAGCTCAACACCCAGTCGGCAGACCCCAGTGCATAATTGCACTGAGCCGACTGAGAGCCCCCTCCATCAAAGAACCTCTCGCAAAGCTCACCCCCCAGCCGGCATACCCCAGTGTTAGCTGCACTGAGCCGGCTGAGAGCGCGCGCGGCAGTGCCTCAATTCACTGTGTTAAATACAGCAGGTTGCCTACCTATAAAACAAAATCTATAAGGAGTCCATTAACATTATTTAATTCGTTGACTGTACATGCAGATTTGACTATTGAATTCAAATTCCCTGATTATTGCACTCATGGCTCTTATCAGATTTACACAGTTTACTTCATGTGCTAATTGGTACGAGTCATTTATAGGTAAAACTGGCTACATTGTTCATAGAAGCAATTCCTTTGGTAATATATTCAAGTATTTATCAGATTTCGGTCAAAACGAACCTCAAACAAAATGTAAAACAAGCCTAAGAAATCATTTTTTTATTAACTGGGTCGACCCTGTTTGGCCGTGATTCCTAATTTTTCGGCAGATCATCTTCAATATACTTCTTCTTCTTCTTTTTCCTTTCACTCCAAAAAAGCTTATTAGAGTGGTAAGACTACCCGGTGAGAAACCATTATCTGGAAGACTGACTTTCCATGACCGGGTACACGAATTTTTTTTTTTTTTCGGCGCGGTAAACTTGGCTACTTTTCCGTTTTCCGCAGAGATCGTTGCGTCAGAGGTGCACCGCGCAGAACGAACCCCTGCTCCATCTGCGTAATGAATGGATCATAGACAGAGTCTAGGTGCGTCTGCAGTCCTCACCCCCCCCCCCCACCCCCTTCTACGTCTTCCACCAATCCTCCTGCCCCAGATCATATTGGGAGCGAAATTGGTGCAGATCATCGGAGCTTTGCAAAGGGGGAATCAGACCGACTAGAGTCTGGAGTCCAAAGCGACGACCGACTCACCCACTGCGTTAATTGAACTTTTTGTTTTTGTTTTTGTTTTTCCTTCCTTCACGAGGCTGCTTAAATAATGCATCGCTCTGGTCGAAGTGGCGGTGCAGGTGGCACGTTGCACAAATCAAATAGCACTCACCGCATCCAGGTCTCAGGGGGGGGGGGGGGGATAGCAGCAACAACAAAACAAAACAAAACCGAGTTGGTGCACCCAAAACTTGCGTGTAGGAAGCAGGCCTGCCGTTTTGCGTATAATTAATCGACTTTTTTTCATTTCACGGATGGTTCCACCGGTTGAGAACGTATTATACATGTCAGTTCAGCGTATGACTGTAACGCACGAAGATGCTATAATCTGCAATCTTTTCTCGACCGGTGGAGTCATCGATGACTTTAAAAAACTTGCGGATATTTTAATTAATTATCGGAGTTTACACCGATTGAGCAAAGATTACAGATCAGAGTATTTTCGTTCATTACAGGCATACCCTGAACTGACCTGTGTAGTCTTAGCTCGACCAGTGGAATCATCGGTGAATTTAAAAATGTCATTAAATATACTTTAAACATTAAAGATTGCAGATCAGAGTATTTTCTTGCATTACAGTCATACACTGAATTGAACCTTGTAATCTTTTCTCAACCGGTGGAGTCATCGATGACTTTAAAAAAACTTGTGGATATTTTAATTAATTAACGGAGTTTACACCGATTGAGAAAAGATTACAGATCAGAGAATTTTCGTTCATTACAGTCACACATCACGGAGAAAAAAGACTGGTATAATTTACCATCGCATCATAGCTGATTTTGACCTTCCAAAAAATGATGGTAAATTTCACCTTTCACCTGCAGAAGGATGAAGCTCTGGTGACTTTGTCCATCATTCTGGCGAAATTTACCAACATTTTTTGCTAAAGTCAAAATCAGCTATCATGATGGTAAATTATACCAGTCTTTTTTCTCAGTGGCACTGAACTTAGCTGTGTAATCTTAGCTCAATCGGTGGAATCATCAGTGAGTTGAAAAATACCATTATTAATTATACGCAAAAACGGCAGTTCTGCTGTGGAGGTGAAGCTGGAGGTACAATGTAAAACCCTCTATAAACTCATCGATGATCGATGAAGATGTGCTCATCGCAAAGCAGATGAAACGATGTGCGACATGATTTAGCGCAATTTCCATTAGATTAAACACAGTAACCACGACTTCAGGACGGGTTGGATTATTAGACCCAAGCAGCAGCTTTGGTATAACCTCTAACCACGGCTGCCAAATGTATGTCAAATCATTCGAGTTTTTTTCTTATTTATTTTTGCAGAGGGATTTTCTGGCAATTTTTTTTTAACTAAAAAAAAAACCTGTATTTTTCCCCATTTTTTTCCTGCCTGTCCACCTATTTGTTCGCCATACCGTATACTGAGAAGCTATAGAGGTCTAGCCCGCTTGTAGCTACAATAAGAGAGGTTAGAGATGTTCCAATAATCGAGAATACCTGATTCATTAATCGATTTTTAGCTTGTCGAAAAAACGTATTTATCCAATAGGACGATACTCGGTTGTCTAAAATCAATGTAAGCGATTAATTATTTGGGAGTAAAGTCAATAATATGTCTGGATAATTAATTAATTATTAATTATTGATTAATGTCGATTATTGAGCGAAACGGTCACTAAAATCAGAGGTGATTCATGAATTGCACTGAATTTACAACTCTTCCTTATGAATAGATGGAAAAGAATCGATTCATCGGGGTTTCAGTTGAACCTCCAAATAATCGAACCTTTTGCAAGGAGACTTAAACAGAATAAAAATACAATCGATTGTTCACGCGCTGTCACTCATTGCGATGTATCGACGTCTTCTCCATATTATATCAGAACGGAAAAGAATCGATCCATCGGAGGTACAGAAAACCTCCCAAAGAGTCGATACTTTCGTATAGGTTTAAATGAGAGAGAAGCGATGGTAAATTTTTCAGGCACCGCGCACGCTTAATCGAAACAAGGATTTTTTCGGAGAAGAAAAGGTATTGGTTTCTGGACTAAACATTTAAGTGTTGAAACTTTCATTCTTGCAGACACCATGTTATCAGACTAATTTTAAGCTCTCGAATGGACAATTATACACAGAATTATGTTATCTTTTAATTAATTCCTCAAAATTTTGATTCATAATCGTAAATTACATACGTAATTACATAAGAAAGTCTTCTCATCAAAATGTTTCTTTTATTTTCCATCTTTTTGATACTTTTAAGATATAATGTCACAAGTGGCAGTAGTGTGAGACTCTAAATTACCTGAAAACCGTAAAAATTCGCAAATTTACCGAGAGATGAAAAAATGCAAATTTCTATCAAGATACTTTCCTTTTAAAAGCCAAAGGCGAATCCAGCAATCTGGCAACTGTGTATTTTTCCCATTAGAATCTATGAGAAATAATCGATTAGTAAAAGGGCATGGCCCCCTCAAGAATCGATTGTTTCTCATGCGTTCAAATGGGATGAATTCACGGTTGCCAAATTGCTGGATCTGTCCATGTGCGCCGCGCCGGCGCCGCCGCCACTATCTAGCTTCCATGTTCAACTTTTTTTTTTTTTTTTTTTTTTTTTTTTTTTTTTAGCCACATATACGTTATATACGCAGTAGCTGCACGAAGAAAACAATAGGAAGAGGGGGGGGGGAAAAGAAATGAAGAAAGATAGAAGAGAAATATGAAATTAAAAAAGTAAAAAAGGAGGAACAATAAGAATGACGGAAAAAACTGCGATGTACGTTTTTAACAAAATCAGCTATTTCAACCGAAGCAACTACCAAACTGGGGTAAAAGAAAACGAAAATCATTAGCAAATCGATTGAAATATGATTTTATGAAAAGTGACCTCATTTAATAATTATTGCAATTCTATCTGCAGTCAAAAATTTCAGTCAACAGACGCAGGTTTTCTTATATTTTATTTGCTTCCGACAACGCGCAGTAGAGGTAATAATGCTTCATTTTCTCACGGCGTGTAAAACCGAATAAATTTTTTTCGGAAAAACTATAAAACGCAATCGAAGAAAACGTAGCCGGAAGAAAAACTTTGGCACAGAATATAATTTAGTCCAACCAATTTTAATGGTTGAACTTTATAGTAGAATGCTGCAAACTTTTGCTACAGCTGATAAAAATATAAGAGGTCTAGTTTGGAGTGAAATCAATTGAAAATAACGTTCAGAGCATCAAAAAGTTCCTTTGACTCACAAACTCGATGAATGAGAATAACAAAATTCCAAGATGGCGGTCAAATCAGTGGGTCACAATGGGGGTGTCCCATCTAGATTCAAACTTTCTATATGCTGAGAACAAAGACGTAGCCAGGAATTTTTTTAGGGGGGGGGTCGGAGGTCCGAAAATTGTCAAGGGGGGTCCAGACCCCTTGGACCCCTCCCTTGAGCCCGCGCCACTAGCTGAGAAAAGTTAATTATCATAGCTGAAATGGCTCAATGGGTCTGTTGCAAACATTTTCTCAGAGCTGCCGATTTGCGTAGATTTAATGGCATTTTGAAATTCACCGAAGATTCCACCGGTTGAGAAAAGATTACAGAGTTTAGTTCAGTGTATGACTGTAATGCACGAAAATACTAGCGTCTTTTATCTAATCTCAACCGGTATATTTTAATTAATTAACGGCGTTTCCACCGATTGAGAAAATATTACAGATCAGAGTATTTTCGTGCCATTACAGTCATACATTGAACTGAACTATGTAATCTTTTCTCAACCGGTGGAATCTTCGGTGAATTTCAAAATGCCATTAAATCTACGCAAATCGGCAGCTCTGCATTTTCTACAACGTTATGGGGGGTTGATTCCTGAATCCCTGGGTGAAACCGCGTGGGGAAATCATATTGAAAGCATCAAAAAGTCAACTCAATAAATGCGTTTAACAAATTTTAAAGATGGCTCAAAAAAGTACCACAAGTTTCCTCATTTTCCCAATAATTTACCCAACTTGCACGCGATCCCCGGATCGCTAAATTGGGCACATTTTGCACCCCTCTGTAGAGTGAATAAACCTTCATAAAATCATCGATTTTCAATGGCAACAACGTATTATCTCCATTTAAACTTATGTAAAACAATCGATTTTCAGTGGCAACAACGTATTATCTCCATTTAAACTTATGTAAAACAATCGATTTTCAGTGGCAACAACGTATTATCTCCATTTAAACTTATGTAAAACAATCGATTTTCAGTGGCAACAACGTATTATCTCCATTTAAACTTATGTAAAACAATCGATTTTCAGGAGATGCAATTGCACCCCCAAGATGTCGATACTTTTCAATAGGTTTAAATAGCAAAAAAGCATGGTTTCCAAACTGCACGATCCGCCACTGACGGTTTTTCGATATAGATGTGACAACGTGCAACTCTAAAAAAGGCTCGTTGGGATTTGCTCTCTTCAGAAGAGAAGAAAAAATATTGGAAAATGGGGAAACGAATACCGAACGCCCAATTTAAAATGAAAGTGATAATTTTTCGCAGTGCCGATTGTCACATTTTATTTGACAAGGACACGGGTTTATGATAGTCAATGATACGGATGACTTGCCTCTACTCTCCCATTCGATGAAGAGGTAAAAAATAAAAAAACAAAAACGTCATTTTCAATTTGTTGTTGTCAAGTTCTTTAATTTGATGACGATGATGATGACGTGAGATCTGACAAAATTAAATAAGAGGGGGCACTTTATTGTTAGTATCACTTTTACTCTCCTGATCCCCTCCATCAAACCCCCCCCCCCCGGTCTTTCTCTTTAATCTCTCTGTCCACTCGAATGAGACGTTCCTTCGCTCACTTGAATTAATTCTTACAGTAAATCCAGTTACACAGACAGAATTGCTAATTTCTGTCTTCATTGTCTCAGAGAGTATGATTAGCGATAGAACGCATGCAAACTTCTCTTTGAATCTTAATCTTTTCCTTACCACGCTCGAGTTTATTCGTTTTGACGGCTAAGTTCAATCGACTCAGTTTTCTGACCGTAGAAGAGACTATAGGAATTATTGATGTTTTGAAAATATTATTCTTTAGAGCGCCTTCAATTCACGGTGTATGCAAATTGAGCACAGCTGAGTAGGAATATTTAACTACCCTCGTAATTTGAGCGCACGAACCTGGCGTTTGAAAATCTACAGGTTGAATCTCTGTATGGCTACCTGGGTTATCCGCTGAAAGTAGTTCCCGCTTAAACTTTCCCGAAAGTTTTTCTCAGTATTCTTTCGCCGATTTCCACGGTGAATCTGGTAGGTATCACGTGATAATTACACATGATCAATTAATTTACCGCGGCTAGACCGGTTAGCCAACCGGTGGATTTCCGAAAGCCAGGGAGCTGTGAAGTAAATGGATTAAGACAATGGAGAAAAAAAAAAAAAAAAAAAAAAAAAAAAAAAACTGGGACCTTTCTTTGCTCTCTTTCAGGGGCGTGTCAAGCTTTCAAAAGAAGCTTTCTGGGGGTCAGATTACAATTTTGCCACCCTCCGCAAGTCACCGCCCATCAAAATGATGAATCTGATTATTATTATTTTTTTTTTTTTTTTAGGCTTGCACAAACTGATTTTGCCGCCTTCGGAAAGTGCCGTCTGAGCAAGAGTCCCCCCCCCCCCCCCCAAGGACGCCAGCTCCTGCTTACAACACTTTAACCGTTTAATATTTCCCTTCAGCAATAATTCATCGATAATTTAGAAATTTCATTGTATTCACGCAAAACGTCAACCCCCTTTAGCATATGCAGTATGCACTCCACAGACGAGACGGGCGGACGGACGCGCCTGCGCATTTGCGCGCACGTGATCTGCGACAGCGCATGACATGCCAGTGCGCCGTTGACTTGCGATGTTGCCAAAATTCACGGAAAATGTATTTTTCTCTCCGATTCTGCATGCAAGCCGGTCGCGACTAGGATTAAATAATACACAATTCTTTTCCTATTGATGGTATAATAATAATGTTAAAAATACCTATATACAAAACATAATTTACAATTATTATTCAAATAGGTAATCGAGCATAATCGGTCATAATAATTGCTACACGAAAAAATTCAGGTAAATTAACAGTCCATAGTTAAAAATTGTGAGTACATACTCATTTGTTAGTTTAACTAACCATTTTGTTGATTTTATAATCCACTTTGTTAAATCAACAATCCAAAAAGATAAATCTTGCAACAATCCGATTTGTTAAATCAACAATCTGGATTGATAATTTAACAAATCAGATTCTTGATTTACCTTTTTGGGTTGTTGATTTTCCTTTTTGCATTGTTGATTTAACTAATCGGATTGTAAAATCAACAAATGAGTTTGTATACTCAACATTTTTAACAATAAACAGTTAAATGGCGCTGTTGCACACTTTTGCTATAAGCGATTTAATAGTCGATTCCGGTGTTAAAACCTCAAAAAATAACGATGGCAGCACTAAACACTTCCAAAATCCACTCCTAAACTCAATAAACGCAGTTGTTTGCGCGGGCGTAATGATGACCGAAGGCACTAACAATGGGAGATTCCTATCTTAATTTCGCCACTCTCTCTGTGCTGAGAAGGATGATTCACAGAGTATAATTAGTCATCAGAATAGTGACCCACATATGATAAATGGTACCGTGCCATCGAGGGACACTTAGAGTCCTTATATGTAGAGAGTTAAGACAAGAGGGTAGTCAACTTCTGATTGGTCGATGAATTTTAGGCTCTACGGACGCTGCCATTGGATGCGATTTTGCACTTTTGTTTTGTTTACCAACGGTCTTTTACAGATAAAAGAGGTAATTTGCGATGAATCTGTTAATTGTAATCATGATGCACCAAAAGAATGTCTATAAATCTCAAAAGAATCATTAAAAGCGTTAATACATGTCGATCAACAAAAGCAGGGAAAGATTACATCTTTACAAACTTAGCGGATCTGTAATATTTGTAGTGGAGCAAAACACAACAACGGCCTCAGAATGTAAACAAATGTGCAAAATCGCATCCAATGGCGGCGCCCATGATTTCACTTGTCTTAACTCTCTACATATAGGGACTCAAGGGACACTGGTGTCGAATGAGAGTCGTCTCTTATTGGTCACTTCTTGATGGAGTTACAGTATTGTTCGATGGGAATCTCCCATTCTTACTGCCTTCAGCCACCATTACACTCGCGCAAATATAAAACCGTTTATTGAATTCAGGAGTGGATTTCGGAAGTTTTTAGTGCTGCCGTCGTTATTTTTGGAGGTCTTTACACTACATTCGACTATTAAATCGCTTCCAGTAAAAAGTCGCAACAGCCCCAGTACCGACATTTTTTTCTCAGTGTATAGTAGATTAAAGAAAAAGTCACTTATTGTCAACGCTAAAACCTGTCGACGCGGCAACATCGCTGATCATAACAAACCTTAAAAACCGAACTGAACCGAAACCGAAACCGAAGCCGAGACGCAACGATGGAAAAGAGACGAGAGTTCACCGGCTCACCGGTTCGGTTCACCGGTTCAATATCTTCTCCGCGCATGCGCAAGCAAAATGGTCTCGCGATCCTTCGCGTCTCCGCGACTCTCCGTCTCGTCTCATCTTGTCTCGTTGCGCAATAAATTCGCAATAAATGAATAAATCGTGAGCTGAGCGCGCGAAAAGATATATCAGATAACTTTGAGAGATGCGCTGCGCAAAGACCAGAGATATTCCGTGGCCGCAACACGAACGAAACGCTTTTGACCCTTGCCCCCCTGCAGTTATTTCGCAAATTTATTAATTTATTATAATATTTTAATTCCCTTATGAAATGACTTAATTCTTTGTTAAAGAGAAGTTTGTTTTGTTCAGAATTCCGCTGTTCGTTTCCGTTTTGAGTGTTTTGGATGGTTGATTGATTAAAATTGTCAACACCTTCGGTACTTTTGCCATAAGGTACAACTCAATACAAAGTCCCAAATCTTGCAAGCAAAACGGTTTTGACCCTTGCCCCCCTGAAGTTATTTCGCAAATTTATTAATTTATTATAATATTTTAATTCCCTTATGAAATGACTTAATTCTTTGTTAAAGAGAAGTTTGTTTTGTTCAGAATTCCGTTGTTCGTTTCCGTTTTGAGTGTTTTTGATGGTTGGTTGTTCAAAATTTTCAAACCGTCGGTGTTTATATCATGAGGCGTAACACAGCACAAAGTCCCAAATCTTGCAAGAGAAACGCTTTTGACCCTTGCCCATTGGCGGATACGGGGGGGGGAAGCTATTGCACCCCCGTTCGGCCCAAAGAGTGGGAAAAGAGGGGAGAGGAAGGGGGAAAGCGAGAGCGAAAACAAGGGAAAGGGGCGCAATTAGGGGCACAAATCTCAAATTCGCCCCCCCGTTCGCGAAGGCTGGATCCGCCACTGCCCTTGCCCCCCCTGAAATTATTTCGAACATTTATTAATTTATTATATTTTAATTCCCTTATGAAATGACTCAATTCTTTGTAGAAGGGAAGTTTGTTTTGTTGAGAATTCCGTTGTTCGTTTCCGTTTTGAGTGTTTTGGATGGTTGATTGATTAAAATTTTCAAACCGTCGGTGTTTGTACCAAAAGGCATAACTCAATACAACGTCCCAAAATCTCGCAGTGCGGTTTCATTTCTAAAGGAGAAGCAAAACTGAGTAGTGGCTCATGCAATTTGGCAACCATGCTAATTTTTCATTTAAACCTATGCAGAAGTATCGATATCTTGGGGGTGCAATTGCAACTCCTGAAGATCGATTGTTTTACATCGGTTTAAATGGAGAGAATACGTTGTTGCCAGATTACACGCGCCGCCACTGGCTAAACTGTAAACTTATACTTGAATTTTTCCTTTATTTTTATGTGCTACCTAGAAAATCACATGCACAAAAAAATTTCATACAAATTTGCTGATTGGTTGATTACTGAGGGAAAAAACTGCAAAGATGGGAGATGGTGTTCCCCCCCCCCCCCGCAAAACCTGAAATGATGCCAGTATGGCATGATAAAAAGAAATCATAAATATATACGCACTCTCATGAAAACATCACGTAAACATCGTTTTGCCTAAAACAATCTGCAAAATAAATGTTTCTTCGCCAGTTAGTGAACTTAAAACAGCTTTTTCTTCGTTGCACAGTATTTTCCGAGCTTTTTTTTTTTACATCATTATTGTTGTTTACAAAATTAAACACAGGTATACACACACCATGACTAAGTTTGTGATTGGCTGTGCGGCTATCAAAAATGTAACCTCGAAAGCAGTGGCGTCGCGTGCCACTTGGCAACAATGTATTCTATCCATAAAACTCATATAAAATATCGAATTCAGGGGGTGCACAGTGCACAAGGAAAATTCGATATATTTAATGAGTTTAAATGGAGCAGTTGCATTGTTGCGATATGGCACGCGACGCCACTGCTCGAAAGTCGGGTCCGTCATCTTAGATAGGAGAGTGATTACGGGTTACGGTTGCAAATTTGCGCTGGTAACGTCCAAATCTTGTATTTTTCATTGGCTCTTACAGGCTACAGTAAAGTTATCGTTCTGATCCTATAGTATTCTGTGACCTCATTATGAACCATTTTCTATCTAGATCACCAGAAAATTCAAAATAATGCGAGAATTACCCGACAAAGGAGAATATTAAGGAAAATAAAACTCGTAGTACGCTAATGACGTACATGTCAATCGCTTTACCTTCCGAAAACGGTAAAACATTAAAATTTTAACTTTGAATAAAAACCGACAACTTTTAATATGAGTTAGGATAGATGCTTTTCAGTGGCGCGGCGCGGCGTAGCGTGCAATTTGGCAACGTTGTATTGTGTCCATTTAAACCCATGTAAAAGGTCGAATCCGAAGGGGTTCACCGAACACCCAATACTTCGATCTTTATTGTGAGTTCAAATTAACGATGAATTGCAAAATTGCCAAATTGCACGCTACGCCACTGGTGTTTTTACGGAAATCGTCTTTTCAAACGAAGCCTACACGTAAGATGACACCACAGAATAATACAATCAGAACGGAAACTCTGTCGGATTTTGAGGCAAATTCATTTCGCGTCCGCCATGTTGGGATATAGGATGTTTACATCTGGATTCGCGCGTGAAAAAAAAAGTATAGGACATGAACCGCGAAATTTTCATTCTGAAATGCCATGAGAATAAAAGTGAGGCCGGAAACTTAAGATTTCTTTCCAGAATTTACAGAAATAAATGAGTTTCAACACAAATCACTCTCGTCCACCATGTTGGGATATAGATAGGACCACAGCGTTGCCTATTGGTGCCGTTAAATTCCAAACTGGCTATTATGGGAGTTTCCGTTCTGATTGTATTATTCTGCGACGACACGGTGCGACATCGCTTTCTTGAGGATTTCAACAGGTTACGGAGCGCGGCGAGAGACGTTGCATCGCGATAAAGAGAGACGCAGACACAAAAAAATTAAGGATGCGCTGACTTTTGCTGACTTTCAGTGAGGTCCTGACTCAGAAATCAGCCGGCGAAGGCAGGCGCAGCGGCGGCGGCGCTCAAAACGATGCGACAATCGTGTCTCCGCTCGTCGCCGAGTCGTTCCCTTTGAGAGATGCGCGCGCACCGCTAACCTGGGTGAATCACCCCCCCCCCCTTCCCACTCTATCTCGTCTTCTCCTTTAAAAAAAAAATGATCTTCCGTCCAGAGAAATGAAAAGGAAAAAGAAAAGAGAGGAAGAGAAAAAGAAAAAAGATAAAGAAAAAAAAAATAATCCATGATTATGCGCATAATAAACACGTCCTACGCCACCGCCCGCCTCCACATCACCCCCTCCCCCCTACCTAACCCTATTGTTTCGCGCATCCTCATTTTGTGCGCTCGTCAGGAAATCTGCATACTTTCATCTCGCGTTGACAGTACAGTACCGGACCGAGAGCAACGACGCGCCGCCAAGCGCAGCGTCGCGTCGCGTCGCGGCCAGAACGTAAGGCTGAAAACTGAAATAACTTAAACCGTGGGTGTGTACTCGATTATACCACGAAAAGGGAAGAGGAAGGCCGGGCTGGCTCGGCAGATGAAAGGGTAAATAAATAAAAAGTGCAGTTCGCGGAAGGGGGGTGGGCAATATGTATAAGAGCGCTCTCTCTCTGAAAACTGAAAGAGGCTATAAGCTCTACTTCAAGAGATTGTGACATTGCTGACCTATTTAACTTCAGAGTTTCAAAATAACTGCAACTAACGTCGTAACCGAACCAAGAACTAGAAACCCTGTTAAAAAAAACTGCAGGACCTCAGAGGTGTCTGAGGGTAATGGGACAGTTGCAAGGGTCTGAAATGTTTTTTTATAGAGAAAATGATAGTACTTGTTGAGCTGAGAACAATGGTGCCTTTGGTTTTTTCGTAAGCGTCCCGGTTTTGGAGATACACACGTTCAAATTTGAGGAAAACCGTGGGCGTAGTGACGTCAATACGCGGAATTCCCATTTAAAACAATGTATTTTTGGGCCAAATCTCATCTCCGGAACAATGGGACTTCACTAGAAACCTATAACATTTTTGTTCTCAGCTCATCAAGGACTTTCATTTTCCATATGAAAAACGCTAAATTTTAGACCCTTGCAACTGCCCCATTGGAACAATAGGTCCTGAGGGTGCCCACAGGATCTCTGAAGGCACCAGCATAGGATTTCCTGAGGGTGCCGTCAGGACCTCATGTTCCAATTACCCTCAGACTTTTCTGAGGTCCTGAGGGAAGGCCATCAAGCATTTTTGTAAAACTGAATTTAGGGTATTCTAGTCAAGTACCTGTAGAAGTTAGTGGCGGCTCGACAGGTGAGATAAGTGAGGCGACAGGGAGCCATCGCCTCACATTATTTGAAGGAGGAGAAAGAAAAAAAAATTAACCCTTAACTGCAGATGAGCCCAGATCTGGAACAATTACTTTGAAGCCTTATCTAAAAGTAGGAGACTTGAGTTGTACTGTCACTGCATGGTGGGTCACATGTGGAACAGATACTAAACGAGTACGAATTGTCGATTTTGTCCTAGAGCGCGCAGCACGGGATAGAGAACGTGCAGAGTGGTTGAAAATAGCTTACTGAAAATCTGATAGAGATTTTCCGATTTTCATTGTTATGTTTGGGAGTAACACAGGGGTACCATATACAAAAAAAAACAACTATTGAAACTTACTAACTTATTTTTTACTACTTTTATTTTTTTTTTTTAGCCTGAAAACTTTATTTTCAACTGCATGGATACCGAAATGCGGGTAAGGCCATATTTGAAAAAATTAATATTCAGGCTCTACCATAGAAATACAATGGAAAGAATTTTTTCACTATTTTTCCCTGTCTCAAGGATCAAAATTGTACTGAAAAAAAAAATTATTTTATTGAAAAAAAAAAAAAAATCATGCAGTAAAGGGTTAAAAAAATAACGTAAAAAGGTTAAAATGGTTATTATGCCACCTTTCTTTGTTTCAATAGTCCAAGAAGTGTGAAGTGAAGTGATTTAAAACAGAATATACAAAACCTGTATAAAGAGAGTGACTACGTTTAGTTATCTACCCTAAGAATGATTAAAAAAAGAATTCTCTGAGTGCAGTGCCAAAAAAGGGACAGCCAGAGTTCAAGGCAGGGAAGGGGCGCAAAGTTTATGGAACTCCCACCCGGTGTTATAGAGCCCGACTTTCATGTCTAGCTCATTTAAATCGGAAACGGATACGAATCTCCTTTTGAAAATGGCATGGTGGTGGTCGTCGCTCTTCTAGCTCTAGCCCGCTTACAGCTCCAAAATCTCGCGGCGTGAATCTTGGAAAGCGTATAGTATAATGATTCTCGGCCGGCGTGGCGCGCGTGTCCATGGATTGACGGGTAGAAAAAGACTATAGGGTGAGGGAAAGGGAAGGTTAGGAAAAGGGTAACACGGTAATGAAGGGGCAGATACGTGGTACCGTGGTTACGTGGTTCGCGGAGACATCGAGTGCAAGTTGACGAGTATTTTTAATGGGTAAGGTACGTATGATGTGACGGCTCAATCTCTTGTCTCTGATGTCTTTCTGGGATACGCGATCCTCCTGCCTGCTAAATTCACGAATAGGTAAATTCGCGTTCTCTCTCTCTCTCTCTCTCTCTCTCTCTCTCTCTCTCTCTCTCTCTCTCTCTCTCTCTCTCTCTCTCTCTCTCTCTCTCTCTCTCTCTCTCTCTCTCTCTCTCTCTCTCTCTCTCTCTCTCTCTCTCTCTCTCTCTCTCTCTCTCTCTCTCTCTCTGTCTCTCCCTCTGAAAATTGTGCACACCGCCGTTTGTCGCTTTGCACCGCGAAACTCGAAGCGCGCGAGAGAAAATTATACATATGTCCGGGCGTGCCGTAAAATTCACTGTGCAAATGTACCGACGCCAAATATAAAAGTTATCACTAAACATTCTTACGAAGAAAAGTTTCTCCATAGCGTAAGTAGCTTTGGTTGTCGACAGTAATAGCTCTCTGAAATGAACCCGGCAATGAAATGTAATTACTTAAATAAAACCTTTGCGGATGCGTTTAGACCAAAGATTACCTCGAGTATACCACAAGTTATGGCACAATGCACACTGGTGATTTCGTGATGTGAAGTGAGATGATCACCGTCTAAGAAGTCTTTTTACTAGGATACCAGCTGACAAATATACAGATAAATTAATACAAAATCTGCAATACAAAGATTACATTTTGTAAGTTCACGTCAGGTAAACTATATGGATAGGTATCTCATGTCAGCTGTCACACATAAACAGTCGCAGAGGATAAACAAAAATGTCAAATGACTCCTTAGATTTTGGTTTAGGTACTTAGGTAGACCATACAAATGCTTAAATTCGTCGAAATAGTTAAAACGTTTTGAATTTTAGAGCTGCGGGCATTGAGGGATGAGAGCAAAAGACGCAGAACTAAATCTGTCCTTTTCTAAAACAATTCAATTTAGCGATTAACTTCAAGAATTCTACGATAATAAGAATAGTTAAAAACATTACTTTATACTAGATTTAAACAGATATTACTTAAAAGTGGATTTTAAAATCCACTTAAGGGAGTAAGTTCTCAATGGGGCTCTTGCAAACTTTTGCTATGGGGGATTGAATAGTTAATGGGTCTGTTGCAAACTTTTGCTACAACGGTAAAGAGTGTTACATCGTATGTAAAATCGCCCGAAAAGTCCATTGGTGGCATCAGAAAGTCATGAAATGCGATAATAAACTCACAAGAGACGTTTAATGAAATCCAAGATGGCGTTAAAATATCGAGCAATCTGTATGCATGCACCTTTAACATCCAAGGATTGCCAACGTTGACAACCTCACAGCTTCAGAGGTTATGTGTTTATTTACGTTGTGATTGGGTGTGATCGATATTGTATGAGGTTGGCTATCCTTGGATGTTCGTGGTGCATGCATACAGGTTGCTCAATATTTTACCGCCATCTTGGATTTCATTAAACGTCTCTCGTGAGTTTTATACTGCATTTTATGACTTTCTGATGGCATAAATGGTCTTTTCACGCGATTTTACATGAGATTCTACAATCTACAGCGCTGTAGCAAAAGTTTGCAACAGACCCATGATTCTTGCATGAAAACCTGTAAAAATGACGATGAGTACACTCAAAAACCACGAAATTCACTCTCAAGATCGGGCCTAGTGGCGGAAAGACGCAGGTATCATGGGAGATTCCTATCTAAAAATTGAGACATATCTCCGTGTTTCCGTAGAGAAAGTGACATAAATTAGACAGGAATCTCCCATGATACCTGCGTTGAGCCGCCATTACAAACTTACCGTCATAGCAGTAGTGTGCGTTCATTACTGAATTTTAAACTTTCTCAGTGCGATTTTCGTTATTTTCGCTGGTTTTTACATTAGATTGGTCTATTCAGTATTCATTTGCTCACAGCAAAAGTTTGCAAGAGCCCCATTACAGGAATATTCCCGCGGCGAATAAATTCTCGAGAGTTTAAAATTAACTACCCATTATTGATGTGCAATAACATTAAAGATTGAAAGAAGTACGACCGTTTTACAGACAGCTATTGAGATTCACGAAACCAAGCATACAGATCGTTGTGACGCACAACTGTAGCAAATAGAGCTCTTTCGCTGGGGGGGGGGGGGCAGAGTCCCTATATACTATGAGAGTTGCGCCATTGCTGAATCCATTTCTGATTGGCTCTCAGATTTAAGCTGTCAAGAAAGCTCCAAGAGGCAAATGCAAATGGCGGAGGGTTTGTTTACTTTTCGCGAACTCGCTTTCATTACACATTTGAAATAACAGTGACCGCGGTAATTTTTGTAAATTTTTCCCCTCCTTGAATTTTATTACGGAGAACATTATCTCTTTCAATAACGACCAATAACCTATAAGAGATAGAGAAATAGCGGCAACAGCGCAGAGGCAAATGGCCATCTGCCATTTGCAATTTGCCTCTTGGGGGCTCCATTGATCCGCTTCTTCTTCTTCATTTTGAGAGTCTTGTCGCAATGGGTCTGTTGCATACTTTTGCTACAACAATATAGAACCTTGATTCTTATGTAAAATTTGGCGAAAATGATGATGCGCACATTAAAAACGTTCAAAATCCACTCATTAACTCAGGAAATCACTTCAATTTCAAACAGCCCGCGCTACACTAGACACTATTTGCATCGGTATACTACTACATACACGGAACCACCGCGCCTAAGTAAACAACATCGTAACCACAAAATGGTGGAGTTCCCTTCTAAATACATGAACTATTGGCTGCATTTGCTGCCTGGTCTTTTCGGTTTATCAAAGATTACAAAATAATATAAGAAATGTACGCATCTAAACGAAACATTCCAATGTTTGTAAGTTCTGTTCATGTTTACATAAACGAGATGGTTCCATCTATGTAGTTATAAGTCGGTAATGTAGTGTCTAGTGTAGCGCGGGTTGTTTGAAATGGAAGGTATTTTCTGAGTTAATGAGTGGATTTTGAAAGTTTTTAATGTGCGCATCGTTATTTTCGCCGAATTTTATGTTAGAAACAATGTTTCATATTGATGTAGCAAAAGTATGCAACAGACCCATTCTCATAGTATATATAGGGACTCTAGGAGGGGGCATTGACAAATGACAACACTGTAACATTAAATGCGAATAGTTTTACGGTGGGAAAAAAACTGGGAGGTAAAATAGATATACTTTCTCTACATTCAAGTTCCATCATCTGCTTTTTCTCTCTCTCCCTGTCTCAAAAAAAGGAATCTTTCCTCAAAATCATATCCATGAACCGGGTCAGAGTTGACGCGATGGTCGGAAGATGAAGAAAAAAAGAATGTAGATTTCAACCTTCGCCTAATTGCCGACAGTCAAACCGTCAGCTAAGCATCGCGGCACGACGCGACGCCGACATGTGCACTGTGCAGAGCGATGTTGCCAAATATGGCAAAAAAAGGCTTAACAATTTACGAATTTTTATCGTAAATCTTGAAACGTGCGACCAAACGTTTCCTAAATCCCGCTTAAGACGTTGTATTGAGTTTTGTAAAAACACCGACGATTTGTATAGCAAAGACAAGCTCTAAAAATGTTGCCATTTTTTTTTTTTTTTTTTTTTTTTTTTTTTCACACAGAAAAAACAGAAAAAAACACTTTGGTAGCGCTGACAAAACCTTTGGTAGAAAAATGACCCAGCAAAAGTCTTTAGTTGAGCCAATCAAAGGTTCTTTACGCTTAACTAAAGAGATTTTGCTGGGTGAATAAAAAATTTGGTTGGCCCAACTAAAGTCTTATGCTGGGTCATTTTTCTACCAAAGGTTTTGTCAGCACTACCAAACTATTTTTTTCCGTTTTTTCAGTGCAAACTCTCCATTTATATTTTAGATTATAAGGTTTAGGGGACCCTGCTACAAAACAGCTGGGGAAGATTAAGGGCAACCTAATGAGGTTTAGCTATGTACTTAATGTTAGATCCTGCAATATGTATAGTTCTGAGGGCGTTCCTGGAATTTTAAATTTGAAGCGTCAGAATAAGCATTTTTAGGTTCCTTTCTGTTGAAAAAAGATGAGTTTTCTGGCTTTTAGTGTGGAACAGGATGAGGTGAGGGTGAATCCGCCACTGCATCAGCTCATCTCGTTCCAGACAGAAAAAATAGAAAGAAAAAAAAAAACTTTGATAGCGCTGACGAAACCTTTGATAGATAATTAACCCACCAAAAGAGTTTAGTTTAGCCAACCAAATTTTTGATTCACTCACCAAAATAATCTCTTTCGTTAGGCGTGAACAAAACCGTTGGTTAGTTCATCTAAAGTAAACTACTGAATCATTTTTCTACCAAAGGGGTTTTCTGTTTCTTTGTTTTTTTGTTTTTTTTTGTTTTTGTTTTTTTGTATTTTGTTTTTTGTTTGTTTTCTGTGCATCAAAAGAATCTCCATTATGTGTATCGAAGGAAACTTAGAGGCAAATGGAGACCCAGCACACCCTATGAAGGCTGTGATTGGTCCTCTGTCCCGGAAACGGAGACATGGTTTGTTTTGGTTTAGCTTGGCGAATTCAAACCAAACGCTCCATATTTCAGTGGACCAATCAAGAGCCCTAACTTTTAGCTCAGTAAGCAGTGGTAAAAATAGCATTATTAGACTCAGAAAACAGAGTCTTCTTGAAAAATCTCAAGCAGTTTTTCATCGAACATGCATTTTACCACGTCAAGGAATATTTTGAATCTTAAAACTTGCAATATATGTTATCCTTAATTAATCTATTTACTATGATCACGTTAACTCTTTGTTTTTGTTGTAGTGCGTAATATTTACTTTATCTCTGGAATGACTTGTACCAAGCCTTTTCTAAGGCTAAACTGTACCAAATAAATAAAATAAAATAAATAAAATAAAATAAGCGACTGTTGGCTGTTGTTCCGCGATGAGCCCCGACAAAAATTGAGTTTGGAAAAGTGGACACCTGTCGCAAACTTTGTTCTGGCTCTCTATTTGTCTTTGAAGAAACGTTTGTTTACTTCCTGTTACACTGGCGGATCCAGAGGATTGTCTTTCTCTCTCTATGGCCATTTGATCGCGTGTGTTAGAAAAGGAGAGATAAGGGGCATTCACGTGACTTTCACCCCCTCTTTTATCCTTTTATAACACACGCGATCAAATGGCTATAGAGAGAGAAAGAAAATCCACTGGATCCACCAGCCAGTGGCGTAGTAGGGGTTCGTGGCACCCAGGGCGAAGCACTATAGTGTTAGCCCCCCCCCCTCTCGAAAATTTAGAAAATTGTTAGTTTTGGGAGCCTATTTTTTCCATCTCTATGAATAATATAAAATTAAATATGTATAAAAATGTAAAAAACAACAGCAAAAAAATCGTTCTTTAAACTATCCACACAAGTCTAGTGAATTTAATTCTTCTCACTAGGATGCCACTTTCCGTTCAGATTGACACCCTTCCTGCTTCAGGACGACACTCTTTGCACGAGTGGCAACTGTCCTGCTCCAGGGTGACACCCTTTACCCTAGTTGATATTTTGATCAGACACCACATGTTTTCTATCATTATTTTAGTACCTCTCTATTTTCCCAATATTTGTCTAATTTTTCTCTTTCTTTTTCTTCTCCATTTCTTCTTTTATTTTTGCATCTCTGTGAATAATATAAAATTAAATATGTATAAAAATGTAAAAAACAACAACAACAAAATCGTTCTTTAAACTATCCACACAAGTCTAGTGAATTTAATTCTTTTCACTAGGATGCCACTTTCCGTTCAGATTGACACCCTTCCTGCTTCAGGGCGACACTCTTTGCACGACTGGCAACTGTCCTGCTCCAGGGTGACACCCTTTACCCTAGTTGATATTTTGATCAGACACCACATGTTTTCTATCATTATTTTAGTATCTCTCTATTTTCCCAATATTTGTCTAATTTTTCTCTTTCTTTTTCTTCTCAATTTCTTCTTTTATTTTTGCGTATTTACTGCGGAGTGTCCTCCCTATGATCGTGTCACCCGGGGCGGACTGCCCCCTCCGCCCCCGCCTTACTACACCACTGCCACCAGCAGTGGCGTCGCGTGCAATTTGGCAACAAGTATTCTATCCATTTAAACTCTTGTAAAATATCGAATTCAGGGGGTGCACGGTGCACAAGGAAAATTCGATATATTTAATGAGTTTAAATGGGGCAGTTGCATTGTTGCCAGATGGCACGCGACGCCACTGGCCACCAGTGTCTTCTTAAAACAAGAAATAATAACGAAACCCGGTGTTTTGTTATTGACGTCTTTTTTCGGGCATCTTAACGGACACTCATGACTTGCAAATTATATATTTTGAGACGGTCGGAGATTTTTCCATTTTCCAAGTACTCACTTAATGTTGCGATGTTGCCAGATCATGCTACAGCTTCTTCGTATACGCTTCATCATAATGTAGTTTGCTGAGAATGTAGACTGTAGAGGTTTCCCCGAAAGATCTGGTAACACAGTGTCCTCCTGCTCATGACTAGAACATTTTTCTTTTTAAGCGTGCCGTATATATACGGTGCGCTTCTTGTTTTCATTTTCATATCTAATATATAAGTCCAATGCCTTGCTTATGGCAAAACCTTGGCGGGAAAGGTTTGAAAAATTAAAAACGCATTTTCTTAAAACTGGTTTCATTAATCGTTAATTTATTGCTGCAATCCAGGAGGTCTCGGCGTCTATTTTCTTAAAATTGTAAAAGTTTTGGTATTCCTGTTAATTTCAATAAGTTATTAAGCGTCAAAGTCGAATTCCTTCAAACGAGAATTCCATACAGGTCCAGCAACCTAAGTCATTTGTGCCAACCTATGAGTCGAAATTCCAAGGCAGGAGGGGGGTGGAAACACCCTTCACAGAAACCCTCTTTGCCCCTCGCCTTTGGGCTCCACCGGTCTCAAGATTTCTTCACGGTGCATTAAGCGTAACACACACGCATCGTAAAAGTGTCAAAATGTGCTTGACGAGGGTACATCGATAAGAAGCGACGAGGTATTGATGAAGAGCGGGAGGGGTATAGAAAAGAGAGAGGCTCATTCATATCCTTAAGTAGACCTGTTCAGTGATGACGTCACGATCAGAATTAGTTCCAAACAAATGCTATATCTCGCTCACTCTCGTGGATTTACCAGATCCAAATTTTCGAACGCGAATTCATGCTAGTTAACCAACAGTTTTCTCAAATTTTATTGCACCATTAGATTCCACTTGCCTTAAAGTATCTTTTCACTGTAACATAATTCCTAAAAGATCACAAGCGAATTTACAATCACAGTTATACCGAAAGACGTTCTACGTTTTGTCCTTGTCTTACTCACGGTCTCTTATGGTAGTATCACCGCCATGACACTCAATCATTCTAACTTCTCTTCGTATCGAAGCTATTGTTCGAGGTACAACACATGCCGTGATGGTGCTGATGAGCCTATATCCTAGAATTTTGTGCTCTTAAGAAACTGTGAGTGTGACAAGGACAAAACATAGGACTCTCTTCGATATAACTGTGATTGTGCATCGATGCGCGATGTTTCAAAAAGTTTGTGATAGCGGGCTCATATTTTATCACTGAGAAAAAAGTGGCTGTTAAAACTGTAAGAATAGAACCATAGATGATTTCGCCTTATTTCAATCATGAGACCTATCGTTGCTGTAGTCAGCGCGCTTGAATCTACACGAATTCCGATTGTCTCTATGGAATTTCGATTATTTCTATGGGAAATAAAGCGCGGGAATATATATCCAATCGGAAAATTTTTTGAAACAATCGGAAATTTTTATAAGGGACGTGGAACCCAATGGTGTGATAAACACAACGTGTAAAGAACGTGTTGTTTACTAGCACTTGTATTTGAAAATTTGGACTGTATTTCGTATGGGAAAACCCACGAGAGCGAGTGAGACGGGGCCTTTGTTTGGAACCAATTTTTTTCATGACGTCACACTAAACAGGTCTATGCATCGAAACATTTGAAATTCTGGGGGATCGGCAAATTGAAAGCCCCTCAATGAGCGTCGATGGAATCAAGGGATTTTTCAGGACATTTTTGGCGTTTTGTTGAAAAATAGGTGTTTAAAATCCAGAACACAGGGAGCCAGAGGGGTTAAATTCGCATTAATTGCTCTAAAAAGTGAGAGGGGCTGTCACGTGTCTTCCACCCCTGGACAGCTTCCTCGCTGCGGCTATGGAATTGACTCTGGAATAACTTATTTACCTATCCTAAAAAGTTCGTTGCGTGTACAAAATTTTTCACTGGAAGCTTCTTCAAATTTTGGAAACTATAGGTCCATATGGAACTTTGCTTTTCCAACACGAAAAATTATATCGACCGACGGGCAACAGAAAAAAAAAAGAAATAATATGACAATGCGTTATAGTGAATAATGGCATAGTTTTAACTGTAAACTTTCGATACTTTTCAAGAAAATAAATGGGGAGAGGGGGAATTAAAATCCACAAACCTCTTAAACCTCCACACCTACTAATCTATACCCCTAGAGTGCTTGATGTGTAAAGGGCACTTGAAATGGTTAGTTCTGTATATTAAAGGATTATTGTCTCATGAATTCGCAAGTGTTCCATTTATGCATATTACGTATCTACATCGTGACAATCGCAACAAGTGCTGACAGCACCTAAAACGGAAAAAAAGATAAAAAAAAACTGTTTATTATTTAGAATCACGGCTTTTCCGAATATGACACTTTTTGACTTCAAAAGAACGCAACCTCATGTTTGATCCCTGAACAAGCCGTTTAAAAGGTGGAGGGATTTAGAAATATCTATTGTCTATAGTTTATGTGGGTAAAAAAGATCGAGCCTTATCAAATAATTTTCTCTTTTCAGCTTTCAATGGGTTTGTTGCAAACTTTTGCTACAGTGCTATAGAGTTTTGATTCTGATGTAAAATTGTCTGAAAATTACATTGGCGGCATCAAATAGTCATAAAATCCACTAATAAACCCAAAAAACGCATTATAAAGAAAGCCAAAATTGCAGTCGTAAAGCCGAACAATCTGTGCACGCGCACGACGAATATCAGAGATAGGTGACCCATTCTTCCCTTTTTCGTTAAGGGGGGGGGGAGAGAAAATATCTCTACAGTCAAACTGTGATTTTAAAAATGTGCATGGTCAAGATGTTGTCTTTTGTGAAGGGGCGGGGGGGGGCAAAATATCAAGAACAGGGTGTTTCAAAACTTGAGTGCCAAACTTATGGAGTGTATTTTTGGGGTCAACATACAATTATATAAGACTTTATTTTCCTACATGAGTATGTGCTGCAAATGTTTCTCTTCTGAGCTAGAGCCCTCCAAAGTTTTGAAAACATAAAACAAAAAACAAACGCAAAAAAACACCCCCTGTGACTAATCTCCTTATAGATACATCTGATCTAAAGTTATTTTTTTCATAATTTCTCACCAAACAAGCTCAATTGGACAGCACTTGTCACAAAAGAACCGAGTGACATTATTATTATATATATAAAGCTGTCGTCCCTCCTAAATGTTTTTTCTATTTCCCGAAAATTGGCCGAAGCGATTTCCCTCAAATTTGACACGATGATTCCTTAGGATATTTAGAAAAAATCTGTCCGAACAGTTTTCTAAAAAGTTGTCTGTGAGCGCCGCAAAATGAATTTTAAAATAAGAGTGAAAACTCATTTTCGCACGACGCACGGACAGCGAGGTGACGCGATGCTCCGCGCCATCGCCTGAGCTGGATTCTCTGATCTGCCCCTCCCCTCCACTCTACGCTCGGCAGAGTCTCACCTTATCAGTTGACGAGTCAGTGCAGCGAGAGCGGTGAAGGGGGGAGGTTCGTTCGTCGCTCATCTCTTGCGCACTGATTACTTCGTTCTTTCTCCAAAATTTTTCTGTCGCTCGCTTCGCCCGTACCCGCAACCTTCTCTCTCACTCCTTACGGACGCTCATCTCTCTCGACTAATGCACTCCCATTCTTCGTATTAACCATTCGTTTGCCTTTCTTCTTCTTTCCTCTCTTTTCATTTTATTCATTAAATTTTTATCATTTCGACTTATATCACTCGGGATCGTTGAATAACGTTCCTAATATTTTGCAGTAAGGTCTTGATTTATTATTTTTTTTTTTATTTATTTTTTTTTAAAGAAAACATTCTTAGCGCATTGTGCATTTATTTTTTCCGTGGATTGTCACCGTTATATGTAACCTTTAAGCACTCGCTTCTCTTTTATAATTCCTCTTCGATTTTCAACGCTTTTATTTTGGTATCCTCCGCGTCTTATTAGTTCTTTTTACGCATTGCTCGGCAATATCTTTTTTTTTTTTATTTATTTAATACAAGAAAGTGCAAGCGCTTTGCGCTCACATTCTTACATTTTCATCTCTTTAATTCTCAGCACCAATACTCCGTTTCATTTTATCATTTTTTACCAACTACAAACTAGCCCGTAACCCTAGAATGCTGGCCGTGGAGGGCGCCCGTAGGGTGCTTGGAACGGCTAGTTATATATATAAAGCTGTCGTCCCTCCTAAATGTTTTTTCTATTTCCCGAAAATTGGCCGAAGCGATTTCCCTCAAATTTGACACGATGATTCCTTAGGGTATTTAGAAAAAATCTGTCCGAACAGTTTTTGAAAAAGTCGTCTGTGAGCGCCGCAAAATGAATTTTAAAATAAGAGTGAAAACTCATTTTCGCACGACGCACGGACAGCGAGGTGACGCGATGCTCCGCGCCATCGCCTGAGCTGGATTCTCTGATCTGCCCCTCCCCTCCACTCTACGCTCGGCAGAGTCTCACATTATCAGTTGACGAGTCAGTGCAGCGAGAGCGGTGAAGGGGGGAGGTTCGTTCGTCGCTCATCTCTTGCGCACTGATTACTTCGTTCTTTCCCCAAAATTTTTCTGTCGCTCGCCCATACCCGCAACCTTCTTTCTCACTCCTTACGGACGCTCGCGCTCATCTCTCTCGACTAACGCACTCCCATTCTTCGTATTAACCATTCGTTTGCCTTTCTTCTTCTTTCCTCTCTTTTCATTTTATTCTTTAAATTTTTATCATTTCGACTTATATCACTCGGGATCGTTGAATAACGTTCCTAATATTTTGCAGAATGCTCTTGATTTAATTTTTTTTCTTTTTTTTTTTTAAGAAAACATTCTTAGCGCATTGTGCATTTATTTTTTCCGTGGATTGTCACCGTTATACAGGGTGTCAATTAAAAAAGGAGCCAGGCTTAATATCTCGAAAACGGCTCCGAATTTCGAAAAACGCTGAAACACGTGTTCGATTATTTCGAGGGGGACATCTTTTGAGGGGGTCCCCAATTTCGGGGCCCCCCTCTGGGGGGCCCCAGGGGGGTCAAGTCCCATATTTCAAATGGGGACCCCCAATTTTTATTTGATAATCGAAAAGAGGGTAAAATTCTAAGACTTTTGGCGCAAACCGAAAGTCGATATCGTTTTTTGTGTTCGATATATCGAAGGTCAAAGTTCGATATGGACCCATCTTCAGAAATTCGTAACTTTCCTTTAAATAGTCCAAATTTCAAAAACTTGGGGTCTAAAATGCTCTACAGAGTAAGTACTTTTCAGAAAAAAATTTAATGTTCACAGAAATTTAGTCAAAATTTGGTTTTAAAGCCCCCAAACATTTTTAACGTTTTTGGCCCCCACGGGGGGCTATCAGAAAAATTCCGAGAGACGACCCCTATCGAGTGATACATCAATTGAAAAGGCGTAACAAACTGAGCATTTTGGCGCAAACCGGAGTCCCATATCGTTTTTCATATTCGAGATATCGCATTCTGTAAATCGACATTTGACATTCGATATCTCGAATATGAAAAACGATATGGGACTCCGGTTTGCGCCAAAATGCTCAGTTTGTTACGCCTTTTCAATTGATGTATCACTCGATAGGGGTCGTCTCTCGGAATTTTTCTGATAGCCCCCCGTGGGGGCCAAAAACGTTAAAAATGTTTGGGGGCTTTAAAACCAAATTTTGACTAAATTTCTGTGAACATTAAATTTTTTTCTGAAAAGTACTTACTCTGTAGAGCATTTTAGACCCCAAGTTTTTGAAATTTGGACTATTTAAAGGAAAGTTACGAATTTCTGAAGATGGGTCCATATCGAACTTTGACCTTCGATATATCGAACACAAAAAACGATATCGACTTTCGGTTTGCGCCAAAAGTCTTAGAATTTTACCCTCTTTTCGATTATCAAATAAAAATTGGGGGTCCCCATTTGAAATATGGGACTTGACCCCCCTGGGGCCCCCCAGAGGGGGGCCCCGAAATTGGGGACCCCCTCAAAAGATGTCCCCCTCGAAATAATCGAACACGTGTTTCAGCGTTTTTCGAAATTCGGAGCCGTTTTCGAGTTATTAAGCCTGGCTCCTTTTTTAATTGACACCCTGTATGTAACCTTTAAGTACTCGCTTCTCTTTTATAATTCCTCTTCGATTTTCAACGCTTTTATTTTGGTATCCTCCGCGTCTTATTAGTTCTTTTTACGCATTGCCCGGCAATATATTTTTTTTTTTTTATTTATTTAATGCAAGAAAGTGCAAGCGCTTTGCGCTCACATTCTTACATTTTCATCTCTTTAATTCTCAGCACCAATACTCCGTTTCATTTTATCATTTTTTACCAAATACCAACTAGCCCGTAACCCTAGAATGCTGGCCGTGGAGGGCGCCCGTAGGGTGCTTGGAACGGCTAGTTTTTGATAAAATTGAGCTATTGATTGATAGAGCTAGCAATACTGAATCTCGAAGCAACAAGTGCTTCTTCTGTAATAACAACTATTTCCCGTCAAAATTCCAGGTAAAAGTGAGCTGGTGAGCCTCATTGATGTCATTGTCCATATGATGAAATAAAATGAGAACTTGGTTCCTTTGGCTGATTAGGTTAAACCTTAATCCGAGTCACGTAAGGAACCAACTCCGACTTGGTTCCTTTCAGTGGCGGCTCGTGCGATTTGGCAACCATGCTTTTTTACCATTTAAACCTATGCAAAAGTATCGATATCTTGGGGGTGCATTGCACCTCCTGAAGATCGATTGTTTTACAAAGGTTTAAATGGAGGGATTCCACTGTTGCCACATTGCACGAGCCGCCACTGGTTCCTTTTATAGAATTGGGAACGGACTTAAGTCCGGATTAACGGATTTTAAAATAATCAACAGTGTAAACCAACTCTGCCGTTTGGTTTCTCTTAGAGTTTCGTTTTTCGTGATTAGGCCAAAAAAAAGAAGAAAGGAACCAAGTCACTTTAAACGCTAAAAATTAAGTACCTTTCCTACATAGTAAATTCCACTTTTCCGGTGTTGAAATGCAAAAACACAACACGGTAGTTGAATGAAATCAAAACGTAAGTAATTCCAAGTTTTTTGTTTAAATGCTAGCTCTTCAACTTTGGACTCAATTTTCTCGAGATCAGCTCCATGTTGAATGCTGTCTAATTATTATCATTGCTAGCAAAAGCATTAAAGCTGTTCAGACTTTAGTGGCACGCTTTTCCAACACCTGCGTGTTGGAATTTTCCCTGCTTGTTCTTTTTTAGTTTCGTTCTTACAACGGTCCGCACAGACATATACAAAGACATCATACTCAAAGACAAAGACATTAAAACATCGTGCATTCGCGTATATACATACTTAAAACATCACCGACAATGGCACTGACCTATCGCTGCTCTAATGCGCATGCGCAGAAACTGCATCCCGCATCGTCGCGTCGATGGACGCCCGACGTATTATACCGTTCGGCGTTTGTCGTAGCAACGTAACGTAACGTAACTTAACGTATCGCGCGACGCAGATTCAATGTTGCCAGATGTAGCGGTTTTTTTAATGTGTTCTTATGGGAAAAACCGTAAGATTTGGCAACACCGCGCAGGTTCTTAATTTCCTGACTCACGAACTCGAAATAAGTTCCGCTCGCCTAGGTATACTCCTGAAAACAATCAGGAACTAAATGACGTGAAAGATGTGATATGGGAAGGGATTGGAAGGGGGTCTTTGCATTTTGCAAGATGCGTTTTTGTACGGAAAGATATACTGCTGACGTCACAAACGGAATTCGCGTTGTCCATGTTGTTAATTTTTTAAAACTGGAAAAATTGGAAAGATCTACCTCTGAACAATTCACTGAAAAAACAAAGTTTAAGTAGAACCAAAGCAGATTTTTCATTGGCGGATACGGGGGGGGTGAAGGGGGCGATCGCTCCCCCCTTTCGACCAAAAAATGGGGGAAAGAGGGGGAGGAAGGAGGAAAGAAAGGGAAAAAACAAAAAAAGGGGTCGCCTAAGGGCAAAAATCCCAAGTTCGCTCCCCCCCCCCCCCCCCCCCCCCCCCGTTTGCGAGGGCTGGATCCGCCGATGAGTTATAAAAGCTTCGCAGAGCAAAAGTCCTAGCTCTTCTGGAGCAAGTTGCGGTTGTCTTAAAGCACTACTTCGGTAGAGCCAAAGAAAGAAAAGAGGCTGTTACTCTAAAGAAGTAGTGCTTTGGTAGGTACATATGCAACCTTCTCAGGTACGGCTTGAACTTTTGCTCTGCGAAGCTATTTTAAAAAGCTAATGCTTCGGCTGTACGTAAACTTTGTTTACGGCTGTAAGAAAACTTCAAATTTTCAAGGCTTTTAGAAAAAGAAAAGAAAAAATGGCATGTCATGTGCCTCAAAGGGCCTATGAGGCCATGGTTTGTGTTAAAAAGTACAGTTTTCGGAGGCCCAAACACATCAAATCCATGAGAACTAGTTGAGATCGTTAAAATGCCGTATATAGGATACAAATTTCATCCATTTTGCTTAATTGCGTATTGCATATCCCGCCATTTACTTCTAAACATAAATAAAATAACGTTCTTTAAAAGACAGTAAATCTGCAATAGTTACTAGAAGAGGACCCCTAAAATCCACAAAAATTGCTGTAGCAAAAATAGACCCACTTATTTAGACTTCGAAAGATTGTCGGGCGTGGGCCCCGAAAATAACAAGTCTGCTCTTTCATAGGATCTAGTTCTATTGTAATGGATCAGATTATTCTGCAAGAGCACACTTCACGTTTTGTGATCATTTCCTTCAGGAAACCGCCTCAATGGGGCTCGTGCAAACTTTTGCTATAAGCAAATAAATAGTCCAATCTTATCTACGTAAAGACCAGCAAAAATCACGAAAATCACAATAAGAAAGTCTAAAATTCAGTAATAAACGCACATAACTGCTATAACGGCAAGATGGTTATGGCGGTTCGACGCGGGTATCATGGGTGATTCCTGTCTATTATGTCGCTTTCTCTACGGAAACAGAGATAAGTCTCAATTTAGATAGGAATCTCCCATGATACCTGCGTCTCTCCGCCATTAAGCCCGATTCTGAGAGTGAATAACTTCGTGATTTTTTAGTGTGCTCATCGTCATTTTTACAGGTTTTGATGCAAGAATCAACTTTTCAATCCCCGGAGGCAAAAGTTTGCAAGAGCCCCATTATTCCCTCAAATCCACAAAAATTGCTGTAGCAAAAACTAGACCCAGTTATTTAGACTTCAAAAGAGTGGAGGTAGCGGGTCCCCAGAATAACAAGTCTGCTCTTTCCGAGGATCTAGTTCTATCGGAATGGATCAGATTATTCTGCAAGAGCACACTTCACGTTCTATGACCATTCCTTCAGGAAACCGCCTCAATTATAGTCTACCACCGTCCTTCCGTTTTGAGTTCTGCGAGTCAGAACGGAGGACGCGCGGTGGATGTGGAACGCAACAACGGAACGGAAACCGAAAACGGACCAACAATGAGCTGCGAAACAATAAGACAGTAACTTGGAACTGAGTTCATGGGTACTTAAATGACAAGAACAGTATATATAGTGCATTTCGCGAAGGAGAAGAGACCAGCGAATATACGTATCTATCAAGTATCAAGGCATTCAATTCGTATATTGGAAGCGTGTATAATACGAAGGCGACCGACGCGACGCGACGCGGACCGAACTGGGAACGAACCCCGCGCTCAGCAACCGCGGTTCCACGACGCGCGCGAGTCAGTTTACCATTCACGATATAGCGGGTCCATCATCATCCCGGTCATTCGACGTTGGTGTATGTTTTGTGTCGTTATCTAATTATTTTCATGATTACATTTTCATGAAATTGCAGGCCGGTTTCGTATATCGGCTGGTCTCATGGCACATAGCGTGGAGGCACAGTCCTGGTTCCCTATACAAATGTGTATACGCGTCACTCTACTCTATTGAGGTTTACGAACTGAGCAGGCAGAGATGCCAAGTTTTGGGAATATTCACGACTGGTTTCAAAAAGAAATTGATCTGAAATTCGAGGAGAAATTGACTGGTCTTTGCAAATTTTTGCTGCAGCTTTAGCGCGAGGATTTTACTTGGTGTAAAATCACTCGAAAATCACGTTTAGAGCACTGATCTACAAAACAAAACAACAACAACAAAAAACCAAAAAATACTGGTACAATTTACCATTGGCATTATCTGATTTTGGCATCTTGTCACAAAGTATTGTATAAACTCCACCAGAGTATGGTAAACTGTACCAACCGGTTAACCTAATTAATCGCAACACTGAGAGAAATCACTTCTTTAAAAACAAGGAAACACGTTTACTTATGTAACAGTTTTCCTTGCGTTAAATAAACTTCTGATTACATCAAGAGGAGAATCACTGATACAACAAGGAATCTTCTATACTTGTAACAGCAGACATTTCCTTTGGGTTGAAGAAATTCCCCATTGGCCAATATTTCACTGCGCAGTTTCTTTAAGACGAACGAATACACCCTGAATTAAAAAAAGAACCCAGAAGTATACTTTCTGGCCGACGATGCATGCGTATGGTAAATAATTGTACCAGTCTTTTTTTCTCGAGTAAGCTTCAAAAGTGCGCAGAATCAAAACTTCACAAATACGTTTAGACAACGTTCTAGTTAAAATGGCGGTCAAATGAGCGGGTTACAATGGAAGTGCTCCATCTATAATCGAAACGTTCTATACTGAGAAAAGTGATTTACCAAGAAGGAAGTTGCAATTAGATGGGACTCCTCCATTGTGACCCACTCATTTGTTCACCATTTTGGATTTACCTTAAAAGCCTGTTGTGGGTGCCTGGGTGGATATTGAGACTTTACGGTACGCTTTCAACGTGATTTTCCCTTGATTTTACGTAGAAATCAGCCCTCCATAACGCTGCACTATAGCCTGAGATTGTTAAACAGTGGCCCAAAATCAGGAAGTAAATTTCTTATCAATCTCATTTGAAAACTTTAATTACCAATTTTAATCCCAGAGATCACTTATAACAAGCAATTTAAACCCATAAATTTCACTGGAAAGAGTTTAATTATGCTTGAAAGACCAAAAACGATGATTTTCGATTATTTTTTCTCCACTGATTTTTTGCCACTTTTTTTTCAGTCTCAGACCATTTTGCTGTAGCAAAAGTCAGCGACAGACTCATGCCAGTCACCCAGCGCCCAAGGTTATAGATTAAAGAGGTATGCTCATCTGACTTCGCGCCACAAATTCAGTGGCGCGCAGTTCAAAATCACTGCAAGCAAGATGGCCGAGAAAAGCAGAAAACGTACACTCTTTGCAGAAAACGTTGGGTTGTTTTCTGCTTCCCTATATGCAGAGGTCAGTCCAATGTTTTCTGCAAAGATTATACGTTTTCTGCTTTTGTCGGCCATCTTGCCTGCAGTGATTTTGAACTGCGCGCCGCTGAATTTGTGCCGCTAAGTCAGATGAGTATACCTCTTTAATCTATATAACCTTGCCCAGCGCCTATTTAGAGTGAGAAATGTGGCCAAATCCGTTGTTATACAAAAATGGCATTACTTTTGACGGCGAAGTAAAATTTGTATGGTTATAGACTATTGCCTAACAAATTTTACGGGAAGAGTTTTAAAACTAGGGGGAAAATCCATCAGGATGGTTCGAAATTGTCCTCGCTGAAGAACTTCTTCAAGCCTTGGTTGAAGCAAAGAAATATCGTAGCCAAGAATTCCACAATTCGTCCCAATGTTCACTGGGTTCGAAATAAGACATGAGACCGAAGGATGGAGCTGTTTGATAAAGAGACGAAGTTGATAATTAGAAAATTGAAGACCACACTCAAATATGACCTTGAACTAGGAACCCATATTGTCCCGAAAAAGAAAAAACCTCAAGGTTGCAATGCACCAGCCAGGGTAGCGAAGATTCTAGCTGCGGGACTCTTTGAGACGACTAGAACCGCTTGTATTGCATTAAAACGATGCGGTTACAGTGTTGCCAATTCCGAGAATAAAATAAACTGCATATACTTTACATTGAACTAAATAGACAGCGCACACCTTTTTATACCAGAATTGGCAACACTGTGCGGCGAAAATGAGTAAACTAGAAACTAGCTCCCTGATTATTTTCTTTTATATTGAAACAGACGGAGAAAAAAATCTGACACAGTGTTGTAAGATCATTATTTCTAAGTCTCCGAATTAAAATTTTTAGACGATTCGCTGCACATTTCACGGAAAAAGAGGAAAAGTGTTTGTTATGAATTACTCTACGTTTTATTAAAGGGCTGGTTGTGATGAGGGCTTGAAAATTCTTAGAATTTTTTTTTTGTGAACGCAGTTTTACTTTATTCTAAGAAGTCAAAAAAGTTATCCCTAAATGCTAGTACATAATATGACCAGAAGCACAGTGTTTTGTGTCAACCGAAGAATAACTAGTACCTTTACCAAGAAATTCTGGTAATTCTATCAGAATCTAGTCATAGTCCAAATATTTTCTCAAACCATGAACCATGGTACGAATACTTACGGGTAGCAGTACCAGAAATGTTCTCGGTTGACTTATGGAGGCTCATGAAGGTATTGTAGGTATCGCTCTCTTTTACGAGAAGTACAGACAAGTCACAAGTCTCCTACATTGAAACCAAATTTGTACAATTGTTTTTAGCATATTTTGTCTAATTTTAGAATATAAAATTATTGTACGGACGACTTTTCAGCCATCACCGTCGTGCATTACTTATTTGCAAAAAATAAAAATAAAAAATAAAAAGCAAAAACCAACAGCCAGTAGACGTATGGTTGTAGACTATGTAGAAGTCAGTGGCGTAGCCAAGAATTTTTCGGGGGGGAGGGTAGGGTGTCTCTTATTTTTGAAATTTTCGAAAAGTTAACCTCCAGTTCTCTCAAACCGTGCTATGAGGCATAAAAATCAAGAATATTTGTCGAAAAAAAAAATTGAAAATTTTTTAGAGGTCTCTCAAGCGGCATAAAGGGCGTAAGTGCAAAATTTGCAACTACAGCAATAGTATAGTTGATTTCTTATGGAAAATGCAATAATGCTGCCCTTTAGGGCGAAAATTTCGTCCGTTTGACCGTATCTTGAAGCGTTTAGCGGGAAAATGTCAATTAGAGAGGGTGCAATTGCAAGTTTGCGCGCGCGAGGAGCTTAGCGGCGGCGCGCGGCCGGGTCAGCACGTTGAACAATCGTCGCGTGCGCAGTTGGTAGGCAGATTGATAATGGATATTCTCTACATACGTGCAAAGGCGTATTGTGCGCTCTTTCTCACCTTATTTAGAAAAATTCGGACCCGTACCCCCTCCCCGGGAGGGGGTACGGGTCCGAAAATTGTCAAGGGGAGGGGGGTCCAAAGATACTAATTTGGTCAAATTTGTCTGAAAATGCCAAAAATTACCTTTTCTTAGGACAAATTGTGGTGTCAAGAGGGTAGGGGGCAGGGGGTCTGAATCCCCCCCCCCCCCCCTGGATACGCCACAGGTAGAAGTTTATTATACTTTAATTTAAAAGAAAGTCGTCATCGCTGCGATATGACCTAAATGTTTAACAAGAGGACGAATTCTTAGTTTCTTACATTATTCGAATCAAAGTCCAACGTCCTAAACTATCATCAGGATAATTTCGCCGAAACTTCCTTCGATTGTCAGAAAGAGGAGAGCAGCCCATGTTTAGCAGTCAACAGACGACATACAACATGCCTAACGCCCAACTTCTATGTATGGTAAAACTCAAAGCAAGGAGGGCGTTATCTAAAATGAATTACCAAGATGAACGATAGAAAACTTACAAGTTGCAACCATGTCGCGCCCTCTCCTGCCTATATCTTTCCTTTGAATCACATTTTTACGCGTTGACCCTGATTGATTATAATTTAAAAAGTTTATAGTTCCGATTCTATATTGCCTGTGCTCAAGTTTAAGCCGGATGAAAAAGGAAATGGTATAAAGTGACACATTCAAACGGATCTTGGTGATTACGGAACTTTCCAAAGGAGCAAATGACAAAATTTGAAAGTATGAAAACATTTTTTTGGTTTTTGGTTTTTGATTTTTCTTGTTTGTTTGTTTGTTTGTTTGTTTGTTTGTTTGTGTGTTGTTGTTGTTGTTGTTGTTGTTGGTGTTGTTGTTGTTGTTGTTGTTGTTGTTGTTGTTGTTGTTGTTGTTGTTGCTGCTGCTGTTGTTGTTGTTGTTGCTGTTTTTCTTTTGTTTTTTTGTTTTTGTTTTTTTGTTTTTGATTTTGTTTTTTTTTTTTTAACCATGGTTGCTCTCGACTTGAGAAGCTGCGTTCCTCGCAGTTTCGTATTTGATAACGAGACTTGGCGGCTGGCGCCTAGCGATTGCATGTTTGGTATAGAAAAAGTGAGGACGCGCTCTGTTTGGGTTCACGTATTTAAAACATATATTTATACCACTTTATGAGAGGTTTTAGATTAAGACTAACAGAAGTTTATCCTCCACGGGAAAATACTGTGCGGTTTAACTAACCACATGCATGAGATACAAGATTTTGGCGCCTGCCATAAAAAGAATGGTAAACTACACAGGGAAAAAAAGACTGGTAGAATTTACCATCTACATGGCTGCTTTTCGAGTCTGCTATCAAGTATGGTAAATTTGATCACAATATGGTAAATGTAACGTGCTTTGTGGTCAAATGTACCAACAGGTTATCTTAATTTACCACAAGGTACGTTGCATTTACCATATGATGGTAAAATTTACCATACTTGATTGCAGACTCCAAAATCAGCTATGCAGGTGGTACATTTTACCAGTCTTTTTTTTCCTTTTTTCCATATCAGACATTTGGTAGAATAAGATACTCCAGTTACCTAGTTTTACCTCAAGTTAGGTTAGGTTTACCCAGTTTGCCATACTCTAGTTATGTTTACCGTACATTCTAGCAGGCGCCAAAATCTGCTGCAAGTATGGTCAATCATTGTGCCGTACTGGTCTTTCCGAGTCCCCTATCGATGCAGCAAAAGTTTAGTAAAGACTGTTCTGAAACAATCAGCATCTTTAATCTCGCAACGACTTGTGGTCTGCTTCCTGATACTCCAAAAATGCTAGTCCATATCCAATTCCTGGGCACGATTCGAGAGTCTTTCTTCGCCTGACAAACCATGATGCGGGCCATTACACTTCTTTTTTGGGAGGAATCGCCGGACCTTTTCCAGCGAGTTAATTTTACCAGCAGCACGAGTTGAGAAAGAATACTGGAATCATTTCCCAATAAGACAACACTTTTACTTTTACTCGCAAAACATATGTGGTAGACCCATCAGGAATATGTCTTTCTCTTTCCCATCTCGATTTGAACGCCTTAGTTAGAAAAGGCCGGAGATAGCGCGGCCAAAGTCACGTGCTATAGCTCTCCCTCCATCCTTTTCCAACACACGTTTCTTTTTAGCCGGAGAGAGAGAGAGAGAGAGGAGAGAGAGAGAGAGAGAGAGAGAGAGAGAGAGAGGGAGGGAGAGAGAGAGAGAGAGAGAGAGAGAGAGGGAGAGAGAGAGAGAGAGAGAGAGAGAAAATAGAAAGAGAGAGAAATAGAAAGAGAGAGAGAGAAAGATCGAGAAAGTAGAAGAGAGAAAGAAAGAGAGAGAGAGAGAGAGAGAGAGAGAGAGAGAGAGAGAGAGAGAGAGAGAGAGAGAGAGAGAGAGAGAAAGAGCGAGAGAGAGAGAGAGAAAGAGCGAGAAAGTAGAAGAGAGAAAGAGAGAGAGAGAGAGAGAGAGAGAGAGAGAGAGAGAGAGAGAGAGAGAGAGAGAGAGAGAAGAGAGAGAGAGGAGTGAGATAGGAGAGAGAGAGGAGAGAGAGAGAGAGAAAGAGCGAGAGAGAGAGGAGAGAGAGAGAAAGAGCGAGAGAGAGAAAGAAAGAAAGAAAGAGAGAGAGAGAGAGAGAGAGAGAGAGAGAGAGAGAGAGAAATTATTTGATCCGCCAATGCTTCGCAAACGTATAAAATAACGACCGAGCCATAATGATCATGAAGTCCCAACGTGGCGCAAAACTGTGGACAGTATCAAAGCATGCGGGTCAGGCGTAACATCATTCGATACTAAAAAGCTACACTTCGCATAGCCAAAAGTGTCGTGATTATCCAAGTTTCGATTTTTTTTTTTTTTTTTAAAATCGCGCTGAAAGACATACACAATCGGTTATTAAAAAGAGTCGGCCTCGTCAAGACCAATCGCGTATAGCGTCATGTCATGATTACTCCAAGCTGATAATACCCGGAGGAGTCGAGCGGAATTCGAATTTGAATCGAGTCTCTAATAATTATCGAGGTGTTGAGCGCAAAAACCACACTTCTCCCGTGTTTTTTCAAAAGGGTGGAATGTTGTTGTTGCACCCAGCGCCTCAATTATGACGGGAAGGAAGCCCGAAAAAGAATCGGAGAGCTTCGCCGCTCGTGGCCGCGCGCGGAGAGACCTAAAGACGCGAGAGTGGCCACGCTGTATGGTATAAAAAAGTGGGTGAGTTGAACGCTGGGACAGAAACGCAAACGGTCGAAGAGCCGTGCTGATTGAGAACAATGATTGTGTTCCATGCGGCGCGGCGTCGAGGCGGCAACCAGCGGTGCAATGTGGTGGTGTTGGTGGAAGGTGGATGGTGGATGGTGGCAGTAGCGCACCGAGAGTTTCTTCATCTCTCTCTTTTCGCCATTAAGAAACGTAAGTTAGACAAGGATGGACAAGGGGATAAAACCCCCTCCTTCTGTCCTTTTCCTACTCATGCATTCAAATGGGAAATGAGAGAGATGGAAGATATCCTGGTTGCGCCAGTGGATGGTGGTTATCACTCCTTATCGGATGAAATGAACTCGACGATATCGTCTCTCCTGCTTTTAGGTGCAGCGGCTGTAACTTGAAGCACAGTGAACGAAGCGAAAACAATTCGCGGAAATAAAGTTTCCGGCAGTGGCGTCGTAGCGAAGCCTGAAATTTGGCAAGGTTACAATAATTCGTCCATTTAAACCTTTGAAAAAGATCGAACTATTGAATGTTCGGTGAACATCTTCACATTCGACCTTTCACATACGTTCAAATGGACACAATACAACGTTGCCAAATTGCACGCTACGCCGGTCCCGGGTCATTTGCTCTAAAGTATTCGACCTAAACGCAGATTACCTACAGGTTTTTTGTCTAAAAATAGTTGTCCTACACAATTTGATCTAAAGTATAGTTTATCTAAATGTTTCTTTGCCTAAAATTGTCAGCCGGCATGTACGCCTCCTTCTCAAAAAAGTGTTGCTATAGAGAGGAAAGAAACAGTAAATAATTGTCATACTTAACTTACAGTGGCGGCTCGTGCGATTTGGCAACCATGCAAGTTTTACATTTAAACTTAGGTAAAAGAATCGATTCTTGCGGAGGCTGACAGCCTCCGGGAGAATCGATTATTTTGCATTGATTAAATGGGAGGAGTACATTGTTGCCAAATTTCACGAGCCGCCACTGTTAACTTATAAGGAAATGAAAATTCTTCCCGCGGAATTTTATGCATGTCAAAATTATTAATTGCTCTGTTAACAACAAACTCATTTTTTGGTTTCGGTTTCTGTTTTTACGGTTTTCACGATTTTGAAGGTTTATTTTGGGTTTTTGTTCACTTTTTTACAGTTTCTCTTTATTGAGGCATTTTGCCTTAAAGATTTTAGGTAAAAGGTTTTTAGGTAAAATGCGTTTTAGGTGGAAATTGGTAGGGCAACTTTCATTAGGTAAAAAAAAGTAGGTAATCTGTTTTTAGATGAAAAGTTTTAGGGCAAGCGTCCGGGGACCCGCTACGCCGCTGGTTTCTGGGCGTACGTGTCTTCGAGTCTGGCCAGCTGCATATACTTTCAACTGATTATGGGAGTTGGTTCTTAAAAGTATAAAAGAGGTCGCTTCAGAAGTGTAGGCGCCCCCCTATAGCCTCAATGCTCTAAAATAACAAACTAAGGGTGCGATTCAGAGAGTATTTTGAACTCAAAATGTCTAAAAAGCTAGGGATCGTATAGGTTTTATTGAGCTAAAAAGGTTTTTAAAATGGGTTTTGTCTAGTGAATGATGGCTCACTCTGATTTGAGTAATCTTCATGTCCAACAAATATAACAGTTCAGACTTACTGTGCAAGCAACACCGACCTAGAGAGATAAAACTTTGCGGTCTCAACAATGAGGAGCGCAAAAAAAAAGGACGCAAATGGGACTTTTTCTTCTTCTTTTTTTTGAGTACTCTTTTTTCCAGAGCTCGTTAGCTGAAAGAGGCAAAATTTTGTTGATAGAGCAGCCTCTAGGAGAGGTTTCTCTCTTTGCGGAGGTTAATTATTATTTTCTGTTTGCGTTATATGCCGCGCATTCGGGTCGGCGCGCGCGGCGGTTTTCGCTTGCGATCCGTATCCTTATCGTCTGTAGCTCGTCATTTAGCGTTTGCGAATCCTAGAGACGTGGTGGAAGATGAGGAGTTAGAGGTGAGGGGTGGAGATGGGGGGGGAGGGGGGAGTACAAAAATCAAGAGAGAATGGCACGCTGAGAATTCCTCGATTAGGGACCCCGCGGCCTGATTCCTCGATAAAGTCAACAATAACAATAATTATGCACAAAGACTACAAAAGTACTCGAGACTCGTTACGGTTTTTGAATCTGGAATCCGGATCCAAATTCTTCGCATCTATGCTGAAATACAACGATATCCGATTCTTTACACCAAACCAAACCAGATACGACCAACACATAGTTGTGAATACATACAAGAAACCATGCACTAGCCGTATCACGTGGTGCCAAATATGTTGCTTTTTAGGACTTTAGAAAATAAAATATAACACATACGGACAAAAAACGGACAATATCCAACCGATCTCGTACGGTGACCAGCGACGAAAACTCCGATGCTTCTCTAGAAAAACGTGTTTTCGTGAATACCCGATCGATCTCTCGACTGCAACCTTTAAACGCAGAAATCAGTTGCGGCTCGTGCAATGTGACAACAACGTATTATCTCCACTTAAACCTATGTAGAACAATAGATCTCCAGGAGGTGCAACTGCACCCCCAATAAATCGATACTTTTGAATAGGTTTAAAAGGCAAAAAAGCAAAGTTGCCAAATTGCACAAGCCGCCACTGGCAGAAATGCAACTTATTTTTGGATGTCTTATTCCAGTCATTGATAGTATCAAAATGGTCAAGCTCATCTGTACCATACCAAAAAATGGGGTTCAGATGAGTCTGATGATTTTGATGCCATAAATATCCGAAAACAAACGAAGAAGAAAATTAAAATCAAACATTGGTTTTTAAAGGTTAGCAGCGGTCAACCCGATCGTGATATTAAGTGTGTTTGAAAACTTTTGCTACAATGATATAGAGTATTTAATATAAAGTAAAATCGCGTAAAAAGTCCATTGGTGGCACCAGAAAGTCATAAAATACTCACGAGAGGCGTTTAACCGAAATCCAAGATGGCGGTAAAATATCGAGCAAACTGTATAAATGCACCATAAAAATCCAAGATGGCCAACGTTAACAACCTCTATAGTTCAGATGTTTTCATGCGACAAAATTTAACGTTGCCAGATTGCATGCGACTCCACTGGGCCACCCTACCCTCTAATTAATTATATGTATATGAGACGGAAAAACACAGAAATGCGAATACGAAAGAACATTGCTAGGCTGTAATATTTTGTCGGTGAAGCCTTGGATATGCCATGGGTAATAGTTGAGGAGGCCCCCGACCCCCGACCCTACTCTACCCTACCCTACCATACCCGACCCGAGGGTTGACGGCCAGCAGAGAGACATCACAGGAAACACGCACTAATGACTCCACGACCACGAGTGCCGATGTAAACGCAGAGGCAACATTCACCGCCAGCCACCAACACTGAAGACCAGGCAGGTGTATCGAGAGCAATGGCGTACGCAGGAATTAGTCTTTCTCGCTCTTTTCCCCATTTGAGTGTACGTAGTAGAAAAGGAAAGAGATGGGGGCTGAAGGCACGTTCGAGCCCCAGTTTCCGTCCTTTTCTTTCTAACGTGTTCAAATGGGGGAAAGAGAGAGAAAGATAAACTCCTGTGTACGCTACTGATCGAGTGTATATCGCACTCGCGTGGTATAACCCCTTCGCCTTGCTCAACACGCAGCAAAGCCCCCCCCCCTCGTAACGCGTCCCATGCCTTACCCTTGTCCACCCGAAGCGTAAAAACGGGGGGAACGGGGGGGGGAGTCGCGTGAGGAAGAGGAACAGATGTGGGAAATCGACGTTGATGCCAAATTGCACTTCAAATAAATGCGTAATATGGAGCTCTTGCAAACTTTTGCCTCAGAATAATACAATCAGAACCGAAACTCCCATAAGAGCCAATGGAAGCAAGTTTGGAATTTAATGGCACCAAGAGGCAACGCTGTGGGCCTATATCCCAACATGGCGGACGTGTGTGATTTGTGTTGAAACTCATTTATTTCTGTAAATTCTGGAAAGAAATCTTAAGTTTCCGCCCTCGCTTTTATTCTGATGGCATTTCAGAATGAAAATTTCGCGGATCATGTCCTATATTTTTTTTTTTTTTTTCACGCACGAATCCAGATGTAAACATCCTATATCCCAACATGGCGGACGCGAAATGAATTTGCTTCAAAATCCGACAGAGTTTCCGTTCTGATTGTATTATTCTGTGCTTATGCTGTGTGCAAATGAAAAGTCCAATCTGATGTTAAGACCAGAAAAACTCACAAAAAGCACAATAAAAAAGTTTAAAATTCAGTAATAAACTCACAAAACTGATAAAACGGCAAGATCGTAATGACGGCTCAACGCAAGTATCATGGGAGATTCCTGTCTAATTTCTCACTTTCTTTACGGAAACACAGAGATATGTCTCAAATTAGATGGGAATCTCCCATGATACCAGTGGCGGCTCGTGACTGAAAAATTAGATGTAGTACGATGGGGGGTCTAGGAGGATGCTCTCAGTAGTACGAGGGTTTGGGGGTCCTCCCGCGCAAAGTTTTCGAATATTTGACTACCTCAGATTTAATTAAAAGCTAGTTTTAACTATTTCGTGACACGAAAGTTCTCCTGCGACAGTATAGTAATAACAACCCCCCCCCCCCCCCACCAATAACCTATCAAAGTAAAAAAATTAAAAACATAAATAAATTTCCGAGCAAAACCTGCAATAAAAACATCTTTTTTCAAGCCTTAGAGACCAAGATTTATTTAAATATCGAAATAAAAAATTGAAAAACATGAAAACGTTAAGAAACTTTGTTTTTACGGTGCTTTTTACAACTCCTTTTTTTCTTTTCCCCCTTCAATTTCTCAGAAATCCCAATCATTTTTAATCAAGAGCGACCATTATCTTTGAAAATTTGAAAAGAAAAAAAATAAAACCTTGAAAAAGTAGTTGTAGTGCCACTACACTAACTACACCTGACGAGCCGCCACTGCATGATACCTGCGTTGAGCCGCCATTAAGCCCGATCTATCAGTGTACTCATCGTCATTTTTACTGGTTTTTATGCAAAAATCAACTCTTCAATTCGTTATGGCAAAAGTTTGCAAGAGCCTCATTCAAAGATGTTCACCGAACAACCAATAGATTGATATTTTTCCAGGGTTTAGGTAAATGGACGAGGAGAAAAGTTGCCAAATTGAACGCTATTTACACCACTGCTTGAGACTATACATGATGTACAGCTATACATTTCCCTTGGACCACGAAAGTTGGAAACGACGAATAAACGTGCGGTGACCCAGCTGAAGGGGAGTTGGCATGAATGATCCGGTGGAGAGTGGAGAGTGGAGGGTGGAGAGTGAAGGGGAATTAATGGAGAGGTAGCCACAGAAGTGTGACTATCTAATTAATGATTGAACCGTTGCGCTCGACGCGAATTGTAAGTACATCGCCACATTTTCGGATCCAATTCAGCTCTGTTGCCAATTTTTTTGATGAGGTATGTAACGCCTGTCAAATAAACCGCGCTGCTAATAACAACAAGAAAAAGTAAACAGAAGAATGTTTCAGTACGATGTAAGTTTGGAACGTATATGGATACTAGAGTCCCTATATGTAGAGAGTTAAGACAAGAGGGTAGTCAACTTCTGATTGGTCGATGAATTTTAGGCTCTACGGACGCCGCCATTGGATGCGATTTTGCACTTTTGTTTTGTTTACCAACGGTCTTTTACAGATCAAAGAGTTAATTTGCGACGAATCTGTTAATTTTAATCATAATGCACCACAAGAATGTCCATAAATCTCAAAAGAATCATTAAAAAGCGTTAATACATGTCGATCAACAAAAGCAGGGAAAGATTACATCGTTTCAAACTTAGCGGAACTGTAATCTTTGTTGTGGAGCAAAACACAACAACGGCCTCAGAATGTAAACAAATGTGCAAAATCGCATCCAATGGCGGCGCCCATGATTTCTCTTGTCTTAACTCTCTACATATAGGGACTCTAATGGATACCAGTGGCGTAGCGTGCTATGTGGCAATGTTGCAGTATGCGTCCATTTAATCCCATGAAAAATATCGAACTATAGGGTGTTCGATGAACATCTTCGCATTCGACCTTTTACCACAGGATAATACAATCAGAACGGAAACTCTGTCGGATTTTGAAGCAAATTCATTTCGTGTCCACCATGTTGGGATATAGGATGGTTACATTTGGATTCGCGCGCGAAAAAAATTATAGGACATGATCCGCGAAATTTTCATTCTGAAATGCCATTAGAATAAAAAGGAGGCCGGAAACTTAAGATTTCTTTCCAGAATTTACAGAAGTAAATGAGTTTCAACACAAATCACACTCGTCCGCCATGTTGGGATATAGGACCACAGCGTTGCCTATTGGTGCCGTTAAATTTCAAACTTGCTTCCATTGGCTCTTATGGGAGTTTCCGTTCTGATTGTATTATTCTGTGCTTTTACATAGGTTTAGATGGATACAGTGCCACGTTGCCAAATTGCGTGCTACGCCATAGCGGGCCACTGGTTCATTGACACGTGCCACGTGCGTCTTTGACACTTTTCGGCCGGCGACACAGAATTCTTCAAGAATTGTCGAAATTGAGGTTGCGATAGAGAAGATTTCAAGGGATCAACTTCCGCTGGATTCTCTGGGCTCCCATACTGCCACGGTCGCCTCCGAGGGTCGGCGCGGCGCACTATGTGGTATTTGACCAAAAAAGCTGGCATAAACTCAAAAAAAAAAAGTCGCTATTGGGAAAAACTGTTGTGATATTCGGAATCTACATAGATTTCTGCATTAGAAACTTGTATTTAGCGGGTCTAAACTAGATTAATTTAACTAGAATCCACCAGGGGAAAAATCAGTTTTACCACCATTAAATTTAGCCTCAGCACCAGACTATAATCAAAGTAAAAAAAAAGTGTTTCAAATGAAGTCAGAACAAAATTTTTGTACATGGATCGTCTTCCTGAAGGTATTAACAATCAGTTTATGCCTATTTTATCCAATTTTAATTTGAATTTGATATTTTTTTGCTATTTCAAAGTTTTTAGCTAAAAACGTAAATTTTCCGATTTTCAAGAGAACTTAAGTTCAATTATCCTGCCACATCCCGCGGGTATATATAAGAGAAATGGTAGTCCTTAGTGCGTACTAACAGGCCTTGAAGTCAAAAGTTGCGGAAAAATGCGGCTTTTCCGGGAAAATTAGTTCGAATTTTGCGTTTTTGCACGAAATTCTCGTTTTTACGTGTTGTAAGGGCTACATCGCTACGAGAGTGAAATTTAGCAACACCGTCCAAATGACTTGAAACTCAGTATCCAAGGGTACTTTTTAACGCTGAATTCATATTTTGCATCAGTTTTTCAAAATTCGAAAATCCAAGATGGCTGCCGACCGATTAGCCAAAAAATTTGTCGGCGGCCATCTTGGATTTTCAAATTTTGAACAACTGATGTGAAATTTGAATTCAGCGTTAAAAAGTACCCCCGAATACCAAATTTCAAGTTATTTGGACAGTAGAAACAGTTTATGCCAACTTTTTCGGTCAAATACCGCATAGTGCGGCGCGGAGGTGACACAGAGGAGAGAGCGAGCTATTCGAGAAATCGTTGTTTCGTGAGTGGAGGATTGCGCCAATTCCGCAGATCGAGATAGGAGATCAAAAAATGCACTTCAAACTCAATCTCTATAGGTTTTTTCGAGAATGGGTAGCCGCAGCCGCACATCGGACAGAAACCACCGATTGGGCTGCCAAAATCAACATGTTAAAAAAAAAAAAAAAAAAAAAAAAAAAAAAAAAAAAAAAGTATTGTTTAAACCTAATATTTCATGACTAATGGAAACTCTCGCATGCAGCATATACTTTCATTACAGCAATTTATAATCGGAGCAAAAAAAAAAAAAAAAAAAAAAAAAGTATTGTTTAAACCTAATATTTCATGACTAATGGAAACTCTCGCATGCAGCATATACTTTCATTACAGCAATTTATAATCGGAGCAAAAAAAAAAAAAAAAAAAACACGCAACGAGCCTTCAAAATCCGCACTCATTTTATACATGCCCGATTTTAAATCCTTCAATTCAAACAGCGCGCTCGAAGTTTGCAAAGCAAACAATTGCAACTACTAGTATGGTCATCACTATCACTGATTATAAGTCTATTCATCTTAAGCGCTCATTAGGTATACTCAATCAAATTGATATTAAAATTTGAAACGCAATTTGAGTATCGGTAATCAGCGCTCACGATTGAAATTGCAAACTTGTTTGAATCTCCGGAGTTTTGAAAGGGCATGTAGGTACGACGTAATGAGTGGATTTTAACGGCTCCTATAGGACTTGTTCATCGGTGCATGTATTAAATAGAGTCCCTATATGTAGAGAGTTAAGACAAGAGAAATCATGGGCGCCGCCATTGGATGCGATTTTGCACATTTGTTTACATTCTGAGGCCGTTGTTGTGTTTTGCTCCAGAGCAAAGATTACAGTTCCGCTAAGTTTGAAACGATGTAATCTTTCCCTGCATTTGTTGATCCACATGTATTAACGCTTTTTAATGATTCTTTTGAGATTTATGGACATTCTTGTGGTGCATTATGATTAAAATTAACAGGTTCGTCACAAATTAACTCTTTTATCTGTAAAAGACCGTTGGTAAACAAAACAAAAGTGCAAAATCGCATCCAATGGCGGCGTCCGTAGAGCCTAAAATTCATCGACCAATCAGAAGTTGACTACCCTCTTGTCTTAACTCTCTACATATAGGGACTGTAGTATTAAAAAGTGGGACTTTATCTTACGGGAGGAGGGTAAACATTGGGATCACCCCGCTTATGGCGCCAATAATGAGGCATGGGCGGATCTAGCAATTTGGCAACCATGCTGTCTTTCCATTTGAACATATGAGAAACAATCGATTCTTGAGGGGGGTCATGGCCCTGTTACTAATCGATTGTTTTTCATGCATTCAAATGGGAATAATACACAGTTGCCAGATTGCTGGATCCGCTCTTGAATGAAGGCGAGTCAAGTTTCAGATTTACATCGTGCTATACGCATCATAAGCCTGTGGCGGCTCGTGATATTTGGCAACCATGCAAGTTTTCCATTTAAACGTAGGTAAAATAATCGATTCTTGCGGAGGCTGAAAGCCTCCGGGAGAATCGATTGTTTTACATTGGTTAAATAGGAGGAGGACACGGTTGCCAAATTTCACGAGCCGCCACTGTCATAAGCAGGGAGTCGAACCGGCCAAAAAAAGGGTTCAGGTTCGGTTCGGGTTCAGACAGTTTCCGAAATTTCGTTTTGCCGTTCGGTTCGGGTTCTTGCAGAGTTTCGATTGAGAATTTGGTCCGGTGCGGAAAGATTTTAGGTTTTTGAACCGGTTCAAAGCCGGTTCGGCAGAAATCAGTTTCATGAACCGTCACAGAGGAATAAAATGGCAATTTCTTTGTTTCGCTTTAAAATGTATTATTTTATTATATTTTATTATCGCGGCAAATCTCTCCTTTCCACCTTTATTTGCTAAACTCGTGAAGCTATCCGATGGAAACAACCTGGCAGGCTATATATTTCTCTTTATTTACTGCTTCCGGCTATTTTAAAGTAATTCGCTTTCTTCGCAAAAAGATCCTCCAAAAACGATTTAAAACTCAAGATTCTTTCGTTGCTTTTTAGCAATTACAATTATTTATTTATTTTTTTTTTTTTTTTTTTTTTTTTTTTTTTTTTTTTATTTTTTTTTATCGGTTTACACTGTCTCAATTTTTGGTTCAGGTTCAGACCATTTTTAAAATAAGGTTCACGGTTCGGTTCGGTTAAAAAATTTTCAGCGGTTCGGTTCGTGGCTCACGATTCGGTTCGGTTTGATTCGATTTCCTGATCATAAGTGGCGTTAGCTACCACGCCAAGTCCAAAACGCCCCAGCATTTAATCATCTGAAAGATTTTTTCTAATCGAATGAGGTTGTTATTTTTCCCATTTTTTTCCAGAGTGAGCATTGGAGGGGGGGGGGTAATTTTCACAGATACTACCGAAAACTGCAGAGAGGGGGGGGGATCCTCACTCTACCACGTGATCACTTGTAAAAGCAGACCTCCTGGTTGAATTCCGCTCGGAAAAACACTACTCAATCAAAAACAAAGTCCAGCGGCTTTCAGCATTCAGTATAACCATATGGTCTTAGAGCTCCCTCGGCAGCATCGAGATGAATAAGCGAAATTAATTACTTTCATTCTCGCAACCGGTAAGGTCTCGAGGCTTGCTTATACGTGCCTCTTAATTTGCATGGTGAAAGAAAGAAGAAAGAAAGAAAAAAAAAAATCCATTATACGAGTGAAAAAACGACAACAATATACTGGGACATGGGAAAAAGTGAAACATTTTTAAGACTATACAGTATACCTATATATGACCCACCTCCCAAGATGATTGTAAGATGAATGGCCGGGGTCATAAAAATTTCTTCCAGTCAGGCCTTACGTCGGTGGCACGGTTGTACTAGTAAAGTGGCTTGCAATATATGACGATTTTATGTTTATGACTAATTTCACTTATGCTCTCAGCGCTCCTATACTTCGCACTTGCACTACAGACATTACCTTCATTTACACGTTATTTACACCACGCGCAGTGTTGCCACTTTGACACGTGACGATCGGGAAGCTTCTATAGTAAAGCGGCTGCTTTTGATGGTTTAATTATCGCGATTGATGAGCAGTGGTAATAAATAATCAGCTCATATTAAGAAAAAATAAAGAAGGAAAAAAAAAAAAAAAAACTCACTTTCACAAATCCTCAAGAGGTTGCGTTGAATAAAACGTATTATGAAACTAAAACAACACTTGAAAGTTCAAACATTTACTGAACGCATTGTTAAAAGTTGCATTCGGTGCACTATGGACGGTCTGAGATCGAAAAAAAGTGGCCAAAAATCCAGTGAAAAATAGTCATCAAAAATCATCGTTTTCGACCTTTTAAGGTTAATTTTAGACTTTATGGTGACACTTTCAAGTTTAAATTACTTGATAAAAGTGTTCTCTGTAATTGAATTTGGTATTAAAAGTTTATAAATGATGAATTTATGGGAAATTCACTTTCTGATTTTTGGCCACTTTTTGACGATCTCAGACCATAGTGCGGTGGTCGTCGCCGATCCCTATAGATAGTTCGATAATTTCCTTGAGTTTAAATGAACTAAATGCAACGTTGGCAGATTGCACGCTTCTCTACTGGGTAAAATTCTTTGAATGGGTCTGTAGCAAACTTTTGCAATAACGATTAAGAGTGCTGAATCCAATGTAAAATCGCCTAAAAAGTCCATTGGTGGCATCAGAAAGTCATAAAATGCAATAATAAACTCATTAGAGGCGTTTAATGAAATCCAAGATGGCGGATGGATATCGAAGCAAGCTGGATGCATGCACCGTGAACATCCAAGGATGACCAACTTTGACAACCTCACTGTGTGTAGAGGTTATGTTTTTGTTTACGTTGTGATTGGTTGTGATCGATATTGTGAGGTTGGCTATATCCTTGGATGTTCGTGGTGCATGCATACAAATTGTTCGATATTTTACCGCCATCTTGGATTTCATTAAACGTCTCTTGTGAGTTTATTATTGCATTTTATGACTTTCTGATGCCACCAATGGACTTTTCAGGCGATTTTCCATTAGATTAAGCACTATTAATCGTTGTAGCAAAAGTTTGCGACAGTCCCATTGTCCGGTAGCCCGTGAGCATTATTTAATCATTTTGAATTAAAATAAAATAAAATAAAAATAAAAACATTGAATTTTTTGGCCGGGTAGAGTAGAGACGTCCTATATATGCGTACCAGAGCTGCCGTTTTGCGTAACATTAATGAAATTTTTCAATTCACCGACGATTCCACCGGCTGAGAAAAGATTACACAGTTCAGTTTAGTGTATGATTGTTCTGCACGAAAATCCTCTGATCCGTAATCTTTTCGCAATCGGTGCGATCTCCGATAATTTTTACTCAAATATCAGCAAGTTTTTTTTTTTTAAAGTCATCGACTACTCCACCGGTTGAGAAAAGATTACAGATGCGAGTATTTTCGTTTATTACAGTCATACACTGAGCTGAACTGTGTAATCTTTTCCCAACCGGGGGAATCATCGGTGAATGGGTCTGTTGCATACTTTTGCTACAAAAATATAGAAGGAACCTAATTGATTCTTATGTAAAATTCGGCGAAAATAATGATGCGCACATTAAAAACGTTCAAAATCCACTCATTAACTCAGGAAATCACTTTCAATTTCAAACAGCCCGCGCTACACTAGACACTATTTGCACCGGTCTACTACTACATCGACAAAACCACCGTGCATAAGTAAACAACATCGTAACTACAAAATGAAGGAATTCCCTTCTAAATACATGAGCTATTGGCTGCATTTGCTGTCTGGTTTCTTCGGTTTATCAAAGATTACAAAATAATATAAGAAATGTACGCATCTAAACGAAACATTCCAATGTTTGTAAGTTCCGTTCATGTTTACATAAACGAGATGGTTCCATCTATGAAGTTATAAATCGGTGATATAGTGTCTAGTGTAGCGCGGGTTGTTTGAAATGGAAGGTATTTTCTGAGTTAGTGAGTGGATTTTGAAAGTTTTTAAAGTGCGCATCGTTATTTTCGCCGGATTTCACGTTAGAAACAATGAGTTATATTGAGCAAAAGTACGCAACAGACCCATTGAAAAATGTTATTAATTATACACGCAAAACGGCAGCTCTATGATGCGTACTTGAATTTCGGAAGCGTTCTGAACGGCTTAAAGTAAGCTCTCTCATACATTGGTGATTGGTGACACCCAATATACGTTCCATTGACCACGAAGTCGGCACCTGACAAAGGGGCCTAATTTGATTTGTTTAACATTGTCGAGAAAACGGATTCTCTGCGATATAGAGTAGCCAATCTCACGCCAAGCCACGAAGCTTGGAAACCGTGAGGTAATAAACTCACTGCGTGCATTCACAGCAGTGTTTTCTTGTGATTTTATAGCCTTCGTTCGTCGTTAAAATACTGCAGCCGTCAATTATTTTTTACGACTCCGCCTAACAATTAGGTATTGACTTTATCCGGATTTCTCGATTTTTGAAAGCAAGAAAAACCGATCGAACGTTCCTCGACGTAGTGACAAGATTGAATAGAAAGGAGAGGTGCCGAAAGAAATCAGGAGCTAAAGAGGATAAAAAGTGCGGAGAGATCTGCGGTGAACTTTCAAAACAGTGTTCTTCCTCTGAAGAGAGAGAGAGAGAGAGAGAGAGAGAGAGAGAGAGAGAGAGAGAGAGAGATTGATTGATTGATTGATTGATTTTATTTAGCCTGGCTCTAGTAAGACTTTCAGTAGTCCTTTCTACCCTAGAGCCAGGATAATAGAATATACAATTAAAAATAAAAAATAAATAATATACAAAAATTATCTTATGGATATAAAAATGATCAAAAAGACAAAATTAAAACGCAAAACAAACAAAAAAAACAAAATAATGAAAGAGTAAATAAACAAGTTAATAAGTAGATAACTAATTAAATCTAAACACAGAGAAAAAAAAAATAAAAAAAAATAAAAAAATAAAAAAATAAAGTAAAGAATAGAGTAAATAAATAAATAAGTTGGGAGATACATTCATAAATAAAAATATGATAATATTTAAATAACTAGGTAGTTGAGTAGATACACAAAGTGAGGGAGACAGTTGGAGATGGAAAAGTATAAGGGGGGGAATCAGACGTACGTTTCTAAGTAGGAATCTTTAAGCAAATTTAAGAAAATTTTTATTGATGGTTCATTTCTTAATCCTTCAGGGATATTGTTTAAAAGCTTAATGGAAGAAATGAGGAAGGACTTATTATAGATTGTAGTTCGGTGAATTGGAATGACGTACTTTTCACCTCCTCTCATTTCAACTTCTCGATTTTGACCCATTGGGATATATTTTCTGAGGAGGAACTGTGGTGTTTTAAAAGTTAGAATACGTTTGACAAAGCTTGCTATTACATAGTTTCTCCTCTCTGCTATCTTTAACCATTTTAACCGATGATAGAAGGGGGTTACATGAGTCATTAAGGGCAAATTATGGACGTACCTGACGCAGGCATTCTGAGCAACCTGCAACTCATTAATAAGCTCCAAAGAGAGGTCACAAAAAACCGGCATGGCATAATCAAAAATAGGTAAAATCAATGCAGAAACAAGCTTCCTTTTAACATCAATTGACGGATTAAATGGCATTTTTTTCATTTGATAAAGAGCTCGAAAAACCCTATTTGTGATTTCCCTTACCTGAAAAGAGAGAGAGAGAAAGAGAGAGAGAGAGAGAGAGAGAGAGAGAGAGAGAGAGAGAGAGAGAGAGAGAGAGAGAGAGAACGAAAGAAAGAGAGAGAGAGAGAGAGAGGGAGAGAGAGGGAGGGAGAGAGAGGGAGGGAGAGGGAGGGAGAGAGAGAGAGAGAGAGAACGAAAGAAAGAAAGAGAGAGAGAGAGAGAGAGAGAGAGAGAGAGAGAGAGAGAGAGAGAGAGAGAGAGAGAGAGAGAGAGAGAGAGAGAGAATACCGAGTGGAATCTCCATCATCATGCGGAAAGTGAAGCAGATATAATGTGTCAAAAGTCGAGCTTTTTTCATGATCCTTCCCAGAGCGAATGCTGGTTTAGGTTCATACCTTTGGCACGTTGTTGATTGATTTCATGACTTATTGGATGGGAAGGGTAGGGGGGTTACCGTAGCAGTGGTGACTCGTGAAAGACGGCGAAATAAAGCGTGACGATAAAGGTGACGCGTGAAACAAGGTTGATGACACAAAGAAAGTACGGCAAAGCAGTAAATTTTGATTTGCGTAAGCCGCTTGCAGTAATGCTAAAATTATGTGCAGGTAGCCGATTGTCTACCTATATGAGTTGCCTGAAGCTCTTTTTATGCTCTCCCCGACTGTAACATCATGCGGTTAGTCCATAATGTACCAAAACAAACACACGAAACAAACAATGCGTTTTCATAATTGAGAACCTTTGGCTAATACTGTGAATGAGTCACAATTGATCAAGCTCGAGGAAGTTTTGAAAATCTACGAGGCCGCAAAGATTACCCTATATCTTATGAAACACCCACTTGTTGAGTTGACATGCATGAGTGAAAGAGCCTCAGACGCAAAAGATATGAAAATCCTTGAGGGCGATCGACTCCATTCGCCAAGCTGAATCTATAGAGGGGTCACAAGCGAGGTTTTGGTGACATCACCATTTTGCCCATGTTTAAGACTCATAAGTGTAATATGCATGAGTGAAAGAGCCTCAGATGCAAAATATATGAAAACCCTTGAGAGCGATCAACTCCATTCGCCAAGCTGAAGCGATAGAGGGGTCACAATGGGGGTTTCGAAGACATCACCTTTTTGCTTATGTTTAAGAGTCATGCGTTGAGCCGCTTTTTATTAAGAAAATTAATGTACTTCATGAGCTGAGAACAAATAAGGCTCATTTGGTTTCTATATTTAAGTCCAATTGTTCCGGATATGAGATTTTGGCCCAAAATACATCGTTTTAAAAGAGAATTTCCGCGTAAACAAGTCACTACGCCCACAATTTTTTGCAGCTTTACACTGAGTTTCTCGCCAAAACTGAGACACTAAGGAAAAGCCAAAGGCATTATTATTGTTCTCAGCTTACCAAGTACTACCATTTTCTTAATAAAAAAAACACACAATTTTAGACCCTTCCAACTGCCCTAATCAAAAGGCATAACAATGTGAACCATGGAGAGTCTAATGCTTTTACCAGAAAATGCATGCGTTATACTATCAGTATGTAAGCACATTACCAGAATTTCCTCGAAATTTTCAAGAACAATGGTACAGACACTGAAATTCTGGTGACAGTGCCATATCCCTTACCTTGGTTCACAAATCGTTGTGGTTGGCTGGCAATCTTTTTTTTTTTTTTTTTTTTTTTTTTTTTTTTTTTTTTTTTTTTTTTTTTCTCAAGTGGAGGTACCTAATCTTTTCTTTTTCAAGTGTAAGTACACAAAACTGCAAATTTTTTCCCACCTTTTTTTCGTTTCGCACCCATTTTAGAGAAAAAAAAATAAGCTACTTTTCTCATGGATTATATTCTCTTTAGAGCGGATTGCCCCCCCAGAGTCCCTATATACATACTATATGAGAGTTGCGCCAAGTCTTTCAAAATGAAGAAGAAGGAGCGAATCAATGGAGCCCATAAGAGACAAATTGCAAATGGCGGATGGCCATTTGCCTCTGCGCTGTTGCCGCTTTTGCGCTATCACTTATAGGTTAGGTTCAGATTCTCGACAGTAACGGTCGTTATTGGAAGAGATAATGTTGTATAGAATAACATTCAAACAGAGAAAAAATTAGTAATAATTACTGATGCGGTCACTGTTACTTCAAATGTGTAATGAAAGCTAGTACGCGAAAAGTAAACAAACCCTCTGCCATTTGCATTTGCCTCGACTTGGGGCTTTCTTGACCGCCTAAATCTGAGAGCCAATCAGAAATGGATTCAACATTGCCGCAACTCTCATAGTATAAAGGGACTCTAGATTGCCCCTTCAACGATACCGTAGAATCGCCCGTAATAGGAGAAGTATGAGCATAAAAATAGTTTGCAGTCGTGATAAGAAGTAAAATAAGCGCCTGACTAACTAAATACCGCGTTTAGCACGCGGAAATCCGATAAATTTTAAGACAAATCAAAGGCAAGCATCAATATGAAAGTGAGATTGTGTCCTTCGTTCAGAAGGTTGATCATTAAACACAATTTAAATTCACGAACACCGCCGCATGGTAAAAAACATTTGGTCTTTCATTTATCGTGGCAGTCAAAAAGCGCAATGAACAAAAGAAAGTGGGGTTATGTTCATCTTGAGTCCAGTCGTTCATTAAACACAATCAAACCCAGTTAAAACCTAAAGAGTCGCTAAAGACGGACACAATAATGAGGTGCGTTCTACCGACCAAATCTTCGGTTACCTTTAAGGCGCTAATATCTTAGAAAGAGCATACCGGAGGTTTTGAGGGCTCTTTTTCCGATGACCGCCTTAATTTAATTTGGTTCAGTACAATATATGTTTACATCTGATAGTAAGTAAATACTTGATAAATTACTATTTCACGCTCTGTAAGGGCGCTATCCGAACCCGGAATTAAAATCAAAATGCGGCGAGCCCACGATTCTCTGGCTTGCGCGGCGGAGGACCAAAAACGGACGACGCGTGTAAAGTTTAAAGGGCGTATTTAAAGACATTTTATGGGCACCGGGGGTCGATTTAGAATTGTACTCGAGATGCACCGGTTGTGATTTTGGTATAACTAACTGTTATTGGAGCGTTATATGCGATGTTAAGTGCAGCGCTGAACGGTGCAAACCGCGGTACATCACCGGTGCACGAGGAGACGGAGTGATCGGCGTTGCCAATTCTCCACACTCCACAGGCGATAATTCTCGCGGAACTTTGTGGAACAGACCACTTCTAGGAACTCTTTTGGGGATTATCACATGATCAATGTCCTACTGATACATGCATTTTTTTTTTTTTTTTTTTTTTTTTTTTTTTTGAAGGCCGTATTAAGGTGATTCCAGGGTCGATTAGTTCCAACTTTGGACACCACGTCGCGCTGCTCGAAAAGTCAACAGTTTTTGGCTAAAATTGACGAATTCACGCTAAAAACACGAATTTCAGGAACGTCAGCACCTGCGAGCATACTTCAGGAAGATACCCTGAAAGTTTCAGGCTGAAACACTCAAAAATAAAGCCGGAAATTATGAAAAACGAAACTTCCCGTAAGCCGCAATGAGTGCGAGTGAGGCAGATAGACATATCATCACTCGCGCTCACTCTCACTCACTAAGCTTATGGCGAAACGAATTTCATAATTTGCGGCTTTAATTTTGAACCAATTCTGCTCATTTTGGGCTCAAAAAATCCATAAAAAATTTTTGCAGGTGCTGACGTTATTGAATTTTGCGTTTTATCTATGGTTTCAGTTTAAAACGCTAAAAACACGACTTTTCCAAAAAGCGACTAGTGGCGCTATCCATCGGATTGAAATCTGGAAAAGTTTCGCCTGGAATCACCTTAATAGTCGTTTTTCGATACAACGGACCAACATCGATGGCTCGTGACATGCATAGAAAAACAAAAAATTTTTAGATTTGAAAAAAAATATTTTTGAATTATATGACAATAAGACGTTCTTTTAAACTAAAATTAAAATTGTTTTTAAAGTAAAAGTAATTGTTTTTAAATTAAAAATAACTGGATTTAAATTGAAAATTCGGTATTTTGATCTGATGAAAAGTTTCTCTAATTTAACAAAACTTAGTTTCAATTATAAAATACGTCTTTTTGTCATATAATTCAAAAATATCTATTTTTTAACATTTTATTTCTGTGTGTGGTGTATCCATCTACTGGTACATACTCCAAATAATATTACGAGCACAGAATATTGCAATCAGCAAGTTCGTTTTTTCCATCCTAATTTTTTCTTTCACGGAAAAAAATCAGTGGTAAAATTAACCATAGCATAGTTGATTTTGGCACCTCCTACAAAGTATGGTAAATTTCACCTGATGTTTGGCATGATGAGGTACACTTTTGGTCAACGCATCCATCTGCGCGTTATATTAAACTAGTAGTGTGCTTCATCATACCAAACATCAGGTGAAATTTACCATACTTTGTAGGAGGTGCCAAAATCAACTATGCTATGGTTAATTTTACCACTGATTTTTTTCCGTGTTAATTCACTACTTAGTAGCCCGGCAACATAGGGTGGGTGGAAGAGGGGGGGGGGGGGGGGGGAGGTGCGATATGCGCAAACGTGTAGCCAGCGCAGTGCAAAACGTGTAACGTGCACTCACGATGCAATCGACGCGCGGGCACGGCGATCATGACCGCATCGCAGAGCAGGCCCCCCCCCCCCCCCCCCCCCCCCCACGTACCATCCGCGAGCTGCGCGGTGTCGCGGATGGTCTTCGCGTCGCGTCGCAGAGTCGCAGTTTTTCTGGCACGGAGGAGAGGAGGTCGAGGGGGTAAAAAAAAAAAAAAAAAAAAAAAAAAATGTTGTGTTATAGTTATTGGCACAGATCGGAGATCACTCGAATCCGCGCTGGTTTCTTAGATAATGAGTTAAATGAGACAGATTCACTTAATTAGATCGGTTACAGCTATACACTAACACACCTCCCAGCCCCCCCCTCACTCTTCACACAACTCTATCCCCTGGTTCCCTTACCTCGTCTACATCGAAATGGGTACGCGAAGTTTTTTTTTTTCTTTCTTTCTTTTTTTTCTTCTCTCGGTTACTCGCGAATCGCGATACATACAATAGCTCATAAGTTTTTTGCTCCCTTTCTCCCTCCCTCCCCCCTTCTTTTTTTCTTTTGCTCATCTTTCCAAACTCTCCCCTGTTGTTCGATTGTTTTCGCATTCTTTTAAGCAACTCTCTAATCCTAATTTGAACGAGATTTTCGGATTTTCGTTATGATTTTCAAGTAACAAATAAAGAACTAAATAATTACCTTTTTTAACCCTTTCTGTCATGATTGGTGAAAGAAGTGTCACTGTAATCTTAAACCTATACCATTAAATCGAACGAACTTTTCTCATATGATTTCATGTGTGAGTCAATTTTTCCGAATTTCCATAAGGATTCATGTAAAATGTCGTCCTTTTTATAGGACACTGAGACGGAAAGGGTTAAGATTATAAAACCAAGAATGAGAGAGTGATTATTACAGGAATGAGAATAAAAAGATTCAAAATACGTATCTGAGGAAAGGATTAGATTGACTCAGCGTTTCCAAGGAAAATCCCCCCTTTCTATTTTGAACAATAAACAGAGGGTGTCCCAAAAGTAACGAAACTTATGTGATTCTGTAACTTCGAAATTAAACAAGTTAGCAATATTATGAAATATTGTGGTCACGTTTGGAGGGTTAACTCATTTCCTATCGATTAAGCTAGCTCTACAAGAGCACGCACTTGGTAAAAAAAAAATGGGGGTGTTGCACACTTTCGCTGTCAGCGATTAAAAGATTAATTCAGAAGTAAAAAATCTCCAAAAAATAATGTTGGTATAGCACTAAAAAGTCACGAGATTCACTCCTAAACTCACAAAATGCTATAAAATGCGCAAGCGTAATGGCGGCGTATGGCACTAATAATTCTTGTCTTAATGGCATCACTCTCTCCTATACGCTGTCAAAGAAGATTCACAGAGTAATAAGACTTTAGTGCGAAGTCAACGATTAGCCAACAACCACAAAAATGCACTCATCGGTCGCAATCGGTTATTGTGATAAAACTCGCGTAGCGTTCCAAACTATCTCACTCACTCTCCCGTGACCCCCATGTATACCTAGCCATCTCTTTCTAGTTTCGAAATTCGCATACAGGGCCTTGTTTTACGACATATTGTGATCAAAATCGCATTAAAATGCCCCGAGGAATTCATTTCAGCCAACAAATTTCACGAAAGATGTCTCTAAATACAAAATTTGAAATTAGAGTGAGATGGCAGTACATGGGGGTTACGTGAGAGCGAAAGAGACAAACTGTATTTGTTTGGAACGCTCATCACCGGCAGTCAGCATTGCTACAACCCTCTGTTAGGCGCCAGAGTGGTGATTCACATCTGACCAATGGTGAACCCTCGCGATGGTTCCATCTATGTAGTTATAAGTCGGTGATATAGTGTCTAGTGTAGCGCGGGTTGTTTGAAATGGAAGGTATTTTCTGAGTTAATGAGTGGATTTTGAAAGTTTTTAATGTGCGCATCGCTATTTTCGCAGAATTTTACGTTAGAAACAATGAGTTATATATTGATGTAGCAAAAGTACGCAACAGACCCATTGAACCCCCTAAAATCGATACTTTTCTATAGTTTTAAATGGAGCGGACATCGATAAATCGCATTTCACGAGCCGCCACTGTTCTCATGTCACATAAAATGGTACCTACACATGTGTACCACTTATATTCCCGTGAAAGGGTTAAAAGCTTTGAATTAGCTTTGTGAGGTTAGAAATTATGACTAAGTATGTATATCTATTACGAGATCAACCGCATGATTTTCTTGTTACACCTACACGGAAAAAAAAGATCAGTGAAAATAACCATACGGATACCTGATTTTGGCACCTGCTAGATGTTAAGGTAAACTTGGCCAGAAGCATGGTACATTTACCGATACTTTGAGTAAATTCGACATGCAATCAGGTAACATCACCTAGTACCTAGTCAAAACATAGTATACTTCTGGCCAAGTTTACCATAACATCTAGCAGGTGCCAAAATGAGGTATCAGTATGGTTATTTTCACTGATCTTTTTTTTCCGTGTATTACATCTATTTTCTTTGCAGTTGTGATAATAATGATTTTTAGTGATATTATTAGTGAATTCTTTTTTCGATTGCAAATCTGCTAACCATATACTATTATGTTTAGATGAGATAATCTTAGTGATATAATTTTAAATAATTCGTTAATTCTGAATTTAATTTTCTTAATATACACGGAGAACAATTTCTGATTGAAATTACGGAACGTAGGAAGAAATTGGGGTGAAAATAAATTCCCTTTAAAATAATAAGAATTCTTATTGATTCAACCAGAATTCTTAATGATCCAACCATTCTTTCTTGTGATTCTTCTGAATCATCAGAACGTTCAATTGGACCAATGATAATTCTGCTTGAATCGCAATTAGAATTCTTATTATTTTAAAGGGAATTTCTTTTTACCCCAATTCCTTCCTACGTTCAATAATTTCAATCAGACATTTATTTCTCCGTGTACTATTCTTTAGTATTTTTCACTCCTTATTTACTTTTTTTTTTTTTTTTTTTTTTTTTTTTTTTTTTTTTTTTTTTTTTTTTTTTTTTCCTAGCAGTCTGTCACACAAGCTATAGCTTTTTGACAGCCTTTTGGTTTTGTATCATTTCTGCTTGTTATTGCTTGTTGCTAAAAAGCAACGACAACAACAAAAACTAGTAAAAAAACTAGTAGTTCTAGTAAAAACTACAAATAAATAAAAACAAATAATTTCCACGCACCTTCACTTACATGCGTTAGCAGCAAAATGTTATACAATACGAGCAATGAATGTTATTGGAAAAAATAATGAGAAAACTGGAATATTCAGCGATATTTAAAGGAAATACTCGATGCGTCATTTTCCGTTCTAACATGATTTTCTCTTTCTTTCCTTTTCATTCAATTTGTATTTTTGCTGAATTCTGAAATTTGATCAGAACAATTGAAGGTGCGAGTTGATCATGCATCATAATAATTTCATTAAAATTCTGATGAGCAAGCAGCGGACCACCCGAAGAATAAATCCGTCAGCACGTGATTCCATGGAGTGACTAGGATAAATCGATCTATCGGCAGATTTGTCGAATTATTCCTGTAGATTTCGCTCAATTTTTTTTCCTTTTCTAAAGTTACGTCGTTAAGGAGCCCTTGAGATGCAGACTTCAGAAAACGTTTACAAAATTTAATGGAGTGTCTAAACAACATTCAGTCAAACGCTCATCAGTTCAAGCCCCAACGAAAAAAAAGCCTACGTACGCCATGACTGTGAAGCCCTTTGATATAGAGTCAATGAAGCGCTTGCGCAGACTTCTCGTTGCATTACAAAGATAAAACGTCAGAAATCGGCATTCGGTTCCATCATTTTTCTTCATCTTAATATATTCAAAGCCTGACGACGTTGAAATTTCGTTCGATAATGATTTTAATATACTCCCCCCAAGTGCGAATATCAAGCATAATTTCCTTCATCTAATCAAACATTCATCTATGCAAATTTTCACTAATTCACTCTATCGACAAGACCCCTACCGCGGGTTAAAAAGTTCTCAGATTTTACTTTCTAATGAGAAGCAGAGTTTGGGAACTTTAACCCTTTCAGACCTGAAAATCCTTTTTTCCAGGGGGGTGATCACGGAGGATCGTTATCGTTATCGTTATCGTTATCGTTATCGATTAGAACAGTGTTGAAGAAGAAGAAATAAGACGATAGCCTACTACAGCGCGAGTAACTGCTGCACTCGAAAACGATAACGATAACGATAACGATAACGATCCTCCGTGATCACCCCCCAGGACCGGATTTTTGGCTAACATTGTTGATCTCAGCGCTGTTTCCTCGTCTAAATTGATGCGCATAATGTTTTTTGTTTTCCATAAGACTACATGTTATTCAAATGCCCATTGGAATGGACTCCAGGTCTGAAAGGGTTAACTGATAACCGATCCCTTTCATCGCCGATATGATCCGAATTTGAACAACGAGTGCCGTCTCGAAAATCCTGTCTATTCCGAAAATCATTCATGGCCGTTAGTCATTTTAGTTTAGTCAGGCGGAACTGACAATCGCTGCTTGGCCAATCGTCTGATTTTACACTTTCTGCGGAATTTACAGCCTCCCCGTTTAATCGTATGAGAATGAATCAGGGTCCCAAGCGAAGCCCTGTACTTAGGAAAGATTAACTTTCACATCCCTAAAATCCAATCAAATCTGGCAGGGATAGAATCTAGATAAAATCTAGCCGCCCCCGGGCCCACAGTCAAAACTATTTTTTCTCTCATTTTCTTCTCTTTTATCTCTTTTATCTCTTTTCCTCATTTTCTTAAGTCTTATTTTCTCTCTCGTTTTCCTGCTTGTGTCATCCTTTCCCCGCCTCCAGTAGCGCACCGAGAGTTTCTCCATCGCTCTCTTTTCTCCATTAAAAAACGTATGTTAGACAAGGATGGACAACTGGATGAAACACCCTCTTTCTGTCCTATTCCTACTTATACATTCAAATGGGAAATAAGAGAGATGGAAGAGATCCTGGTTGCGCCAGTACCCGCCGCTAATCCTCTCTTTTCATCCCTTTCTCACTCGGACCCCCCCCCCCCCTTACAAAAATTCCTGGCTACGCCACTGAGCCTCCTGTTGGAACTCCCTAAATGTAAAGAGCTTCCATCATCAGGGGACCTGTCAGAGGGACCCTTTCAAGCCAAATTCTTCATGTTTTTCAAATTGAAACGCGCAATAGTCAAATATACCCAAGGGGCCCCATGGAGGACTCATATTTTTCAAAGATATCGAAAAAAGAAGGAAGAGTGCTATTTTATCCATTGAAAAAAAAAATACATTTTTTTCAATTTTTCCGTTCCGTTGGGCTTCGGGGGCCTTATCTAAGCCACTGGCCACACTTAAAGGTTGGAGTGACTACTCAACATTGTTGACTGTTGAGCGAAGATTGAATAGCATAGTAGCTTACCGTTTTTGTTTTTTTTGTTTTTTTCTGGTTGAAATACTCCAAGCTAAATAACACACAAGAACAGATGAAACCCAACTGTCGAACACCCAACAATAAGTTCAAAGTTAATGGAAGCACAGAGCAAGTCGGTTGCAATGGTTTTGATTCCGCGGGAACGTAAACACACGTCTATAACCTCGAAACTGACGGGAGCACGTGGTAACGGGTCGAGTTTAGTTGACGGACTGGCGCCGGTAGTAAGAGGCAGACGAGACGATGCGGCGGCGGTTCCTTACTGGTGAGATCCACTAGCTGTTGGGCGCGAGTTTTGTGGTAGGGTAGGGGAATGATCCACCGAATTCGACCAATTGACGAAGCCGAGTTGCTGCGACTCGACTCCTCAGACGCGCTGTTCTGTTGTTTTAGTGTTATTCGTGCACCATCAGTCCCATGAGTCACAGCATGTTTACCTTTAGGCAAAGAGTAAACAAGAGTCGCAATTGAATGGAAGACCTGCGACCTGCGTGGTCAACGTAGATAAGGGATCCGAACGCGGGCTGGCCTCTGATTGGCTGCAACGGGTGGAGCAAAAATGACTCGGGATATAGGGAAAATAACACGGGATTTTCGTTCCGGGGCGTTTATCTCGAAACCTAAGCAAAATAGTACCCAAACAATATATACGAGTCAATTCAGCAGATTTTCCCGAACAATTTGATAGGTCATAAGTGCCACTTTATTGCAAATTCGAAAAGACTGTTTCAGTTTAACAGTACGCCCAATAGTGAGTTACTCAAACACGGCTCGAACACACGCCAAGCATGTAATCACACTATTGTGCGTACTTTTAAACTGAAACAGTCTTTTCGAATTTGCAATAAAGTGGCACTTATGACCTATCAAATTGTTCGGGAAAATCTGCTGAATTGACTCGTATATATTGTTTGGGTACTATTTTGCTTAGGTTTCGAGATAAACGCCCCGGAACGAAAATCCCGTGTTATTTTCCCTATATCCCGAGTCATTTTTGCTCCACCCGTTGCAGCCAATCAGAGGCCAGCCCGCGTTCGGATCCCTTATCTACGTTGACCACGCAGGCCTTCCATTCAATTGCGACTCTTGTTTACTCTTTGCCTTAAGGGGAGTCGGACGAGGATTTCGGTCAAAATTTTAAAAAATTGTTTTTTCAGCTAACCTTGTTCCATATATCATCAGCTCTGATTTAAGACCAAGTTCACTTATTTTTGATGAGTAGTCTACTCTTTAAAAATAATTTCATTAAAGAAAGAAAAACAGAGTTAAGTGCATTATGCATTTAAAGTGTTTTTTTCCGGAATTTTTAAATTGTGTTTTCCCCCAGTTTGTGTTTTTTCACACAAGAGGTACATTTTTTCAGGGCCCACTCAACCGATTTTGAAAAACTTTGGCTTGTTTGATTCGCCTTTAAACCCTGAACAATTTAACACAAGCTTTTTTTCAAAATTCTGTTTGGCTCAACTTTTATGAGCCTCAAAGTGCCCAAAAATAATTAAATTTTGGAACTAAATTTTAAAAAATCATAACACTTTCAAAATTCAAATTTTTTAAAAAAAAAAAAAAAAAAAACCCCGTGTTAAAGTGTGCAGGACAATAAAACGAATCAAACAAGCCAAAGTTTTTGAAAATCGGTTGAATAGTTACTGAGAAAACGTTCCTTAAACCATTGATGGTTTAACATGGGCTGAGATAGGCCGTCCGACTCCCCTTAAGGGGTGTCTCCACCTGCTAATTTAAAAGCGCGAATAAACTGATTGAGCCAATGAGCTTCTGTCGTCGATACATCGGACTCGACCTATCGACTTCAAGGCAGCTCATTGGCTCAATCAGTTTTTTCGCGCTTTTGAATTCGCAGGTGGAGACACTCCTTTAGAGTTCGGGACTTTTATTTTTTCTGATGTGAGACCCAACCCCTCCCTTTGAGGGGAGGGGATAGATTTTCGACTAGCCAGGGCTGTCCGGTGACGGTGATTAAAAATCCCTAAAACTAGGGGGAATAATCCCCGGAGTTAAATCAAAATATTTCCAAAAATTCCAGAGACTCTAGAACTAGACGTCAATGACCAGAAAACCCCAGATTTTGTGGACAATCACCTTATAAGCGAGTCATATTGAAAAACCACCAAAAAGATTAAAGTGCAAATGTGTTGGAACATGAAATGGGGCAGTTGCAAGGGTCTGAAATATTGTGTTTTTCATGAAGAAAATGAAAGTACTTGATAAGCTGAGAACAAAGATGCCTGTGGTTTTCAATTAAGTCCCATCGTTCCGGAGATGAGATTTTGGCCCAAAATACATTGTTTTAAATGAGAATTCCGCGTAGTGACATCACTACACACACGATTTTTTACAACTTTACACGTGTGTATCTCCAAAACTGGAACACTTATACTCTGTTCGGGATAAGAAGTCCGATGGGACGTCAGGTAAAAACGCACTACATTGCAACGCAGCGGTTTCTCGGCTGTCGATTCTTCCCCGCTACATGCGTTCAGGAGGACCGACCTTTTAGACCCTTTTATTGAAAAACACAATACCGTGATCTGACCAATTTATATAGTCCTTTGAACGCCCACTCGAAAATTAAACTTTTGCGGCATTCACGAATTTTGAATAACTGACTTTAAATTTAAATTCTGCTCGATATGCACAGAAAAATGATACCCAACGGTGGTTCAAAGAGTAATTTTTCAAAGATTTTGACATTCCTGATTGAGTGATTTCGAAGAGCCGTAATCTTTGAAAAATTACTCCTTGTACCGCCGTTGGGTATCATTTTTCTGTGCACGTCGAGCAGAATTTAAATTTAAAGTCAGTTATTCAAAATTCGCAAATGCCGCAAAAGTTTAATTTTCAAGTGGGCGTTCAAAGGACTGTATAAATTAGTCAGTTCACGGTATTGCCTTTTTCAATGGAAGGAGCTAAAAGGCCGGTCCTCCTGAACGGACGTAGCGGGGAAGAATCGACAGCCGAGAAACCGCTGCGTTGCAATGTAGTGCGTTTTTACCTGACTTCCGATCGGACTTCTTATCCCGAACAGAGTATAGCCAGCTGGCTGTCCGGTGACGGTGATTAAAAATCCCTAAAAATAGGGGGAATAATCCTCGGAGTTAAATCAAAATATCTTCCAAAAATCCCGGAGACTCTAGAACTAGACGTCAATGACCAGAAAACCCCAGATTTTGTGGACAATCACCTTATAAGCGAGTCATATTGAAAAACCACCAAAAAGATTGAAGTGCATCTAATGTGTTGGAACATGAAATGGGGCAGTTGCAAGGGTCTGAAATATTGTGTTTTTCATGAAGAAAATGAAAGTACTTGATAAGCTGAGAACAAAGATGCCTGTGGTTTTTAATTAAGTCCTATCGTTCCGGAGATGAGATTTTGGCCCAAAATACATTGTTTTAAATGGAATTCCGCGTAGTGACATCACTACACACACGATTTTTTACAACTTTACACGTGTGTATCTCCAAAACCGGAACACTTACGAAAAAACTAAAGGCACGATTGTTCTCAGCTCATCAAGTTCCATCATTTTTTTTTTTTTTTTTTTTTTTTTAAAGAACACACAATTTCAGACCCTTGCAACTGCCTCATTGAACTTACAATCACAATAAAACGAAAAGAGCCTCGCCAAATTTGGACTCTTTTTTCGTCCCTCGAAATCCTGGACCAAATATGGCTTAAATTACTCCCTAAGGTGACCTGATACTCGTGTTAAAATTTCAGCTTGAGTATACGCACGGTTTCCGAGATATGGGGGGGGGGGGCAAAGTTCCCCATTGAAAGCATTGAAATGTTGGAGCAGCTGCAACATTTCAATGCTTTCAATGGGAACTTTGCCCCCCATATCTCGGAAACCGTGCGTATACTCAAGCTGAAATTTTAACACGAGTATCAGGCCACCTTAGGGAGTAATTTAAGCCATATTTGGTCCAGGATTTCGAGGGACGAAAAAAGGGTCCAAATTTGGCCCTTTTTTGGCAAGACTCTTTCCGCGATCATCAGAAAATGTCAAAAACTTGTTGAAAAATCTGCAGTAGGCAGAGTTGGGCAAATGGTGGTAATCGATCACACGATTACCGAGCAATAGTAATCGTTGTTTTTTCGGAGAATATTTTTATGGTAATCAGGACTGATTTTTTTACAAGCCACCCATCATATTATTTGCAGAAGATTTAGATCTAATCAAAAAGACTCTAAAGGCTACTGTTTATTTGCAAAAAATGAATTTAATTACCATTTAAAGGTTTGACGATTGCCGATTACCCAATAATCGTGTAATCGATTACACTCCTATTTTCCCAACTATGGCAGTAGGTACACAAAAAATCCCAGACATGGAAGCCTTGGAAACAGCATGTGAGGGGGGGGGTCTTAGGAGAACACAGTTGACAGGGGGTCAAAATTTTGAAGGATGAAACTTCTCCAAAGCGGGTTTAAGCTTTTTTGTTCTCCTAGATTTCCCATTACTCGGAATGCCTTGCCTTGCCCAGAAAACGTTTAACAAAAGCTTCTCTAGCTGGAGCTGGTTTTGAGTACCTTGGCAATTTATTTACTCCTGGGCGATTTATTTCCTTTGAAATCTTAATTGGAAAATTTGAAGAAAAGTCTCTCTAGAACCGACCACCCGAATTTTCTATTAACTCGAAAGTCTTATTCGAAAATAAATGTTGAAAAACCAAACCACGCTGGAGTTATTATTAAGCTCTCGGACCTCCAACATAGGGTCACCGACCGTGTCCGGAGTTCGCCAGCCATGTCCGACTTTTCGCACGCTTGTCCGGTATCCAACCGGATTCTTTAAAATCGAGCAAATGTATGGCTGATTGGAATTTCAGGACATCTGACTCAAGTAAGTACATCAAAAAGAGAAGTAAAAAGGGGGGGGGTCAAATAAAAGAAAAGAAAGAATTTTGGAAGCGGTGGACTCTTAAGATATGTTTTACTGTGAAGGTAGGTAATCAAATTCTCAAAAATTCCCTTTGTCTTGAGGGATTCTGCACGTAGTACCTTTCATCAGTTCATAATGCTATATGGGCTGTCCCACAAATGATTGGAATTATGACAACAGAAGGTTTGAATGAAAACATCAGCTTCCATCCTCAGATAGGGTAACCTGATTGGTTAGGAGCAGTAAAGAAGCTGATGTTTTCATGAAAACTATAGAAATGTCAAATACAATCTTTTCTGGGATGAGCTATAACTACCTTCAGTTCCATCTCTCCACCGAAAGAGTTGCACAAAACAAAAAGGGGAAATATATTTCCAATAACTCTATCTCTTACTTTTCTAGTAGAGGTATTTCGTCAATATTGAAAATTAGGTTCGAAGGGACCTCGTTGACAGGGCATGCAACGAGATCGTTAATGTTAGGGCCCCATGCGTAAATTTGAAAATCAGATGGTCCAACGGACCGTTGGGTTTTCCCAGAACATTTTGAAGATGTAACTCTGACTTCTGTTTGACAAAATGATTGAAAATCCGAAAACTAGCCAAAACAATGGAAAGTTAAAGGAAGAAAAGGTGTCGATTCGGAGTCTCCGAGAAACGGCATAAGCTTAATCTATAGCACCTGTTCAGCAAGACGCCAGGAATAGATGGAGCTGCAGGGAGATAACAGTTCGTACATGAGCGTACTATTTTTGCATAAATCGGGAATTGAAGGCAAAATAGAGGCTCTGCAGTATCGACGTAACGATGTAACGAGTTATTAGAGTCTCGAACTCTCGGAGATTCCGAGCCGTCCCCTCACGGGATGCCGGGATGGAAGCGTAGGAACTCGGGGGTGTAACCTCCGTCGTTACAGCCTTTTTCTTCGAAGCTCCAATTATATCTCAATTTAAGGGCCTTTGTTTGAAACTAAAGCATGTGCTCAAAAATATTAGTTTCGAACATTTTCTCAAAGAGATCTATCGAATCTCTATAAGTTATACAATAAAATATGCCTCAACTCAAATTTCTCGCGAATGGCTTCGAATTTCGAAAAACATCGAAATATTAATTCATATATTTTATTCACTTAACTTGCACTTTTCAGCCATTTATTAAGTTGGTCTGATTTTTTTAAATTTTGAGATTGTGACAAGACTCACAGAAAAATACGAATTTTTCCTGACCTCCACTAGGATTGAAAAAAAAATAATTTAGACGGAAGGTCCTTTCAGACAAATGAAAGTAAAAAAATTGAAATTCTCGAAAACAAATTGAGTGCGTATTTTGTGCCATCCAATGGTTATCGCGGTATTTCAGAGTCACACACTCACACAATCAAATGTCCGATGCTACCCATTGATTGACTCGATCCACCAAGGCTGTCACATAATTTTCCTGCAATTCACGGCACTGGAATTCAACACTGCTGCAGTGCAATGAAAATAGTGGAACGACGATTTGAAGGCGAACATTACTCTCTTGACCGTTCTCCGTCAGATTGGTCCCATAATATAATCTATCGCTCATATCAATCTACTCAATATGTTTTATAGCGGCGCGACGGATCGGCCAGAGACGGCCAAAGGTGAATCGTCAGTGGCGGATCGGCCAGCGGCGCAATAACCAGTGGCGGACTAGGCTGTGGCGGATCGGTCAGCGGCGAACTAGCCAGTGGCGGATCGGCCAGCGGCGGACTAGTCAGTGTCGGATCGGCCAGCAGCGGACTAGGCTGTGGCGGATCGGCCAGCGGCGGACTAGTCAGTGGCAGATCGGCCCTCGGCGGAGTAGGTAGTGGTGGATTGGCCAGCAGCGGACTAGCCAGTGGCGGATCGGCCAGCAGCGGACTAGTCAGTGGCGGATCGGCCAGCGGCGGACTAGCCAGTGGTGGCTGCCCATTGAGGGAGGAACATAGCGGTGGCAGCAACGGAGAACGTAAACGTAGCGCGTCCTCTACTTAAGAGGACGCGCTGGAGAGTTGTTTTAGCCTTCTGAGGTAGGGGATACAGGATCGCCCCCTCCCCTTTGTTCGATCATAAAAGGGGGAAAACAAGGCGAAGGAATGGGGAAGTGAGAGACAAAACGGAAAAAGATGGTCACCGAAGGGGGGGGGGGCGAAAATTCCAAGTTTGCCCCTTCTTCTCTAATCGTGAGGGCTAGATGCACCAATTGTTTTGAAACAAGGGTTTATTAAATTTGTCTAGTATAGTTTACGTAATTTATTTAATTTAATATGTTTTACTTTCGTTTACACACTGCGAAATGAAAACATCATTATTTATCATTTATCAGTTAGGTCGGAGCAGGTTAGGCTTTGACAGGTCAGGTAAGCTCCAATTAAAAATAATAGAGTACTCGGCAGCAGGTATTAAAAATACCCATCAAAACTTCAAAAGGAAAAAGTGGAGTGAGAAAAACAAGAAGAGGGAAAGTGTCATTTGCAAATTCAAAAAGACCGCGGTAATCGGCAACTAGCGCTCGTTGCGTACAGAAAAAGTGTCGCGCTCCTACACAATAACATAACCTCACTTTATGGGTCCTAGGCAAGGCCAAAGTGCAGGATCTTGGTGCCATGTGGTTCATTATAGTTAATTGTGTATAAATGTAATAAACTCAAGGTTTTGGTTCCATCGCTTGATAAGTGAGTCTTATGTCGTACTGAGAATATTAAATGACTTGAATTAATTATTACAATGGCCAGTTCAAAAGTTGGATCATTCCAAGTGTTAGAAGTGCGCAACTTGAAGTGTGAAATGAACTATATCCCTAGAGCTGATGGTTCTTGTTTTTTCTCGAACGGAGATTCTGCTGCTGTAGCCTCAGTCAATGGACCTGTTGAAGGTAAACCTCCAAAGTTCATCGAGGACAGAGCTTTCATAGATGTCGCATTACATCCAATCATTGGTACAACAACGATCAAAGAAAGGATCATTGAAGCAACACTACGTAAAACGTGTGAACATGTTATCAACCTAAACTTCTATCCTCGCAACATTGTTTACATCAATGTCCAGCAGATTCAGGATGACGGCGGCCTAATTGCTGCATGTATTAATTCTGTGTGTTTAGCTTTGTTACACTCGGGAGTTAGAATGAACTATTTGTTTGCTGCTGTTAACATCATGATCAACCGAGAAGGAGATTTTGTAATTGACCCAAAGAAACGGCTAATTGACTGTGATAGCGTAGCTCTAATGACTTTTGTTTTTGATAGTGTTGACTTCAACATGATCACCTCTGTCACCAAAGGTGTATTTTCTGATGAGGAATATTTTACTGCTGTGATTAAGTGTAAAGAAGTTAGTAAGAAAATATTCCAATTTTACAAAGCAACCATTGCAAAATATGCTCCAACATTGTGATCTATCTCAATATGGCTCTTGCAAACTATTGTAAAGAAGTTAGTAAGAAAATATTCCAATTTTACAAAGCAACTATTGCAACATATGCTCCAACATTGTGATCTATCTCAATACGGCTCTTGCAAACTTTTGCCGTGAGCAACTGAATCTAGTCCAATCTGATGTAGAAACTGGTGCAAATCACACTAACAAAAAAAAGAAGGAAAAGAAGAAAAAATGAAAAAAAGAAAGTGTTTAAGGTGACTTTATGACCAACTCCCGAAAATGTTAATCCGATAGATGGCGTTACTTGCCGCTGGCTCCGAAAATAGCCGCTTTTTGACGGTTTTCGGCTGTTTTCTCCAAGCAGACGAATAAGAGACGAAAAATCCGAGTGTCAGCTTCTGCGCAATTTTTTGCTTGACTTTTTCAGCTAAATACAGGCCAAATTGGTTCAGAAATACAGACATAACTATGCAAGGAAAAAATCAAGTGTAATTTGGAGTTGTATCAGCAAGGATTACAGGTTTCGGTTTCATTTGTAATCTTTGCTGATACCACTCCAAATTACACTTGATTTTTTCCTTGCATAGTTACGTCTTTATTTCTGAACCAATTTGGCCTGTATTTAGCTTAAAAAATCAAGCAAAAAATTGCGCAGAAGCTGACACTCGGATTTTTTGTCTCTTATTCGTCTGTTCTGAGAAAACAGCTGAAAACCGTCAAAACACGGCTATTTTCGGAGCCAGCGGCAAGTAACGCCATCTATCGGATTAAAATTTTTCGGAGTTTGCCATAGAATCACCTTAAGGAAGTCTAAAATTCTGTAATAAACTCACATAACTGCTCTAATGGCAAGTTTGTGATGGTGGTTCAATGCAGGTATCATGGGATATTTCTGTCTGTTATGTCACTTTCTCTGCAGAAACAGAGATATGTCTCAATTTAGATAGGAATCTCCCATGATACCTACGTTTCTCCACCATTAAGCCGGATTCTGAGAATGAATTTCATGATTTTTTAGTGAACCTACTCAATGTCATTTTTACATTTTTACTGGTGTTTATGCAAGAACCAACTCCTCAATCCTCTGTAGCAAAAGTTTGCAAGAGCCTCATTGAAGTAAACTTCTGGTGACATCAGCTTTTCTTAGAATAATTTATTCTTACAAATGTTTGGATGTACACTATAGCCAAGTCTACAGTGGCGAGGCGTGCGATTTGGCAACGTTTATTTTCCTCGTTTAAACACATTAGAAAAGTCAAAATGCCTGGTCATAGCGTTTGACTGAAGCGTTCGACTTTTTTTGTAACTTTAAATGGAGAAAATACGTTGCTGCCAAATTTCACACCTCGCCACTGCAAGTCTATTTCTAACTCAACCTTTCAAGTCCTAATTTGAATGAGATCTCATTTTACGCTGGAGGTTTTTACCCCGTGATGTTCTGTTACAGAATTTAAGTAATAATATTTTTCTAATTTAAAAATTTGATCTATACAAAATTGATGTATCTAACTTCTACTCCTTGGATATTAAATGTTTGATCGAATTAAAAAAAAAAAAAAAAAAAAAAAAAAAAATTGCCCTTTTGTTTAAAATCAATTTCCACTGGATTACTTAAGATGATTCCAGGGTTGATTAGTTCCAACTATGGACACCACGTCGCGCTGCTCAAAAAGTCAACAGTTTTTTGCTAAATTTGACAAATTCAAGCTAAAAACACAAATTTGAGGAACGTCAGCACCTGCGAGCATACTTCAGGAAGATACCCTGAAAGTTTCAGTCTGAAACACTCAAAAATAACGCTGGAAATCATGAAATTATGATTATGGAAATTATGATTATGAAAACTTCCTGTAAGCCGCAATGAGTGCAAGAGAGGCAGATACACATATCATCACTCGCGCTCACTAAGCTTATGGCGAAACAAATTTCCTAATTTACGGCTTTAATTTTAAACCAATTTTGCTCATTTTGGGCTCAAAAAATCCATAAAAAAATTTTGCAGGTACTGACGTTATTGGATTTTGCGTTTTATCTATGGTGTTTGTTGAAAATGCCAAAAACACGACTTTTCCTAAAAGCGACTAGTGGCGCTATCCATCGGATTGAAATCTGGAAAATTTTCGTCTGGAATCACCCTAAGGTGATTCCAGGGTCGATTAGTTCCAACTGTGGACACCACGTCGCGCTGCTCAAAATGTCAACTGTTTTTTGCTTAATTTGACGAATTCACGCTAAAAACGCAAATTTGAGGAACGTCAGCACCTGCGAGCATACTTCAGGAAGATACCCTGAAAATTTCAGGCTGAAACACTCAAAAATAAAGCCGGAAATTATGAAAAACGAAACTTCCCGTAAGCCGCGATGAGTGCGAGTGAGGCAGATGGACGTATCATCACTCGCGCTCACTCTCACTCACTAAGCTTATGGCGAAACGAATTTCATAATTTACGGCTTTAATTTTGAACCAATTTTGCTCATTTTGGGCTCAAAAAATCCATTAAAAAATTTTGCAGGTGCTGACGCTATTGGATTTTGCGTATTATCTATTATTTCAGTTTAAAACGCCAAAAACACGACTTTTCCAAAAAGCGACTAGTGGCGCTATCCATCGGATTGAAATCTGGAAAAGTTTCGCCTGGAATCACCTTAATGACAATTTTTTTTTTAAGGTTAAAAAAAGTGAGACAGACGATGACTTTCAAAAGAAAGTATCATGGTTGAAATTTGAAATTTGAAATTTTTACTGTTAAATTTTTCGGTTGTTTTTAATAGAATTTAAGAGAAATGAGAGCAAAGAGGAACCAAAAGAGAGAAGAGAACAAAGAGAAACCAAAAGAGAAATGAGACAAAGGAGGAATATTGAGAGAGTAAAATACAAAACACCAAAGCACTGCAGCCAATGCCCTCCTGTCGGTTGTAGGAAGTCCTTTCCTGCGCAGGATCTCCTGCATGTAGCGGAGTCCACCGTGCTCTTTCCCATCCTTGCACCCTGTCTTTCCCCCAAACTCGTTGAATGCTTTGACTCCGTGCGAACAATTTGCCAAGTGAGTCTTTACATGGGAGTTGAGTGCCTATGAACTAACATGACATTGGATGATGATCAGTTCCACTGACATCCTCGCTTGACCAAATGGTTTGAATGGGTATGAAGGAGCCTCGCAGAAGTGTGTCGTTCGCGGTGAAAGACCCGCATAAGAGCTAAGACTGCAGCTGGGGCGACAGACGGATTCTATCTATCTATCTAATTTACGTATTTCCATCTAACTTGGGCATTCTGCTTAGTTTTTGAACACTTGATAGTCACGAAATTGCTCAAAGCATACCGCTATCTGAAGGAGTAAAAATTTTTCAACCCGGTTACCTTCTTTTGAAAGTCTTATTGATAGTACAAACCAATCATGGCTACCTCCTTGAAGTTTCAATATCACGGCCCACAAATCCTCTCTATCGCTATGGCTCGTTGGGCGTGATATTGAAACTTCACAAAGGTAGCCATGCTGGAAATCTCTTATGGATGTTTTTTCACAGGCTCATAGCCTCATGTTTTTTAACCTTTAAATTTTTAAAAAAAAAAAAAATTGTGACAAATACATTAGAAATTGGTTGTAAACGAAAGTGCAAGTGTTTCAGAATGGCTATCTGGACACAGAAATCGATAGGTATAACTGTTTTTTCTGGAAGGAAAAGCTCGGTAAAGAAACTGACGCGTAATAGAAACAAGCCAAATTTTCTCCCCTGGATAGTTGTATTGAAATTCTGTGTCCAGATTGCCGCTTTTAAACACTTGTACTTTTGTCAAAAACCAATTTTCACAAGATTATTTTACAATTTTCGATTTAAGGTTAAAAAAAGTGAGGCTTACAAACCAGATTCAGATCGCCCATGCTGTTACACTTTAACGGAAAAAAAACTACGGTTAAAATAACCATGCGGATACCTGATTTTGGCACCTGCTAGATGTTATGGTAATGTTAACCAGAAGTATACTATGTTTTGATTAGGTACTAGGTGATGTTACCTGATTGCATGTCGAATTTACTCAAAGTATCTGTAAATGTACCATACTGCTGGTCAAGTTTACCATAATATCTAGCAGGTGCCCAAAATCAGGTATCCGTATGGTTATTTTTACTAATCTTTTTTTTTCCGTGTTGAGATAGGACTTAAAACATGTACGGCCCCCTCTATCGCTCTAGCTTGTTGGGGGGTATGCTGGAACCAATGGGCTTCTTTGTTGTTGATACATCAGACTCAACCTATCGACTTCAAGGCAGCTCATCGGGTCAATCAGTTCATTCGCGCTTTTAAATTTGCAGGTGGAGAGACTCGTTCAAAAATTCAATAATAGCTAACCAACTGAGTAGCAACAAATTGCCTTTGACAAGAATTTTTGAATCATTCTTGCGATGAGTTCATTTTTTTTCTTTTTTAAATCAATTACATTTACCTGAGAATGCATTTTAGATATTTGAGCTGGGGAGGGGTGATCTCAAGATGGCAAAAGTGAGCTACAGATTATGGTAAGACTCTAGTAAAAAGACAAAAAGAGCCATTTCAATTGAATATCTGATTTAAACTTAATTTCCATGTACAAGGTAAATGCTAATTTGTTAAGAATACTACAAGATTTTAAAGACCCTTCCCGCAGGGACCAATTTTAAAGGTAAACTCTGTCAAATTTCTTTTAAAAAAAGCTTTTTAAGTACTGACACCTCTAGAACAGTATCTGCGATTGCCGATGCACTTCTGCGATCAGACCATATCGTCAGTATCGGGTAACGATTATTTTTATAAAAATGTCCACTCGAAAATTGTCATTTTTGCCCTCTAACTTCCATATTCGCATGATTTTGAAAAAATATGAGTTCCACGGGGTGCAAGGATCAGATGTGTCGCTTTCTTGCAAGTTCACGGTAGTTTTAAACTAAAACCTCCGTTATAGCTGAAAAAAGGGATATTTTCAAGGTCTTCCATGAAGTGTTGCTCTCTACTTAGTTGAAAATTGTGATAAAAAAAAAAAAAAAAGGGTGTTGGATTTTTTTTTCAAGCAAAATAGTCCACTATCAGCTCCAAGTATATGATTGCAATAATGGAACGATTTCCTTTAGTATTTTGCATTAGAAGTTGCGGAAGTAGAGGTCATAATTTTGTAAAACTGATCTTTCCTCAAAAATGCAAACTTTGAGAAACTATCTCTGCCAGAAAAAAAGCGTAGTATTGGAATAAAGTACCTGTTTCTTGGACCCCTAGAGGCTCTAGAAATAGTTTCTTAAGCTGAAAGCTGAATTTTTAAACCTTCATTTTTGCCCAAATGTTCGATGCCTATCATTGACTTGATCCAATGTGCGCCACTGTACATGTTTTTTGAAGTAAAAGTGTAAAGGATGAACGCTGTACGCTTGTTCATTTAATTTGAGAAGAGACAAGCAAATGAACGAGTTTGAAAGTAAAGTTCAATGGCAGACTTTATTCATTTATGAACATTGCCATTTTCAGCACTAATTTTTTCCATGATACTTTCAAGGTATGGCCACCATATTGGGACAACTTATCAAGTTCGGGATGTGTAACGTTTTTCTGGTGAAAATTCACTTTCAGAAATGTAGTTGTTTGTAGTGGTTTTAGCGACGCCCTACCCGCCCTCTACGCCTGAAATGTTAATTGGGTAGTCAGATAAATTTATGATTTCTAAGTCTCATTTACATTAAATGCAAGCACAAATCACATTAGCCAATTTCGATGATTCAAAATTAATTATAATCCATCAATTTCATTGAAATTTGCCTAATTTCAAGACTTCAGAAGCGTGCCGGCAAAGGTGAAAAAATTGAGGTTTTTACTTCCCAGCAGAAGTTGTACACTATGTAGAAACCGGTTAGGTCCAAAACTATTTATACCATTTTTCCAGCTTTAAATTAGTGGCCCAAAGCTGAAATTCGGTAAAAAGATTACTTCTACCTATACTGATACAAATCATGAACCATGTGATTCAACCAGTTTTTGCATGAGTGGCTTTAATTAAGGTTGAAAGGAAAATAAGATCCACAACTACTTTTTGAGAAATAAAAAAATTCTAAATAATATAATCTCAATTTTTGACATTAAATTAAAAATATTAAAATGATACACAGAATAATCAAAAATGCATTCCTATTCACAATATACACTCAAAACAGTTAACATAACCAGCAACAAAAAAATATATATAGTTACACTTAAAAGTATGGAAGCGATCAAATATTTAAGTGACTCGTTCATCGACTTCTAGTTACCTTTAAAGAGCCATTAAAAATTTAAAATCCTTCGAAACAAAAATAAATAAATAAAAAACCAACAAATAAATAAATTAATTAATTAGATAATCGATAAAAATTATCATCTTCAAAACCAAAGGGGCAAAGTTCAAGAGGAATTTTAAAACACTATGATCTGCAAGGAGAAAGAATTGAGGAAAGCGGGCAAAATTAGTTTCAATCATTGAAGTCTCCGACGTAAGCATGCACATAGTTTCGTCGGCACGTGGGAGAAGGAGGGGGACCATGCACAACCAACCCACTGCCCCCTCCCTCGCCTTCATGAAGACTATCAAAACATCACAATCCAGGCATATGGCACCTTAATAACCATGATGTCTAGTATGTTTGTCCCTAAAACTTTATGAGCATACTGAAAAAAAATAAGTAGTAGTAGTAGTAGTAAAGTCCAGCCGCCCAAACACGTGGCTCGTTATGCTGATATTTCACAGCGAACGACTGGACTGCATAAAAAAAGAAGGGGTAGGAAAGACAATCAAAGTATTCTCAAAACAAAAGATAAATAAATAAATAAAAAAAAAAAAGAGATTAAGTTCAAAGTAAAAATTTTGATTATAGATGCACGCTAGCTGATCAATTTGAATTGAGGTAGGGAAATCATAAATATTGCTTCTCTGACCTTAGACGCATAGGTACAGGCACAGATAAGCCATCTGACAAATCATGCTCAGGAATATATAGCAGGATCAGTAGAGTTACTATCATAAGCGGATCCAGCAATCTGGCAACAGTGTATTCATCCCATTTGTCACGGGGCCATGGCCCCTTTAAGAATCGATTGTTTATCATACATTCAAATGGGAAACTGCGCAGTTGCCAGATTGCTGGATCAGCCTATGGTTTCTATCACATGCACTCACATCAATATGATATGATCAATATGAATTTCTAACACAAGATTAGATTGAAATTCCTTTAAACATTAAAAAGTTTCTACTTTTAAATATATGTGATGATCAACTTATGCACTTGATTAAAATAAGCTTAGAAAACTTAAATCATGACTTATAGAAAGAAATGTATTTGACCACTAAAAAAAGGTCCAACGAAGAAAAACACAAAAAAAAAAAAAAAAAAAAAAACCCTCATGTGCAAAAATGCCTTATTTGTTCCGGTTACTGGGGTGTTTACCTTAGGTCTTCATTTGGCAGCGCTATTTGAACACTATGCATCCTCTGATACAGAATACAATACCATTGGAGACAGAATTATGATAAGAATCGATGAATAGACAGTATGACTGTTTTTTCAGCAATGATTTGATACACATAAAAATTTATTTAAAAGCACGGAAAGCTGGATATTGTTAGAGATGGTGTGAGTAAGAGAAATCCTGCAGAGAGACCAAGTTCATCCAAAAAGGGCAATGCAAGTGGCTTGAAAAACAATTTGATTAGTTCCAACAAAATGCGAATTCAAATCAAAATCCTGTTGGTTTCCAAAAAATGAGAAAAAAATAAGGACTTAAATTTAAAGTGTTTTAAGTGTGCCCATCTTGATGATTTCTTCTTTAAGGGGAGTCGGATGTGTAAATTAGGCAATTTTGACAAATTTTTGTTTTTCAAGAATTATTTTTCTTTATAGTTTCAGCTTCATTTTGAGACTAAGTTTTTTAAATTTTGGTGATTAGCCCCAATGTTATGCCCATTTCAGTATTCATAACGTTTTTTTGCAATTACACACGTTTTAATGGAATATTCATCCCGTACGTTTCTTATAAGCCATTTTTTTTTACAAGAATTAGGGTTTTGTCGTTTTTTGACACTTGTGTACCTTTTTCTCAGAATCTACTGGACCGATTTTCAAAAACTTGGGCTTGTCAGAATCGTCTTGTTATCTTACACAAATGGACGGGAGGGTTTCTCAATTTTTCTTTAATTTTTCCTACTGTGTCCTTTTGAAGTCAACATTTTTGTAATTTTTTGGTAAAAAAAATTCATAAAATTTTCTGAACTTGGATTTTTGAAATTTTCAAAAACACCCTCGTCTATTTTTGTAGGAAGATAAGACCTTTTAAATGATCCAAAGTTTTTGAAAATCGTATTACATTGTGTAGATAGGCACATCCGACTCCCCTTAAGTCCAGTTTTTATTCAAAGTCACAAAAGTTTGAAAAAGTGGTAACAGTCCCATAAATAAAAAGAATTAGTCACTTTTCAACTGACAATGTTTCCAGAAGTTCAATTAAGTGAAGGGAATCAAAAGAAAGTTAGATTCAACGATCCCTTCAATAAAAAAAGAAAGGAAAAAAAGGAGAAAAAAATTAAAACAAACGGTACGGTTTGGTGAGAGTATTCAATTAAATTTTCATAATTAAAAAAAAAAAAAAAATAAACCCAGCCTAAAGTCACCGCTCGACTCTTTTTCTTAATCTTCTTTTAGGATTAGCTGAGGTGTCAAGCGTAGAAGCAGGTTCCATTTCCTTTCTTTTCCTAGAACGGCTCGGAACAAAAATTTCTACACTCTCCACCGAGTTATCATCATCCAGAATTTCAGGTAACGGCTTGACAGAGGACTCCAGAAAGTCTCCTTCTGCAATCGGGTCATTATCTGGAAAGTATAAAGAATCAATAATTACAATAAAATAAAAATGAGAAAATGAATTGAAAAATAACTTTTTGGGGGAGCAAGAACACCAATGAGAATTAGAGTTTTGCTGAAATGACTTAGTGTTAAATGTATTTGTTGCGTACATGGGCGCACCCAGGATTTCTGTATAGGGGGAGGGCCAAGTTGTCATTTCATATGGGGGGGTCTGGGGGTCCTCCCCTGGAAAATTTTGAAAATTTAGCTCTTCTTAGATGCAAAATTAGGCTACTTCTACTTAGAAACTATATTGAATTAACTCTCAAGAAAAATGAGATTTTCCGAGACTATGCTGAAATATCTTAAAAATCGGAAATATCTTCATCATGCTGATAGAAAGACGGAGTCTTTAGGAAATCTAGATTTCAGAAGAAGATCAAGCGAAATTAACAATTAAGGACATTACTTTCGGGAAAGATGTGTTCCTCCAAGGAAAAATATGTTTCATGACATTGATACTTTTTTTGAACTCATTTCCTTTCCTATCTTTTCTTTTTCTCTCCTCCTCTTTTCCTCTTCTCTCTTCCTCTTTTCCTCGTTTTTTCCTTCCCTTTTCTCCTTTTTTCCTTTCCTTTCCTCCTTTTTTTTCTTCCTATGGGGGGGGGGGGGCTTGGCCCCCTGGGTGCGCCCATGGTTGCCTAGTACATAAATGGCACTTTCCTGCATGGAACTGCTGACAAAGAATTCAATAATCGGAAAATAAATATTTGTAGTTCGTACAGCATTCTTTTTTCAGCATCTGTTGCACCAGAGCAAAGATGATCGGTTTTGGTGCAAATTGAAGTTCAGAGACAACAGTTCCAATGCACAAATGATGAGATTTTAGATGTCCTGTTTCATTACTCAAACTTCTAAAAATAGGATAAAATCGTAGCCTATTGAACTTATTCTTAATGAAAATAAGAGTGCCAAAAATTAAGATAGACAGAAATAAAGCCACAACCCCTCCCAGCTTGTTAGGAACAGATCGTAAAATGGCAAAACTTTTCCCTGTCTAGCAAGAGGTGCCAAGACAGCGGATATTGAAAACTCATCAATGTATTCCAATTGGTCAAAAATGTTTTGATTAAGTGATCTCTTTTCTAACACAAGCGTTCAAATGGGCGGAGAAAAAGAGAGGGAGATAAATTTTTGGATTTGCGTGTTTTCATACAGCTTCAAGTTAAGCCGTTTATTTTTTTCATGCTTAAAAACCCCTACGAGAACAAAATTACAGAGATTGAGGAAAAAATTGTTCCGCCTAAAAAGAGGAGAAATTGATGAAAATTTTGATACGCAAGTCAAATTTTTGTACAGTACCATGTTAAAAAATGGTTAACGACTAACTATAATTCTTTTTTTTTTACACATTTTTGAGTTCTTTTCATTGGTTTTTCTTTTCTTTTTTTTCTCCATTTAATTTTAACCAATTTTCAGCAGTGGCGGCTCGCCTAAGGAGGCAAGGGAGGCTGTGCCTCCCCAGACATTCAGAGGGAAGAAAAAGTAACGTCGACAAGACAGTAACGAGAGACAACATATTAAAACTAGGCAATCACAATGTCCGTGACTCTAAAACTTGAGTCAATCTTCACTAAGAGAGAGCTCAAGAGAAGGAAGTTCTAAGCGGTCGGGGAACAAGATTTCAGAGTCGCGAAACGACAGCAGTCAGTCATCAGTGCTAGAGTCTGTGCCTCGTCGAGAGGCACAGACTCCGAGTCGGTCGAGTCAGTCAAGTGGTGTTCGGCGCACACACACACACAACCAAGCAAGGACTGTGCACGCACGAACGAAGGTATCGGAGGCTGCTATCCTCCACGACTCTCGCAGCGTTGCCGAGCCAGTTGCCGGATAACCGTAATGCCAGTCGCCGGACCAACCGCGCCTGTTTGTTTTTGTCTACGTGTTATATACGGAGACCTTCCGGATCCCCCTCTGCTAGGGGGGGGGGGTCCCCCAGAAACTCCACAGCCTCCCCAATACCAAAGCCCACGAGCCACCACTGATTTTCAGTGACTTGGTTATAAGTTGCATGGTAATAGACTGTTTTAGAGATAACATCACAATCAAAATTGGATCCAAACAAAGGTTTCATCTAGCTCCCTCTCTTGAAGTTACCCATAAAAATTTACATCCAAATTTTCGAATGCAAATCCGTGCAAGTAAACTACCAGTTCTGTCGAATCTTGTTGCATCATTGGATTCTCTGTGACTGAAAATATCTTTTCACTTCAATTTATTTCTTGAAAGATTACAAGTTAACTTAGAATCACAAAATGCCAGTAGCAAGGGTCTGAAATTTTGTGTTTTTCATGAAGAAAATGATAGAAATTGCAAGGGTCTAAAATGGGACATAATTAGAGACCAAAGGCATCTTTGTTCTCAGCCCTTTCGAGTACTTTCATTTTCTTTATAAAAAACAAAACATTTTTGACTCTTGCAACTGCCCCATTACATCGAAGGAAGTCCAATGTTTCTTAAGGGCACATCATCGCCATGACACTCAAAAACATTCAATTATCCTCACTTCAATTTGTCTCAAAACTTTCCCCAGGTGTCACAACGGAGTTGTGGTGGAGATGAGCCTTGTCCTAGAATCCTGTGCCCATAAGAAACTGTGAATGAGACAAGGACAAAACATTGGACTTCCATTGATTTGACAGTGATTGTAGATTGATACATTATTTTTCAACATTTTTGTTGAAGCGTTAAAATATTTTAAGGTACAAGCAGGGGTGCAGAATCTTCTTCGCCTCCACATTTCACACACACAGAGACACTTTCCACAATTTTTGATGACTTTCTTTCCTTTTTTTTACGCAATAACAACAATTTTGGCTCAAAACAGCGTGCTTACTCTAAATTCAGCTTGTAATAACATGCTTACTTGAAATTCAGCTTAGCCTAGTGCGTAGGATTAACCCAATTAACATTATTCGGTTGGTCAAAGTATAAAAAAAACAACCAATATTCTTCCAGGCAGTGTCCACAATTTTACCTGGTGTCCACAATTTTCGAGGATTTTCTGCGCCCTTGGGTACAAGAAGATGCATAAGTTCAGCATTGATGATTTGACGCAACCCGCATCACACATAAAAACAACACACTTTTTTCTGTTTTTTTTTTTTTTTTTTGTATGCCCTAAATCGAGAGAGGTTCAGGCAACATATAAAGAGGGTTGCGTCAAATTGTCAATGCAGGATTTATGCAACTGCTCGAACGTGAAATCTTCTGGTGCAACGAAATAGACGGAAACCGCTTGTTTACCAGCATGACTTTGCATTTGAAAATGTTGATAGAATTTCTTACAGGAATCCATGTGGGAGAGAGTGAGACAGAGCCTGTCTTTGGATCCAATTTTTTTCTTGACATGACACTAAATGGTCTACTATTGGATCTTCTTTGTTTGAAATTAAATATTATGGAAAAAACTTCACTTACCAAGAGAAAAATCAAGCTGCGAATCATCCAGAATACTAAAACTTTCATTACTATCATCCAATCTACTGTTTGTGTGATTTCTGGGACTGTCTCTGATTGAGACATCTAAAAGACCTGAGGGATCAGTTCTACCATTTGATGAGGGTAAATCTCTCTGATTAACAGTTTTATTCAATAAAATGGGTGAATCAGAATAAGGAGAGTCACTATCTTCAAAAAGCTGCTCATTCACTCTAGACAAAATACTTCGCTGACAAGCCAATGCGGATTTAGTTTCAGAACGGTCGAGGAGGACTTGCGGATTTAAGTTTTGTTTTCGACTTGGCGTGGATTTACCTTCAGTGCTTTGAGAGAGGATGTGCAAACTAGACTTCTGTCGATGATTTGGAGTAGATCTAGCTTCTAAGCAATCTGGGAGAACCGTCTGATTTAAGCTATGCTTGTGGTTTGGAGTAGATGTTGGTTCAGTGTGGTCAAGAAGAATCTCCGGTTCAGAGGGTTCTTCGTCGTCAAAAATTCGATTCACATGACCGGTCGGTCGAATATTCTGTCCCTCTCTTTCCTTCATTTTAGCAATCAACATTTTGAAAGTTTGTTCATTCTCTTTGATATATTTATCATTTACCTGGTCGATGACTTTCAGATCGGTATTTCGCGTGATGTTATTGAAGATAGAAGTAGGTTTCTCTACCTGGGCATTCGCTTTCTGTTCCAACTTTTCTTCTTTTTCGACCTGTTGTAAAATCTCAGACAAAGACCTCGGATAGTTCTTATCACACTCTGAATTGTAAATGACAGTGTATCGTTTCAAACGCGAAATCAGAGTCTTGCGTTCTCCGACATTGTTCAGTCCGTACTCCTTCGCTTTCTTTTTTAAGTCCTTATCGGAAAGCAACGTGTATACTAGTTTTGGCAACCTTTTCATCTTATTCTGAATCTTTGGCTCTGGGGGTGGTTGCTGACCACTGGCTCTGAGGAGACACTTATCTAAGTGCAAATTAATATTCGCTTCAGGTATCTCTACACTGCAGACTGGACAAGGGAGCGTATTCTGGGGAACAGCGGAGGAGGTGGAGCTACAATGTGACTTTGGACTAGAAGTGAACATATCAGGTACACGAATTTTGGAGACAGAGGGTGAAGCGAGACTAAGACAAGGTGATGGTGCAACGGCTTTCATACTTGGTGGAGGATCAGGACTGGTGATTGTTTCGATAACTTCTATGGCATCTAAATCGTTTGATTTATTGTTAGTTTCACGTTTTGACGCTTTATCAGGATTTGAGATAGTTTGACGTTTTTTTGGCTTTGAGCCTCCCGGCTCCTCAGAGTGACTAACGACGGCTTTGACTTGGAATTTTTTAGGTTCATCTCGCTTTACACTGACATTCTGAGAAAGAGTGGAGGCATCTTTAGAAGAAGTCGAGGGAATTACGACAGCTGAGATACGGAGATGATGAGAAAGCTTCTCTTTGACTTGGGTGTAGACTTGAATGACGGAGTCAAGCGTTCTGTTATTGCGTAGTTGGTTGTCGAAAAGAGGAGAGAAACAGGACGGACATTGATTTTCATACTGCAAGTATTTTCGAATACAGATGGAACAAACTGGAAAACAAGAGAGAAAATGTATCAGTATTATTGCTAGAGAACAAGAGAGAAAATGTATCAGTATTATTGCTAGAGAACAAGAGAGAAAATGTATCAGTATTATTGCTAGAGAACAAGAGAGAAAATGTATCAGTATTATTGGTGTATCACTTTGTGAGAGGGTTGGATGGAACTGATGGCTAATGGGTTATTCCAAAGTACCAGGTAAAACAATCAGATAACTGAATTTTTTTCTTTTTATTAATTACGAATGTATTTGACTTTGTTTACTAAAGAGGAGGAGCCCACGCACATCCCACTTTAACCCTTTCCGCCACAGTGTCCATTATAACGGACGATCATTTTACGTGGAGCCTTATGGAAATTCGGAAAAATTGACTCACACATGAAATCATATGCGAAAAGTTCGTTCAATTTAATGGTATAGGTTTCAGATTACAGTGACACTTCTTTCTTAATTCGTGACAGAAAGGGTTAAAGTATGATGATAGCCCACTCTGATAATTCTTAATTTTTTTGGCCCGAATAATGCTATTATTTTAACGTTATATACGGCCCAAAAAAATTTTCAGGAACTCAAAATTTTTGTTGTGGAACAAACCCAATGTAAAGAGTGAAAACGCAAGTTTTTTGGGAACTTATCATCTTTTTCATAGAAAGTTCTATTCTACATCTTTGAAATTCATTTCCAAATTTATAGGCCTTTGTACACGCTCAAAGTACGATCATCAAAGTGGCATCGGTGAGCTGAAATCCATGGCAAACAGTAGAATTGCCAACCTGAAATTTCTAAAATTCAAACATAACCTTGTCTAAAACACCTCAAAACGGGTTTATTGATTTTGTTGACTGTGGATTGGTGATCAGACAACACACCATCCATCATCAAATAACTCTGCAGTTTGACGGGCCATCAAATTGCTCAGTTGTTTGGCGAACGGAACATCGAAAAAACATGCAACGGTTGGCTCACCTGCCGTTTTGTGGTGGATCTTGGCTCATCAATGCCAGTTTGACAATCCTACTTTGAGCGTGTACGAAAGGCCTTATTGCCTGATTTCCACAAAAATTAAGTTGTTCCTTTTTTTTGCTTGCCACAACATGCTGATAGTAATTCTTACCACCAACTGCGCCAGCTTACAGATATTTTGGTTCTTGGCAGTGCAAATAACAATATTTTAGCTCTAGACTTCATGCTCGCAATGTTCTAGCACAGAATAATACAACCAGAACGGAAACTCTGTCGGATTTTGAAGCAAATTCATTTCGCGTCCGCCATGTTGGGATATAGGATGTTTACATCTGGATTCGCGCGCGAAAAAAAAATATAGGACGTAATCCGCAAAATTTTCATTCTGAAATGCCATTAGAATAAAAGTGAGGTCGGAATCTTAAGATTTCTTTCCAGAATTTACAGAAATAAATGAGTTTCAACACAAATCACACTCGTCCGCCATGTTGGGATATAGGACCACAGTGTTGCCTATTGGTGCCGTTAAATTCCACACTTGCTTCCATTGGCTCTTATGGGAGTTTCCGTTCTGATTGTATTATTCTGTGGTTTTAGTTTCAAACACTAAAAGAGGCGCATCTTGACAACAGGGCTATACCCTGTTCTCATCAGCAGCAGTTGTGAAAAAGGTCAAAGGCTGGTATCAAAGATTCCCCAAAAAAAAGAACTACAACCAGAAGTTTTCCACAATACCAGAAAAATTTGATCCATATCCATGCAAGCGCATTTTCAACGTAGCCTGAGCAGGTAAGAGAATAACAAGAAATAGATGGGAAAATAAACAACCAGGGGTGCGATAATGAACTATCGTTTCGAAAACTTATTAAGTCGCTATCAAGCACTTGTTGTTCTTATGGGTGGGGTTCATATTTTGAGTAACTATTCCGATAGAAAGCCTTTACTTAATCTCTACGATGTGCGCTCAACAGCTGAGGAGCCAACAGGGAATTTTCAGAGAGATATAAGGGTTTCTATGGGAACGATAACTCAAAAGATGAATCACCCATAAGAATAACACTCAATTGATGGTGACTCGGTACAATTACTTACAGTACGATTGTTCATGAACACCCCCTATAATGCCTCTTTTGGGGTAATTCCAACTTAAATGTCCCACCCGCAACATTTTAAAACTTTTCTTTTCATCCTTTATTTTTCAATTTTCAATTTTGTAATTGAGTGACCTTTTTCTTGTTCAATCTCTAAAAAAACAAAAACTTGATGTTAGAGAATCAAAACAATGGAATGACCCTTTGTCATTTTTCCTCATTTTATTAGATGAGTGGATTTTGGGAAATACTCTTTGTTATTCTTAAAGATACATTTCATAGTCTGTTCGTTCTAACTTGAGACCTGGAGATTCAGGTAGATTTGCCTTCTGTGGCAACGTAGGAGTACTAATCCTCGTCAGTCAGCCGAGGTGACAGGCCTGCTGCCAGACTCTCGAGCTATGACAACCTATTGAAGTGTTGCCATTCTCTGTTTTCCGAAATTCATTTATCGCCCGCTCAGGGCTCAAGTTAGAACAAACAGACTATAGTATAGTATTTGTCAGGTAACTCGCTTAAATAAGAGACAGAACTTTAAACTTACAGCTATGTGAGCAGGCCCCAATCAAAGATGTTTTCATGTATTCATAGCAGATGGAACATTTCAGAAGATCATCCAGCTCCTACACACATTAAGAAAAGAACATTGTTGATTATAATGAAATGAGCTATAGGTTCCAGATGTTGAGGCATTCAGGGATGTAAAATGAACTAAGGTGGGCAATTCAACCATGGTTCTTGAGCTCATGACTCCTTTAGTTAGGGTTCATCTGTGTCCCATTTAAAACCTTCTCAACAAAATTTAATAAAGCTGATGAGCATTGACTCGAGAAATCTTGAGTTCAAAAGAACTTCCAGTCAAAAAAATTTCAAGTCATTGACTGAAAATTAAACTTATAAACTTCAATTTTGTTTGTTTTCTGTTTGCTTGATTGTCAAGTATTACTTCAACTTGAAAAACAAGTCAATTTTTTTTTAAAATTTTCAAACAATGTACAAATTTTTTGGGAGCTTGCAGAAAAGTATATGCACATTTTTCTTCATGGCTCACACCATCATTCAAGCTTATGATCAAGCATTTTCAAAACTCCTGGAGGCAATATCCAAAAAACAGTTGGCAACAAAAGTGTATTGTAATGAACGTTAGCAACCAATAAAGGATTGTAACAATCTATGGCTATGTATATTTTAAAGAAAAGTGAAAGAAAAACGAACCAGCGACGAGAACAATAACTAAAACAGGAACGGGTAAAATGCTGGAATACAACGTAAATTGGCGAGGACGTTTCGTTTCAAATCGCAGCCATTTTCAACTCAAAAATAATAAAATTAAATTAAAAAAAAAAAAAATTTAAAAGGCGGAGAGAGCAACCATTCACAAACCATAAACACAGGAATGAAAACAACTGCGCTTTGCGCAAGCGCGATGGACTGCCACTCCAACAATCAACGATGACAAAACGGTGAGACATTAATAAAACAAAGATGCGCCTGCAACCACGCACGACAGCAAAAAGCCTTGCAAAGATATCGAGCATGCGCAGTAAGCGAAATCAATGATGTCATCGATGTGGCGGTATAATTTAAACACGAGAAAACGGTAAATAGATAGTACTCAATCCGTATACATCTGCGCGGTAGTTACACACTTTGTCACGATTCTTTACTATGTGTACCATTTCCAGGAAACTTCTGGCCGCATAATTCTTCTCAAAATCCAAAACCTTAACATTATCAAAGTCGAATGTACGGCCGAAAAAGTTCAGGTGATCATGAAGTGCTGTTTTTTCACTTTGTTGTAAATTTTAAGGCTCTGGCTGCATGTTGGATGTGGGTCAAAACTCAAAAGGAGAGGCTTAAAAGGGATGACTGCCATAATCTTCAGAAGATTTTGGCGTTAGCTAAATATGATTAAAAATATCATTTGTTGTGTGTAGAGCGCCACCTCAACTGAAGCCACACCAATTACACTGTAAACTCTTCCGTCTTTTGAAAAATAGGGTATGTAATTTAAACTCTGACACTCAGTGAGCGCGTGTATTACCACTCTAGCAAAGTAGCAGGCAAAAAAATCCGCAGGAAAAATAAAGGAGTGGACTGTAATAATGGGCAAACTAATTCAATTCAAAAAGACAAAAACTTTCTATGTTTCTTATCTCCATAGTTTTTGGCTACCCATGAGGAGTTGCTGCCAAAAATAGTTTCCCAAACAGACATTACCTAAAGGTAACTTGTGTGAAATTTAACAAGCAAAATTAAAACTTGAGTTGCTGCCAAAAATAGTTTCCCAAACAGACATTACCTAAAGGTAACTTGTGTGAAATTTAACAAGCAAAATTAAAACTTATCTTTTTTAACCATTTTCTCAAAAATAATATATTAGTCAACTCAGATGACTGCATCCTCAGCAATCATTGAAAATATATTTAAAATAAGTAAGTATGTACATGGAGAAGTGCTTCAAACAAAACCTGACTCACTTTTAATTCCGGGAAGTCTTTCGGCCATGGACCATTTTGAGGCACAGCTTCCGCCTCCGTCATTATCTGAAACCAACGTAAAAATTTCAAACGTGTACATAATATTTTAAAGTGAAATAAGAGCTCCATTCGACAAAAAAACTTAAAACAAACTCTTCAAAACGGTACTGAACTTTTAACTAATACGTTCAGCTAACTATTTCCTGTTTTATCTTAAAAATTTGTCCTTCACCAATGAGAGAAGCTTGACTGTTCTGCTCTTCAGTACAAATCTGTGAGATAATCAGGGCTGCAAAAACGCACATAATTATACTGTACATATACCTTTTAATTTGTAATGGAGTACCTATAGGCACATCTTTTTAAAATATGAGTATATTTTTTTCCCTGATCATGAAGTATAGGGGCTGGCTCATCCTGGTTGAAGCAAAATACAACTATATGAAGTGGTGTATCTTTTAGAATTATTGTTTCACGGTAGCATTGCAGTTCATACAGGCAAATAGAGAATTCTAAGCCTATGTCTTATTTCTTCATTTGTTCCGCTTTCGAGAGAGCAATTTCACTCTTACAATAAGTAAACTCATGTCAAGGGAAAAATATCAAACCATACCTACAGGTTGCAAAAAGGTTGCTTTGTGAAATGAAAAACGGATGAAACAGCTAAGTGCCGGCCGTCATACAGTTGGGCATATGCTAGCTGCCGTATTCTTACAATGGAGTTATGGTAAGACGACCACCAGACTACGGTGTCTTGTATTCAGAGCAAGTAACACTTCAGTTACATCGGCAAAATACGTAATGCCGCCAACAACCTCTTAGGCTTAGTGATCAGCAAGCAAACAACAGAACAAAGCAAGACTGTTTCAATAGAGATATTCAAGAAGGTGAGGATAGAATATTTAAAGCGCAGGAGCTGATGAGCAGAGTAGTTCAGAAGCAAGTGCGCGGAAATGAGCAAAAGGACTGGCTAACTCTTGCTCTATTGAGAAGCAATTCCTTACTTAAATTAGTCCCACATCATGAGAGACTGATCGAAGTAAATACACAAATATGACAAATAATTGATCAAAACGTACCTCTTTTAGATCAAATCATAGAGATTTTAATTGGGTGATGGGAACTTGGTGTATGATAAAATCAAAAATTGACTCAAAGTCTTCATTCCATGAATGCAGTTACCGCATGATCCTAAGTAAAACCGAAAGACTTTAAGATCGGCTGCACAGTAAATGAGTAAATTAAAAGAGCTTCACCACAATAAAATAATGCGGGTGACGTGCAATATATCACGAGACATTTCTTTCTATTTTCACCAATTTTGACAAGTACTTGTGATTCATAACCTATAAAAAACTTCTTGACTGTTTACACCTTTGCTGTTTTTTGCAAAGACTTTGGTTTTTTGATTGATCAGAATTTAGCGGGAAACTCTTCTCATCGATGAGAGAGGGAGATTTAAAATCACGCGGACTGCTTTCAAGCGCCGAATTTTCTTTGACCTTCAGAATTTAATGCCGCACTTCTCTTAATGTCAGCTACATGCTTAGTTAATCAAATATGTTTCTGATCAACTGTATTTTTGCAATCTCTTCAAATATCTAAGTTAAAATTTATTTACCTGAAACACCATGTGATGTTTATTGACGAGATTCTGGTTTATTATGGCAATTAGCAATGAAGTCGTTTCACACTGATTGTGAGTCTTAGGGTGCAATTAAGAAACTTTCCTTGAGATCTACTCAATTGGGCTAGGCTTAGAAATACTTAGTCAAGTCAAGTTATCTCAGTCATATTGTTATCTTAAGTTATTTTGTCATAAGCTTGTAGCTCCTCCGCAAAAGTATCAACTTTTGGAGACAGTATTCCTACATTATGTTCATTTCGTTTTGTATTTTGTCAATTTGTTCAATAAATTTGAATGAAAAAAAATAAAAAAAGGGAGAAAAATTGCAATAATTCAGAAACGCGCTGTAATTTGGCAATTCCTGAGAAACCTTGAGTTTATTCTACCTTGAAATTTCCCCTAGAAATTTGCCTAGAGTATACTGCTGTGCATTTTTGGAGCGTCTCTGAGTTGAAAATTGTGTCGCAAGTCTCTCTTGAAACTCCCTTGGAACGTCTCCAAGAAATCGCAAGCATTTTGGTTTTAAGGTGCATTTCGGAATTGCAAATTGAATCTGGAGGATGGCTTAAGTCAAAGAAAAGCCTAGGAGATCTCGAGAGAAGTCTCTGAATTGCACTCTAAGAGATGGTTTTAAGTTACATCTTTTTCCAAGGAGCCTTAGAATTTTCACCTTCTAAGTGTATTGCCCAAGATCACTCATCAGTCATCAGAAATGCTGCTCAGCTAGCTCAACAGGCCGATTCAGCTCAAAAGGACCACACCAGATGAGATGGACGGGATAGTTTAATCCCACTGATTTTAATGGTGCTGTGTGACTATATGTATGTACGTAAGATTTCGAGTCATTCAAGTCGTTAGTTTCAGACCAAATTACTCCCGGTATTTAATACATGGTCGCGTGATGCCGCTTTAACCAAGGGGATATATCGATTTCTGCTATCTCGACTCCTGTCATCTACAGGAGTGAAATCCGCCAAAAGGAAAGTATCCAGAGCTTTTTTGCTTTAGGCATCAAATTCTGAAGGAACAACCATGCGCTGTTTGTTGAAGGTATTGAGTTTAGAATTTTAAAAGCAGAATTGTTTGTAAATTTCAATGTACGTATTTTCTTATGTTCTAGCATTGACTCTGATCTGTAGCTCTTGAGGAATATACATACTTTATGTTGAGATAAGTACTATCAACGAATTAAAGATTGTCGCAATATTTTCACACATTTTCAGTTATGGGTGTAGTGTGGGACTGATCTGTAACGGCTTTGCCGCTTCACCCTCACTGGCCTCTCGCCTGCAAAGTGTGAGAAGTATGAAAAGTGGCCGAACCGGAACCTTGAAGGCGAAACTTACAATCTCGTGAAAATCTCGCGACAATCTTTAATTCGTCGATAGTACATTGATCTGTTGAAAGATTAGAAATCTCTTTGGAGACTTCTGAATCTTCTGTTATGGATTCTAAAATTAAAGTTATAATGAGCAAGAATTTGAATGTAACCCAAAATAAAATTGTATTTCCTTTAAACTGTCTAAAATTTCAAGAAAACTTTATGGAGTTGCTTCTTTCACTATTTCAAGTTGGTTTTTTATAATTTTAAAACTGAGTCTAGATAAACTATTAATAGCACTCGACTTGCCTGCACCGAAAATGCCACCTCGTTCTGAATTTCACCCTGGTTTTGATATTTGATTATTTTCCCCTCTTCCTCTTTCCAATAAACAAATTGACATTGCATTCAACGTACATTACATTTTTAAATTGTATTTTTGACCGCAAAACTTAAAATGTTCTACTTTTAAGGCATACAGCAGGTCAGCAAATAATGAAGTCTGACCTTAATCATCGATGGAATTTTGAATATTTTAGGTTTTGAAGTTAAAAATACAGGTTTAAAATGTAACGGATGCTTTAATTGGATTCATCCTCAAAGGCTATTTTCTTTTGATCAAGTAACACTTCTTATCAAATACATGTTAAGCTTAGTTTAGATTGGCTAGTTTTAACGGAGTAATGATGCACAGAATTTGGGCATCATTGTCAGCGATTGGGCATGTTTTCTTTAGTAAATGCAATGAAGAATGTCATTTTTTGCCTCTTTGTGGAATGTCTCTGTTCAAAGTTATCCTTCCTGGATCAATTTTTTTTTTTTTTTTTTTTTTTTTTTTTTTTTTTAATTTTTCTGTCAACTTGTTTTCAAGAAAAGAAATAAGTAAATTGCTTTTTTTCTGGTGCTCACTTTTGCATGGAAGAATTAGAAGACCCCCCTTATGAAATAAAGATAGGTAGTAAGGAAACATAAAAAAAGGGGGAGTGAAAGGTCGAAGTACAAATAAATAGAACTGCAATTTCATTGGGTTTGTTTATTTTAACCAGGCAAGATTTATGAATTTACAAAACTTTAACTTTGATTTGAGGTAAAATCATTTGTAACTTACATTTACTAATTAAAAAAAAAGGGGGGCTCTGAACAAAATACGCTAGGAAGAAGTACAATAAAAATAAAAGGAAATAAAGATATTCCCTCCTCTTAAGGTATAACTTGTAATGAAAGGTTTCCCAAAGGAGGGACGAAGGACTCAATTAGTAGGGACTGAAAATAGGTATTTAGAATCAGGTTATATGAATACAGGATGAACACATAGTAAACAGGCAAGAAAAATTAATATATGCTTGTAAAACAATAATTTATTTACAGTGCAAGTCAAAAATAAAGTTCAAGTGATCACTGAGATAATAAAACACCGAGCATGAATAAAAGATGATGGAAACAGGAAAATTACAAACTTTTGCTGCGTCAGCAATTTTGATTTTGAGCATTGACTCTAATGCAAAATGATTCAAAACCTAAGCGTGCGCCTCCTTAAATTGACTATATTTCACCTTTAAATCAAGAACAGAAACTAAAAGTCCTTTTCTGAAGTAACAGCTGGGTACTATATTGAGCACTGTATCTGTCCTCTTTGGATAGATACTATTTGTGCAGCATATTTCAGTTGAATGTTTTCATAGATCATAAAAACAAACACAATATTGTGCTATTTTCTGATTTAATAAAACTTATCATTTTCTGAACAATGTCATCCTAAGATGTTAACATTTTTTAAATAGCCATCAAAATTTGACATCACAGATATCCTGTTTTTTTACGTAGGAATTCAGCCAGTAGTGGTGGCAGCAGAAAATTACTTCTCATTTGCTGTAACTAGATTTTAGAGATTATAAGTGGGCGCATTGTTATTTCTGCTTCATTAAAGAAATTTTAAGAACCAATGCTCTAAACTGTAGCAAAAGTTTGCAACAGACCTGATAATTTAATTGGGAGAGTCGGTGAAACATAGTTTTCCTATGCTCTAAGGCTAAAATTTGATTTGGTTAAAATTGAATAAAAGTTATTAAAATTTTAAGGAATAAAAATCACATTATGTGGGTAGCTATTATTAATATTAGAATGAATGTTTTTTTGTTGAAATAACTCTTATTATAATGACTAATTGCTTTGGAATACAGGGTACTGTTTTTAAATGTTTTCCCCCATTAAAATATTACGCATAAAAACCCAAGATATTTCAGAGGAATGAGTGAATGACCCTACTCATCGGGATTGAGGAAAGTTGATAAAAAAATAATAATTACTCGCACAGGAGTATTCAGGAATTTGTCCTTCTCTCTCTGTGCCCATTTAAACAGATATGATAGAAAATGATGGAAGGAGGGGGGCTACCATGTGAGGTTCAGCTGTAACTCTATCATTCTTGAACAAATGCATTAAAATAGGGAGAGAGAGAGAGAGAAAGACAGTTCAAGGATATGTATCTGATTGGTTAAGCGAGGTTGACTGAGAATGTTTCGACTGAATTCAAGAACAAGAATGACTAAAACAATAGAGGGTAACTCATTAGCAGATTCAGGAATTTGTCGGTCTCTCTGTCTGGCCCATTTGAATGCACAAGTTAGATAAGGATAGTGAGAGGAGTGAAAGTCGTAGTGAGGAGTCTGAAAACTGTCCTTTTCTAACTCACACACTATCAATTGGACAAAGAGAGAAAAGGACAGATTACTGGTTTTGCCAGTAGGGTAACTTTCACCTTGTACAAGCAGAGCCATTAGTCCTGCGTCGACGATTCGACGCAACCCGCAATACATGTACAATTAACGCTCTCTTATCTTCCTTTTCTTTTGTTCTCTCAAGACCGAGAGAAGTTCGGGCTACCTGTAGCGCGGGTTGTGTCGAATTGACGACGCAGGACTAATGGCTCTGCTTGTACTTTATTGACTGCCCTTTCTAACACTTCGGCAGACAAATTTTCTCAACGGCTTGTGTTTCTTACAATACAAAGAAGTGCATTTGCCTCTAGGAAAAATGAATCAATTTCCGAAAGAACAGGCTTTTATATATATAAAAAAAAGAAAAGGTAACAATGTATTAAAAAAGAAGAAGTAAAAAAAAAAGAAGGAAAAATTGAAAAAATGCATATGATAGACAGATGGGAGGAAGCTTTAATACTAGTGTATTTGGAACAAAACAAAGGTTAACAATTATGATCTTCCCAAAAAATCAAAAAAATAGACATTCGCCACGACTGAATGGTAGAAATCAATGATTAGCAGCTATATAATTATTCGTACCTGGCTTTCCAACCAAAAAATTTTAAGGAAAAGATTCAGAGGCTCCTCAGAATTTTTCTTACCCTCTTTCATACATTATTTCAATTCAAGCATTATAAATTAGAAAACCAATATTTTGGAAAATATAAAAACAAGAGCCAACGCACTATTTTTTTTTTTAAATAGCACCGCTCAAAAACCTCAAACTTGTCCGAGAATTTTTTGTCTATGGCTGGCTGTACTCAAACCCGCATCAATTGACACTTGATTTTTTAACCTCCAACTAGTCTTTTCTTTTCGTTGAACACACTCCCTAAGACAAGTTTGGCGAGGGGAACAGAAATCGTTCAGATAATCTGCCAGGTTCCCCAAAAGAGTAGAAATAGGTGGAATCGAAGAACGTCAAATGACTCCTGGATCTCATCATATGTAGTTTTCTTGTGATAAAAAAATTGGACAAGATCCCTGATCCACAGCAATAGGATAGCTTCAAATCATCGCTTCAATCCTTGTCTGTGCTTGGGTTTTATTCTGCTGGAGCCTGATGGTTGAAATATTCAGAAGTCTTTGACATTCCATTCTTTAGAGCTCCGGCTATCAGTACCTTTAGACAATGGGGCTGATGCAAACTTTTGCTACAACGATTGTGAGTATTGCGTCTGATGTAAAATCGTCTGAAAAATCCATTGGTGGCATCAGAAAGTCATAAAATGCAATAATAAACTCACAAGAGGCGTTTAATGAAATCCAAGATGGCGGAGAAATATCGAGCAATTTGTATGCATGCACCACGAACATCCAAGGATATAGCCAACCAAATGCATACAAATTGCTTGATATTTCTCAGCCATTTCTGATTTCACTAAACGCCTCTTGTGAGTTTATTATTGCATTTTATGACTTTTTAGTGCCACCAATGGACTTTTCAGGCGATTTTACATTAGATTAAACACTCTTAATCAATGTAGCAAAAGTTTGCAACAGACCCATTGTTTGATAGCATCAAGTGCCAGTTGATTTGGATTTGAGTTTAGGATTAAGTATCTCATGCGATTACTCAGACTTCCAATGCGTTGATAGACTAGCATGGTGATAAGCACAATAAGTTTATTACCAACAATTATAGCTAAAGAAAAAAAAAAAAAAAGAAACAGGTAGGTACTTAAATAAATTGATGGAATTCAGCAAGATGAACAACAAGTGATGAGAAGAATGATAAACATTTTTTTTAAAAACTTAGAGGCTACTCGCTACTCGTGGCGATGGACATAGATAACAACAGCTCCTCTTACTCTCCTTAACAACTCGATCACTTCAGAGGTGCTCATATTTGAGACATTTTCATTGTTAACCTGAAACGGTAGAAAAATCAGAGTGAGAAAAGCACAAACCAAGAAAAAATTCAAGACCAGTAATCCAAGTAGGCTGTCTGAAGTACAAGTACAATCGTAATAAAAGAAATGTTTGGATTCACAGTTAAGTAAAAGAGCCTTTGAGCCTCTTTGCAGACCACTTTTGTCAATAGTAATATGAGTTGTCAACAGAATTTTTACACCCTTTTGATGAGTTATTTTGTGATAACGTTTATCAGGTCAGCAATAAAGTGAAAAAAGTCTAGACTGATGCTTTCAAAAACAAACGACGTAACTTTATGCACTAACAAGAGAAACATCCTTCCATATACCTAACTGTGATTGTAAATTTTTAAGAAATATTTTGAACATTTTTTGGAAGCGTAAAATTATTTTAAGGTCTTCGGACTCCACTGGTGTATTATAAGAAATTAGCATAAGACATTTTGGAGCCAATCTCTTCGGGGAAACTTCAGGAGAGTGGTCACATTCAGTCACCTGTATCCGATAGGTATTTTGTACCGACATATAGTATATTTTTGGATTTTGAGCTATATAGGGGCCATCCCCCCCCCGCCAAGTGATGGCAAACTGAACGGTATTTAAAAATCTAAACTACAAAAAAGGGTGAACTTACTGACCTTGACAAGAAGGTCACCACTTTGAAGCTGACCATTTTTGGCTGCAACACTATTGGGATGTATGGTGCTAATGGTAGCTCCCTCTCCGTGTTTCGCGGAAGTCAGACTGAACCCAAGTCTGCTGTTCCAACTCCTGGTTAACTCGACTTTAATCAACTGAAAAATAGAATAAAATATACAGTCAAGCAAGCACGTACAGCAACACGCCATCACACCTAGATCAAAACCCTACGGCCCACTATGTGGTATTTGACCAAAAAAGCTGGCATAAACTCAAAAAAAAAAAAAAAAAAAAAGTCGCTATTAGGAAAAACTGTTGCGATATTCGGAATCTACATAGATTTTTGCATTAGAAACTTGTAATTAGCGGGTCTAAACTAGATTAATTCACCTTGAATCCACCAGGGGAAAAATCAGTTTTACCACCATTAAATTTAGCCTCAGCACGAGACTATAATCAAAGTAAAAAAAAAGTGTTTCAAATGAAGTCGGAACAAAATTTTTGTACATGGATCGTCTTCCTGAAGGTATTTAATCAGTTTATGCCTATTTTATCCGATTTTAATTTGAATTTGATATATTTTTGCTACTGCAAAGTTTTTAGCTAAAAACGTAAATTTTCCGATTTTCAAGAGAACTTAAGTTCAAACATCCTGCCACATCCCGCGGGTATATATACGAGAAATGGTAGTCCTTAGTGCGTACTAATAGGCCTTGAAGTCAGAAGTTGTGGAAAAATGCGGCTTTTCCGGGAAAATTAGTTCGAATTTTGCGTTTTTGCACGAAATTCTCGTTTTCACGTGTTGTAGAGGCGACGAGTGAAATTTGGCAACACCGTCCAAATGACTTGAAACTCACTATCCACGGGTACTTTTTTACGCTGAATTCAAGTTTTGCATCTGTTTTTCAAAATTCGAAAATCCAAGATGGCTGCCGACCGATTAGCCGAAAAAATTATCGGCAGCCATCTTGGATTTTTGAATTTTGAAAAACTGATGCAAAATTTGAATTCAGCGTTCAAAAATTCCTCAAGGTACCAAATTCCAAGTCATTAGGACCGTAAAAACAGTTTATGCCAACTTTTCCGGTCAAATACCACATAGTGCGGCCGGCCCGCGTCAGTTGCACAGTCGGGGACGATAAGAATATCATACGAGTCCTGGAGGTAGGGGGTATAGGCTGCCTGCAATACACATTTAAACGAGTTGCAGCTTTGCCGGTGGCCTACCTAAGTCAAAACTAAGGAGTCGTCTATAAGATCCTTTTTGTCCCTGAGTTCTCCACTGTACAAAGTGGTTAGCTGAGAGCAGATTGCGCAGTGGCTTTCGCGTATTACGTAATCCCACGAAGTTCTTGGAACTTCGCAGCACTTTGAGGGATCCCTCAATGCGAAGAATTCACTGAGCACCTTTTCCCGCAAGCCACTTTGTACTTCCTGACATGGGGCTACAGGATTACTAAATGAATTTACAATTATAAGTTCCTGTTTACTACAGAGTATTGAAGACTCCACGCAAGCATGACAATAATAGCATCAATTTCGGTCCTTAGGGACATTAAAAATCGTATAAAGCGCCTTCAAAAGAAATGCATGCAACACGCTGTAACTGCGGTGCAAGCCTCGTGTCGAGTCGCGTCGTTGGATAATACATTTAATTCACTTTATATATACGGCGTCCTTTGACGCAGCCAAGTTCATATTAGGGATTTGGGGACTGCTTTCACGCCAAATAATCTTTGTTCATACATCATGCATTTGAATTTCCATAATCACAAACTGTATAATATAATACTGGAATACGAAATATAATGCTTTTTTCCTTTGGAAAACACCGAACAAGTTAGAATGAGAAATAATAGCATTCTTGAACTCAAGTCGCTGTTTGTAAGGAGAGACCATTACACATTACGAGCACCTCCATCTCAAACCTGTTTAGATCCTAGCTTGTTTCAGATTTTGTTTCCGAAATTTGTGAAATATTTTCCTTCAGTTGCAAAGTCTAGAGAGAGGAAAACGCTTAAAAGTCATCAAAAACCTAATTTTTTGTATACAATGACTACAAAAGAGCAAAGTCAGGTGACTCTTTCTCTGAATTCATACAACAAATTGAAAGTCTTCCATTAATCATTGCTTCATCCATGGGCGTCATTTAGGGGGGGCTGGGGATTCCCCCCCCCCCCAAGGATTTGAAGTCAGGCTCAAAAACTGGCACGAATTATATTGATGAGCAAAAAAAAAAAAGGTCATCCGATTTTTTGCCCCCTCCAAGCCGAAAATTATATTGATGAGCAAAAAAAAAAAAAGGTTATCCGATTTTTTCCCCCCCCCCCCCCCAAGCCGAACTTGAAATGACGCCCAAGGCTTCATCATCACTGAAGAAGGCTCCAGTGATAATGAAGTTGCTGCAACTTTTACAGATTTCATTCCCAATAGGTCCGTGCTTGACTTTGCCTCCCCCCCCCCTCCGCCCCCATCTAGGAAATATCGTGACTTTCATCATTTTAGCCAGTACCTAACTGGGACGATTTAGTTCCGAGGAACTTCGGCTGTTCAGGAGGAAATTATATACATATACATAAGAAGCTGCCATCCCCCCCTCCCCTCCATTTTACCTTTTAGTCATCCCAGGGTGTTTCAATCACGTGGTAAATAATCCTGAAGAAATCGAGTTTTTGTTCACCCAAAAATATGACATTTCTCGAAAACACTGCCCATAATCAATCGCTACCCAACCGTACAAAGAATATTAACCCTTAACTGCAGATGAGCCCAGATCTGGAACAATTACTTTGAAGCCTTACCTAAAAGTAGGGGACTTGAGTTGTACTGTCGCTGCATGGTGGGTCACATGTGGAACAGATACTAAACGAGTAAGAATTGTCGATTTTGTCCTAGAGCGCGCAGCACAGGATAGAGAACGTGCAGAGTGATTGAAAATAGCTTACTGAAAATCTGATAGAGATTTTCCGATTTTCATTGTTATGTTTGGGAGTAATGCATGTCCACCATATACAAAAAAACAACTATTGAAACTTACTAACTCATTTTTTACTACTTTAATTTTTTTTTTTTTTTAGCCTGAAAACTTTATTTTCAGTTGCATGGATACCTAAATGTGGGTAAGGCCATATAAGGAACAATTAATATTCAGGCTCTTTACCATTGAAATATAATGGAAAGAATTTGTTCACTATTTTTCTCTGTCTCAAGGATCAAAATTGTACTGAAAAAAAAAAAAAATTATTTAATTGAAAAAAAAAATCATGCAGTAAAGGGTTAAAGCTATAGTTTTCAGCGATGAAAGTAATACCTGCTTGTCATCGAAGGAATGTAGCGGTGACGGGGAGGGGGAAGGGGAATGAGAAGGCGTAGAGGACGGGTCTTTGCTGCCATCCATCTGATCCTCCGGTGTGAACATGATACCTTTCCATTTTAATAATCCTCCTTTGCTCTCATTCTCGAGACTGGCAAAAGACAGGTCGTGCTCGGAGCTTCGCTCGGAAAGCTGAAAAACAAACGGTCAAAAATCAAAGTTCACGAAGAATGAACTAAATAGATATATCGAAGTGGTTTAGCTTAAAGGAGAGCCTCATGAGCCTCAGTCGTCGCATCTTTGGCAAAACTGAGTTAGTTTACTGTCTCCATATTTCTTTACATAATACCTTAATTCCAAAACATTTTGAGGAAATATGCAAAAATAGAGGGGGGGGGAATGCAGTTAAAAGTGTGCATTTATAATGCGGTTAAAATATTGGCGGCTCGCCAGGCGAGGCAAGTGTGGCACTGCCTCACCTGATTCAGGGAAGGGAATGGAAGGAAACGCAAGCCATTCTTAAAAGCACATGGAAAGTACCTAGTTAATTAGTCGTACGTGCCTGTACCGTTTTAGTCTATCTTTGAAAATGAAGGCGCACCATAAAAGCATGACTAATCGGTCGAATTACGGAAGTTTTGGTTGGAGTGCGTGAATCATACAGCGTTAGTCGCGAGTTTTAAAATAGTTAACTATTCGTACGTGCCTGTACCGTTTTAGTCTATCTTTAAAAATGAAGGCGCACCATAAAAGTAAGACTAATCGCCAATCGGTCGAATTACGAAAGTTTTGGTTGGAGTGTGTGAATCATACAGCGTTAGTTGTGAGTTTTAAAATAGTTAACTATTCGTACACGCTTGTACCGTTTTAGTATACCTCAATGAATGAAGGCGCACCCATAAAAGTAAGACACGATTTCCCGAGTGATATGCGGGATCTTCCGGTGAGAGTACGTGAATCGGATACCTGAAGCTGTGCGTATACAGATGACCGTCAACGTGCATGACCCCTCTCCACCTTTTTTGCCTTTCAGACACGGCCCGGTCTGGTCTGTTCTATAATGTCGTCTATTTTTCTCTCTACTTTTCATTTCTCTCCTCTTTTTTCTCTCTCCCTTTCTTGCCGCTCTTTTATTCCTCTCACGGCCGGCTGACCCAGAATGAACACCAGCCCACCGGGAAATTTCCCGGTTGATCAGGCGACCCCCCCCCCCCCCCCCCACCCCTTAATGATTGATGAATGATGAATTGAGATTCGGAAAGATTTAACTCAACGATTGTAGATTATCTCAAAGCTGCGTGCACTATCTACTCGACGATCATGGGCGGATCCAGCAATTTGACAACCATGCTCTCTTTTCATTTGAACGTATGAGAAACAATCGATTCTTGAGGGGGCCATGGCCCTTCTGCTAATCGATTGTTTTCGCACATTCAAATGGGAATAATACACAGTTGCCAGATTGCTGGATCCGCCTTTGTCGACGCTGCTGGCTTGAAAATATACCTCAAAGTATTTATCTGTAGCGTTTTATGCCGCTTTGAATTCTGGGGGGTGATCACGGAGGATCGGATCGTTTTGGTATCGTTATCGTTTGCATTAAATCAAATGGGCTTGCTTCTGCGCAACTCGATCGCGCAGGTGATCCCCTCCTCACCGCTTCCTACTTTAAACGATCGAGATTACGACAGCCTGCGACTCATCGCTTTCCTTTCGTCCGTTTCAATCGTTACGAGGAGCTCAAAACGATTCGATCAGTTGAGCCACCCATAAGGTTACATGTAAACGATAACGATAACGATAAACCCAAAACGACCCGATCCTCCGTGATCACCCCCCTGAGTTCGTAGAGCTCGTTTCAGAAGTGTAGGCGTACCTAAACAATAATCTTTGGTGAATTTTTAACTTTTGCTCATTTAAATCAAAACAAAATTTGCCCACGACTTAATTATTTTGCTTTTAAAATGTTCGTTGTTGAAAAGTGAACACTTGAACTCATTTTCTTTCATTTTCATTGAGTAATATCATAAATAATACGGGCAAATTCCAAAGATTATCGGTCTAGGTGCGCCTACACTTCTGAAACTACCTCTACCTGATGCTGAAACCAAAAGTGGGGGGAGGGGGGCAGTGCTACAACCAAAAGTGTATATTAAAAAAAATCCAGGGGGGCAATAGTTCAATTTTTTCTTATTTTTGGACGCTGTGTAAGGTAATTTTCAGCCTTTCTCCCTCTTATTTCGGCGTCTTTCGCCCCCCCCACCCCCCATTCAGATGTGCCCCTTGTCCGCAACCTTCCTCTACTCAGGCTCTGGAATCGCTCAACATGACGGGAGACAGCTGAGGCAGTGGCGTAGCGTGCAATTTGGCAACGTTGCATTGTGTCAATTTAAACCCGTGCAAAAGATCGAATGCAAGGCTGTTCACCGAACACCCGATACTTCGATATTTTTCATGGGTTTAAATAGAAAAACTGCTACCTTGCCTCATTACACGCTACGCCACTGAGCTGAGGGGACATTCCTTTTTTTGGAGTTAAGTTTTAAGCCAGTAGCGGCCCGTGAGATTTGGCAACCATGCATTTTTCCCACTTAAACTTAGGTAAAAAATCGATTCAAGCTGAGGCTGGCAGCCTCCTCGAGCTTCGATTGTTTTCCATGAATTTAAATGGGATAAAAACACTGTTGCCAAATCGCACGAGCCGCCACTGTTTTAAGCATTAGAGGTTTTAAACATTTTTTTACCTTTCTAGATTCTACACTTTTAGTCGTAGTTGGCAAATGCGTGGACTGGTAAGCTGGCAGATTATAAGCGAAAGTGGACTCCGAACTTTGTTCCGGTGGCAAGGCAGGCATACTGGACGGCGCATCTCCGAACTCGGGATGATTTTCGGGTTGGGTCAGAGTTGGGGGCATGCTGGCGACACTATCGGGTATTTGACTCAAATCCAAGGAACGAGGAGTCCCGAAATTTGGATTGTTAATAACAAGGCTGTCGTGCATGAAAGGGTTGAACGAATACGATCCATCATCGTTAGGTAATGAGCTGGTCTCGACGCCATCTGTACAATCTGGATCGTCAACTGATCGAAATGAAGCGAAAAAGAAAAGAAAAAGGTTGAAAAATACAATTTATATAAATAGGTAAGGTAGTTGACCCAAAGGTGGCCCGGCTCTTAAGGTGGCCCACCCCAGCTTATTTCGCAGTTAATTACACGAATTGACGATACATGGCGTTTGTGGTGAGTAGCAGGATGCTATCGCTTCCCCCACTCCAAAAATCAAGAGCATCGGGTGATTCAGTCGGCGCAGAACAGTGCAACGTCCATTTTCGAAGGTCTTCAGCCAATTTTCACGGAAGTAAACAATCGTAAAAGCTAAGCCCTAAAATTGATTCCACATTTGACTTTCAATTCATCATCGTCATTATAATTTCTGGTGTAACTAGGGTCTATATTCCGTTTTTGAACGATAAAATAGAATTTGAATACTTATTAATGAAATTTAAAAGGGGGTGTTCACCTTTAGGTACATCAAAAATATCAGGGGTGGCCACCTTCGGTGCATGTTTTGCGCGATGTCAAAACTCTACTTTTTTTCAAACGTAAAAAAAAAACCCTCAAAAACAAGCAAATTTAAAAAAAAATGAAATTAACATATTATTTATCTATATTATCAAATTTAGGGGTGTATTTTTTTTTTTTTTTTTTTTTTTTTTTTTAGTTTTGGTGGGGAGCTTTTTCTATGAGCCAACTGTTTGAATAGTAAATTGACGTATTTAGGTTTTTTTATCTCTCACGACTTATACGTGCATATTGGCTCCAAGCATAGGTATGGCCACCTTTGGGTCACTTACCTTATACGTAGATTCAAAAATGATCCCGAAAATGGGTCTCTAAGAAAACTTCAGATTCGTAGAAAAAAAGAATTAAATGAAGATTCTTATACAATAAATCATGCAAAAGAATAACGCAAGGCCGTTCTGAAGGGTAAGGGGAGGGGGGAGGCGTGGGTGTTGATAACTTATCATAAACTTTCGTAGCCAAAGCTATTTTAGACAATGCGCTTCTCAGATGCTTCTCAGATGCTTCTTTTCGCAGATTTTTTTCATCAATAATGGGGCTCTTGCAAACTTTTGCTGTAAGCAAATAAATGGTCCAATCTTATGTAATGTCCAACAAAAATCACGATAATCACACTGAAAAAGTCTAAAATTCAGTAATAAACTCACAAAACTGCTTTAGAGGCAAGATCGTAATGGCGCTTCAACACAGGTATCATGGGAGATTCCTGTCTAATCTGTCACTTTCTCTATACGGAAACACAGAGATATGTCTCATTTTAGATAGGAATCTCCCATGATACCTGCGTCTCTCAACCATTATATGTCCGATTCTGAGAGTGAATTTCGTGATTTGTTAGTGTACTCATCGTAATTTTTACAGGTTTTTATGCAAGAATCAACGCTTCAATCCCCCGTAGCAAAAGTTTGCAAGAGCCCCATTTGCCTTGTGTAAATATTCAATGGTTGATAGGATGATAAACATTACAGGTAATACGGCCTTACGGGTCTACCATGCAGGGCTGCCGTTTTGCGTATAATCAATGCTATTTTTCAATTCACCGATGATTCCACCGGTTGAGAAAAGATTACACAGTTCAGTTCGGAGCATGACAGTAATAAACTAAAATACTCGTATCTGTAATCTTTTCTCAACCGGTGGAGTCGTCGATGACTTTTAAAAACTTGCGGATATTTTAATTAATCAACAGAGTTTTCACCGATTAAGGAAAGATTACAGATCAGAGTATTTTCGTGCATTACAGGTATGAACTGAACTGATCTGTGTAATCTTTTCTCAACCGGTGGAATCATCGGTGAATTGAAAAATAGCATTGATTATACGCAAAACGGCAGCCCTGCCGGTAATGCACCATTTTTAAAAACGAGCTTGTAGGTACAGTCAACGACTTTAAGAATATCAGTTGACTCCTTACATTTTGGCAAGGTAGGCCACCTGCAATGCTCCAATTCATTGTTTTAAGACTGCAGGTTGCCTATACCTAAACCAAAATCTAAGGAGTCAACTGACATTTTTTGATGCGTACATACGATGTGCATGTATGTACTAACGGAGACAAAGATGCCTGGCCAGAGTATGCAATAAGCAATCCACAGCATCCCGCTCAACACGTGCATTAGGTGTGTTGCGTGTTGCATACTCCAGCTAGGTATCTTTGTCCCTACTAGTACGTGCGTGGTTATAGCTCTTTATTGAAGACAAATTATATTTCCTGCGGATTTTTAATGCTTTCAAACTAAATATTCATAGAAAGCGATTCTTGTGACTCATATGTGGTTAGACATAGAAGATAGAACTGCTATGCTATTTGACGTTACAAAATACTTACTGCTCGAACGGAAACCGCTCTTTTTGATTTGTTCTTTTAAAGCTTGCGAAGATTTGCCCCGCTGTCGAGATATGGACGGCGATGACTCGCTTTTTTTCAGGTCACTTAACATTTCTATTGCTTCTTTCCTACATTAAAAAAAAAAAAAAAAAAAAAAAACATTCGTCACATTATCAGGCTTAGATTCAAGCTTCGTAAATTTCATAGCTTAGATCATAAATTTGAATACAGGAAATAAGGCAGATTGGAGGTCGCGAATATAAACGCATAAAATCAAGTAGGTATACCTACTGGAAATATAGACGAAAGAGATTAGTATGTAAAAATGAGTCTCAGAAAAATGCAACAAGAATGATTATTATTGTCAGCTGTCTAACACCGTGGACCACTGTTTGCACCGTAACAATTCAGAAAAGCATCAGATTTAGAAATATCTTATTGGCTCCTGTGGATAGAGTTTGCCGCAGGTTTGGACCGGGTAGAATAGTCCACGCGTGGACTATTTTCGCTCCCTTGTGGCTGTATTCTCATCAAAGTAGTTAGTAGTTCACGTATGGACTAATCTGTCCACTATTGGTAACACTGTCTATGGAATTTTCCTTCCAATAACAGTCACTCTTACAAAGTTTTAGCTTAGTTTGAAGTGCTATATTTGAAATCAAACTTGTGTTTCTTTTGCCAGGCAGTTGGGTTTTTTAATTTTATCTGCCCTGGATGGTTGTAAGCAGTAATATATGTATAGTTTGCCCGTCGAGGCTGCTTAAAAAAAAAAAAAATCCTACAGATTCAGAAATCCGGTCGACATAGTTGACACAGAGCCATGCCTTTAGTAACACATTTGCACATTTTTTTTTTTTTTTTTTTTTTTTTTTTTTTTTTTTTTTTTTTTTTTTTTTTTTGCTGTATTCACAAGTCTAAAATATGCTTACTTTAAGTGCTAATTAACCCATTATATGGGTCAAGCCCGAGTTAGTTCGTTTTTCTGCTCGAGTTTATTTCACATTGATTTAGTCTTCATTCAGGGTGAACGCAAATATAGATGAAAACACTACAATAGATAAAGTCTCGTCGGGCGCCTTCAATTCGTAGTATAGGCAATTCCAACCCCACCGAGTACAAACAGTTAACTACCCTCCCTCTAGAAACGGAAGAGTGGTTGTTCTCTTGGACTAACCTGCGGGCCGATCATTTACTTCATCGTTAAACCGATCGTTAAGACTGTGTATGAGTGATTCTATTGGTCGAATATTGTAAAACTTAGCCGTTGCTATGGTAACCATCGTTATAGTGTCCGTTTTTTAAAGGTTACTCATGAATAGCCTTTATAAAACGTGATTCTTAACGATGGTTACCCTAGCAACAGCCAAGTTTTACAATTTTTGACCAATAGCATCACTCGTCGACAGTTTTAACGATCGGTTTAACGATAAAGTAAATGATCGGTCTGCAGGTCCTTGAAGGGTTAGAGTTCGAAAAACATTTTCCAAAATTTTTTACGCGTATATGACGTCTAAAGATTTGATTAAAATAAATCTCTTTCCCCCTTTGCACCATAGAGGTTAAGTTTAGCCAAAATCATGATTTCGGTCTTACGCAACACTTCTGCACTCAACGACTAAAATAAATGAGAAGCGACAGAGTAAGGATGCGTGCAAGAGCAAAGTGCAGACATTTTGTAAACTTCATTTTGTTTGGCGTTTACAAGGAATAGTGCACACGAGAAGAGAGTGGCCAAATGAAAGTTCCAAGCTCGCCGCGAGCAATTTGTCGCAGTCATTATAACCCCGCCCGCGTTGGTCCGAGAGGGACATTTCACGAGAAATTTCCTCTCCACGTAAACTACCCACTCGTATGAACTTCCTAGTTTCTACTCCCCACCATGCTCTCACATACCTTTATATTTCTCCTCGCAAAATACTTGTTCATAAAATTGGTTCTCCCCTTAAATATTTGTACTTGACTTATGCTGCTCCTTTCCAACTTCTACCCTTCACCTCTCTTGTCACTGGCGCACAGTGGAAGAGGGTCAATCGATTTAAGGGTCAAAAAAAAAAAAAAAAAAAAAAAAAAAAAATACACTCACAAAAATGGGGTTCTTGTAAACTTTTGCTGTAGGGGATTGAACTGATTAAAGAGTTGATTCTTGCATAAAAACCTGTAAAAATGACGATGAGTGCACTAAAAAATCACGAAATTCACTCTTAGATTCTTAATGGCGGAGAGACGCAGGTATCATGGGAGATTCCTATCTAAATTGAGACGTATCTCTGTGTTTCTGTAGAGAAAGTGACGTAAGAGACAGGAATCTCCCACGCTACCTGCGTTGAACCGCCATTACGAACTTGCTGTTATAGCAGTTATGTGAGTTTATTACTGAATTTTAGACTTTCTTAGTGTGATTTTTGTGATTTTCACTAGTTTTTACAGCAGATTGGACTATTTATTTGCTCACAGTAAAAGTTTGCAAGAGCCCCATTCTCATTTCACCCTTAAAAGTTCACGGGGGGGGGGGGGTCAAAGAGTTGCGTCTGAAACTACCCCAGGCCAGTTTTTTGCTCGGTAAGACTATTTTTTTAATTACATTTTAGGACTTCGCATGACGTTCAAGTTACACTAATTCAGCCGGCATTCATGGCAATATTCACGATTTTTGGACAATAATTGGAGATATTATTACGATCTTTATGATTTTATTAGCTTTTTGGGCGGAATAAACTTTCAGGCTATGGACACAAACCGGTTCAGTAAATGATTTTTGGGAACTTTCATAGCTTTTTAGGATCAGCGGTTCAATTTTTCGCATTTTAATGGAAAATAACAGGAAACAAAACAAACAACTAAAAAATCATTTTCCAATTTGTTGGATTTTTTTTGGAATTGTAATTTTTTGCGGAAAATAACCATGAATATGACCAAAATTTGGTGATGTACGTATGAAGACTAAAAAGATGGCCTACCTTGAATATCTCAAAATCTATTTTCATTGACGAAAATTCTTGAAAATCGCTAAAACACACGTCTGATTATTTTCTGGGTATGATGAAAAATTGTATTAAAATATTAAGTAGAATGTACTTAGTTACAATTAAAATTTGCTAAAAGTTCGAAAAAAACAAGAAATTAAGCCTCTACGACGAAAACCCACCAGGAGTCTTTTCAGACCCCCTTCCACCCTTGGTACTTGCCATACGTTGGTCAAATACTTTGGGCTCACAAGGGTTATATGCATTGAATATCAATTTTATACACATTCATCACCTCTGCTAAAAAATGTGATTTAATTGCTTGAAATCAGGGATTGGGAGCCGGAGCCGTGGTCAGATCTGAATTTTATGTTCTCCTCGGCAGAGAACTGTGGGAATACTAAAATGAGTTACAATTTGTCATCCAAATACTGAATACAAAGGCTCTTGCACCAACAGAACTTGATTTCAAAGATTCGGTTTCAAGTTATTGCGTTGGGAGCTCTTTAGGGAGCACTTTTTGGGAGCCCTGCTCCCGAAGAGCTCCCAACACAATAACTTGAAACCGAATCATTGAAATCAAGTTCTGTTGGAGCAAGAGCCTTTGGATTCAGTATTTGAATAATAAATTGTGACTCATTTTAGTATTCCCACAGTTTTCTGCCGAGGAGAACAAAAAAATTCAGATCTGACCACGGCTCCGGCTCCCAATCCCTGCTTAAAATTATAGATCCGGAAAAGATTTAAAATGATAGTTTAAGCTTTCATTTTCTAGATTTTTGGCCAGAAAATTAGTCGTATCTCTTCTATATTTGTCAACTGTGCGCGGCGCGAGCGGTAAAGAAAAAAAGAAAAGAAAAGATGATGAGAGAATTCAGGACGCATGAAAGAGCCTCGAGGAAAGATGCATTCGTGCCAATAATGCTGCCGTTTGCGAATATTCAACGGGATTCCTAAATTTAACGATGATTCCACAGGCAACTTAAAAATAAGGTATGCCATATTAATATATTCTTTAAGGTGATTCCATGGCAAACTCCCGACAATTTTAATCCGATAGATGGCCCTACTTGTCGCTGGCTCCGAAAATAGCCGTTTTCTCTGTACAGACGAATAATATAGACAAAAAATCGGACTGTCAGCACCTGCTTAATTTTTTGACCCATAAACTAGAGTCCCTTGATGGAAATATTGTATAGGGAGTACCGACACGAGCTCAACGAGTTGTGATTGGTCGTTGGTTTTAGGCTCTCACGGAGTCGAGCAGGAGTCGACGACATCGAAGGCTCCACACAAAAGGAGTCGATTCGTAGAGGAATGTATGGGAACGGACCGGAATGCCGGCAAATCAGCCAGTCCACCACTGGTCCACTGTCGAACTTAACCTTCGAATGCGTTCACGCGGTCGACAAAATCGACTCCTGTCAAAATGCATAAAGCGTCGTGTCGGTACTCCCTATACAATATTTCCATCAAGGGACTCTACCATAAACGGGCCCAATTGGTTCTAAAATAAAGGCGTAACTATGAAAAGAAAAAATCATGTGTATTTTGGAGTTGTATCAGTAAAGATTACAGGTGAAACAGAAACCTGTAATCTTTACTGATACAACTCCAAATTACGCATGATTTTTTCTTTTCATAGTTACGCCTTTATTTTAGAACCAATTTGGCCCGTTTATGGGTCAAAAAATTAAGCAGGTGCTGACAGTTCGATTTTTTGTCTATATTATTCGTCTGTACGGAGAAAACAGCCGAAAACCGTCAAAAAACGGCTATTTTCAGAGCCAGCGACAAGTAAACGCCATCTATCGGATTAAAATTGTCGGGAGTTGTCCATGGAATCACCTTAATCTGTAATTCTTTTTTTTTTACCGGCAAAATCACCGTTAAATTTTGGAATCACATAAAAATTCGGTGTGGTATCAGGAAGGAGGGCTTATAAACAGTAGACGTTCTACACCGTGGTCAAGTACGCAGGTCATTAATTTTCAATGGTGCACGGTACACTCATCAAAATCCATCAGAGTTCACGGAAAAAAACCACGGTGAAAATAACCATACGGATACCTGATTTTGGCACCTGCTTGATGTTATGGTAATGTTAACCAGAAGTATACTATGTTTTGACTAGGTACTAGGTGATGGTTACCTGATTGCATGTCGAATTTACTCAAAGTATCGGTGAATGTACCATACTTCTGGTCAAGTTTGCCATAACATCTAGAAGGTGCCAAAATCAGGTACCCGTATGGTTATTTTCACTAATCTTTTTTTTCCGTGTTCTGTCAACCATTCGGCAACGATGCAGGTTCAAACAGTGTTGCCAGATCGAGGGTAAAAAGACATATCGTCCCCATTTAAATCAATGTAAAGCGTACGGCTTTTTCACCTCAATCTGGCAACACTGGGTTCAAATGACAATGCGACAGTATCAAATAGGGTGCGACTGCGACAGTAATTGAGGAGAGAAAAGGAAGGATTGAACTAATTTCTCCTCTGCGAGGCGAGAGCTGAGATTATAGAGGTGCTGTAGATATTTTTGTGAGGCAGGGGCGGCGCAGCAGGGCGAAGGAACTTTTCTAAATGGTTCCAAGTGTAAGGTGAATGCTTTCCTTATACCTAGTTGGCGCCTACCTTAGAATTGGTTTTGGAGGCCTATAACCATGCGTCGGGGAAAGGGCCGAGGCCGAGACAGGCGTTTGAGACGAGTCTCTGTGCAGTCGTAATTGCACTTCCTCTCCGCATTGCCGTAAAAATGCCACAGCTTTTTCGTGAGTCAGCGCCGATAGATCCACTCCGTTCACCTGGAAATAAAATAAAAAAAAAAAAAAAAAAAAAAAAAAAAAAAAAAAAAAAAAAAAAGTTACTCACATACTCTGATAGGATCAGAGATTACTAAGCCTAAGAGATTTGGCATAACGATTCAAAAGTGTTGTTCGACTCCTACGAAGTATGCAATGTGGCGTACGCTGGTGACCTTAAACATTGCTACTACTGTTGTTGTTTGAAATGAGGTTAGGATCTCCTTAACAGTTAAAATCTTATGAACATTTGAATGGATGATGAGCTCTGAGTATATTTTCAAAGTGAATCTGAAAATCTGCGACACTTTAATCATCTCACCGGCCACTAAATGACAAACATTTAGATGTTGCAGAGAATCTAACCACATTTCCAACAACATGAATAATAACAATGTTTACGGTCACCAGCGTACTGCACGTTGCATCACGGCCATTTTGCAGGCGTTTTTTCCGGAGCCTGGCCAACGGTTTTTCAACACGGCGGAGATAGGAAGTGCCATATCTCTTAGGCTTAGTAATCCCTGGATAGGATCGATTATTTATATGGGGAAAGTTATTACAACCCTTGTGACAAGAAGGTCGTTTTCGACTCCAAAGTTGTTTTTTTTTCCCCGCGATGTAAGTTGTAAGAAGCCAGTGTTTGACAACAGTATGGGGGATGAGAATCTTGTCTTAGTTAGTCAAAAACTTTTTCCTCAATGACATGAGTGGTCCAGGGATCAAAAGCTCTGGAAAGGGGGGGGGGGTTATAATAATCAGACCCTTTTTACTTTCTCACTACTAACAAAGTTAGAAATAGAGAAAGTATATTGCAATGGCGCAGAGACTTTCAAGGTATTTTGTTTCGATATTTGGCACACTACGACTAAGTAAATTATGATAATTATAAAATAATTTGCTCTCATCATGCCTAGTACTATCCTAAAGAATATTCATCCATGAAGTATCAATATTATTTAACCATATGTCCCTTGGAGGTGTAAATGCAAAAACTGTCTGTGGTGTTTGTCTGTCTGTCCGTCTGTAGCCATAAAACGTGAAACCCAGTATAACTTTTGAACTATTGATCCATATGTTCTCCAAATTTTGGAGAGATGTTCCTTTCAACATTCCTCAGAGGGACTTCTTTTGTTTGTTTGCAGAGACAAATAGAGACGGAGCACTACGTTAAAATACATAGGGAAGATTTGAGGCACTCTGAATTTTCGGGGATTCAACAAAATAACATGTAAAACAACAGTCAACACCTTGAGATGTCGCATGGTGTTGAACGGTGACATTCGGGAAACACTCGGGGGGATGGGCGGGAAGTGAAGAGGAGGGTGCTCACCATTCAACACCATGCGACGTTGACTGTTGTTTTGTTGAATCCGCGAGAATTCAGAGTGCCTCTGCGGCAGCCAGTTAGCGCTCCGTCTCTATTTGTATCTGTTTTTTTGACACTTTAATTTTTAGGTTAGTTATGGGTGAAAAATGGTTCCCACAAAAACCAATGGGAAAATGGGTCAAAAAAGGACAAATTTAAATATTTCAAAAATGCGAATCTTTAGATCTGGATAAAAATATTAAATGGGGGTTATGGGTCTCCCCCAGGATATTAATGGGGGGTATGGGGGTCTCCCCCAGATTAAATTTGATGTGAGAAAGTGTTCGTATGGGGTATGTATTCCCTACAGTTTATTTTTTCTTTCTTTCTCTCTTTCTTTTAGATATTTTTCAGCTCTTTTCCACATAAAAAAGGAGGAGCTTGCGGAGCAACCCCCCTCGTTTTTCTCCTATTCCACGTGCCTTTTTTAAAAAAAGGGGGACGTGAAACCCCAAATTTCCTCCTCCATGTACAGCCTATGATCAGTGGTATGTGTCTTACCGCACCGTCAAAAACGAACCAAAGAGTGAAAAGTAGTAACCGAAATTAAAAAGTCATCATTTAGGAAGGGATTTAAATGGGCGAACGGCGTAATTCGAAGCGGCGCCAATTTTACTAAGTTTAAGACCGCCTTACGTTTGAAAGAGTCAAGAGAGACGCAAAGCCCACTCAGCCCCAAATCCAGCGAATTCAATGATTAAAGCTTTTATCAGCAAGTAACTTCACCAGTCCCGTTAGAAAAACTATACGACATAAAAACTGGGTCGCGCTGCGCTGCACGGAACGATCAATCTTCAATCAGGGGCTGAATTTTGGCGCGCGGAAGCACAAATTTTCGTCGAGCGTCATTTCGAGAAACGCATATTCAAAAGACCTACCTCGCGAGCTTTCAGTCGCTGAATCAGAATTTTGCGCCGCAGGTACTTAGCCACTTAAAATACAGGACGCGCCATAAATCATAACTGCTCCCTTCGCGCCGAGAAGGTGGAACCTATGCGTTTTCTTCGACGAAGAAACATTTGTGTGTATTATGTTTATTGTTTTTCGAATTGCTTTCTCCCCCTCCTTTTCTTACCCCTCCGCACGTCAGAACTTTCCGGCTAATTAAGTTTTGAACCTCCCCCCCCCCCCTATTTACAGCTTCCACCCCCACCCCCACCCCCACCCCCTTCCCCTTCCATCCCTTATGCGCTCGCATTCTCGCTCGCCCACTTCGATCCCACTCCTTCTGACGAAAAAGCTTATATGTGATTATGCGAAAGGAACAGTTTGTACTCGCGTTGCCGATTTTATGAAATTTTATCGTTAAAAATACATTTATGGGGTGTGAAGAGGAAGACAACGTAGTATATACTCTGTTCGGGATAAGAAGTCCAATGGGAAGTCGCAGGTAAAAACGCACTACATTGCAACGCAGCGGTTTCTCGGCTGTCGATTCTTCCCCGCTACGTCCGTTCAAGAGGACCGGCCTTTTAGACCCTTTTATTGAAAAAGACAATACCGTGAGCTGACCAATTTATACAGTCCTTTGAACGCCCACTCGAAAATTAAACTTTTGCGGCATTTGCGAATTTTGAATAACTGACTTTAAATTTAAATTCGGCTCGACGTGCACAGAAAAATGATACCCAACGGCGGTTCAAGGAGTAATTTTTCAAAGAATTTGGCATTCCTGATTGAGTGATTCCAAGATGCTTTAATCTTTGGAAAATTACATATTGAACCGCCGTTAGGTATTATTTTTCTGTGCACGTCGAGCAGAATTTAAATTTAAAGTCAGTTATTCAAAATTCGCGAATGCCGCAAAAGTTTAATTTTTGAGTGGGCGATCAAAGGACTGTATAAATTGGTCAGTTCACGGTATTGTCTTTTTCAATAAAAGGGTCTAAAAGGCCCGGTCCTCCTGAACGGACGTAGCGAGGAAGAATCGACAGCCGAATACGCTGCGTTGCAATGTAGTGCGTTTTTACCTGACTTCCCATCGGACTTCTTATCCCGAACAGAGTAGGTATAGTATATGAAATCTTTATTTCAAAAAGGGAGTAGGTTTTCTATTTGGCGAAATTACTTAGTAAGAAGGTGCGAATAGGTACTGTTATTTCATTTCTGTATTATTTTTTAACCTTGTTTTTTTTTTTTTTTTTATTTTTTTCGGATATTTAATGAATTAATAGATTTCTTATAAAATTTTAGAGTAGGCAGAGCCTAATGCATATACCTTGTTTGCACTCACAACCAGAGACAAATAGAGACGGAGCACTACGTTAAAGTACATAGGGAAGATTTGAGGCACACTGAATTTTCGGGGATTCAACAGAATAACATGTAAAACAACAGTCAACACCTTGAGATGTCGCATGGTGTTGAACGGTGACATTCGGGAAACACTCGGGGGGATGGGCGGGAAGTGAAGAGGAGGGTGCTCACCATTCAACACCATGCGACGTTGACTGTTGTTTTGTTGAATCTAGAGTCCCTATATGTAGAGAGTTAAGACAAGAGGGTAGTCAACTTCTGATTGGTCGATGAATTTTAGGCTCTACGGACGCCGCCATTGGATGCGATTTTGCACTTTTGTTTTGTTTACCAACGGTCTTTTACAAATAAAAGAGTTAATTTGCGACGAATCTGTTAATTTTAATCATAATGCACCCACAAGAATGTCCATAAATCTCAAAAGAATCATTAAAAAGCGTTAATACATGTCGATCAACAAAAGCAGGGAAAGATTACATCGTTTCAAACTTAGCGGAACTGTAATCTTTGCAGTGGAGCAAAACACAACAACGGCCTCAGAATGTAAACAAACGTGCAAAATCGCATCCAATGGCGGCGCCCATGATTTCTCTTGTCTTAACTCTCTACATATATAGGGAATCTAGTTTTGTTGAATCCGCGAGAATTCAGAGTGCCTCTGCTGCAGCCAGTTAGCGCTCCGTCTCTATTTGTCTCTGCTTGCACTGGACGCGCCGCTGATCCTAAGACTGTCACAAGCCGGCAACGTCAGATTTTGGACGGAATGTGTAAATGGCGGTACATTTAGGCGTCTCCTTTCGACACTTTTCTTGAGAGTGGCGCTGTTAAAGCTTTCCATGAAAGCTTCGGCAATATGGTTGCGCTTAACGAGCTAACAAATGTTGTCAAGAAAGCAGAAATTCATTGCATATTTATATGCAATGTATATATACGAATACGCTCTAACTTTAAAGCCGTCTCCGTCTGCTCCAGCTCGCCCCTTTAGATAACAACCGGAGTCACCTTACCGTGGTGTTTTCAGTCAACTGCCTTTGGCGTTCCGTCGTGTCAATCATAAAAAAATATACATGTATTTACGTTTTAACTGTCAAAATGAGAGATGCAAAGATGTTTGCACAAAAAAAAAAAAAACTACTCGTGCCATTGGCGGATCCAGGAGTCTATCCTTCTCTCTCTTCTCCCATTAGAATGCGTATGATAGAAAAGGACAGATTCGGGGCAGTCACGTGATTTTCACCTCCTCTCTTCCATCCTTTTCCAACACATGCATTCAAATGGGAAAATAGAGAGGCGGGCAATTTTCTGGATCCGCTGTAGTGGCTCGTGCGCAGAAAAACTATCAACAGTTTTCCTCATGCCTGATGCTGTACATGGAAGTCGAGCTTATAGCAGTTTTAAAGACATGTTTTACGATATTACATCAAAGCACGGCTTGTCGGTTCGTAAAATCAAAGAAGGGAACATTATAATTATTTTTTAGCGCACTCTTTCATCTTTTTGAATTTCTTCTTAACACACGCTGAACTCTTTGAGCCGTATAGCCAGGAATTAATATTCTCTCTCTCTCTCTCTCTCTCTCTCTCTCTCTCTCTCTCTCTCTCTCTCTCTCTCTCTCTCTCTCTCTCTCTCTCTCTCTCTCTCTCTCTCTCTCTCTCACTCTCTCTCTCGGCCTATTTGAATGTATGTGTTTGAAGATAAGGACTGAAGCAGGAACTGAAGTCTCGTGTCAGCTCCTTTCTTCACCCTTTCCCAACGCATGTTGACAAATGGACATGGAGAGAATTTCATATTCCTGGCTCCGCAGCTATGATCCCTTTTTGACTTTGGGGAGTGCCAGAGGCCAAAAGGCTGATCCAGGAATATGTCTGTCTTTCTTTCTTTCTCTCTCTCCTCCCCTTTGAACACATGAGTTAGAAAAGGATATGTAGCAAAAGTTTGCAAGAGCCCCGTTTGGCGTAGGTATGTATCAATATTTTGGTGGATGGAAAACGAAGTAAGGCCGTTGGACGATTTTAGGGAATATTGATGTCATTTTCGAGTATCAAAGGAAGCGAACCCTGTTAAAATTTCCCTTCCAGAAAATTATCAGTATAGCAACCCCACTATGGCCTCTAACGCGCGGAGGTAATAAATACGTTTTGGGAAAACGAAGGCTCAGCTTAACTCATTGGAACAAATTATAGGTGGAACAATAATATATAGCCACCATGGGAAAGGGGACAAGGACACGGCCGACACGGGGTGCGAGGTAGGATATTATGATAGGGGTCGCAGGGATTAGTAATGAGTTATGAGCAAATAATGACGGGTCCAAAATATTTTTTTTTCTCCCTTGGGCAGATGTGGGCGGCTCAAATAGAAGTTTTTGTAGGCGCCAAGTACAAATTAATATTAATCACATGTCCCACTTTTAGTTGTTTCCTCTGAACTTTGGAAACTTTGAAAACTTTAGGTCTCACGGGTAAATTATCTTGTTCCGTAAGATCGCGTGTCATTAGTTTCGTAGACATTCGAAGGAGGATAACTTCAATATGAAAAGCTTTGGATTTTTTTTTTTTTTTTTTAATGATTCAAAATGGGGCTCTTTGCAAACTTTTTTTTATAATCAAATAAATAGTACAATTTGATGTAATAACCGGCGAAAATCATGAAAATCACAATAAAAAAGTCCAAAATTCAGTAATAAACTCACATAAATGCTATAATGGCAAGTTTTCAACGCAGGTCGCAGGTATCATGGGAGATTTCTGTCTATTATGTCACTTTCTCAACGGGAACACAGAGCTGTGTCTCAATTTAGATAGGAATCTCCCATGATACTTGCGTCTCTTCGCTGTTAAACCCGATTCTGAGAGTGAACTCATGATTTTTCAGTGAGCGCATCGTCCTTTTTACGAGGTTTTATGCAATAATCAACTCTTTAATCCCCTGTAGCAAAAGTTTGCAAGAGCCCCATAGATTTTATTCCCTCGATTCTTGGTAGTTTATTTCCCTTGGTTTTCATGATGCTGGAATAACTTCAAAGACAGCAGCCCTACTTAAAAATGTCCTTTTTTTCTTTTCTTTTTACATTGGGGGTGAAGAAAAAATGGTCAGTAAGTTTTTCCTTGCTTTCCAAGGAAAATCGCCTTGACAACTTCCTTGCTTAGCTCGAAAAAAATGTCTTTGACTTTCCATGCTTGATTCATAAAGAGTTTTTCATCTTATCTTACCGATTCTATCCTGTCACCAGGTTTAATACGGCCGTCCGACAAAGCTGGCTCTTTGACTAGGGCTCGGACGAAATGTCCCAGGATACTCGTCTCCTCTTCCTTACGCAGAGTAAATCCTAGACTTCCATTAACTTTTTTCAAGGTAATGTCAAACTCCTGTGGAAAAGGTTGGAACAAAGATGTTATAAAATCAAGGATCAACCAATCTAAAAGAAAACGATTAAAACATTTTATGTTAGTCCATCGATGATGGCTCGTATGGCGAGAACATCCTATGCTCATCCCTCTGTTCATTCCAAATAAATCTATTCGAAAGTATCGATTCATCCGAAATCATCAAAATTCTGAAAAAAAACGGAATTTCGGAAAAGAGAGCTTTTCCGTCAAAACGGCCGCAAGCGAGTATTGTTACAAACATTTCTCGAATAACAGTCGTCACGTAGAACAATTTTCCGTCACTGATCTCTATCTCACTTGACGATTCTATGAGAAAATTGAGTAGGAATAGAAGATTGTCGCATATGGAGACGATTAAATTCGCTGGTTCAAAGATGAGTTGGAAGAATCGATTTCCACAAGAATAATTCTTTCGAATGATTATAATCGATTTTTAATCAGAGTATAAATCGGAATCCTTAACTCAATGAAACGTAATCGGCGTCCTGTCAATCCTGTCGCTAACAACTTATTACTTTCCTCGCGTCCTCCAAAAGAAATGTAATCAGAGAATTGGGAGCAGCAATATCGTCGACACTCAAAATTTTGCGAATGCGAGGCGAGAAAATATCATTTTGAATTGCTAGCAAGAAATATTCTCCGCGAGAAACGAACTATGTTCGTTGCGCCTATTCGTAGTCAATAAGCAATACATGCTTTCAAAGCGGGTAATCTAAAATTCTCCTCTCGTTTCCAACACAACTCAATTCAGTCAATCTGTTGTGAGGCTCGTCAAAAAAATCTTGTCCGACGATAAAATCTATTATGCTCGTTGCGGAAATATGTTCGTATCAGAGAAGTGCAAATTTGGTTGCTGTAACTGCGTAAACTATAACGTTCTTCCCCCTTTTTTTCAATATGATCGTTGCGTCAGTGAGTTTCAAACAGTATACGCGGAATAATAATTGAATCATTTGTTCGCGGCGCGCCAATTTTTCGCATTGCAAATGGTTACTATCGTCATTTTCAATTTTATCATGAGGTAGGAGTTTCTGCATTGCAAGAAAATGATCACGCATGGAAAAAAAAAGTATTTTTATATAATATGTTTAGTGAGAGTTGAGTTACTATAAATATGCCTCCACTACGTCATAGATATGTCCACCAAATAACAAGCCACAAATATCATTGTTTGTCATTTTTCGGCTTTCCGAACTCGATTGGACCGCGTGAAGGGAGGGGCGTACCTATAGCTGTTTCGAAATAAATTTCGATGTTTTTCACTGACATTTCGCACACATTTTATTAAAATTATGTAAAGCAATGGAATTTGGGACGCTGATTTCAAATATGACATTCATTTCTACTTAACTAGCCACGATTTTACACTTATTATATGTTTTTGCATATTTTGCGTTAAAGTTTAAAATGTGGAAAAAAAAGAAAAGAAAAAAAAAACTACAATATTATTTCGATGAAGATTCGAACCAAGTAGGCCAAAACACATCGAAATCATTACGCATTACGCGGAAAAAGGTCTAATTGACGAAACCGAAGTCTATTCTCATCGGGGCGGGGGCTGACATTTATGTCGAAACGACTTAAAAATCAACATTATTGTTATATTTCTCTAATTCTCTCTTATATACGGGTTGGGTGCATTCTAACGGCTTCTCAACAATGTTTTCTAACACCAATGTGTTTGAAGTCGCGGCTTACTTTTGTATATATTTATATATAAAATTACCAATAAATGCTTGTCATTGACACCTTTAAGACGTAACGCTTTCAATAGATAATGGGTCCGTTTCAAACTTTTGCTAGAACGATTAAGAGTGTTTAGTTTAATGTAAAATCGCCTGAAAAGTCCATTGGTGGCATCAAAAAGTCATCAAATACAATAATAAGCTCACAAGAGGCGTTTAATGAAATCCAAGATGGCGGATAAATATCGAGCAATTTTTATGCATCCACCACGAACGTCCAAGGAAAGCCAACCTAACAATATCGATCACAACCAATCACAACGTAAAGAAACACATAACCTCTACCTTCAGTGAGGTTGTCAAAGTTGGCCATCCTTGGATGTTCATTGTTCACGGTGTATGCATGCATGCATACAGATTGCTCGATATTAATCCGACATCTTGGATTTCATTAAATGCCTCTTGTGAGTTTATTATTGCATTTTATGACTTTCTGATGCCACCAATGGACTTTCAAAGTGATTTTAAATTAGATTAAACACTCTCAATCGTTCCAGCAAAAATTTGCAACACACCCATTACGAGATTGGTTGAAAAACGTTTCTTTAAAAAATAAAACGAAACTGATGTTTTATTGAATACAGTCGGAAACAGATACTATTTATCATGTTAACCCTTTAAGGGTCACGTTAGTTAAAAAGTCAAAAAGGAAGCCACTCTTCCGTTTAAGTAGAGAAGGTAGTTAACTGTTCGTACTCCGGGGGGGTTGGGATTGCATACACGATACATTGAAGGCGCCGGAAGAGATCTTATCTTGTAAGTGTTTTCATCTATAATCGCTTCCATCCGGAACGAAGACTGCAACAATGTGAAACATAGACTAGAGATAGACTATAGAGGAGAAAAACGAGTTGACTCGGGCTTGGTCCATAAAGGGTTAAGTAAAAAACGTCAAGGAAATAAACAGAAACTTACCGTTGGCCCATCCTCGAAATTTGGAAGGAGTGAGGCAGGAGGACTGGAAGAACTAATTTTTGATTTGTTAAATGAAAATGACTGATTGATCGATGATTGATCGAATTGGTCGGGCCGGGTTGACTCAGGTGACTTGGGTTGAAACGGAGGCTCGGATGACCTGGGTTGCGAGTCGGGAGATCGCCGCACGGTCAGAGTCACGGGATTTGCTGATTTCCGCAACACTTCCAGCGCCTCCTTTAAAAGATAGAAAAGGAAAGTTACGCATCAGAGAGAGAGAGAGAGAGAGAGAGAGAGAGAGAGAGAGAGAGAGAGAGAGAGAGAGAGAGAGAGAGAGAGAGAGAGAGAGAGAGAGAGAGAGAGAGAGAGAGAGAGAGAGAGAGAGAGAGAGAGAGAGAGAGAGAGAGAGAGAGAGAGAGAGAGAGAGAGAGAGAGAGAGAACTCACGAAAGTGCGGGTCAGTTGCTCTAGAGTAGAGTTTTTAAATAGACATGTTGAGTGATGAAAAAAATTTGATGCAATATCGAGAGTGAGTGAGACGGAGCATTTGTTTGGCTCCGTGACGTCACACTTAACAGGTCTATACTACGAGAGTTGCGTCATTTCTAGATACATCTCTGACAATAATTCTCAAACGGAGGCCCCAAGAGGCAAAATTCAGGCACTATCGTATAATAAGTCGTCTATTTGAACCTGCGAAAAAAGTCGAACTATCGTGGGAATGCGCTACACAGTACAATGCTTCGGATCGATATTTTAACTCAGTAAAAATGGACGAAATGCAACGGTGTCTCTTGCGTATACTGCTATACCTATATTATACACTTTCCTTCTGCCCTCTGGTGAGGCACAAGAGTGTTATAGATGTGGGTTTACTTGTTTACCGGGGCCAAACTGAGAAATGTCGAGTGTGCATAAACACACCGCAAAGAAACAAATGATTATTCCTTAAATAAAGAAGGCTGGGGAATTCACGGCGTGAATAAAAGCCATGTAAGTACTTGACGGAAGCCCAAGGGCACTGCACATATATACCTTGTCGCTCTAGTGATGTGCAGGTTGAATGAATATGCAAATAACTTTCTTGTTTACTTTACTTTTATTTTTTTTTTTTTTTTTATTTATTTGTTTATTTTTTTTACCCTATTTTCTGTATGTAGTTCACCTCATGTTACGCGGGTTGCGGGTTCGTGGGTGCAGCGACGCGCACGCGACCCATGAATACGGTTTTTATCGGTGACAAATATATAAATAAATAAATAAATAAACAATATATATATAAACTAAACACATCATCTTCCCATCTCATGCTTCTGAATATAGCGTCTCCAAGGAGATAGAAAGTGGCGGATTCTATATTGAATGGTTAATTCTACAAGGAAACAAACTGCTATGTGACTTAACAGTGATGCCGAATGAGGCTGTTGTAATCTTTTAAAAAAATAGGGCAGCTGACAACTTTGGGGCAGTTGCAAGGGTCTGAATGGGTCTGTAGCTCACTTTCGCAATATATCCGCAGAAATAACTGATTCTACAGTAAAATGTTACGACTGATACGAGAAAACTGATGAAAACAACAACAAAATAAAAAATACTCTCTGTGATTGAGAAAAAGTAAAAATTAGTCATGCGCTGTCAGCTTTAATTAACTATGCAAAACAGTTTCCGGTACACATCCGTCGAAGTTTATCAAAAATCGGTGCCAATAATTCGTCAAGGAGCATAAGGCGTTTATGGCAGAAGAGCAAATATGCGTATTATTAGCAGTGATTTGATTTCAGTTGGACCGCTCCGCGGCGCCGGATCTACAGTATGCTATGACGTCATGTCATGGAGTTTCTCGTCAAAACAAAACGTTTTCAAAACGCTTGAAATTTTTGCAACTTCGAAAGCGTTTTAGTTCACGGTCCTGTGTTCAAAAAGTATTATAAAAAATACTCTGAGTTCCTTTCATCAAGTACTTCAAGGAAGACTAATATTTCGCGTTTTGCATTTCTCATTCACCCCCATTTCACCCCTTTCCATTTACTGGCGGATCCACCCCTTGCGAACGGGGGGGACTTGGGATTTTTGCCCCTTAGTGTTTTCTTTTTTTCGCTCTTGCTTTCCCCCTTCCTCCCTCCTCTTTTCACACTTTTTGGCAAACGAATGGAGCTGTTGCAAACTTTTGCCACAGGCTTATAAATAGATAATTACGGGGTAATATCCTGTAAAAATAACGATTAGCGCACTAAAAAATCACGAAATCCACTCCTAAACTCACAAAATGCTTTTAAATGCGAGACCGCAATGGCGGCCGGGGCCGCGGTTTTCATTGGGGTTCCCTATCTTCAATCAGCGCCATCTACTCGAGGTGTTCTCGCAACACCACACAAGAAGAAGAAGAAGAAGAAGAAGCATAAAATTGCCATAAGAAAACCGCGGCCTCGGCCGCCATTACGGTCTCGCATTTAAAAGCATTTTGTGAGTTTAGGAGTGGATTTCGTGATTTTTTAGTGCGCTAATCGTTATTTTTACAGGGTATTACCCCATATCAACTATTAATGAGCCTGTAGCAAAAGTTTGCAACAGTTCCATTGGGGGGGGGGCGATCGCCCCTTTCGCCACCCTCCTGTATCCTCCGATTGATATGTCGTGTGTTGCTTTGACTGAAACGGCCTAACAGCAAAAGAAATGAAAACCCTTAAGGGCGATCGACTCCATTTTCCAAGCTTAATCGATAGAGGGGTTAAAAGCGGGGTTTTGGTGACATCACTTTTTTGCCCATGATTGTGATGAGTCCAGTGGTGCGGATCCAGCCCTTGCGAACGAGGGGGGGGTGGTGAACCTTGGATTTTTGCCTCATAGTGACCCCCTTTTCTTTCTTTCGCTCCGGCTATCTCCCTTCCTCTCCCCTCTTTTCCCACTCTTTGGGCCGAACGGGAGGGGGGCGATCGCCCCCTTCGTCACCCTCCCCCTGTATCTGCCAGTGCTTTCAATTTTCATTCTGTGTAGTTGGCAACGCATTTGTGTGATGAAATTGAAAGCTTCAAGAAATGAAGGGGTTTTTTGTTGTGGCACTAAACTTGGTAAGTAGATAAAACTTGAAAACGCGGATTTGTCAGGGGTCTACAGTAAAATTGCACTTCCTACGCGATATAACAAATTCTATGTGAAGTTATGTGAAGCTATAGCTTTCTGTGAAACGCTACCCCCCACCCCCATCTGAAAATTATTTTCAACTGCTGATTTATCAGTTTGTAGGGATCAATTAAAGATTGGTGGACTTTAGTCGTATCAATGAATGTCTCACTGAAAAAAAAAGAAAAAAAAAGCGGTTTACTAAAGGCACAATGATACGCCAATTAAGGACATTTCTGGTACTATTACCAGAATTCAGGTATCTCTACATTAGATTTCAAAAAAATTGGCGGAAAATTTGATGAAAACCCCGACTGTTCTGATTAAAATACTAGAAATTCCTTGGTTGAAGTATAGTCTTGCTTTCGGTTATATTACTTGAATTAATTGAGGAATTATTCTTTTTTTTCCATACAGTCGCAAATCTATCGGTGTTGTTAGGTAAAATCAGTATAGAATTCTTTTCTGATTCCATTCATCGGAAGGGGAGATCCCTTTCATAAAGCACGTCAGAAATGTTCATTTTGTTCCTTAATGAGGATGCTATTTACACTTTTGTTAAAATTCAGCGATACGATTAATTGGGTTGTAAACGAACTCTATGTAAATGCATGGTTCAGCCGCTTCACGTTCCACTTTGGTTTGGATAAATTTCCCGTTAATTTATTTCCGTGTCAATTGACACAAAGTGTGTGAATCCCCTATCCCCCTTATTTTAAATCCGCAGACAGCTTACAAACTTTCTCGTTTCGTCGCATATTAAAAAAAAGAAGGAAAAAAAAAAAAAAAAAATCCATTTAAAGCGCTTAGATCTGACTTTTTATGGATTCAGTCGTGAGGAAAAAAGCGTTCGTTTATCGGGGATATACATTGGGAACATTAAAAGGAAGCAGAGCGTAAAATTTGATTATTGCGGTATTTCGCCGAGTTCGCTTGTGACGCTTGTTGCTTGTCGTTCGTCTCTAAGGCGCTATTTACCTTCCGCCCTCGCTTCCCCACAGCGCAACCCCCGCGACACGAGAATTGAATTCGAATTGACTGAACGATATTGCGACGTGCGAGAAAAGATTCATTTACGCACTATTCTGAGCTAAATGTTGCCACTTTGCATATAGCACAGCACACTTCATCAGTGAAAGTTGGTGTGACTGACAAGGGGAAGGCAAAGGTGGGCCCGCTCCAAATGAAACGGGACTTGCGAGAAAACATAGTCCTTGGGGTCCTAATGAAGGGACTTATAGCACTTTTTGTGAATGGGCCCCTGAATTTGCAAAATTTTGATTTTAAAATGAGCCCCAGGGACGGCGGATCGTTATGTAGCCGAGAATCAGACGCTCTTTCTCATCCGAAGTCGTGGCGCAACGACAGCGTATAGTGGAGTCCGGTTTGCATGGTCCCGAGTTCGATTCCTGCTGGAGGCACTAATTTTTTCACGGCAGTTGTGCTCATCTTTCTTGGCCATGTTTTTATTTTTCTCTCTTGTTGCTTGTTTAGTGTTTGGTTTTGTTTTATTTTATTTTTTTTAATACTGTTTAAATCGAATTATTCCACATATTTTCGTGCTGTATACGCAGTTACTTCACTGTGCTTGTATGTAAAAGTTAAGAAAATAGTAGAAAATCAAAAAGACGAATGGAAATTGATCAACGAAACTTTCTTTTTCCGTCTGTTTTTTCAAGTGCTGTTGTTTTTCTTTCCCAATATTTTCTTAACTTTCATATACAAGCACAGTGTAGTAATACCTGATGCATGCAGGATGAAAAGAGGTGGAATAATTCGATTCAAACGGTCTTAAAAAAAACAAAACAAAACAAAACAAAAAGCAAAACATAACTAAAATACGAACAAGTAACAAGAAAGAAATATAAAAACATGGCAAAGAAATATGAGCACAACTGTCGTGAAAAAATTAGCGCCGCCAGCAGGAATCGAACTCGAGACCATGCAAACCGGAATCCACTACGCTATTGTTGCGCCACGACTTCGGTTGAGAGGACGCGTCTGATTCTCGGCTACATAACGATCCACCGTCCCTGGGGCTCATTTTAAAATCAAAATTTTGCAAATTCAGGGGCCCATTCACAAAAAGTGCTGCGCAAGTCCCTTCATTAGGACCTCAAGGACTATGTTTTCGCGCAAGTCCCGTTCCATTTGGAGCGGGCCCACCTTTGCCTTCCCCTTGTGAGAACCTTCAAAATCCACGAATAAAGTCGTGTGTGACACGACCCTTCAGAAACCCGGAAATTCAACAGCGCGCTCTCAATTGCAGATTGCATTCGTAAAGGCAAATCTGGTAAAAATCGTTAGTTTTGGGCGAGGAAAGGCAACACTTGTGGGCGGGTGAGAAAACAAAGTATGAGGAGAGGAAACTATAGTTGGAATGAAATTGGGCTTTATACTTATGGGCGACATTAGTAAGGGGAGGGTAATGAGCAGGGAAAGTGGAGGCGAAACCTATGCTTAACCTCTTTTTGAGATTTGGACGATTGGGCTGTGCAAACTGAATTGTTGATTATTTGGAGTGGCTGTAAAATTGACCCCAGAATTTGTTTCAAAAAATCAATGTGAAATTCGGGAATTTATTCTCTCCCTTTGCCCTTACATTGGTAGTAAAAATGCAGAGAATTGGTGTTGAAAAAATTGGCCGCGTCATGTCATAAAATACTATAGTTTTAAATTATGTACAAAAAATATTTAAAAAAATTAAAGTATTACTATTATATTTGATACACCTACCATGGCTCAGTAATTGTACAGCATTTATATGAAAAAAAAAAAAAAAAAAAAATCCCTTTTCCCCCGGGGGGGGGGTCTCCTAGACCTTCCATTGAGGTTCAATAATTTTGCCCCACCTTGGAAATTTTTCTGCGGGCGCCCATGCTGACAATATTAAATATGCTCCAACTGTGTGTTGCATATATTTCACACAAAGACAAGGGAAGGTTGGACAGAAAAAAAATTCCAAGTTCAAGGTTAAAAAGGAAACTCACGAAATTGGTAAGTCCGGTCAAAGGAACTCCATTCACAGCCAATAAAATGTCGCCGACAAGAAGCCGACCGCTTTGCCAAGCTGTTTGATGGGGAAACAGCTTTTTTATCGAGATAAGCCCACATGATTGGTCTTCAGAATTTTTGCCTCCGCTTATGCTCAGCCCAAGCCCACCATGGCCTTTGTTCAAAGTCACGTCAAAAGTTGCATCTGTAACCAACAAAAATTCAATAAAAAGAGTGAATAGCTTTCATGGATTGACGATGTTTTAGAACGATATTATTAGGTGGATCAGTGGCGGCTCGTGCGATTTGGCAACAGTGTTTTTATCCCATTTAAATACATGGAAAACAATCGAAACTCGAGGAGGCTGCCAGCCTCCGCTTGAATCGATTTTTTACCCAAGTTTAAGTGGGAAAAATGCATGGTTGCCAAATCTCACGGGCCGCTACTGAGGTGGATCCAATTTTTGAGGAGTGATAGCTAAAGAGTTGTTCCATAGACCTGTTTAGTGTGACGTCACAAGAAAAATTGGATGGACACAAAAAATGCTCCATCTCACTCGTTCTCGTGGGAATTCCCATAAGAAACAGGATCCAAATTTTCAAATGCAAAGGGCTAGTAAACAAGTTTTCTCAGATTTTATTACACCTTTGGATTCCACGTAAGTACATTCAAATCAGAGACAAATAGAGACCCAGCACAAAGCTTGTGACAGGTGTCCACTTTTCTGGCTCAATTTTGGTTGGAACTCATCGGAACAGCAGCCAACTATTGCCTACTGTTGACTGATGAGCGTGTGTTTTGCATTCGAAAATCAAAACCTGTTTCCGTTTCCGGGACGGCGAACCAATCACAGCCTTTTGTTGAGCTTCACCACTCAACAGTAGGCAATGTTTATCGTTGCAGCCGGTGACTCCCGACCAAAACTGTGACCGCTAAACTTGGTTCACTTTTCTAACACGGGAAGCATACGGTGTGCTGGGTCTCTATTTGTCTGTGATTCAAATATAAACACGGTACAACAGCATTTTTGAAACATCAAGCATTAATTTACAATAACAGTTATGTCGAAGAAAGTCCTGTTTTGTCCTTGTCCAATTCACAGTTTCTTATGGGCACAGAATTATAGGATATAGGCTCATCGGTCATCTTCACACCATGTGTTGTACCTCGAACAAGTTTCCATACGAAGTGAGGTTAGGATGATTGAGTGGCATGGCGGCAATACTGTGTCCATCTCTCTCTTGCCCAATTAGAACACGTGTGTTAGAAAAGGACAGAGACAGGGGCTAGAACGTGACTTCAGCCCCTATTTCTTTCCTTTTCCAGCACATACATTCTAACGGGAGAAGAGGAAGAAAGAGCAATTTCTGCGTACGCTACTGGTGAGTAAGACAAGGAAAAAACATAGATCATGTTTTGGCATAACTGTGATTGTAAATTCACTTGTGATCTTTTAGAAATAATTTCGGGTTGAAAAGATACTTTAAGGTACGTGGAATCTATAATGGTGTTAAAAAATTTGAGAAAACTGGCTTTAACTAGCATGAATTAGCATTCGAAAATTTGGATCTGATTTCTTATGGGTGAATCCACGAGAGTGAGCGAGATAAAATATTTGTTTGTTTCCAATTTTGATCGTGACGTCATTACTGAACATGCGTCTACCGATCCTCAGTCACCATATACTTGAAACTTTTGATTTTACAAAATAGAAGAATTTGCTTTCTTGATTTACCCTACATAAGGCTATAGTGACAAACAACCTCTGAGAATTTTCCTCCTCGAAAATTGGTATGCGCATGCACATTCCAAATCCCTTAGGGAGGCTTAGTTCACATCACAAATAAACTAAGCCCCTGCATTTTCACACCCTCTATCGCGTAAGATTAATTCTTGGGTCTAAAAGACCCACAACCCTCGCGATGTTACAACGAATGAAACATCTCTTATAGGAGACCGCTAGAGACCAAACCTATATTCGGTAAAACCAAATCACATCCGAGTCAACGTCATCTTGCATCAATCATCAATCAATCAACAGCAATATAAAGTTGATATACAGGGTGTATAAGAAACATATATCGTCCTAGTAACCACATATTGTAGAGGTCAAAATAATACTTTTTTGTCCCTATGAACATGTGGCCGAAAATGTTCCCCTTTTGAGCTACGGCTAAGCTCTCCAAATAAGTTTAATTTTTTTTTTTTTTTTTTTTTTTTTTTTTAAATAGCGACCACTATTATGAACCAGAGTTGGGCAACCGAATAATCAGAAATAATGAAATGACGCCGGCAACACTGAAAACTGGGTTTGCTACCTGAGTTGAGGAAAGGGAAACACACGGAAGGTATAGGTCAATTGTAGAATTATTCGTCGAATAATTCGATTGATTCGGCGTTGCCGGACACATCGAATAATCTCCGAATAATTTTTTGCCTAACTCTGTTATGAACCAAATGTCATGAAAATTGCTGTTCCGGTGTAATTTCACTTGAAGAATATCCGCATTAATGATCTCGAGAAATTCAGAAATAAGGTCTGACTGTACTTTTCAGGCAATCTTGGACCCTCAACGGCACGAATTTTATATGTTACGGATTTAGAAATTTGAAAAATAATTACTGTAATCAGATGAGAAAACTTTTAGAAAGATTTATGATCCACTCCATTTTTTTCCCCTTTTTTTTCTCGATACGCCGCGTTTTAAGCGAGTTAATCGCTGCACAAGGTGAAAAAGTCAGCGCTTTTACCATGAAGAGTGGCAGTAACTATGCAACCTGCCGCTTCGCTGCTTCCTCGGGCCGCCCGAAGAAAGCATCGATCGGCCTGAAAGCAATTTCATTCCATTCGAACTGCCCATATAAATATACGAAAATTCGGAAATTGCTTACAAAAATAAAAAAAAAAAAAAAAAAAAAAAAAAAAAAAAATCTATAAAAAAAAACCTAAAAAAAAAAAAAAAAAAAATTATCTATGGCAGTCATTCTTCCGTGGATTCATTGATTCCCTAAGAAATCGATACTTTTGCATGGGTTTAAATGGCAAAAACCATGATTGCCAAATTGTACGAGCCGCCACTAGCAGATTGAAAGATTCCCAACTTTCGTCTGAAATCGCACCTTAAATACATACCATAGGTTCTTAATTCAAGTGAGGAAGCCAGACTTGCTCGCAAGTAGACTTGTTGTGCTTCGTATTTGTAACCTGGTAATGAACAGTATGACCAGTGGCAGCTCGTGCAATATGGCAACAACGTAATCCCTCCATTTAAACCTATGTTAAACAATCGATCTTCAGGAGGTGCAATGCACCCTCAAGTTATCGATACTTTTGCATAGGTTTAAAGGGCAAAAAAGCATAGTTGCCAAATTGCACGAGCCGCCACTGAGTATGACGTGGCGTGTAATTTGACAACATTGTAATTGTATTATGTCCAGTTAAATCCAGGAAAAAGATCGAACTATAAGGTGTTCGGTGAATTATTTCGGTGTCCTTTGCAATTCGACCGTTTACATGGGTTTAAATGGACACAATACAACTTTGCCAAATTGCATGCCAGCGCCTCTGTTTAAAAAAAGCCCGGAAAGCGTTACAAGGATATATTAGTCCCTATGATAAGTAATCTATAATTTGTAGAAGCGGAAAACAAGTCAGAAAACAAGTCGGATAACAAACCACCAACCTAGAAATCAATAACAACAGGTAAATTACCCATCAAGTATCAACAATTAACTAGGGTTAAATGTTATATGGGGACCTTTAGCAGGTTCTCATTTTTTTTTTTTTTTTTTTTTTTTTTTTTAATAAAATCTCACAAAAACAGTTTGGGCAATAATCTAAAGTATTATACAAGCCAGCACCTGTCTTTAAATTAGAAAAAAGGGACAATAATGCGATTGCGATAAGGCGATGCCTCAAGAGCTGAGAGAGAGAGAGAGAGAGAGAGAGAGAGAGAGAGAGAGAGAGAGAGAGAGAGAGAGAGAGAGAGAGAGAGAGAGAGAGAAGGAGAGAGGGGAGAGAGAGAGAGAGAGAGAGAGAGAGAGAGAGAGAGAGAGAGAGAGAGAGAGAGAGAGAGAGAGAGAGAGAGAGAGAGAGAGAGAGAGAGAGAGAGGAGAGAGAGAGAGAGAGAGAGAGAGAGAGAGAGAGAGGAGAGAGAGAGAGAGAGAGAGAGAGAGAGAGAGAGAGAGAGAGAGAGAGAGAGAGAGAGAGAGAGAGAGAGAGAGAGAGAGAGAGAGAGAGAGAGAGAGAGAGAGAGAGAGAGAGAGAGAGAGAGAGAGAGAGAGAGAGAGAGAGAGAGAGAGAGAGAGAGAGAGAGAGAGAGAGAGAGAGAGAGAGAGAGAGAGAGAGAGAGAGAGCATGCACAGCACGCGTCCAAGCCGTAACCTCGAATCATAAACGCGCGCTTCGCATAATCAGATCGAATCGCACCGTCATAACGATCCAAACACCTGTTCCGAAAAAATCCATTTTATATCCAACGGACCCTTTCGACACACGAACAGAAGGATGCGAACGACTTATTTTTATTGGCACTGGTACTTCTTTATCTTCGGCAGGAGACAGTTTCGCGGCTCGACTCGGTGTCATAAACGCGATAACTATCTCGTCACTGCCCGAAATATTAATTAAGACAAGAAAACGCAAGAGATGGAGGAAAAGATATGCGATAAAGAATTTTTGAAGGGACAAACATCTACGGTTAAGGGAAACATGTTCGATGTTTTAGAAGCAGTTGTGTAGTGAGTGTTTACTGTCCTTATTAAACGTATGCGGGATGGTATAGGGTTCGAGCAGAAGTCAGTTATAAGTCCATTCACTCGATTGGATCCACTGAAATAAATGATTTTCCATTATTAAAAGTCAAGTCAAGTCCGTGAATTCACCTTATTTAAGGTGATTCCAGCCCAGTGGCGTAGTCAGGAATTTTTCTAGGGGGGGGGGGGGGTCCGGGGTCAGAAAATTGTCAAGGGGGGGGGGGTCCAAAGAAACTAATTTGGTCAAATTTGTCTGAAAACGCAAAAATGACCTTTTTTTTTAGGACAAATGCTGGTGTCAGGGGGGGGGGGGGGGTCCAGACCCCCTGGACACCCCCCCGGCTACGCCACTGATTCCAGGCGAAACTTTTACAGATTTCAATCCGATGGATAGCGCCACTAGTCGCTTCGCGGAAAAGTCGTGTTTTTGGCGTTTTAAACTGAAACAATAGATAAAACACAACATCCAACGACGTCAGCACCTGCAACAAATTTTACGGGTTTTTTGAGCCCCAAACGAGCAAAGTTAAGGTTAAGAATTAAAGCCGTAAATTATGAAATTCGTTTCGCCATATGCATAGTGAGTGAGAGTGAGTGCAAGTGATAATACTTCCATCCGACTCACTCGTATTCATTGAGGCTTTTTATGGGAAATTTCGTATTTCATGATTTCCGGCTTTATTTTTGAGTGTTTCAGCTTGGAACTTTCAGAGTGTCTTCCTGAAGTATGCTCGCAGGTGATGACGTTTCTTAGGGTCCCTATATCATAGTATATAGGGACTCTAAAGTTCCTCAAATTTGTGTTCTTAGCGTATACATTCGTCAATTTTAGCCAAAACTGTTGACTTTTTGAGCAGCGCGACTAGACGTGGTATCTACGGTTGGAACTAATCGACCCTGGAATTATCTTAAATGTCAAGATTGATATCTCTTGATGTGATCACACCGCAGGTAAAACTTTCACAGGTTTTAATCTGATAGATAACGACATTAGTCATTTTAGGGAAAATTTGCGTTTTTGACATTTTCAATCAAAAACAAAGAAAGAATTTGAAAGCCAACAAAGTCCATTTATATTTTACAGATATTTTGAGCCTAAAAAGAGTAAAATTCATTGAGAAATTCTGCTATAACGTTGGAAATTAATTTCGCCACAAACTTAGTGAGTGTGGGTGACAATGGCGCACTGTGGAGCCGATTGTATGAAAATCGGAAATAATTCTGTAACTCCAAAACTACTTGACGGATTTCAATGAAATTTTGTATGTGAGCTTGTGTAGACTCAGGGGTCATACTGTAGCCATCAAAAATGATGGATGACATATTTACTCAAAATTGGGGCCCCCCTCCCCCCCCCCCCAATAATTTTTTGGTTTTTTGAAACCCCCATCATGTGGCATATCTGTGAAAACAGCATAAAAAACTAAGATTTTTGGTGCAAAGAACATTTCTCTGCCTTAATTTGTTAGAGAGATATTGGCAAAAAACCACCTGAAAATAGTGAAAGTTTACTAAATTTTGAGAAAAATGCTCATAAAACTTAAGAATGGGATGGAAACTAAAATCCTGAGGACTTATTCTAGCTAACCATGGTAAGTATCCGTGTAACCAACATTTCGGAGTCATTTTTAGGGGCAGGGGGTTCCAAAATTGTCCAATAACAAAGATGATCAGTGAGCTCCGTATTTTTTAAGAACAACAATTGAGACAACATCACGCATAACTTTCAAAGTTATCTCAATTTTTCTAGGATTCAAGAATTTATTTTTTATTTGCATTTAAGTAGATGCAATCCAGTGTTGCCAAATCGTGGATTTCAATTTTTCCATTTTACTTTATGTATTTTTTTTAAATTTTAATGCAACATTTGGCAACAATGGTAAATTTCTACAATTTTGCAGGAGCGGTTATGCCTACATGGGATACCTTGCGTTTGCTCTCCGCAATTTTCTCATTGAAACAGGTGCTGGAACAGTTTTGCCACTTCTTATTTAACTTTGAACTGCGATGCCCGCGCGCAGAACTTGCATTTACGTGAAAAAAGATGTAAAAAAATCGGACCCCTGCTTATTAAAAAATCGATATCTCCAAAAGTGGACAAAAAGAGCAGTTTAAATTTTCAGGGCTTCTTCCTAATGGTATTGACTATCAGAAAATCAATATTAGAACTTGGAGCCTCTTGGAGCTTTTTTTGCGAATCCATTAAACTTTAAATTTGACTAATCTTTACCCTCCCACTTAAATAATTAATTTCGTCACTTTGAAATATTTTTTTCTAAATTTCCTACATATGAATCGAAAGCTCTAAAGACGCACTTTCGAGACATGCTTACAGATATTTGTCAATATCTAAAGCAAAAGTGCAAAAATAAAAAAATCAAACATAAAAAAATGCCTGAAATTTGGTATTTTCAGATAAACTGAGTTCGGAGCTTATTTTCTCCTTTCTGAATTTTTTTTTGGGCAAAACTGTGTTTGGATATCAACCTACATACCCTGGACTAAAGTTCTACCGAATAGTTTTATCACCCCTGCATACTTCATTTTAGGGATTTTTTCCTCAGTCGGCCCCAGTGTGTGGTGTAGCGTGCAATTTGGCAACGGTGTATTGTGTCCATTTAAACCCACGAAAAAGGTCGAATGCGAAGGTGTTCACCGAACACCCCATAGTTCGATCCTTTTCATGGGTTTAAATGGAGACATTACAACGTTGCCGAATTGCACGCCACGCCACTGGTGGGTGAGTGCGAATCATATACTGTGTCTATCTGCCCCACTCGCACTTTTTAAGGCTTATGGAATTTTCTTATTTCCCTATTTCAAAAAAATGTTTTTATCCTTATCGAAAAGTTTAACCCTTTCAATGTTTACGCCGGAATATACTCGTTACTGTGATTAAATGCCTCAAACAATTTAAATTTTGTATTCACAATTTATTGTGACTCAAATTGTTAACATTTGAAAAATAATGTTTTCTATAGAGTGCCTTCAATCTATTGCATATGCAATATCAGCACGGCCGTGTAGGAATGATTAACTACGTACTCAATGGGGCTCTTGGAAACTTTTGCTGTGGAGCAAATAAATAGTCCATTCTAATGTATAAACCAGCGAAAATTACGAAAATCACACTAAGAAAGTCTAAAATTCAGTAATGAACTCACATAACTGCAGCTACAACGGCAAGTTCGTAATGACGGCTCCAGGGGCGTACCGTGGTGTCCAGAGAGGGTGGGGGCAAGAATGCAATCTTGCCGCCCTCCGCAAATTGGCACCTCTCAAAATTATAAAGATGACCTCATATTTTTTTTTTTTTTAATTTTTTCCCCCCTTGCTCGTTACTACACATTGATAACCTCTGTTCATTTTGAAATTTGATAACCCTTTTTTTTTTCTTTTTTTCTTTTGGTTGTTCACCTTGCTTTTTCTGCCCTCAGCAAGGGTATCAACGTGCGCCCCCCCCCCCCCCACGACACGCCTCGGGCGGTTCAACGCAGGTATCATGGGAGATTCCGGTCTATATTATATCCCTTTCTCTTCCGTAATAAAGAGATACGTCCCTATTTAAATAGGAATCTCCCATGATACCTGCGTCTCTCCGCCATTAAGCCCGAGTCATTATAGTGAATTTTGTGATTTTTTAGTGTTCTCATCATCGTCATTTTTACACGTTTTCATGCAATAATCAACTCTTCAATCCCCTAAAGCAATTGTAAGAGCCCCATTGTAGCGAGCGAGCATTGATTTGCTTTCGTAATCTGGCTGGTAAACGGTTAAATACATGGGCGCCCGCAGAAAAATTTCCAAGGGGGGGGGCAAAATTGTTGAACCTTAATGGAAGGTCTAGGAGCGCCCCCCCCCCCACGGGGGGAAAATAGATTTTTTTTTTTTTTCATCCAAATGGTGTACAATTACTAAGCCATGGTAGGTGTATCAAATAATAGTTATAATTTTGACGTGTTTGATATAATGGATAAAGGGATAGCAGACGAAAATGATATCAAGGAAAATGTTTAATTCTACTATTCCTTGTAAAAAATGAATTAAAATTACAAAATAAACAAATAATGAAGTTTGTTATCTATTACTCCTTTGATTAACATTGCATTTCCTTTTTTCCTTTCATTTTTTATCAAGAAATGTTGACTTTTTTGAATTCCAGGGGGGGGGGACAAGTGCCCCCTCTTGCCCCCCGCTGCGGGCGCCCATGGTTAAATAGGCGGTAAATTTTCATGAAAAAAAAAAAAAAAAAAAAAAAACAGAGCGAGACAAAACTTACCGGTGACATAGGCAGCTTTATTATGACTATTTCTTTTAGACGACGATAATCTTCTCTTTGGTGCTACGGGGTGTTTCTCATTCTCATTCTCATTCTCGGTCGTCGAGGGTGATCGCGCAAGCAATTGCGGGGGTGGAGCGGGCGGCGGGCTCTTCTCGGAGATGCACATGCTGTAGTCTCTCGTCAGAGACTCTTTCTCGAACCTTTCGATCTCGAGTAGCTTCGAGTCCTTCGACAGCTCATTATTGTTCTCGGCGTAGATCTCTCTCTCGCGGAAATCCGACGGCGGAGGCTGCGATTTGATGTCGAGGAAATTCGGCAGGGATCCACTCAGCTTGTACCTTTCTTGACGGGTGATCCGGGCTGGGGTGAAGAATTTGCCCGGTCTCAGATGCTTCGGCTTGTAGAGGCTGGTGCTCGATCTTGAGCGACGGTCCTTCAGTCCTTTGCTGATGTTCGTCCCCATCTCGTCATCCTCCTCCTTTTCCTTTTCCTCTTCCTCTTTCTCTACCTCCTCTTCGCGATCACTCACTGGCTCCTTCTCTCCTTCTACGTTAAGATACTGATCTGTGATTGGTGTTGATGTACCGCAGGCTGTGGTATCGAGCCTGTTCTCCGCGCCGAAATCCGCGAACGGATCTTCTTCATCTGGAATCAGACAAAATAAAACGTTCATCATTATTAACCCTACAAAAGCAAATTTTAGCGATCGAATATCGTTCACCATCGTATGATATTCGATGAATTTTGCAATTCATTTTTATGATATTCGATTGTTTAGTTGGTCTCACCGGAGACCGTTGAATTCCAACAATGGGTCTGTTGCGTACATCATCGCTACATCAATATAACTCATTGTTGCTAACGTAAAATTCGGCGGAAATAACGATGCACACATTAAAAAATTTCAAAATCCACTCATTAACTCAGAAAATACCTTCCATTTCAAAAAGCCCGCGCTACACTAGACACTATATCACCCACTTATAACTACAAAGATGGAACCATCTCGTTTATGTAAACATGAACAGAACTTACACACATTGGAATGTTTCGTTTAGATGCGTCCATTTCTTACATTATTTTGTAATCTTTGATAAACCGAAAAGACCAGACACCAAATGCGGCCAATAATTCATGTATTTAGAAGGGAATTCTATCATTTTGTAGTTACGATGTTGTTTACTTATGCACGGTGGTTCTGTCTATGTAGTAGTATACCGGTGCAATAGTGTCTAGTATAGCGCGGGGTTGTTTGAAATTGAAGTGATTTCCTGAGTTAATGAGGGGATTCATGAGCTGCATGAGCTGCATGCAGTAGAACTAGTAAAGGCTAAAGTTCTTTACATGGCTAATGAAAGAGGGGTGGAGTCAACGCTTTTCCGATAGTTGTTGCCGTCGATGTAAACGAATTGCAATTCAACGAAATAAAATACATTTAGTGTCTCAACGTAAAGGGTTTCTTGTTAGTCTCCCTTAACTACCTTACCACTTTAAAAAAAAAAAAAAAAAAAAAAAAAAAAAAAAAAAAAAAAAAAAAAAAAATTATGCTGACTTAAAAAAGAATGTTTCTACCTTGATTGTAAATATCTTGTAAACACAACTTCAATTTGCGTCAAATGCACCTTCAATTTTATCATTGAATGAAAGTAAACTGCGGAGACTCGTAAGGTTGCAAGCAACATGGTCGAGAGCGGGGGGGGATGTGGAATTGAGGGATGAGGTTTCAAAGGCAAATAATGAATTTAACAGCATGTTTTATCTCACAACTCAGGACATCGTGATAAGGGCTTTCAGGATATGAAAATTTCATGTTTTTCGTCTTTGACAGCAAAAAACCATGTTTGACTCATTTGAAGCTGCATCTAATTCCAAATTCACTGAAAATAAAAAGTTCTGGCTCTACCGAATATATGCTTCGGGAAGTTGAAGGAGGCATATCCGAAGCAAAGTTCCGTGACTAGCGGGTTTTTCCGTCGGTAGTAGCGAGCCACATGCTCTAGCAGTCCCGAACGTCTTGCTTCGGCATAACCTAGGTGTACTCGGAGCACAGTTCTTTCAGTGTTGACCCAAGTTCTTTGCGGTATCTTACCATTTATTTTTCTTACCGGTTTCGGCACCTGTGCCTTGACCCAAGCCCCCCCCCCCCCCACCAATAATGGATACGACCCAAACATTATTTATACATTTTAAGGTGACTATATTTTAAGAGGCTTTTCTAAAAATGTGGTTGTGCTGGTTGCATACCTGCCCCTTAAGTTGCTATTGCGAACAAGCCTAGATATGTGTCGCATCTGTGAACCCTACGACTTAAATCAAATTGCTCCAAACATCTTGATATTTGGCTTAAATTGACATTTTTGAAAACTTCATTTTTCACGAATATTCAATAGTATTATTAAAAGGCTGAAATAAAAACTGAAGTTTTAGATTCAGCAGGATTTTTAGCATAAAAAGTTTAAAAAACGGAGGCAAACTTAGGTGCGGGAAGAAATCGCACTTTAACACTTTTCGTCGCAAAATGTTGATTTCTTGACTTCCAGTTTTAAAGAACATTTAATAACATTTCGACCAAAACAAAGACTATTAGGATATTAGGATATTAGGATTATATATATGGAATATATTAGGATTTTAAGGGTTTTCTCCATCATAAGAAGATTGGGTGAAAAAGATCAAAATTCTTAAGATAAATTGTATCTTACCCCGCCTTACATTGAAAAGTGTGATTTTTAATTTTGAATTTTTGCTGGTAAAAAAAAATGTGTTGAGAAAAATGCTTTATTTCGATCCAATGAGCGTCGTGCCTTTGTGCTAACCTCTCGGCACACTAACTACCGAGGGCAGTTTTTATGAAGTCATACGAAGTGAAGTGGGTGAAGTCAATAGCGCACCGAGAGTTTCTTCATCTCTCTCTTTTCTCCAGTAAAAAAAACGTATTTTAGACAAGGATGGACAAGGGGATAAACCCCCTCTTTCTGCCCTTCTCATACATTCAAATGGGAAATGAGAAAGAGATGGAAGAGATCCTGGTTGCGCCAGTAGGTGAAGTACATGTTAATAAAAGTCCGAGTTATTGCGCGACTTGTTGATAATGGGTGATAATCAAATTTAAGCTATAGAAACGTCATACAGTTCCGCCCTGGTGTGTGGTGGACAGGTGCGGTGGTGAAGTTGGACTATACCAGCAGTGTTGCCAGATTGGGGTGAAAAAAACCGTATGTTTTACATTGATTTAAATGGGGGAGTGGGGGACGATACGGCTTTTTACCCTCGATCTGGCAACACTGTGTACCGCAGTCTCTCTGGATTAGCGGCGATCTGGCCACGACCGGGATACCGCGATAGTGAAATTATTTCGCTCTTCATTGCCCTCTCTGGGCTGCAACTACAACATACATGGTCCAATACCGCACGATAGAATAACAATTCAGACTTTTTGGATATTGGTTACCAAGGTTAGGGACCTAATGATTTCGCTTTGCAACACTGAAAAAAATCAATTGTTAACGCAACAATTCAAAATTTGCTGATTTAACAAAAATTGAAAGTTGCTAAATCAATCAGGGTTTTCTGTTAAGTTAACATTTTATTTGTTGAGTTTACAAAAATAGTTGTTAAATCAACCACATAATGGTGTTCTTTTAACAAAAATAGACATTGATTTTAAATATAGTAAAAAAAACAAAAAAAAAAACACAGAACTTAACCCAATTAGTTGATCTGACAATTCAGCTTGTTATATCAGCAAAATAAATTAAAAACCAATAATTTTTTTATGAGGCTTGTCCACGTAAGAAATAACGTGCCGTATCGTTTTAACTATAAGTAACGTAAATATTTTACCGAATGAATTTTAGAAAATGCCGCTGAGTTGCCAATATTTATCAAAAATTGTTTATTATCTTGATGTTCTGTAAAAATAAATTTCGCGTCCCTTTCAAAATTTACTCTCCTTTCTATTTCTTGGATCTTTTTCATGATTTTTCCATAAACTATTGGGCTCTGGGGGGGGGGGGATTGATCCCCCTGACCCCCCCCCCCCCTAAATACGCCACTGGGTGTCTCGTTGGTTTTTATACTTCCAAAAATTGTATGTCTCTATTTACTAAAAAAAAATCTTACGTATTAAACTACGGTTTAAAAGGAAATGGTCATATATTGCTAATAAAATTTTAATCCTTGCTCTATCTTATTATAATCCACAATTACCTCGATTACATTTATTTTCACTGACAAAAATTTACTCAAATAATAAATATAACTACATTAGTTGTAAATAAAGATTTTCATAAAAATCAACATTTTTCCAGTTTATACACTATAATTCGTAATCATTTATTTGATATATAACTTCACAACGCAGTGCACGCCCCAGCCATATGATTATCGAATATTCGTGAAAAATGAAATGTCAAAATATCATTTGTAAACTCTAGGAGTAATTCCATTGTTTCAATATAATACACTCCCGTCGGTACTTTCTTTTTTGAGAACAGTAAAACTTGACTTCTATTATAGCTAGAGACTTTGGGGTTCTGTACGAAATGCTAAGGATCTAACTTTCCTCCATTTAATGTATGTTTTCTTTCTTATCTTTGATAGGAATGTATCGAAATTTTTTTGAGGTCAGAGATAAAAATTGCGAATAAGTTACGCTTTTTCAGAAAATATTTTGAAAATAAACCTGTTTAGATAAGAAATGTCTTTGCCAGCTGTTCAGGGGCGGATTTACATCTCTTGAAGCCCTACGCAACCTTGAATTTGAGGCCCCCTAGCAGCAGGATAGGGGGTCTGGAACATTTTTCCCCATGAAAGAGAGGGAATAGGAGGCCTCCACCTTGTAAGCGATTGAAAAGCACCACCATATTGACAGACCTGCTCGTTAGTCTGTTTTCCCATCTAACCATACATTGCCGCGGTGCCCTCTGAACGAACGAAGGAGACTTTTCAGAGCCCTGCGCTTTGTCGGCGATTAAAAGCCCACCAACATGACAGATCAGCTCGAAAGTATGTTTTTCCATTTAAAATTACCCTGGCGGTGCCTCGGAAGAGCAGAGGGGACGTTTTGAGAGCCCTGCGACTTGTCAGCGATTAAGAGCCCACCAAAATGACAGATCTGGTCGTAAGTCTGTTTTCCCATTTAAAATTACACTGGCGGTGCCCCGGAAGAGCAGAGGGGACGTTTTAAGAGCCCTGCGCCTTGCATGTCAGCGATTTAAAGCCCACCAAAATGAGAGATCTGCTCGTAAGTCTGTTTTCCCATTTAAAATTACACTGGCGGTGCCCCGGAAGAGCAGAGGGGACATTTTGAGAGCCCTGCGCCTTGTCAGCGATTAAGAGCCCACCAAAATGACAGATCTGGTCGTAAGTCTGTTTTCCCATTTAAAATTACACTGGCGGTGCCCCGGAAGAGCAGAGGGGACATTTTGAGAGCCCTGCGCCTTGTCAGCGATTTAAAGCCCACCAAAATGAGAGATCTGGTCGTAAGTCTGTTTTCCCATTTAAAATTACACTGGCGGTGCCCCGGAAGAGCAGAGGGGACGTTTTAAGAGCCCTGCGCCTTGCATGTCAGCGATTTAAAGCCCACCAAAATGAGAGATCTGCTCGTAAGTCTGTTTTCCCATTTAAAATTACACTGGCGGTGCCCCGGAAAGGCAGAGGGGACGTTTTGAGAGCCCTGCGCCTTGTCAGCGATTAAGAGCCCACCAAAATGACAGATCTGCTCGTAAGTCTGTTTTCCCATTTAATATTACACTGGCGGTGACCCGGAAGAGCAGAGGGGACGTTTTAAGAGCCCTGCGCCTTGTCAGCGATTTAAAGCCCACCAAAATAACAGATCTGCTCGTAAGTCTGTTTTCCCATTTAAAATTACACTGGCGGTGCCCCGGAAGAGCAGAGGGGACATTTTGAGAGCCCTGCGCCTTGTCAGCGATTTAAAGCCTACCAAAATGACAGATCTGCTCGTAAGTCTGTTTTCCCATTTAAAATTACACTCGCGGTGCCCCGGAAGAGCAGAAGGGACATTTTGAGAGCCCTGCGCCTTGTCAGCGATTTAAAGCCTACCAAAATGACAGATCTGCTCGTAAGTCTGTTTTCCCATTTAAAATTACACTGGCGGTGCCCCGGAAAGGCAGAGGGGACGTTTTGAGAGCCCTGCGCCTTGTCAGCGATTAAGAGCCCACCAAAATGACAGATCTGCTCGTAAGTCTGTTTTCCCATTTAATATTACACTGGCGGTGACCCGGAAGAGCAGAGGGGACGTTTTAAGAGCCCTGCGCCTTGTCAGCGATTTAAAGCCCACCAAAATAACAGATCTGCTCGTAAGTCTGTTTTCCCATTTAAAATTACACTGGCGGTGCCCCGGAAGAGCAGAGGGGACATTTTGAGAGCCCTGCGCCTTGTCAGCGATTTAAAGCCCACCAAAATGACAGATCTGCTCGTAAGTCTGTTTTCCCATTTAAAATTACACTGGCGGTGCCCCGGAAGAGCAGAGGGGACATTTTGAGAGCCCTGCGCCTTGTCAGCGATTTAAAGCCTACCAAAATGACAGATCTGCTCGTAAGTCTGTTTTCCCATTTAAAATTACACTCGCGGTGCCCCGGAAGAGCGGAGGGGACGTTTTAAGAGCCCTGGGACCTGTCAGCGATTTAAAGCCTACCAAAATGACAGATCTGCTCGTAAGTCTGTTTTCCCATTTAAAATTACACTCGCGGTGCCCCGGAAGAGCGGAGGGGACGTTTTAAGAGCCCTGGGACCTGTCAGCGATTTAAAGCCTACCAAAATGACAGATCTGCTCGTAAGTCTGTTTTCCCATTTAAAATTACACTGGCGGTGCCCCGGAAGAGCAGAGGGGACATTTTGAGAGCCCTGCGCCTTGTCAGCGATTTAAAGCCTACCAAAATGACAGATCTGCTCGTAAGTCTGTTTTCCCATTTAAAATTACACTCGCGGTGCCCCGGAAGAGCGGAGGGGACGTTTTAAGAGCCCTGGGACCTGTCAGCGATTTAAAGCCCACCAAAAAGACAGATCTGCTCGTAAGCCTGTTTTCCCACTTAAAATTACACTGGCGCACGGTGGGGCGAAATAGGAAAAGGTCGGACATGCGTTCGGTCATTCTTCATCCCTCGAGTATTCCCATCGTTTGAAAAGACATTCATCGACCAAATGAGTCTGAGCCACGTATATTCTATAGATTTCGATTATGATCATATAATTTTACCCTCAACAACGAAATATCGCAGTCTAGTGGCTTTATTGCGATAAATTTTGTACAGATTGTGAAGATGAGTTTGAGATCAGATAAAAGTAATCTTTTCATGATCAGTGGCGAAGCGTGCAACCTGGCAACAATGTATTTCGTCCATTTAAACCCATGAAAATTATCGAATTCAGGGGTGTTCGCCGCTCAATCGATCCTTTTCATGGGTTCAAATGGCCGAAATACAATGTTGCCAGATTGCACGCTTCGCCACTGTTTATGATCAAGTCTTTTATCCGGTAAAATAAAATCATTAGGATGGGAAACCTTTTGAAATTTAAGAAAACCTTTATTCCCAAAGGAATCTAGAGAAAAAAATACATTTAACAATAGAGCAAGGGAAAGTACAATTCTGTTACAGAAAGTGTTTTCTGAAAGTAGAACTATGTTGGCCGTATGTCTGAATCTTCCCTCTTCTTCCTCCTCATCTGTCTCTTCTTCTTCTCCTTCTTCCTCTTCCTCGTCTTCTTCTTCCTCTTCTTCGCCCTCCTCCTCCTGTTCTTCTTCGTCAAGGAGCCCTGCAATCCCACTGTCATTAAAGATGTTGTTAGCCGTCTTTTTTGTCTATCCGTCACGCCTTTGAAATGATCGACACTGCCACTGGAGGTAGATTGCTGTGGTTTGACTGTTTCGGCACTTATATCCGATTCCAAATCAAAAGATACGGTTCCATTAAACCACGACTCGTTTTGTTTAATAAAAACACTATGGCTACGAGCCGCACTCTGCCATTTTTGATTTAAATTAGAAGAGAAACGCGAGCAATTCTTTCTTGATTCCTCATTATTTAAGATACTATGATTTTTTGTCAGTAATTCAATCAAAGCTCCACTATCACCAATATTCACTCCTCCCTCGCGGATAAGTTCGTATAAACTGCGGTATGAGAAAGTTTTATGAGACATTATCACCAACAATAAATGAAATTAAACACACAAAAAAAACCCACAAAAAGCCGAATACATTACTAATTGATTGAACCGTGTATCGAATTAATATGTGTACCTCAAACACCGGTTGACAACTAACCAGTGTAAATGTTCACAATTAAAATGTAAACACACAAAAAGTATCCCAAATCTTACCTTCAGTCTCGAAATCTGATGTAAACACTAATATCTTCATTAGATAAAAGTGATGAGTATCAACCGTTTGACCGCTACTCTGCTGCAGTGCGGATATTGATAAGGTTCGGAAGCGCGCGCTGCGAGGTAGACTTCGCCTTCGGAAAAGTCACCGTACTCCCAAGTTTGCAGTTTTTTGCAGCTAAAATTTTTTCAGCTTTCATCTTGAGGGTTCTAGGAAGATTGCTCATCAAAAATTTTTAGGGGGCAATAGAGGGTACCTAATTAAAAGTCTAGCCAAACTTTAATTTTCGCATTTTTTGAGGTGGGCTCATTTGGACGGCTATTACCTTACGGTATAACCATGAAATTTTAAATGTAACCTGTGAAAAATAATCAGCAGAATACAGAGAACACATATCTTCCATTGAATTTTGTTTGCATAGTTTATAAAGTACTATATCGATGCAGACAAATGTTCGAAAAGTTAGATAGAATTCACGGAGTATGGTAAAATCCCAATTTTGAGGGGCTGTAGCGGGGAAAAAAATTTGAAAGGGGGGGGAGTGCATACCTATAAAATATGATCCAAAAGGAACATTTTCCTGTAAAAAAAATTGCGATAACTCGAAATCGTCCATGTCCGACTTTTTCCTATTTCGCCCCACCGTGTGGCGGTGCCCCGGAAGAGCAGAGGGGACATTTTGAGAGCCCTGCGCCTTGTCAGCGATTAAAAGCCCACCAAAATGACAGATCTGCTCGTAAGTCTGTTTTTCCGTTTAAAATTACACTGCTGGTGCCCCGGAAGAGCAGAGGGGACGTTTTAAGAGCCCTGCGCCTTGTCAGCGATTTAAAGCCCACCAAAATGACAGATCTGCTCGTAAGTCTGTTTTCCCATTTAAAATTACACTGGCGGTGCCCCGGAAGGGCAGAGGGGACGTTTTGAGAGCCCTGCGCCTTGTCAGCGATTAAGAGCCCACCAAAATGACAGATCTGCTCGTAAGTCTGTTTTCCCATTTAAAATTACACTCGCGGTGCCCCGGAAGAGCAGAGGGGACGTTTTAAGAGCCCTGGGACTTGTCAGCGATTTAAAGCCCACCAAAATGACAGATGTGCTCGTAAGCCTGTTTTCCCATTTAAAATTACACTGGCGGTGCCCCGGAAGAGCAGAGGGGACATTTTGAGAGCCCTGCGCCTTGTCAGCGATTTAAACACCACTAAAATGACAGATCTGCTCGTAAGTCTGTTTTCCCATTTAAAATTACACTGGCGGTGCCCCGGAAGAGCAGAGGGGACATTTTGAGAGCCCTGCGCCTTGTCAGCGATTAAAAGCCCACCAAAATGACAGATCTGCTCGTAAGTCTGTTTTTCCGTTTAAAATTACACTGCTGGTGCCCCGGAAGAGCAGAGGGGACATTTTAAGAGCCCTGCGACTTGTCAGCGAGTAAGAGCCCACCAAAATGACAGATCTGCTCGTAAGCCTGTTTTCCCATTTAAAATTACACTGGCGGTGCTCCGGAAGAGCAGAGGGGACATTTTGAGATCCCTGCGCCTTGTCAGCGATTAAGAGCCCACCAAAATGACAGATCTGCTCGTAAGTCTGTTTTCCCATTTAAAATTACACTGGCGGTGCCCCGGAAGAGCAGAGGGGACATTTTGAGAGCCCTGCGCCTTGTCAGCGATTTAAACACCACTAAAATGACAGATCTGCTCGTAAGCCTGTTTTTCCGTTTAAAATTACACTGCTGGTGCCCCGGAAGAGCAGAGGGGACATTTTGAGATCCCTGCGCCTTGTCAGCGATTAAAAGCCCATCAAAATGACAGATCTGCTCGTAAGCCTGTTTTCCCATTTAAAATTACACTGGCGGTGCCCCGGAAGAGCAGAGGGGACATTTTGAGAGCCCTGCGCCTTGTCAGCGATTTAAACACCACCAAAATGACAGATCTGCTCGTAAGTCTGTTTTCCCATTTAAAATTACACTGGCGGTGCCCCGGAAGAGCAGAGGGGATTTTTTGAGAGCCCTGCGCCTTGTCAGCGATTTAAAGCCCACCAAAATGACAGATCTGCTCTTAAGTCTGTTTTCCCACTTAAAATTACACTGGCGGTGCCCCGGAAGAGCAGAGGGGATTTTTTGAGAGCCCTGCGACTTGTCAGCGATTAAGAGCCCACCAAAATGACAGATCTGCTCGTAAGTCTGTTTTCCATTTAGGGAAATTTTACCCCAGAAAGAGGGGGGAATAGAATGAAGATTTTTTCAGGAGGGAGTGGGGGTGGACCCCCAAACCCAATAAGGCGGCACAGGCACTCCCTACCACCATCTTGAAAATGTCGAATAGCAACTCTATAATAATTGAAATTTAATGGTCTTCCGAATGATATTCTATACACGATAGGGATTGCCATTTGAAAATGTCGATATATAGCCTTCGCATGTGCCCCTACTGAGAGTGGGGACGAGGGGGGGGTCACCAAACCCACCTTTACATTATTGAAACAACGTAGTGCCCAAAATAAATGCATTTGGAGAATATTGTGTTTCCAGATGTGCTTTATCGGCGTAATGCGTCTAAAATCGACACATTTTCAAATATTGTCAAAGTCAAGTTAACAAGTATGATGTTTACGAGTTCCAGTCGGCAGTCGGCTCATCGGTGTGATCAGACTCAAAATCCAGAAAGAGAACCATTTTACATTGTAGGTTCATACATGCCTGGGAATAGTTCAGAAATTGCAAACTTTTGCACTTTCAAGATTCTAGTGAGTGTTCCTGGCGCGGCGAGAGAAACTGCAAAAAATTAGAAAATTTTACTCACTCATGAAAGAATAATTACAGACGAGCCAGAGTATTCATACACGCACCAGGCCTCATTTAGTAAAATCATCGGTTTGAACGCAAGAGTCTATATGCAAAGTTTTTTTTTATTATTATTATTTTTTCTAAGTAGAGAACAAAAATAAAACTTTTAAAAAAATACGCACTCGAGGAAAAACTGTTGATCCTCTTTTCTGCAAAAGTTTCCGCTACTTTTCGCGGCGCTGCAAGATTGACATTCTAAACCACCGTTACTCGCTTACCGAAAACTTATTTACAACACGAGTATACTCGCGTGCGGGGGTAATTTTTTCCTTCAAAGTTCTTTTACTATCCATCTTCTAAAAAAAAAAAAAAAAAAAAAAAAAAAAAAAATAATCGAGAATGGTGTTAGGGTGTAGAAAGCTCTTTTAAAGCGCGTAAGTAACATTTTATTATAAATGGATTGAAGGAAAAAAATTACAATAATACTCTTTCCTCCGTTCGTAATTTGGTCCGAAAACCCCGGAAAAATGTAACTTTTGTCAGATTTTTCGCCAACTAGAGTGCACAACTCTTTCAGGGCATCATATTATATAAAAATCTAATAACAAGAATTTAACTTGAACTTTTCTCGAATTATTTCTTTAGCTATAGTCAATTCTTTTTTTATAAAATCAATTTAATTTCTCTTTTACTCTATGGTATATGTATGAATCACTTTTCACTTTTCTTACGGTAGAAAAAACTAAAATTAGATGGGACTTTCTCTATTGTGACTCGTCATGCACACGACAGCAACAGCCATATTAGATTTTAGTTTATGTGTTTTTGTTGAGTTTGTGAGTCAATTTTTGAACGTTCTGAAGCTCTAGCCTACGTTACTTTCAAGTAATTTCATATTTTCACACCAGAGTTTACCTTCTTTCAATGCTGCCCCTAGTAAAAGTTTTTCATTGGTGACCAATAATACTGTGACCAATGAATTTTTCATCCAGTGACCAATGAATTTTTCATTGGTCACTGGAGAGTTGGAACCGTTTTATTGGTCACCAATGAAAAACTTTTATGTAGACCCGCGGTAAAATGACGAATCAAAGGCCTCGGTGGCCTCTGACTCACTTCAAAACGGATCTTAATGAAGAGGAGAGAAATCTGCTAAGTAATTAATTCGATATAATTAACACTTTTGCGACCAGGTCAATAGGAAGACACATCAATGTTCTCTCTCTCAAATTAAGTGGGTAGTAAAATATTCCTACACCGCGGTGCTGATTTTGCATATACAGTTGATTGAAGGGGCTTGAGAAAACATTCATTTTCAAATATTAACAATTTGAAGTCGCAATGGGGCTTATTACGTAATAATGAAACAATAATTGAGCATGAATATATAATGTATTTATTTAATATAATGGGGCTCTTGCAAACTTTTGCAGTGAGCGAATGAATAGTGCATTCTGATGTAAAAACCACCAAAAACCATGAAAATCACACTGAGAAACTCTAAAATTCAGTAATAAACCTACATAACTACTTTAATGGCAAGATCGTAATGGCGGTTTAACGCAGGTATCATGGGAGATTCCTGTCTATTATGTCACTTTCTCTACGGAAACACAGAGATATGTCTTAATTTAGTCAGGAATCTCCCATGATACCTGCGTCGAAACGCCACTTAGCTCGATTCTGTGAGTGAATTACGTGATTTTTTAATGCACTCATCTTCAATTTTTACAGGTTTTTATGCAAGAATCAAATCTTCAATCCCGATTAGCAAAAAATTACAAGAGCCCCATTGCGTGTGGCTTCGACCATTCAGATAACTTATGCACGGTCACATGATCGTGCGTAAGTTACGCTCGGGACCGAACATTATTTGGTCCCAGCTCGCAATAAGCTTTCCATGTTATGGAAGTGAGGTAAGTCTCTAATGGGTTCATTTTTGCTCGGTCCAACAGCCGCCAACTATGGGTCTGTTGCAAACTTTTGCTACAACAATTAAGAGAGTTTAATCTAATGTAAAATCGCCTGAAAAGTCTATTGGTGGCATCAGAAAGTCATAAAATGCAATAATAAACTCACAAGGGGCGTTGAATGAAATCCAAGATGGCGGAGAAATATCGAGCAATTTGTATGCATGCACCACGAACATCCAAGGATGGCCAACTTTGACAACCTCACTGGAGGTAGAGGTTATGTGTTTGTTTACATTGTTATTGGTTGTGATCGATATTGTGAGGTTGGCCATCCTTGGAGGTTCGTGGTACATGCATACAAATTGCTCGATATTTCTCCGCCATCTTGGATTTCATTAAACGCCTCTTGTAAGTTTATAATTGCATTTTATGACTATCTGATGTCATCAATGGACTTTTCAGGCGATTTTACATTAGATTAATCTCTCTTAATCGGTGTAGCAAAAGTTTGCAACAGACCCATTGCGTGGTACACGTAAAACATTCCTCCGATCAAAATCGACTAGCTATATAGTTTCGATTCAAACTAGTACAGGTGAATAATTCTGAATTATTTGATCAGAAACGGGTTTTCTGCCAAAAAACGCAAATTTTTTAAAATCACGAAAAAAACCTGACCTTAGTAGTTTAGGCGACTCCAATGGCATGTTGTGTTACGACGAGTCCCAACCAAATTTGAGCTAAGGATTTAAGGAAAGGTACACCTGTCGGAAGGTTTGCGCTAGGTCTCTGAAGTCTATCTGATATTCAAGAATAACAAAAACTTTCGGAGTTTTGACCGACAATTTAAAGTTCTCGAGTTATGTCTCGTGTCCCACTAGAAAAACGCGGTCGGGGGGGGGGCGTGGGAGGGTAGAGTCCCTATATGTAGAGAGTTAAGACAAGAGGGTAGTCAACTTCTGATTGATCGATGAGTTCTAGGCTCTACGGATGCCGCCATTGGATGCGATTTTGCGCTTTTGTTTACAATTGCAGTTGTTTACCAACGGTATTTTGAGGATAAAGAGTTAATTTTCGACGAATCTGTTAATTTTAATCATGATACGCCTCAAGAATGCCTATAAATCCAAAAAGAATCTTTCAAAGCGTAAATAAATGTCGATCCACAAAAGCAGTAAAAGATTACATCGTTAGAAACTCAGCGGTTTTGTAATCTTTGCAGTGAACGAAAACACAACAACGGCCCTCAGAATGTAAACAAATGTGCAAAATCGCATCCAGTGGCGGGCGCCCATGGTTTCACTTGTCTTAACTCTCTACGTATAGGGACTCTATGGGAGGGGGGAGAGAAAAGTTGTGAAATGAGCAGATTTCAGAAAACACAGATTGAAGACACAAAAATCCTGCACCTGAAATTTCGAAATCCGTTTATAGCGGACGGACGCCACAGACGTTCGTCGTTCACCCATACATTTCTCGTGCGTTAAAACTTCTCTGTCTCACTGAATGAGCATCACAAGTTTCAACTAAAAGAAACCGTGGCAGAGGGTAGCGATTCTCGAGCATCGAGGGGACACGGTGATGTGTCGTAAGAGGGGGGGGGGAGAATGACTTGATAAAATGAAAATGATTCTCGCGCCTGGCCTGAAGGAGAATTGGCAAAATTGCAATGTTTGGTGGGGGGAGGGGGGAGCAGAGCCAGAGTCGCGACTGATTCAACAGCGTCCCGTCGCGTCGTCCACTCACTCGCTGGAGGAGGTTGAAAAAGAAGAGAAAAAGAAAAACGCTCCACTGGTGAGGATAGGCAGCCGAGCTCGACAACACGAGGGTCGACGACGTTACACGAAGAAGTTGGATGGTGCGGGAGGGCTGGCCGGCCGGCCGCGGCGGGTGTAGCAAAGCAGGGTGAGGGTATGAAGGGGGGAAAAGGCGGTGGTTTGGGAGGAGCAGCAGCGTTGACGCGACATGTGGAAAACAAGGGAAGCGAGCAAGAACCGGCGAAGCGTTATTAGCGCGGAAAATATACGATTTGGCAACATAGTAGTGCCGCCGCCGCGCCGCGGTCGCGTCAAGCCGAGCCGGGCAGCTGGCGTGTTGAAGCGAGTAGTAGTGCCGAGTAGCGAGTTGGCGTGCCGTGCGAGAGTGTGAATGCCGCGTCGCGTCTCACAACCGCCAAGCCAACCGCGCGCCGACTGCCGAGCGAGGAGAAGCAACTAGCAAGAGCAAGCGAGCAAGCCGCCGAGGCCCGGTCGGCCCAAGCGCAGGCAGCAGAGGCCCCTCTAGTCTGAGCCAGACGCTTCTCTCGCTTACATGTGATGTGACTCGTCTCGCCCCGCGGCCGCTGGCTCGAAAACAAAACAAAGCTCTCGCATCACAGAACAAAATCGCGAAAACCCTTTTTTATCCAAAAATTTTGCACCAAGTTCTATTAAACAACCGTTTCAATGCGTGATAGTATCGGTGGAGGAGGAGGCGGTGGCAACCAGCAAAGCCAACGTGAAATGATCAACTGCGAAAGGTTGATCGGCGAAGTGTACAAGCGCGAACCCTTATGGAATAGCTACAACGTTTTGCATAGGAGTGCCGTGGCAACCAACACGCTTTGGGGTGAAGTGGCTGAAATACTCGGCGTTGATTGTGAGTAAAATTTTTTGTTTTCGATTCCTCTACCAAAAAAAAATTTCCTTTCTTCATTCAATTTTCTTTGTCATACACACTCGAGTGTCTCTCCCTTGTGTCCATGCGTGCCGTGGATATACGAGTATTTCGTACGCTGAACGCTCGGCTCTTCTCGCCACTCTATACTCGATCCTCTGGCGTCTGGCGTCGCCTCATCAAGCCGAACGCTGAGCCGAGCAGAGCCGAGCCCAGCGCAGCGTTCTGTTCTGCGTATGTCTCATGCTACGCTCTTGTCTCCTCAGTCTAGCCGCTTCGCTTCTCCCGCCGTTTCTCCCCCACCCATCCACCGTGCACCGATCCCCCCCCTACCCTTCCCGCCCCACCACTCCCCACCTCTCCCGCTCCAGCCCTCCCACCATCACACGCTCTCCGCGTGCCTCTCCCTACCTGTTTTCAAGGCCGGGAAGAGAGCCCAACAGTCAACATTTCGCCGCACACTGACCCACCCCGACTATTACAAGTGGCTGTCGGCTGTTGCTCTCTTTCGTTCGCCTCAGGGGCTTAAACCTTTATCGTTTTGACACGAAAAATTTGCATTCTCTTACGCCAAAGCACACACTTATGAGTCTCCGAGTAATTCAAGGTTACCTGTGCAGCACTTAGGTCTAATACGCTCATCTTAACGTGAACACGAAAAAAAAAAAAAAAAACATATATATATCGAATTATGAAAAACGTGTTGAACTCCACGTGGTTTTCCAAGGTTATATATTTCTCGAGACATGACTTTCACAACTTTTGCTTTTTAATACGAAACGTAGAGGGTCGGAATTCGAAGCAGCCAGCGAGGGAAGAAAGCTCCCCCCTGTACCCGGCTTTTCGCGATTTGCCTAGTACATACATACGGGGAAAGGACTCAAAATCAGTACAAGCAGGTCTTCCCAGCCACAAACTTGAAGTTTAGGCAAACATTGCATTCAACTTATTCTGCATTCTTGTTCTTGCGTTGTTCTGGAACTCTTCCATAGTGGAAGTTTCGCGTTTATTTCCACAATAATTCAAAAGTCTTGTACCAGCCAACATCAAAAGTTTACAATAAGAAAATCTAAGTCGTTTTAATTAATTCCTCTTCATAGTATGTTGAAGGTGGTTCAAGTTTTACATCTTCTTAAATAGCTATTTAAATAAATAAGGAAATCAACAAGTTTAAAAAAAAAAAATTAAAAAAAAAAAAAAAAAAAAAAAAAAAAAAAAAAAATAAATAATAATTATAATAACTGTGACCAATTACGTATTGTTAAGAAAGTATTACTATAGTATATTAACAATAATTATCATCGAAACGAACCAAACCCAATAATGTTATAGATCAGATGCTACGCAGATTCCTTTGTCCGACGGTTCACCCACAATCAGTTATACCAAACAATCAACACGAACTAGTTTCATATCGCAGGAAAATGAGAATACTATTTTCGCCGTGAATGCCGGTCTCATTATTCTCAGGGGTGCCATTTCATGGGGGGGGGGCAAGCAAGGCCCTCCAAAAATTTGGATGCCTCTTTTTTTTTTTTTTTTTTTTTTTTGGCTGTGCATCTTCTAAAAAATCTCTTCGACTTGACTCTCTTGAATCGGACGGCGCCACCGATTATTGTTGTGTTTTCACAAGTGTTGGAAAACTGAAGACAAATTTGTTTGGCCAGAATGTGAAGAATGAAGACAATTTTCCAAGAATTTTGATAACTGTGAAGTCAACTTTTCGAACATTATTTAACAACGTATCCGTGTTAAAAGGTGGTTAAAACAAGACGTCCAACCAACGTTCGGGCAAAGGTTGCACTTTTATGTTAAGGATTGAAAAGTTTCGGGTGTTTCTTTGTCTTGTTTTCGCTTTCTTTGGCGTCCGCCACTTTTCACGGCGACGGGGGACCAAAGTGCGTCGCTCAGCTGCGCGCCGCACAGTGTTCGGAGCGACCCGGATCTCTGGCAGAAACCTCAAATTTGAAAGCGGCTCTGAAGTTGGTTCAAAGGCCTTACCTACCTTCTAAAGGGTATAGAACATGCATGTTAGCCATATTTGATGAATTTGGAAGCCCCATACTTGCCCCCACAGACATGTGAAAGTACCGGTTTTGACGCGAATTTTGAGTCAACTTGGGTGGGTTTACACATAATTGTAAAAAAAAACAATAGTCTTTTACTCACATTCCAATTTAGACCTCTGTACTTCAATTAGGACATATGAACTTACTTTTAAGCCGTTTAAACATTTATTTCATGTTCATTATGAGGGGGGGCTGGACCCCTCAAAAATCGACTTTTCATCTGCATTTGTGCCCTTTTTGGAGGACGTTTAAAAAAATGCCCGGGATTGCCCGGCAAATCTAAGGCAAAGAACGTTCAGAAAAACATTTTTTCTGAACGATCCAACAATAATATCCTGCCCCAACTTGCCCCCCTTTCGCATTTTTGTGTTTAAAAGTGCCTCTGTGGCTTGTGGGGGACTTAGTCATTTTCACGATCGTGAGATGAGCCATGTTCGCATGACAATATCTTTTTTTCCCAGCATTGCCCCGGAGAAATATGGTTAGGAAAGTTCAAAAAAACATTTTTTCTGAACGATCCAACAATAATATCCTGCCCCAACTTGCCCCCCTTTCGTATTTTTTTGTTTAAAAGTGCCTCTGTGGCTTGTGGGGGACTTAGTCATTTTCACGATCGTGAGATGAGCCATGTTCGCATGACAATATCTTTTTTTCCCAGCATTGCCCCGGAGAAATATGGTTAGGAAAGTTCAAAAAAACATTTTTTCTGAACGATCCAACAATAATATCCTGCCCCAACTTGCCCCCCTTTCGCATTTTTGTGTTTAAAAGTGCCTCTGTGGCTTGTGGGGGACTTAGTCATTTTCACGATCGTGAGATGAGCCATGTTCGCATGACAATATCTTTTTTTCCCAGCATTGCCCCGGAGAAATATGGTTAGGAAAGTTCAAAAAAACATTTTTTCTGAACGATCCAACAATAATATCCTGCCCCAACTTGCCCCCCTTTCGCATTTTTGTGTTTAAAAGTGCCTCCGCGGCTTGTGTGGGACTTAGTCATTTTCACGATCGTGAGATGAGCCATGTTCGCATGACAATATCTTTTTTTCCCAGCATTGCCCCGGAGAAATATGGTTAGGAAAGTTCAAAAAAACATTTTTTCTGAACGATCCAACAATAATATCCTGCCCCAACTTGCCCCCCTTTCATATTTTTGTGTTTAAAAGTGCCTCCGCGGCTTGTGTGGGACTTAGTCATTTTCACGAAAATAAAAATAAAAAAATAATAAATGACATCTAAAGTTAAATCGGATATAAAAAATGAAATCTACGACCTAAAAAACCGCATAGTACCAAGTTTCAATGAAATGCGAGCATGCTAGAGGTTTCCGCCAAAGATCCGGGTTGCTCCGAACACTGTGCGCCGCTCCGTCATCGCCCGCCGTAGTCGCGTCGTGACGCGACGCGCTGACTTTTTTTTACGCATCCGTTTCATAACATAACCTCTCTCTCGCGTATATGCATTGCCTATCTCATCGTAACGTACTTACTCACAAAGCATCGCACGGCGCGGTAGCTCCTATACCTACTGTCGTTCAATGCAAAAATGCCATACGTGTTATGGGGTTCCATCAAAGATGCGGCGTTTTTGCTTTGTTCGGCGTTGTACGCGAAGCGTTCGCATTAACACAATCATTACCCGATCAAATTCGATTTTTATTTACCGTCATATTGTCCCAGTCATCTTTTTCAGTTACCTCCGTTTAGTTTCCAACGTTAATCTGTGACATTCATCTTATATAATAATTTCTTTGTATTAGCAGCCAGGTGTACCATCACTTTAGTATTGGAACGTGTACTACTTGCTCGCGAAAATATGACCTATTTTAATTAGATTCGTAGATAAATAATTATGCATTAATAAATCTCCAATACCCATATAACTTTACAGTGTGGAGGAGTTGTGGGCTAATACTTAAAACTTAATGTAATTTTAAGAACCATCATTATTATTATGTACTTATCTGTTTAGTTCTTTATTATTATTCTTCTTCTTCTTTTTCCTGACGTGTATTTCAAGCTAATGGCTCTTATGTACAAAATTAAATAAATAAATAAATAAATAAATAAATAAACTTTTCGTGGGACCGATGATGAGAAAACTCAACATCTATGCCCTGAAAGTTAGAAAAAAGTGAATAAATTGGTCGAGTATCATATTTTGCTCCCCTCATAAGTGACTTTTTCCAACCTCAAAAAAATGTTTGGATGCATGCCTTTGATTTTAAAACGCGGATCCAAAATGTTCATCCTCTTTAAATTAATATTTCGAAACATTATAGCCACAAGGACTTTCGGCAAAATTTATTCATACATTGTGGCTAAAGAAACAAAGTTAAAAATACAAAAAAAAAAAAAAAAAAAAAAACCCTCGGTAACTGTTGAAACAGCCTTTTTTGAAAACAAACAATTATTTTACTCCTGCTCAGTAGCGGGGCCGGGGGAGGAATGTCCAGACTGTTTGGGAACACTCCCCCCTCTAAATTTAAAGTATCATTTGAGGCAATTCTTTGCGATTTCTAGGGAATTTGGATAAGTTTTGAACTTCCGATCCCCTCGCTCGAAAAGTGTCAAGCTGAGCCACTGCTCCAAATTACTGTATGTTGTTAAAGAGTCTTTGAAATTATTACCCATTTAAAGCTGATGTTGTTTGTAGCCCTGAATGGTGGCTTTTTCAAAAAACCTTCGACTGTAATTTTTTCTGGTAATATATGGAATATGGCCGTGAGGGTGCTTGATTTTAAACATAAATAATTAGGGGTACGAAATTTCGGTGTGCTCTTGAAAATTTTTGGTTGAATCGAAAGTTATAGTCTTAAGTCGGTTGCAATTTGACTTTTATTTTTTTTTTGAAGATTTATCGTTGGATTCCTCCTCGGTGGAATCAACCGTGTATAAACACGCATAACAGCTAATGTCTGATATTTCGTTCATCGGTTGCTTACTGTTGATTTCTGTATTGTCATTCAGCTTATCTTATTTTACTGTTGGTTCATACAAGTTTAGCTACCACAAGCGCCGATTGTTTGATCAAATGTATCTGCAAATTAGAAAGCATTGATCGTAAACCGTTTCCTCAATTTGACAAATGACGCATAAAGTATAACGGAACCTTCAATATCTGTTGCAACGTTTTTACTATCGTGATTTCGGCCTTTTTCTCATTTTGTCATCAATTATTGCGATCGATGCGTTCTGACTTTAAGATCAACTTGATCAACTAATCAAATAATGTTACCGGCTCCTGCAGTAGCGTAGCTAGCTGAGCAAGTGCCCCCCTGCCGATTCGAATGCTGCGCGCCCCTCTTTTTTAAGGAAAAATTGGCCGCTTCGGTGGAACCCCCCTCCCCCGTCGGCCCCCTTTGCACCCGTACAAGTCGGAGCCTCTGTCGGAAAAATTCCCTTCTTTAAAAATGATTGTGAATTAATATAGAAAATTTACTTTCAAAAGCTCCGAACTTTAAGAACGTGAATTTTGGCAGAAGCACTTAGAGCCTTTACATTGCTTTCTCCCTACAATTCTTAGCTTCTATTTTTCTCAAACTGTTTTCTTTCCTTTTCTCCTTTTTCTTTCCTTTTTTCCCCCTTTTCCTTTCCTTTTTTCCCTTTTTCCTCCCCTTTTCTCCTTTTCGCTCTTCCTCTTACGCTTCTCAAAACTTTTGCGCCCCCCGACGCGTTGCGCCCCCCCCCCGCCCGGCGGGGTCAGCGGGGCCTATAGCTACGCCACTGGGCTCTTGTAAGAGAGAGAGAACTGAAAAATAATTCAGACTAATCAGGGAAAGATTTTGACGGTTTTCGTTTTGTGTTCATCGATGTTTTTGTGTGAAAACATGTGACAGTACGTTTTCCACATTGCCGCAGCGAAAGTGTGAAACGGATCCGTTGTCTCAATAAATGTTCGTATCCGGTGAAAAAGGGGATGGGAAAAGTAAAAATGAAAAGAAAAAAAAAGAAAAAAAAAAATGCAAACAAAAATATACGCTTTGTGCAATTTCCCAGTGTGCTGGTGTCCATTTTGGGTCAGCCGGCCGTGAAAGGAATAAAAGAGCGGAAAGAAAGGGAGAAAGGAAAAAGAGAAGAGACGTGAAAAGTAGAGAAAAAAATAGACGACATCAGTGAACATACAGGACCGTGTCTGAAAGGGAAAAAAGGTGGAGAGGGGTCATACGTTGACGTAAAGTCGACGCACAACTCCAGGTATCCAATTCAAATACTCTCACTGGAAGATCCCTCATATCGATCGGGAAATTGTCTCATTGTCTCTTACTTTTAAGGGTGCGCCTTCATTTATTGAGGTAGACTAAAATGGCACAGGCGCGTACGAATAGTTAACTATTTCAGAACTCACTGTCACAACCAGCGCTATCTGATTCGCACGCACTCCAACCAAAACTTCCGTAATTCGATCGATTAGCCTTACTCTTATGATGCGCCTTCATTTTTAAAGATAGACTAAAACGGTACAGGCGCGTACGTATAGTTAACTACTGTCCATGTGATTTTAGAAATGATTTACGTTTCCTTCAATTCCCTTTCCTGATGAATCAGGTGAGGCAGTGCCTCTCTTCCCTTACCTGCACTGAAAAAAAAATCAGCTAAATTTAACTAATTTCAACTTAAAAGTATGGACACCACTTAAAACTGTTAGTTTGACTATTTGAATTAGTAAAATTAACTCCGTGCCGTGTTAATTAACATGGAACGGAGTTAATTTTACTAATTCAAATAGTCAAACTAACATTTTTAAGTGGTGTCCATACTTTAAAGTTGAAATTAGTTAAATTTAGCTGATTTTTTTTTCAGTGTGGCAAGCTGCCACTGTCCACCATGGAGTATTTCTGGAGGGTGTAAAAAGTACGTCAACAAGTCAGATTTGAAATTCCGTGCCCCCCTCCCCCCATCCGAGAAAATAATACTTTAACGGCAACGTACGATAGATGGACATTTATTTATTTAGTAGAAGTATGCATTGAAAAAATAGGGGGGGAAAATACTGGTAGCGCTCTGACAAAACCTTTAATAGAAAAATGACCTAGCACAAGACTTCAGTTGAGCCAACCATCAAAGGCTTTGCACGCCTAACTAAAGAGATTTTGCTAGGTGAATTGAAGATTTGGTTAGTTCAACTAAAGTCTTTAGTTATGGATCATTTTTCTACCAAAGGTTCTGTCAGTGCTACCAAAGTGTTGTTTTCCTGTTTTTTTTTTCTGTGTATATACTTTCTGGTATCCGCGGAGTCAGAATTCTGGTAATGTTTATGATACTTTCGATTACTCAAGTATAAGAACTTCGTTTACAAATGTCGCAGAAAGCACTGCTACGAAATAGTCAAAAAGTCCGTTTGGTTGCCGTTAAAAAAATATTTTCTCTGCATACACATATTTACGGAGACAAAATTCCTCATGAAATTACGGAACGTATTATCAAAAATGGACTGTTAAGGAACCCCTTTTCAAAATACCAGGAATCTTGTTGATTCAACGCTTTTTGCTCGTGAATCATCAGAATGTCCTATTGGATCAATGTAAGAATTATTGTAATTTCAAAAGGAATTTTGAAATAGTGACAATGGAGCTCTTTCAAACTTTTGCAATTGGGGATTGAAGAGTGGATTCTTGCATAAATACCTGTAAAAATGACGATGAGTACACTAAAAAATCACGAAATTCACTCTCAGAATCGGGCTTATTGGCGGAGAGAAGCAGGTATCATGGAAGACTCCTTTCTAAATTGAGACTTATCTTTTTATTTTCGTAGAAAAAGTGACATAATCGACAGGAATCTCCCATGATACCAGCGTCAAACCGCCATTGTGATCTTGCCGTTATAGCAGTTATGTGAGTTTATTACTGAGTTTTAGACTTGTTTAGTGTGATTTTCGTGATTTCCGTGATTTCCGCTGGTCTGTCCGATTAGACTATTTATGTGCTTTTATCAAAAGTTTGCAAGAGTCCCATCATGACAACTTTTAAGAATATTATTCTATTAGTCCAATTAAAAAAAGTCCAAATTTTTTCCTGCATTTGCAAGCAAAAATATGGCGGGCGAATTTTGTTTCTATGTGACGTGCGCTGACAACCCTGAATGGAATCATGCAAGACTCTGTTCCCTGAGTTTAAAATTATGACGGTTTTTTTCATTATACATCTTTTCTACGATAAAGCAACAATTTTACTAGGATTCATTGATCAAGGGATGGTCAAAGAAAGTAAAGAGAAGTCAAAAACCAGGAAAATTTTCTTAAAAACCAATGTCCCCATAAGGTATGTAAAAAGAAACGACATAAGAGAAACAGGCATTAAATTCTTTAACAAACTCCCTGAAGGACTAAACATAGCATTATTAGACTCAGGAAACAGAGTCTTCTTGAAAAATCTCAAGCAGTTTTTCATCGAACATGCATTTTACCACGTCAAGGAATATTTTGAATCTTAAAACTTGCAATGTATGTTATCCTTAATTAATCTATTTACTATGATCATGTTAACTCTTTGTTTTTGTTGTATTGCGTAATATTTACTTTATCTCTGGAATGACTTGTACCAAGCCTTTTCTAAGGCTAAACTGTACCAAATAAATAAAATAAAAAATAAAAAAATAAAAACCCTGACAACGTGAGAACGATAAAGTTGTCACGTGATTTCAAGTTGCTCTGAGGAGATTTCGACAATTTATTAAAGTTGAGGGAGTGAAGCTTGCGGTTGAAAAGTGATTAAATAATTAACTGCGGGAGAAGCTGTCGCGAGTTGGCGATTTTGGCGAGGCGGGCGGTATCGGCAGCGGCAGCACGGCGCGGCTCTGATAAAAGCGACGATAGACTCCCCGGACGCCGACGACCGACGCCACGCGCTGCGCCGCGATTATCCAGTTTGCATCTCATTTCTGCATCAGCGTGGCGCGTGTAATCGTGTAAGCTGCCGCGACTGCCACGGATATTGTAGTTTCAATTATTGCCATCTCTTAAATCTCTGATTTGGGCAAATTAAGGAGTTCTCGATTACTGATATCTAAGTAATCCGTAATCGTCAAACCTTCGGGTAGTAATGGGGCAGTTGCAAGGGTCCGAATTGTTATGCTTTTTATACAGAAAATAAAAAAGTACTTGATGAGCTGAGAACAAAGATGCCATTGGTTTCTAATGGGGCTATTGCACACTTTTGCTATAAGCGATTTAATAGTCGATTACGGCGTAAAAACCTCCAAAAATAACGATGGCGGCACTAAAAACTTCCAAAATCCACTCCTAAACTCAATGAACGCAATTATTTGCGCGAGCGTAATGGTGGCCGAAGGCACTAACAATGGGAGATTCCCATCTAACAATTCTGAAACTCCATCAAGAAGTGACCAATAAGAGACTACTTTCATTTGACACCGGTGTCACTTGGTGTTGCGGTACCATTCATCGTATGTGGATCATCACTCTGATGACTAATTACTCTGTGAATCATCCTTGTCAGCATATAAAGAGTGACGAAATTAAGATAGGAATCTCCCATTGTTAGTGCCTTCGGCCACCATTACGCTCGCGCAAATAACTGCGTTTATTGAGTTTAGGAGTGGATTTTGGAAGTTTTTAGTGCCGCCATCGTTATTTTTTGAGGTTTCTACGCCATAATCGACTATTAAATCGCTTATAGCAAAAGTGTGCAATAGCCCCATTAAGGAGTTCTCGATTACATGATTTCTAAGTAATCCGTAATCGTCAAACCTTCGGGTAGTAATGGGGCCGTTGCAAGGGTCCGAATTGTTATGCTTTTTATACAGAAAATAAAAAAGTACTTGATGAGCTGAGAACAAAGATGCCTTTGGTTTCTAATTAAGTCCCACTGTTCAGGAGATGAGATTTTGGCCCAAAATACATTGTTTCAAATGGGAATTCCACGTAGTGACGTCACTACGCACACGGTTTTTACAACTTAATATTTACACGTGTGTATCTCAAAGACCGAGCTACTTAGGTAAAAACTAAAGGCACCATTGTTATCAGCTCATCAAGTACTATCATTTTCTTTATAAAAAACATGAAAAGTCAGACCCTTGCACTGTGGCGGCTCGTGATATTTGGCAACCATGCAAGTTCTCCATTTAAACGTAGGTAAAATAATCGATTCTTGCGGAGGCTGACAGCCTCCAGGAGAATCGATTGTTTTACATTGGTTAAATAGGAGGAGGACACGGTTGCCAAATTTCACGAGCCGCCACTGCCCTTGCAATTGCCCCATTAATCGTGATTTTCAAGTAAAGCAAGGCTATTTCATGTCCTTATTTATTATCTGTTAATAAAGTTGTCAAAAATATAAAAAGGGGTGAAAAGATTTTTTCACGCATGCCTCCCCCATCCCAAGAAAAAACCCCTGTTGCGTTTAAAAGAACGTAGTTCCGAAACTGAAATTTGGAATCCGAAAAGAGACAAATCGGGTGAAATATACGTAGGTACCTATAGCATCCGTTTTATCATGAAACGATAATTTTGACTGTTAAATTAATTTTTTTGTTTTATTTTGCCACAACGAAGCTGGAAAGCGAGCAGTGATCTCCAACCTTGGCCATCGCTAAAAAGTAAAACTTTCAAGTTTTAAAGTCAAAATTACAGTTTTACAGTGTATCGGTTGCTACATTTCACTAGGAATGACACGAAGTAATGTTCACCAATCAAAGTTTTTGGGTCATTAATAGAGTAAATTTGTTAAATTTTGATTGTGTCTTCAATATTTTATGATTTTATGTCATGGGCATCGTGTTTAATCTTTTGATCAGCCAAAACTATCTAGAATATGTCACAAAAATCATATCTGAACTCTGAAGTAAAAATATACATGGTGGCATCAGTAAATGAAGTTTCTGTTAACTGCTGTTTAGTACAGAAGTGAATTATAGCGATTTTTGATTAGTGCATCCTCATAACCGCATCATTTCCCTACAATGGAATCAGCGTTTTGAATTTTCTGAAGCAAGAGTTGGTACATATCCTGTCTGCACGAATCTAAGAGAAAGAGGAATGACTTTTTTTGCGCTTACTTTAAGTTCTTTTTGAGACTACAACTCTGGTCGTGATCGCGCCGTAGGAACTTCAACGATAGAGAGAAAGAGAGAGAGAGAGAGAGAGAGAGAGAGAGAGAGAGGCGCACAGTTTAGCACGAACGCCTCCCGCAGTCAGTCGCAGTGCCCATGTCAGCTGGTCGAGTCGAGTGCGGTGGATCAGACTAAAGAGAAAAAGTTCCTTCAATTGAGAATGATGCAAAATGCAACACTCGCATGCGTGACAGTCGCCTATCCGGGTATACGCTCCCCTTCTACGGCGTGGCGCGGCGCACTGACTTATTTTGAAGCGTCGCGTCGTGATTTATAATAATCAGCAAGTGAGTGGGTTGCATTGCATAGTTCTTGTAATTATAATTGGATCTCCATAAAATAATGAGCTGGTAAAATTAATTAAGTTTGCTTCCAAAAGTTAAAGAGTTAACTTACTCAAAGTTTGTCGTTCAGCACTTAATCACCAGTTTACTCAGAATTTGAAACGAATTTGGGAACGAATTCACTGACGTAATCTGAAGCAATTTTGAGATGAATTTATAGTCACGTAATTAATATTGTCTAATAATATTCACGAAGATTTATTCAAATTAGTAATAAATGATTTTAATGTGAAGGTTTCTGTTTCGTTAAGCCCTTTGCCACACCGGAACGAACGCGAACAAACGGGTTTTCGTTTTGGGCAACAGCTTTTTTTTCGTGCACTCAAGACTCAAGAATTTAATCCCCGCGCACCCTTTCATCGAAAATAAGAGGGATTTTGACGCGTGAATGCTGCAGTTAATTTTGAAAAAAAAAAAAAAAAAAAAAAAAATTAAAAAACTTAACCCTGGGAGTAATTTTCTTTGAGTTCATTCGAACAGATAACTCGATTTTGCTTGGATCTATATCTCACATCAGGTGTCATAATAGAAAATTCACATAACTTGTGATATTATTTTAATCTGAATGTCATTGCGACGAAGGAAAACTTATATCAAGCCTTTAACTTCTGAACGAAAGATCTCAATAACAGTGGCGTTGCGTGCAATTTGGGAACAATGTATTCTATCCATTTAAACTCATGTAAAAGATCGAATTCAGGGGGTGCACAGTGCACAAGGAAAGTTCGATATATTTAATGAGTTTAAATGGAGAAGTTGCATTGTTGCCAGATGGCACGCGACGCCACTGCTCAATAATGAGAAAGAGAAAAGGACGCTTCCTATTCTCCTCCGTGAATAGCAAGTTCAGGAAATTTGCGATCCTGGAGTAACACACTACTTGTGATCGAAGATATTTTCTTTAAAACTAAAAGAAATATTTCGTTGGTTTTGAAAAGAAGTCTGGCCCATTCATTCCATCGAGAGAAATCGTCCAACGAAATAATTTTTTTTTTTTACTTTAATTTTAATCTCTATTGGTCAGTATTTTTTCCCTTCTACAAAGATTGCTTGTCTTGAAAATCTGTTCTGTTTTTCTATGTATTGGGACAAAGATAACCAGCCAGGATATGCATGCAGCAGTATGCAACACTCAAAACACCCAGTACAAGTGTTGAATGGTTACGGTATCTTGTGCGTTGCGTATTACATACCGTAGACGGGTAGCTTTGTCCCTGCGGATGCCTCTCTGAAAATAATCATACCTATGATACCTATTACCAACCTATATTCAGTCTGTTCTAAGTATCGGAAGTAGGTACTTAATTGGTACAAACCGAATTAATGAATGAATAAATGAATAAGAAAGAAGTAAAGTCACAATAATTTACGAAGTGTTCAAAAGGAGTCTACCGCACGAACCTAATGGATATATAAAAGCTTCCTGATTTACTCATTTTTGTTGGGCCTTAAGTTTCATTATCTTTCATTTCTTCTCGCCTCCGAAAAAGCCTAAACTCAAGCACCAATCAGAACTCTTTGAGCTCATAAGTCATAGCTACATTGGCGGATCCAGCCCTCGCGAACGAGGGGGGGGGGCGAACTTGGGATTTTTGCCCCCCGGTGACCCTTTCACCATGTTACCCTCCTCTTTTTCAGCTTCCCTCCCTCTCTTTTCCCCATTTTTTGGTCGAACGGGAGGGGCGATCGCCCCCTTCGCCCCCCCCTGTATCCGCCAATGCATAGCTATCAGAGTTGGGCAAACAGGAGTGTAATCGATTATACGATTACTGGGTAATCGGGAATCGTCAAACCTTTGAATAGTGATTAAATGTATTTTTCACCGAGTCAATTTTAGGGTCTTTTCGATTAGATCTAACTATTCTGCAACTATTATGATAGGTGGCTTGTAAAAATGTAGTCCTGATTACCAATAAACCACCCTACAAAAAAACGACGATTACGATTACTCGGTAATTGTGTAATAAATTACCACCCCCATTTGCCCAACTGTGATAGCTATACTCCCAATCAAGGTACTTATATTTAACAGGTATGCTTGACTCGCTTCTCGCGTCATCTACAGTGGCGTGCAGTTCAAAATCATCAGCCAAGATGGCCGACAAAAGCAGAAAACAAACCGACTCACTCGGGCGACTTTGAGAGTGTCACCCGAGTGAGGTCGGCGAAATTCGGAGTCGCCCGAGTTAGAGTCCCTGTATGTAGAAAGTTAAGACAAGAGGGTAGTCAACTTCTGATTGGTCGATGAATTTTAGGCTCTACGGACGCCGCCATTGGATTGCACTTTTGTTTTGTTTACCAACGGTCTTTTATAGATAAAAGAGATAATTTGCGATGAATCTGTTAATTTTAATCATGATGCATCAGAAGAATGTCTATAAATCTCAAAAGAATCATTAAAAGCGTTAATAAATGTCGATCAACAAAAGCAGGGAAAGATTACATCATTACAAACTTGGCGGAACTGTAATCTTTGCAGTGGAGCAAAACACAACAACGGCCTCAGAATGTAAACAAATGTCCAAAATCGCATCCAATGGCGGCGCCCATGATTTCACTTGTCTTAACTCTCTACATATAGGGACTCTAGCCCGAGTGAGAGTCGGTTTGTTTTCTTCTTTTGCCGGCCATCATGGATGATAATTTTGAACTGCGCGCCACTAAAGATGACGCGGGAAGTGAGTCGAGCATACCTGTTAAATATAAGTACCTTGACTCCCAATCAAGTTTTTCTTTAAAGGACTCAATTAATACCGACCCTCTCTTATATTATACGAAAAGTTTAATTAAACTGTTGAATTATTGTGTTGCAGGTCACAGCGTCAAGAAAAAATGGAAAGGATTGCGCGACTACTACCGAACGGAATTAAAAAAGATGTACGGCCACAAACCGGGGGACACGACCATCAACCTGAACATATGTTCTCACCAAGTCTCAACGTGGCCTTACTACGACTTGCTCCACTTCCTCAAGGACTCGATGTTGAGCTACTACGTCAAACCGAAGAACCACCAATCAACACCCTCCGTCTACCCCGAAGAAGAGTTCTGTCAGATGGAACTCACCGAGACCTCGTCGCCAAACGGTGGAGGCAGCACCGGCTCACCGATCAACAACTTCGATTCCTCCGACAACGACCCGGTCGTGAAACTTTTAACTCCCAGAGAGCAGCAGATCAAAACGGCGGAAGCCGATTACGGTGAAGTTCGGAAGCACGAATACGAGGAAAACGGTGGAGGGGGTGGGGGAGGTGGGAACGACCATTACCATCACCACAACCACCACAACCACCGTGATCATCACGACAATGACAACGAAAACGCTGGATCTCAAACTGAAGTGTCTTTGTTACCATTACCATTGACTTCCGGTCTTCACACGCTCGCCGAAATTGCCGCCGATCCCACTGGTATGGGCATCGGAATCAGTTTACCGCCGAAGAAGACCAAAAGGGCGCGAATGGACAAAGCACACGCTTACAGCACGCAAATGCTCGAACTCGAGCGACACAAATTAGCCATCATGGGAAAAGAGTCCTCCGGCGAGAGAGAGACGGACGACGATGACTACATGTTCCTCAAAAGTCTTTTGCCAGATATCAAAACGCTACCGCGCTCTAGGAAGCTTTTGATTAGGATGAAAATGCAGGAGATGGTCTACAATGAAATTAGCAAGCTAGAGAATGATTATCATGAGTATAGGCGGAGCAACGCGTGACCGCGCAAACCGTGATACGGGTGCTAACAAAAATAAAATTCTCCAGAAACAAATGTGATATTTTTTTTTTCTTTCGTTAATGTTCTCAGAATTTAGGTTTTATATATATATTTTTTTTTCTCTCCCGGTGTGAAATGCTGGACAGTATTTTTATTTTTTGTACTCTTATTTGTTTCTATATATATGTATTTTTGTAATAAGACAAATTCCTTTTTCTATTATGTTTAAATGTTAAGACCGAGATCTTTTATTTTTAACTAAAATTTAGCTGTAAATCTCAAATTTGATCAGTAATTTTTTTTTTTTAAAAGTGTTGTTCCTGTTATCGTTCGATTGAAGAAGAATCAAGGGGGTAGGCAATTATATTGTCTGCCCAGTTACCGAAAAAAAGTGAGTATTTTTTTCTGAAGATTTTGCTTTGTACCAAATTGTTGAATACATATTTTGTTAATATTTTTCCCAGTTTATTTTTGATAGTAGGAAAAAAAAAAAAAAAAAAAAAAAACCCAGTCGAGATTTCAATTTTTTATAAAAATTAGTTCATGTACCTGCGGGGACAAATATACTTGGTTTTAGGTCGTTTGGTCTACTAAAAATTGGTCTACAGTCACTAGGTCTAATAAATTACGTCTAAAGACAACAAGTCTAATGTATTAGGTCCAACAGACAAGAAGTCTAATAATCAAGGACGTCTACTTAACAAAAAGGTCTACAGGTCCAGGAAAATAGGTCTACAACGTGATAGCCTAGTTAACCGACATAATTAACCAATGTACGAGGAATCAGTAGACATGAAATGCTAGTGGACAAAATGACACATTAGACGAAACGATTGTGGGCAAAATATTAGTATAGACCTAATTTTAAGTAGACCAAAAAAATAGTAGACGTTATTGCCGTAGACCAAACGACGTCTAACCAGATACTTGGGCAGGGAAATTAGGTGCGTTAAGTGCATAGCGTGTTGCTTATCCTTCCCAGGTATCTTTGTCCCCGTCAGAACAAGCCTTATTTTGTCTATCTTTTGTCAAAGTGATTTATCTGTTGATGTGTAACAGAAAAAAGTCGTGATCAAATTATTAATTATTATCTTGCTTTTTAAACTTCAATTTCTCTCGGTTCTTTCTGATCTATTTCTAGTATTTACTTTAGGCGTGCCTTTAGCTTAGGCATTAATGCAAGCAATATTCAACAACTGTGATGTGAGACTGGGCAGAATCCTAAACTTGCTGTGAGCTAAAACTGCGTCAAACATTTATTCTCACTCTGAAACATGAGAGGGACAATTTGACACCTACAGTTTGGCAGATTTGATCGAAAATATCTGTTTTGATAAGGTTTCAGAGATTGTATTTGAAAACCCCATATTTCGAGAAAACTGCGTCTAAAATTTGCCTACCCATACTTTTACGAGACGATTCTCTCTTATCGACGCTCTAGCACTCTCTGAAGTAAGCTCTTTGATCTAACACCTACCGAAACAAGTAAAATTGATTGAATTACACTAAAAACTCCAAACTACGATCCTTCCCCACTAAATCGGATTTTTCTCGAAATCTCTCTAGGTAAGTTGGGGCTCTCTTCCTGTCTCGTATCGCACAATTTATCGTTTCTCTAGTTTATAAAGTTCTGCTAAGAACTTAAAATTGTTCTATTTTTATTTTTCATTTTCTCGAGGATCTTACCTCATTCATCGAGCCGTAATAAACTAATAAAACAGCAATTTATTTAAACTTTTTGTTAAGAATTAGCTTCCTTCGATCTCGCTCTTGAATACTTTGAGTTTTTACAATTTAGTTGTAAGTTACCGAGGCCATTTGTTTATTATATGATAAAAAAAAAATTGGAATCAGTTTGTTTGAATGATTTGTATTCAGAAGGTAGCTCTTTGTCCAAGCTCATATTCACTTTTTCCGTGCCGGCTCGTGCAATCTGGCAACCCTTCATATTTTCCATTTTGACTCGGGTAAAGAGTCGATTCCAGGATGGGCATATAGACCCCCTTCCCCCTAAGAGTCGAATATTTCATTTTGTTTTATATTGATTTAAATGAAAGGAAAACGGTGTTGCCACAATGCACGAGCTTTGCCTGCAAAATCTCTACTTTTCGTTACTGGATTTTTTTGAGTGAATAAACTTGTTTTCCGCGAGAATGTGCAAATAATTTGAGTCTGGTAATCATAGTAAAAATTGCCATGATGATTATTCATATCTCAAAGAAAAATCCATGACCGCCCGATACTGAAGTGTGGTTGTATAAGTCCATCTTTTTGCTTTTCTAGAGTCAGAAAATATTTTGGGTCGACAAAAAAATAATTATAAGAATTAAGTAAGTACCTACCTTAAGAATTTCTGCAATATTTTCTTCAACTATATTTATCAGTTCATCTCGTAAAATCTATTTTTAAATTAGATACTCATTCTCGGAAAAAAATCTTGGCGCATCCATCTCAGTTTTGGCAATAATAAATGAGATTACAGAAATTGTGGTTGAAAACAATTGAGCGATTAACTTTGAGGTGATAAAGTTCGAGTCAAATTTAGAATAGTTTTCTCCAAGTATGAGTCAAATTTAAAGTAAAACCCAGCAAAACATTCGATTTAATTTTCAATGATTGACTCAACATTTTGTTGCATATGCTCCGCTCCTTAACAAAAAATGTCCAACCCACCGAAAGCTAAAATAACTTGATCACTTGATGAGAGTGTCTCTGACTCTCTACAAACGCAACCAAATAAAAACATTCCTTCAAGACCTACAATTTTTTCGTATTTGAGATGCATTCGAAAGCTTGTGCCCCCCTCCCCTTCCCCCACAAATCATAAATTTTGAATTTCGATTAAAGTATTCAAAAGGCTGTAGACTACTCCTGTGAAAGTTATCAGTAAGACCATTTTTCGATTGTGATAATCTTTTTATTGCAGCAATGCAAAGACTTTATATCATAATTAGGTTAGTTTATAGGTGATTAGGTTTAGGAAACTTTTACCAGCGGCTTATCGTGCAATTTGGCAACGTTGCATTGTGTCCATTTGAACCCATGAGAAAGATCGAACAATTGGGTGTTCGGTGAACACTTTCGCATTCGATCTTTTTCACGGGTTTAAATGGACACAATACAACGTTGCCAAATTGCACGCTACGCCACTGACTTTTACTACCATTCCAGCTCAACTATTTCTCTGAATTGAATATTGGTTTTTTACTATCCCAAACTTTTTGGTGCGTACGCATATTTTGATACTATCCTTTTTTTCTCTCTCTCAGTTCTCAAGGTGTTCTCAAGTATAATAACAGGTGATACAAAACCATTCCAGACAAATTTCATGGCTTAGGAGGCCTCTTACTTGTGTATAAATATGTCCCCCACTCCCAATGTTTTTATCTCTATATTGTTTTTACTTTACACATTCTCCCACCGATTGTAGAATTTGTTCTCTATTTTTCTCTTTCTCCAATGAGATCATTTTCGGTCGCCTTAGAATTTGACAATTATAAATTTAATTTTTTTCAGAGCGTTCAAGTAATACCTTTGGGGGGGGGGGGGTGATCACTGTCTCAGTTTAACTATAGATCAATTAATGAATTATTTTAGCTCCTCGAATATTTTCATTTTAAACAGCAAAACCTCCATGCTGGTAATTTTTTATGAATCTAATAGTGTTTTATATTTGTCATTTAGAATAAGTAAGACAAGACGCTCAATTGACCGTAGGCACCTGTCTATCTTTCCTCCAAAAATGCATCGCTTGAACGATCTCTCCAATCAGCAAATCAGTTGTTCTTTCCAAGTTTTCTTGAACAATTTTCAGCTATGCAGTTAGTTGTGCTTTATTTATTGTAAGGAGCTTGAAATAAGAATTTTCGAATTGCTAATCAGAGCTTGTTTTTTGAGATTCTTCATTCTTATGTGTATTTTTGTCTGAGGAGGAAAACATTCTCCCTCAGTTTTTTTGCCGCCTCGTTCCAAATGTCACATTACCTATTGATTGTAAATGTAAATACATTTTTCTACATTCAGAGAATTCTTGAATTGTGTTGTTTCTTAGTTTTTTTCCTGCAAGGAGCCATCTACGAATACGATACCTAATTATTTTTTTTTCCGGCCCAGACATTACATTCGAATTCTCCAAGTATTGAAGCTAGGTCTTTCGATTTCGACCACTTTTTCGAAAATTCGTCTTTCGATTTTCGAAGAACTTTGACCTTTGATACCTGGAGAAAAACGAATTATGGACTAAAAAATCCGTATTGTTTTATGTAGCTCTAAAATAGCTAATTGTAGACCGCAGGAAAGCTGCGGGCAAATAGGGGTGGTAATCGATTACACGTTTTACGGTTACCAAGTAATCGTAATTGTCGTTTTTTTACTGGGTGATTTTACTTAATCATATAAGTTGCAGTAGAATTAGAGTTAATCGAAATGACCCTAAAGTTCATTTTAAATCTGTAAAAACTCCATTTGATTAACATCCAAAGGTTTGACGATTACCGATTACCCATGTAATCGTGTAATCGCGTTTACACTCATATTAGCCCAATTCTGGGCCGCAGGAGTTTTCGGTCACCGTTCTGATATTTTGTGGACGACCGTGAATGGGTGGAGCTGGAGCTTCTCAATCGAGAACCCTGCGGAATTTCTCGTTTCTTAGACCTCTCTCTCTCTCTCTCTCTCTCTCTCTCTCTCTCTCTCTCTCTCTCTCTCTCTCTCTCTCTCTCTCTCTCTCGCCTCTCTCTCTCTCTCTCTCTCTCTCTCTCTCTCTCTCTCTCTCTCTCTCTCTCTCTCTCTCTCTCTCTCTCTCTCTCTCTCTCTCTCTCTCTCTCTCTCTCTCTCTCTCTCTCTCTCTCTCTCTCTCTCTCTCTCTCTCTCTCTCTCTCTCTCTCTCTCTCTCTCTCTCTCTCTCTCTCTCTCTCTCTCTCTCTCTCTCTCTCTCTCTCTCTCTCTCTCTCTCTCCTTCACAACTGGTAGCTCACTCTGCTCACTGCGAGGAATGCTGGGATTGATTGTGTACTAGCGGGGACAAAGATACCTAGCCAGGATATGCAATCTGCAGCACACGCGAGTGACCATTCAGCACACATGTTCGGTGCATTGCGTATTGCATATCCTGGCCAGATATCTTTGTCTCCGCTTTTAAGTACAACAATCGTCCACATGCTCTGGAGCTCGTGAACTGTCGTAGCTAAAGGATGAGAGTGATTCAGTGGCGTGCTTATATGTAAATATATACAACTAGTGGCCGGTGGCCGCTTCGCGGCCAAGCGTTCTGTTTCGCGTCTTGCGCGTGATTTTTGTTTTTTCGAGCTAAGACTTTGACTCGATATCATCCACTCCCTAACTCCGTTTGCTATTCACCCATCTAATCTTGCTCCGAAGAACGAAATCTAAAAACTTACTCTATTATTCCTGAAATACTGAAGTGTTATTTTCTCAGGTACACCAAAGGTTTAGAAAACAGGAGTCATTATTTGGAGGGGCATAAATAGCATAACCCCCGCCCAAACCCCTTTACATGAAACTTAAACATTTTTTAGGGGTAGTCGTTCTCAAGAGGGCCCGATCCAAAACCGCCAATTTTTTTTTTGTCGCTCATGGAGACGCCGAAATCCCCAGAATCGGCGCATTTGGATGCACCGTATTAGCGCATGTGGATTATACGATTTATAACTGTACAGAGAAAAGAAGGGAAGGAGAGAAAGAGATAGCGATAGTGAGAAACCTGCATTCACAATAAAATGAGAAGTCCGGGTTAAGCAAACAAATGCATGACCGAGATCGCACACCTACGATAACCTTTCGTTGAACTGACATGACAATAAGACATTGCGTTTCAGTGAATGTCAAAAATCTATATATGAATGGAACAGAAACTTTGCGCGGGAGAACTATGCCTTTTTCAAACAGCCCTTTATTAACGACAGTAATTTTTTGAAATAGGTTGGCTCGAAAATTCAGGCAAACTTCGTCTAAGATTTTAGGGTCATTCTTTTAGCGCTGTTTGACTACTGATTTTGCAGCAAATTGCCGTTTTTGGGCTACTTTTTCAAAAATTCCTTCGTACATGTTTTAGCGCTTTTGGCTTATCTTTTTTGGGGATTGGCGCTTTTGAATGGTCGCCTCCCCCCCCCCCCCCCCAATGATGAAATTCCTATTTTTTTGAGTTTTTTTAGACACTTCACGAAGCTCAAGTTTGTATAACCAGTGAACAGTTACTGGCAGCCGATTTTAGTGTACGACGCAACGGGTCCATTGGACCCAGTTCCAGCATCTAAGGGCATCTCAAGTTCACCATAGAGTTTTAGTGTGAAGTCAACGGTTAGCCAAAAATTGCATCAATAATGCACTCATCGGTTGCAATCGGTTGTGACAAAACTCGCATAGCGTTCCAAACTATCTCACCCAGCCACTCTCCCGTGACCTCCAATCCCCATGTGTATGTATACCCATCTCTTTCTAGTGTCCTGATTTGTATACACAGGGTCTCGTATTACGGAATATTAATAGCAAAATCGCATTAAAATTTAGGAATTCATTTCTGCCAAAAAATATTTCACAAAAGATGTCTCTACATACGTTTTTTAAAATTAGAGTATAGCAGTACAACATGGGGGTTACGTGAGAGCAAGAGAGACAGTCTATGTTTGGAACGCTCATCACCGGATGACGTCATCGCCAAGTCATCACTAAAAGAACCATCTATTTTGAAATAAACGTCGCACTGGCCCACTAATATTACTGCACAGATTAAAAAATAACAGGTATACAATCAAATGAACCATAAAAACTACATACTCAAGGCTCAAGAGATCTATCGAAACTTTGTCTTCTTTTTTTTTATTTAAATCGGGAAAAAACAGACCTTAAAAACATCATAACCTCGCCAAAACGCGAAGTCGCGAACTGAAACGAAAACAACTCAAATCGCCAACTTAAAAATGAAAAAATCTGTAACCATATTTTTGGTTCGTTAGTAAGTAGTATTCTTGGATGAATCACTTATACATTTAAAGTAAACGATGCATTTTCAACAGAAAACCAATTATTTACTTAACTCAGTATTCAGTAATATTTGACAGTATATTATTAATGAGAAAAGTATAACCACCGTCTCAACTTATGAATAATAACCCTAGTTTCTTTATAAATTCTCGAAACCTAACTCAAATTTGCTGGGTTATATTCGAGATATTAGCCTCGTTTATGCGAGAGATCTGAACCTGGGTTGAGTCAACCCGAGTTGAGTTTCAACCTGGGTCCAACTCGGGTTAGCGCATAAACACCCGTATATTTGAACTCGAGTTCAAAGGATTTCTTTCTTCTTCTTCTCTGTGTTTGTTTACATTTTTGACGAAAATGGCCACGATGCTTGGTGCGGTACGGACAAGTGCGACCGCATAAGACGCGTGTTTAACCTCGCTCGGATTGGTGACATCGATGCCGCGTGAACCCGGGTTCTGAACTCCGAGGTGTTTATGCGTGAAATCTCAACCCGAGTTCACCGACTCGACTCGGGTTTGAATCGGGGTCGAGTCGAACCCGAGTTCAGCGAGATCCGAAGTGTTTATGCGAGCATCTCAACCCGAGTTCAGCTGAACCTGGGTTCTAGAACCCGGGTTGAGATGCACGCATAAACGTCACTATTGAATCAATGCACCGATCTCATCAAGTCATCGTTGATTGTACTATTCTGTATATATCTATGCATATGAAACATATGATAAGTATCGAAGCTCTATACATCGCGAAGCGATATAGCAACCTCGTCAAGCCATCATCAATCGAAGACTGCACAGTGCTGCCGTATTTAACATAAAATATTTATACAAATTTTTTCATTAAGTTTGAAGTGCCTGGTATATTTCTCAACACAGCTAGCAGCACTGTGACTCTCTCATTGTGTATATCTACGTAAAAATATGGATAAAAAGTCGAAGCTATACATCGATATCATGAAGTCGCTATTAAAACGCGTCTACCCGAACGGTTCCTTCCGCGAGTAAAACATATGATGAAGATCGCCATGGTAACGTCAAATCGTGCGATCGAATTAAAAAAAAAATTGTCAGAGCATCACGTTTCTCGCTCACACGCGTACAAAATCGTATGCTCTTCCGCACGTATGCATTTAAAAAAGGACGACAAAATCTCGCTTCTCTCTCTCACCCTTACAAAACGAACTGATTCGCATCCTTTTCGCACTCGCACAACTTTTTGAGAGAAAAGTTTTTAGCATTTTAAAAAGGGACGCGGGGCCCGCACGGAAAAACTTATAATTTTCCCGAAGCATTGGAGCCGAGCCCGACCGATCGGTACCAGGCCCCTCCCGAACGGTGCAACGGTTCTCCCGGAACTTAGCTTCATTCTTACAAATATAATATAGGATATAATATAGGATAATATAGGATGAAGGCAGGCAATACATTATTCGGAGACTCGTCTCAGAAGAGCTTCCCTGTTCTATATTTCCTATAATCGCAGAATTTAGACGAATGATGGAGGAATTATTGACTTTTTTATAGGATTATTTTGAATAATCAGATAATCTTAAGGGTAGGCAGTGCATTAAGCTTTGCTTGCTGGTACCGCACGGAATGGGGCTGTTCTGTTGCACACCTTTGCTTTAAGTGATTGAATAGTCGATTCTGGTGTAAAAACCTCCAAAAAATAACATTGGCAGCAGGCAGCACTAAAAACTTCCGAAATTTGCTCCTAAACTCAATAAACACTTTTATTTGCGCGAGTGCAATGGTGGCATAGAGCAGCAATAATGGGAGATTCCTATCTCAACGTCGCCTCTCTCTCTATGCTGACAAGGATGATTCACATAGAGTTATTAGTCAATCAGAGTACAGTGATATCCACATCCGATGAATGGCACCGTGACATCTAGTGACGCCGGTGACAAATGAAAGTCGTCTTTTATTAGTCACTTCTTGATGAAGTTACAGTATTGTTAGATGGGAATCTTCCACTATTACTGCCCTACGCCACCATTACTCTCGCGCAAATAAAATCGTTTATTGAGTGTAGGAGTGAATTTCGGAAATTACTAGTGCTGCCATCGTTATTTTTGGAGGTTTTAACACCATAATCGAATATTAAGGGGAGACAGCCGTCAAATTCTTTTTTTTTTTTTTTTTTTTAGTCTTTTCTTATTCTACACCTTCTTGCGAGCATTGTGGTATATTATAATACATCATTTACTTACTTTAATGCTTAGAAATTAGAGATAATGTGTGAAGAAACCAAAAATTTCCACATTTTTTTTCTTTTTCAAAATTGTGTTTTTTTAACTTCCGGTACACTTTTCTCAGGATCTATTATACTTAGAAGGCTCATTTTTTTTTTAATATGAAGACCTCAAAAAGATCTACAATGTTAATTAACTTTTAATGCAAAAGTTTAAACTCTATTATTTATAAAATCAAAATATCACCTAAAAAATGACCAAAATTATTACCAAATTAGAAAAATTCACAAAGTTTCCAAAAAATTAAGGAAAAAAAAAAGAGTTAGTTAACTTTGTTAAGAAGGTACTAAGACACAATCATGCAAAATCTCAGCTTTCTAGGTGCAATAGGAGAGGAGAAAAGTGTACCCAAGTGTGATACCTTTTACATGGGTTAGCATACCCTGGCTGTCTCCCCTTAAATCGCTTATATAGCAAAAGTGTGCAACAGCCCCATTCGCGGTTGTCGATCACAAAATCGTTGAGGACGTAGGCCGTATCATATTGCTGTAGCCGAAGTTTCAAAAGTAGACCCATGACCCTTGACCCATTCACGGGTTGCTACCGGATCGGATCCATCGAGGCAATTTGACAACGATGCTCGGATACGGTGGCCAATTTCTAGACCGGATCCTGCTCGAGTGACCATTGACCAACTCACAATGAGCAGAGAGCATGGCGGGGCGGTATCCTTGAATTTCTTGCAGGCGCTGACATTGCTATGCTCTGCTGTCCGATCTGGCGCGGCGGCCTGTTTGCTCGCTTTGCTCTTTGCACCTACGCCACATAGAGAAATACCATTGCCGTGCCGCTTCTAACTGCTGCGCCTCGCTTCGTCGCAAAATTGGATACAAATATTGACCCAAGTGGACAGTAGCTCCGTGGTCACACACACACACACACATGTAAGAACAATGTGGATTGGTTGGAAACTACCAGACATACACGAAAAAAAAACTACGGTGAAAATAACCATACGGATACCTGATTTTGGCACCTGCTAGATGTTATGGTAATGTTAACCAGAAGTATACTATGTTTTGACTAGGTATTAGGTGACGTTACCTGATTGCATGTCGAATTCACTCAAAGTATCGGTAAATGTACCATACTTCTGGTCGAGTTTACCATAACATCTAACAGGTGCCAGAATCAGGTATCCGTATGGTTATTTTCACTAATCTTTTTTTTCCGTGTATGGAGACAACCGCAAAGTTTGTGACAGATGTCCCTTTTACCCGACGAGCTATAGCAATATAGAGGAGGCTAGAGTCCCTATACAGGGTGTTGAAAAACTGTTCCCGAATATTTCAGGGGTGGATTCTACACGTCGAAATAAGACTTTTTTTTAAAATACATGTGTCCGAAAACGCCCCCCTTTTGAGCTAGAGCCCTCCAAAGTTTTAAAAAATTGATGGTTTATTTGGAATAGCGACCACTGTTATGAACCAAATGTCCTAAAAATTGGTGTCACACGTGACATTTTACGTGCAAAATCCATTAAAAACCTCGAGAAATTCAGACATTGAGTCTGACTGTACTTTTCACGCAATCTCGTACCTCTAACGGCAAGAATTTTGTGTTACAGATTAAAAATTTGATGAATAATAATTACCGAAATCAGATGCGAAAAACCCCGTAAAAAGATTTTTGGTCCTCCTTGTTTTTGTTCTCTCGATACGATGCCTTTTAAGTGAGATAATCGCTGCACAGTGTGGAAAAGTCAGCGCTTTTACCATGAAAAGCGGCAGTGAGTATGCAACCCGCCTCTCCGCTCCTTCTTCGGGCCGGCTCCTGTGGTAAAATCGCTGACTTTTCCACACTGTGCAGAGATTATCTCGCTTAAAACGCATCGTATCGAGATAACGAAAACAAGGAGGACCAACAATCTTTTTAAGGATTTTTCGCATCCGATTTCGATAATTATTCTTAAAATTTTTAATCTGTAACATAAAATTCTTGCCGTTAAAGGTACGAGATTGCGTGAAAACTACAGTCAGACTCAATTTCTGAATTTCTCGAGGTCATTAATGAATTTTGCACGTAAAATTACCGTAAGACACCAATTTTTAGGACATTTGGTTCATAATAGTGGTCACTATTCCAAATAAACCATAAATTTTTTAAAACTTTGGGGGGCAGTAGCTCAAAAGGGGGGCATTTTCGGACACATGTTTATAGAACAAAAAGTCTTATTTTGACCTGTAGAATCCGCTTCTGAAATATTTGGGAACAGTTTTTCAACACCCTGTATACTATGAGAGTTGCTCCAAGTCTCTCAAAATGACGAGGAAGGAGCGGATCAAAGCAAGAAAATTTTGCTGAAAACAATTTTGGGATCACCAAAAAGCTATAAAATTGTCTCACAAATTTAATAATTGCCTTTCAAACAAATTCGACAAAGTCTGATGTATGTGGCGCGCGCGCAGGACCCATAGCTTGTTTGTTGTTCTATGGTGAATCACTTTGCGCAGAGCATAGAGAAATGTGCAATCAGATGAGATTACATCATTGCGACTTGCGATACGACTTGCAAGTTTATTAAAACGCATCAATGAGGTTTACGTGTATATTTTATAACTTTAGTCCTCCCAAACGTTAATTTCAAGTGATTTGATGTAGCAAGTTTGCAACAGACTCATGTCCCGAAGAGCGGTCATTTGCGAAGCGTAAAATTTGGCAACAATGCATTATCTCCATTTAAGTTCAACAAAAAAGTCGAACGCTCCAGTCATCGGCGATGACCAGGCATTTCGATTTTCCTAATGTGTTTTAATGGGGGGAAAAAGGAACGTTGCCAAATCGCACGCCCCGCCACTGATTGTGAGAGCGGTTCCAGTTTACGCTTTTTTGTAGAGCAGTGGCCAAGCGTTCTATCTGAGGGCCTCGGATCAAGTCCGAATTCAACCTAGTTCAACCGATGAGCACCTCTAGTGAAGCTTCAGCTTTACACTAAATCTTGATTTGAGGGTCATCTATGTCGTTTGGTGAGCAACGAGTGAGGTTAAGCTAGTTCAAAGTCAAGTCCAACTTTTCGTCAACTTGATCCGGGCCCTAGGACAATGTGGTGAAATTCAAACGCATGAAAAAGATCGCACTACTATATAGGGGTGAGACGAACACCCTATGATTCGATCTTTTTCATACGTTTAAATTGAATCGATTGAAAATTCTTAGATCTCGGAACTCGCAGAACCTGAATTTTTTTTCGAAACCGAAACCAGAACCGGAAACGGAACTGGAACCAGAACTGGTACCGAAACCAGAACTGGTACCGAAACCAGAACTGGTATCGAAACCAGAATGACACTGCTCTGAATCGGATATTAGATCCATATCAGTTGAGTCCAAAGATGCACATATTATTCATCTTAAAATTTATATTCATAACCATTGGCGGATACTAGGGGGTGGCGAAGGGGGTGATCTCCCCCTCCCCCCCCGTTCAGCCCTAAAAATGGGAAAAGAGGGGAGTGGAAGGGGGAAAACAAGAGCGAAAAAAGAAAAGGGGGTCTCTAAGGGACGAAAATCCCAAGTTCCCCCCCCCCTTCGTTCATGAGCCTCACGAGGGCTGGATCCGCCACTGTTCATAACTATAATCTCGTATTATTCAAGTCTTAACACTTAAACAAAAGTCTGTTTTTAAATAAATACTAAAACAAGGTTTTAAAGATAACTTATGTTTTATTGTCAACCTAATCTGAAAATTGTATTTTAATTTTCAGCGAATAATTGAACCTCAGGGACCGGTGAGAAATTGGAACCAGAACCTGAATTTTCGGACTACCTGGCACCAAAACCTGGACTGGAACGTGAATCCTAGGATTACTGGAACCAACACAGGAACCTTTTCGAACATTTAATCGGGCTCCCTTATTCCCATACCTGAAATTGACAAATTGTACACAGAAAAAAAAAAAAAAAATACATTTAAAAAAATATTTTTGAATGATATGACAATGAGACGTACTTTTAAACTAAAATTAAATTGGGTAAATTAAATTAAAAATAACTGGATTTAAATTGAAAATGATTGTTTTTAAAATTGAAAATTCGGTATTTTGATCTAATAAAAAGCATTTTTTTTTAATTTACCAAACTAAGTTTCAATTTTAAAATATGTCCTTGTGTCATATAATTCAAAAATATTTCTTTTTAAATCTAAAACATGTGTCTTTCTGTGTAATTTTGCCAGATTGAGCACGCTTCGAAACCGCAGAAGAGGGCAATAGTTCGATTACGAATGCATGCTCGATCTCCGGCGGATCAGTGGAATTTTCCCAATGTGCGTGATCCGCCGCTATCTATGCCGACTCTCATGCCAATTACTCCTCAATGCAATGTTCAAAAAAATAGCCGGCCGTGAAATTGGTGCTATAACGCTCCTATTCTGCAGCAGTGTGAGTAACCGTCGCTGCACCCGCCACGCCACGCCACACAGTGGATCGAAACATGAATTTTTCCGGACAAAAAAAATGTTGTATTTGGCTTGAAAAGAATTTTAGTGTTGATATTTTCTCAGAAAAACCATGTTGTTTGACACATTTAAAGCTCTAACGTGAGCTTTTTTCACGCATTAAATCTGTCAGTTTCTGCGCTTTTTACTCTCTCACTCTATTGAAATTAGAAAAATTGAGAAAGTATTGCAATGTCGCAGAGATTTTTGATACATTTTGTTTCGATACTTGGCCCGCTGCGACTAAGTCACCGCTGCGACTAAGTCAATCATGATAATTATAAAATAATTGGCTCTTATCATGCCTAATACTATTCTAAAGAACATCCATCCATGATATTTCAATATTTCTTAACCATATGTGGTAGGAAGGAGTAAATGCACACAATTTCTGTGGCGTCTGTCTGTCTGTCTGTCTGTCTGTCTGTCTGTCTGTCTGTCTGTCTGTAGTCATGAACGTGAAACCCAGCATAACTTTTGAACTATTGATCCACATGCATCCAAATTTTGCAGAGATGTTGCTTTTAACATTCCCCAGAGGGACTTTTTTTGTTTTTTTAAAATTTTAATTTTTAGGTTAGTTATGGATGAAAAATGGTTTTCATTAAAATCAATGGGAAAGTGGGTCAACAAAGAGAAAAATTTAAATATTCTAAAGGGGGGTATGGGGGTCTTCCCCAGAATACTAAAGGGGGTCTGGGCCCTGGGGGTCTCCCCCAGAATACTTAAGGGGGGTCTGGGGGTCTACCCTAGAATACTAAAGGGGGGTCTGGGGGTCTCCCCCAGAATTCTTAAGGGGGATCTGGGGGCCCCCCCAGATAAAAATGGAGGGAGAAAGTGTTCGTAGGGTGCTCCCTACAGTTTATCACTGTTCATAATCTAGAATTTGATTCGTAAACTTTTGTTTGGAAAATTCCACGTCTTATCCATTGTGCGCCGCCGTCATGAATGAAACTCTTTTCGACCCGCTCCTTCCATGCACAACTGTTTCCAGGAGAACTTAATTTAGTGGCCACTCCTGATCCTGATCCTGATGCGCACCCGCACTCCCAAGGTTGCCAACTGTTACTAAAAACTGTGGGTATACCTACACACGTACAACACTTCTGGAGAATGGGCGGATCCAGCAACAGTGGCGAAGCGTGAAATTTGGCAACAATGTATTTTCCCCATTTAACTTCACCAAAAAAGTCGAACGCTCCAGTCATCGGCGATGACCGGGCATTTCGACCTTTCTAATGTGTTTAAATGGGAAAGAGGAACGTTGCCAAATGGCACGCCTCGCCACTGTCCAGCAATGGAGCTGTTGCAAACTTTTGCTACAGGCTTATTAATAGTTGATAATGGGGTAATACCATGTAAAAATAACAATTAGAGCACTAAAAAATCACGACATCCACTCCTAAACTCACAAAATGCTTTTAAATGCGAGACCGTATTGGCGGCCGAGGCCGCGGTTTTCTTATGGCAATTGTATGCTTCTTCTTCTTCTTGTGTGGTGTTGCGAGAACAACTCGTGTAGATGGCGCTGATTGAAGATAGTGAACCCCAATGAAAACCGTGGCCCCGGCCGCCATTACGGTCTCGCATTTAAAAGCATTTTGTGAGTTTAGGAGTGGATTTCGTGATCTTTTAGTGCGCTAATCGTTATTTTTACCGGGTTTTACCCCATCGTCATCTATTAATAAGCCTGTAGCAAAAGTTTGCAACAGCTCCATTCACCAGCCATGAAAGCATCCCAGTTGAACGTATGGAAAACAATCGATTCTTGAGGGGGGCCATGACCCTTTCACGAATCGAATTGTCTCTCATGTATTCAAATAGGAATGACAAACAGTTGCCAGATTACTGGATCCGTCTTTGTTCCTGAGAAAGGTGCAGGCAGACTTACAAAAGGGACGATCTCTCAATGGGGCTGTTGCACACTTTTTCTGTAAGCGATATAATAGTCGATTCTGGTGGAAAAACCTAAAAAAATAACGATGACAGCTCTAAAAACTTCTGAAATCCACTCGCCCTAAACTCAATAAACGCTTGTATTATTTGCGCGGCCGTAATGGTGGCTGAGGGCAGTAATAGAGGGAGATTCCGATCAAACAATACTGCAACTCCATCAAGAAATGACCAATAAGAGACGACTTTCATGTGACACCAGTGTCACTAGGTGTCACTCTAGCATCCATCGGATTTACTGTGTCTAAGGGCCAGGTTAGTTCAAAAGAAAGTTACTCTTCCGTTTATGTAGGGATGGTAAGTTCTCTGTTCGTACCCAGAGGAGTTGGGATCGAATATACGATACATTGAAGGCGCTGGAAGAAACCTAATCTTGTAAGTGTTTTTTTTCGATAATCGCGTCTATCCGTAACGAAGTTTGAAATAATGTGAAACATAGACTAGAGAAGAAAAACGAGCAGACTCGGTCTTGATCCATAAGGGGTTAACCCTTTCTTGGAAAAAATCCGTTTCTTTTAGTGAATTTTGTGACTTTTTAGTGTACTCGTGATTTTAACAGGTTTTTTTTGTTTTTTGTTTTTTGTTTTTTGTTTTTTTTTTTTGCAAGAATCAACTCTTCAATCACCCGTAGCAAAGGCGTAGCCAGGAATTTTTCTAGGAGGGGGGATCCGGGGTCCGGAAATTGTTTAGGGGGGGGGGGATCCAAAAGATACTAATTTGGTCAAAGTCTGAAAACGCAAAAAAATTGCCTTTTTCTAGGCAAATACTGGTGTCAAGGGGAGGGGGGTCCAGACCCCCCCCCCGGCTACGTCACTGACCTGTAGCAAAAGTTTGCCAGAGCCCCATTATACGCTAATTCACCGGTGTGGCCTGTGGGTGGAATGACGCGACCTTATCCGTGCTCGAGTTTTATAGTACAGCTAGTAATCTACCAACAAAAAATCCAGGCGTCATTACTCATTAGGCATTCTTTAATTCCCCGACCTCATCATCTGGAGAACACCACTCTTATTTCATAATTCGTTTTTACTTCAACTTGTTAATATACGCAGGCTACGGGGTAGGCCGTAGGGGCCCCTCCTCTTCTTGTCAATGAATTTACGTTGCGAGAAATCAAGACAATCGTTTTGATTATAATCTCACCCTCAAGTTTCAAAAGCTTGCGCGCATTTATAAGACCAACAAAAAAATTGCATACCATATCACTATCAGATTAGACCCAGGGAAATTTTTATAAAATAATAGTGGCTGCTCATTAAAATTAATGAATGGGAGAGCCCATCACTTAATGAACCTCGTCCGTTTAGAATGAGGAAAAGGAAAACAAAAAACAAAAATCAAAAGACGGCAACTGCAAACTGCATCAATCATTCAGCTTTTTAAATCATCCGTAAGCATCTTCATAATTGTAAAGGCTCGTTTTTCCGTCCGGTGCATTCAAATGATATCTCGCGAAACCTTCGTTTTTCACCCCTTTATCTTTTTGAAAGAGAATCATGTTTTTTGTTTTTTTTTTTGTTTTTTTGTTTTGTTTTTTTGTTTTTGTTTTTGTTTTTTTTTTGTTTTTTTTGTTTGTTTTTTTTTTTTATAACAAATCAGAAGATTCTCTTTCCTTCGACTAAATTTAATTCAGCATCTCAATTGAATACATTGAACAACTCTACGGACTCTCCATACACGGGTATTTTATTTCGGCGCGCTTATCCTAGAGTCACTTGACGAAACTCCCCACCATGGGCGGATACAGCGAATTGTTTTTCTCTCTCTCTCCTCACATTTCAAAAAGTGCGTTAGAAAAGGACAGAAGAGGGGGCCAAAATCACGTGATGGCCCCCTCTGCTGTCCTTTTCTAACACATAAGTTCAAATGGAGAGAGAGAGAGAGAGAGAGAAAGAAAGACTATTCCCTGCATGCGCCCATGCTCCCCACTCAAACGCAGCGTGGCTAGCTCGCATGTACAGCTCAAGCTGGAAAAACTTGAAGATTCAGCTCTGAAAACAAATTCGAAGGGCTCAGTTCCATTAAAGAATTCAGGAGGCAGATCATTTACTTCATCGTTAAACCGATCTTTAAGAATGTGTATGAGTGATTCTATTGGTGGAAAATTGTAAAACGTGCTATGGTAACCATCGTTAAAGTGCCCGATATTTAAAGGTTACTCATGAATAGCCTTTATATAGCGAGACTCATAACGATGGTTATCATATAGCAACGGCCAAGATTTACAATTTTCGACCACTCATAGACAGTCGTAACGATCGGTTTAACGGTGAAGTAAATGATTGGCCCGCTGGTCAAGATAACATAAAAATCAAGATAGCTAGGTACCGTCCAGTCCTCTTTTCGCCGTTTTGTCAAGCCGCGGGCGTGGTGTAGCGTGAAATCTTGCAACGTTGCATTTTGCCCTCACAAACTACCGCTTAGGATAGACTAAAATGATACAGTCACTTGCGAAAAGTTAACTGTCAACACACGAGTAAGGGTGTACTCACAATTAATTACTCATTTCGAAAGGGTTTACTTTTATGGCTGCGCCTTCAATTTCTGAGGTAGGCAATAACGGTACTGCAGTCGCTTACAAATAGTTATCTACCTTCAACACACGGCTGCCGCTAACCGATTCAAATATTGAAATACCTATTCCACGCAAAAATTCCGGCAGTTCCACCGATGGACCCAGTCCATGGCTTTACTATCATAAAGATCAAGGAAAACATAGAAAATAAAATGGAATCGAAAACCCGCCGAAAAGCTGATATGAAGCGTTTTTTTATTCTCCGGAATCCGCACCGGTGCAATAACCCGGAGTTTACGGACCTGCTTCGAAACTGTCTGGTGCAGCACCGGTCACGTGTTGAAAGCTTCGGAGCTCCAGCTCCAGTGCATCGGTCTTCAACTCCGATACACTGGAGCTTGCACCGGAGCAGCTCCAGGCGCATCGCACCGCTAATAAAACAACACTTCGGTGCGCTCCGGTGCTGGAGCTCCGGAATAAAAAAAACACTCCGGTGCACTGGAGCTGCACCGGTGCGCGCTCCGGAGAATAAAAAAACGCATCATTCATCATCATGGATATCACGCACCAATATCAACAAAGAGGCATTGTGCATCCTGGCCTGCAAAAACGCAGAAGGCCAGGAGATCAACTAATAAAGTTCATATTCGAAATAAGATTTGGAATGACAGTTTTGACTGCTGAGTCATCAGTACGATTTCGAGGAGAGGAGAAGCCTTCTCTCGCCATTCCTAAGTTGGAGGAACGGCTGCGATTTATCTATTATCCTCCATTTAAACACATGAAAACAATCGACTTTCTGGAGGTTCACTGTTCACCTTCTCATAAACGATTGTTTTTGAGGATTCAAATGGATAAAGAATCGATAGATCGCAGTTTACGTGACGCTACTGGGGAACGGGATGTCTCCACCAGAGCAGCCGTTTTGCATGTAATAATTAATGACATTTTTCAATTCACCGATGATTCCACCGGTTGAGAAAAGATTACCCGGTTCAGGTCAGTGTATTACTGTATAATGAATGAAATTGTTTGCATCCGTAATCTTTTCTCAACCGGTGGAGTCGTCGATAACTTTAAAAAAAAAATAAATAAAAAAAAAAAAAACAAACTTGCGGACATTATAATTAATTAACGGAGTCTCCGCACCGATTGAGAAAAAGATTACAGGTCAGAGCATTTTCGTGCATTTTAGTCATACATTGAATTGAACTGGGTAATCTTTTTTCAACCGGCGAAAGCATCGGCGAATTGAAAAACGCGATTAATTATACGCAAAACAGCAGCTCTGCCACACACCCAACCATCGCGGCCGATCCAAAGTGTGCGTCCCGTTCCAAATTTTGGAACCGATCCGCCCTTTGGAATCCCACTTGAAAAAGAAAGCTTACGAGTTGATGAAGTGATGACTCAACTCTGAAAATAGGGACATTTTCAGGAGATGGTTCTTATAACATGGGAATTTGCTCTCGCTAAACGGAATTAGCATCAGGACAACACTAAGATTTGTGATAAAGAGAACACCTTATACGTTTCATGGGGCTTTTTTCCGTCGAGACACCCTCTATTCACTTCGTTGTTTACTTTATAAATTAGGGACGACGCGGACACAAACCCCACTCCGCTAATATCCATATTCTTGAGAGCAACACCTTATAACTGCCGCGTCGGCGCCACGACGCACAGTGTATGGACACATACATTTTTATGGACACGCACAATCTTTCATTAAGAACACCCTGTATAGGCTCATTTTATAATGCAGCTCTTCCGAGGTTTTTCTGTAAGTAAATGTACACGGGAAAAATAACTGGTAGACTTTTTACCATCTGCCTAGCTGATTTTGGAGTTAACTATCACGTATAGTGAATTTCACCAGATTAAGGTAAAATGTACCCACATGTTACCACAGAATACTCTAATCAGAACGGAAACTCTAATTCATTTTGAAACATTCTTTACTTCGGGCCGCCATGTTCGAAAGTGAGCATCTTCGGCAATCCTCGGCAGATCTTCGGCAACTGGCCGAGTTGTGATTGGTTGTATAGCCTGAAAAAGCATGTCCACCATCTTGAGAAGTGAGTAGGCACAGTTGCCAGTTTGTGCTGGTAAATTTCAAATCTTGTTTCCATTGGCTCTTATGGGAGTTTCCCTTCTGATTGTATTATTCTGTGATGTTACCTTCATTTACCACAAGGTACGTTGAATTCATCATAGTATACAAGGGCGTCATTTTGAGTTTGGCTTGGGAGGGGGCAGAAAAGTGATAACCCCTTTTTTTTGTTCGTTTTTTTTTGTTTTTTGTTTTTTTGTTTTTTTGTTTTTTTTGCTCATCAATATTATTTTAGACACTCTACACTGCAGAGAGGGCTGTGGAGTTTACTGCCCTGCATATCCTATATTTACGGCCCTAAATTCCAACAATGCTCGTTAATAACCACATAATTTTAGTTTAGTTTAGAAGAAGAAGAAGAAAAAAGTCATCACTTTTTTACTTTTGGCCGACCCTAGGGGGAAGGGGGAGTTGCCCCCTCCTGCCCTCCGCAAATGACGCTAAAAATCAGCTATGCAGATGGTAAATTCTAAACAGATTTTTTTTTCCTTTCGTATAATCTTGACTTTTATTGTAATAATAATTGAATAATGTCCAGAAATTTCATTATCCTATCCACCGCGCGCCACCGCGGCCGCTGTGAGTGCTAGTTCAAGGCCTGTAAAACATGAGTTGTGCTCAGTGGCGTCGCGTGCTATTTGGTAACAATGTACTCTATCCATTTAAACGCATGTAAAATGTCGAATTCAAGGGGTGCACATTTCGCAAGGAAAATTCGATATATTTAATGGGTTTAAATGGAGCAGTTGCATTGTTGCCGGATGGCACGCGACGCCACTGGTTGTGCTCTTTTCTGGAGATCAGCATTGCGATTAAACGAATACTTCTTCGCGGAGAGCGCACCACTCATTCTTTGGGTCCCTCTACAGCGGGGACAGCGTCACAACGGGGCTCTTGCAAACTTTTGCTACAGGGGATTGAAGAGTTGATTTTTGAATAAAAACCTTTAAAAATGACGATGAGTACACAAAAAATCATGAAATTCACTCTCATAATCGGGCTTAATAGCGGTTCAACGCAGGTATCATGGGAGATTCCTATCTAAATTGAGACATATATCCCTCTATGGCATGAATTAATTTTTTTCCCGCCGATTTCGGTGGGAAAAAACAGGGATTTTTTTCATGTTGGCACTACTGGATCATATTTTTTTTTTTTACTCCCCCAGATCGGCCACACTGTTCCTATAAGTAACAAAGAATAAATAGCACCGCATTTATTGATTTGTAGAAATCCAAATACCCCGTGTTACCTATAAGTAACGCCATGCCATAGAGGGATATATATCCGTGTTTCCGTAAAGAAAGTGACGCAATAGACAGGAACCTCCCATGATACCTGCGTTGAATCGTCATTACTTTGCCGTTATAGCAGTTATGTGAGTTTACTACTGAATTTTAGACTCTCTTAGTGTGATTTTCGTGATTTTTGCTGGTCTTAACATTAGATTGGACTATTTCTTTGCTCATAGCAAAAGTTTACAAGAGCCCCAAAAAGCCCCGTCAAAAGAAAACCTTGCGAACCATGGAGCTTATATAAGCGAGGGACCAGTAGCGCACCGAGAGTTTCTTCATCTCTCTCTTTTCTCCATTTGAAAAAACGTAGGTTAGACAAGGATGGACAACGGTATAAAACCCCGTCTTTCTGTCCTTTTCCGACTTATACATTCAAATAGGAAATGAGAGAGATGGAAGAGATCCTGGTCGCGCCAGTGCGAGGGACAGGACAGCAGGACACCTCAAAGTTCGGCCACTTACAGCTTGCGGACTACGGGTTTAAACTAATTAGCAGTGCGCTCGACGGTTAAGGATCGTAATAATTAGAGGTCTCGAAATGTGTGAATTCCTTGAACTGCGGTTTATCCTGCGACGCACAGTAGTGCATGTCGACCAAAATAACGGACAGGAGACATATTGACACCTTCCAGGTGGAGCTGCGTTGCCAGATTTGAGGTCAAGGGGGGCCGTATATTTTACGATTTTTACGTTTTAACGAAAGAGATGCCCCCCCCCCCCCCCCAGTAAGCACCAAACAAGGGTGCCTTGATACAAAAATGGTTTTTTATCTGTTGATTAGACCCATATTTACGCTTTAAGTATGCCATCAGAGGTAAATTGACCTGCCAAGTTCAAATTTGACCTTCGCTTTGATCAGTGGCGTCGCGTGCCATCTGGCAACAATGCAACTGCTCCATTTAAACTCATTAAATATATCGAATTTTCCTTGGGCGAATTCGATATTTTACATGAGTTTAAATGGATAAAATACATTGTTGCCAAATTGCACGCGACGCCACTGACTTTGATTGAAATAGCCTTGATTTTCCGCAATTTTAATTTCATCACAAAAAAAAAGCAAAAAAGTAGAATATGCGTGAAATTGGGACGAGTTAACAAGAAAATGATATCATTTTCGAGATCAGCGTCGCCAATACTGATGAGGAGCACCATTTCAGTGAAATTCATGAGATAAAATATCATTGAAATACATCAAAATTTAGTCCAAATGCGAACACTGATGCTTGGTGCTTTTCGCGGACAGTTATGTCGCAAAGAATGCCTACTCATATTTTACATGAATTCTTAAAGGAATTATACTTTTTATTATAAAGCCATATATCTAGGCAATACTGCGGTAGAGAATAACATGAGTCATTTTAAGGAAATTTTGAATCTGGAATTCCCGAGATCTTCATGAGATACCATATGTATAGTACGTATAGGTATACCGTCGGTGAATGGGGCAGTTTGGAAGGGTCTGAAATGTTGTGTTTTTTATAAAGAAAATGATAGTACTTGATGAGCTGAGAACAAGGGTGCCTTTGGTTTTTTCGTAAGTGTCCCGGTTTCGGAGAAACAGACGTGTATAAAGTTGTATAAAATCGTGTGTGTGGTGACGTCACTACGCGGAATTCCCATTTAAAACAATGTATTACGGGTCAAAATCTCATCTCCGGGACAATGGGACTTGAGGAGAAACCAAAGGCATCTTTGTTCTCAGCTCATCTATACTCTGTTCAGGATAAGAAGGCGGGTGAGAATTCAGGTAGTGATGCACTATTTAGCAACAGTGCGGCTATACTGGCTACTCCAACCCTTCGCAGTGGCCGTTGTTCTTCCGACTTCTCTCTTGGCACGGAGGATTTCCGAGAACCGGCAGACTTAACAATTTACACACGTCCAGTAAAAATTGCGAACGGTGAAAAATACGAAAAAACGGACGAAATTTTCGCCCTAAAGGGCCAAAACTCGGCAAAAATAGTCGACTTAGAATATTGATGATTCTCATATATTCGATATTAGACGAAATATTCTGAATTTAATTCCGACTGAAAAATACGAATTTCTGAGAGTCATCAATATTCGAAGTCGACTATTTTTGCCGAGTTTTGGTCCTTTAGGGCGAAAATTTCGTCCGTTTTTTCGTATTTTTGACAGTTCGCAATTTTTACTGGACGTGTGTAAATTGTTGAGTCTGTCGGTTCTTGGAAATCCTCCGTGCCAAGAGAGAGTTCGGGAGAACAACGGCCACTGCAAAGGGTTGGAGTAGCCAGCATAGCCACACTGTTGCTAAATAGTGCATTACTACCTGAATTCTCACCCGCCTTCTTATCTTGAACAGAGTATAGTACTTTCATTTTCTTCATAAAAAACTCAACATTTTAGACCCTTGCAACTGCCCCATTAAATAGCGTCAGTTGGTTCCTTAGATTTTGGAATGGAGCTCTTTGCCAACTTTTGCTGTGAGCAAGTAAATAGTCCAATCTGATGTAAAAAACCAGCAAAAATCGGAAAATCACACTAAAAAAGACTAAAATTCAGTATTAATCTCACAAAACTGCTGCAACGGAAAGATCGTAATGGCGGTTCAACGCAGGTATCATGGGATAGTCCTGTCTAATCACTTTCTCTACGGAAACAAAAAGATATATCTCAATTTAGTTATAGGAATCTCCCATAATACCTGCGTCTCTCCGCCATTAAACTCGGTTCGAAGAGTAAATTTCGTGATTTTTTAGTATAGACTGTTTTAGTAGAGCGATATATCGTATCGATTGCCGTCCGAGGGCCTCTGGTTCCAAACAAACTCTGGTTCAATATAATTTCCCCATAAGCGGATTTTTGAACGGAAATTCAGGGTATTAAATCAAACAATTTATGCGACCTTTTTGCGATTATGAATTCTCCGTCATCGAAAATGCTTAATTTTGCCTGGTTTCACCCGTAAAACTGCCGGAACCAACAAGATAATACAGATTAATTGATGCGTTTGGAGGTTGGAATCACCCAAATGTTATTGTTGTTGTTGTGGAATTGGCGGGATTTCGGGCGATTCTAACCTACAGATGCAAAGTTTGATCTGTAATATCTTATTGATTCCGGCAGTTTTAGTCAAGGAACCAGGCATAATTAAGCATTTTCGAGGACGTAGAATTCATAATCGCAACAAGGTCGCATTAATTGTTTGATTTAATACCCTAAATTTCCGTTTAAAAGTTCGCTTATGGGGAAATTACATTGAACCAGAGTTTGTTTGGAACCAGAGGCCCTCGGACGGCAATCGATACGATATATCGCTCTACTAAAACAGTCTATTCCTACTCATCTCCGTTTTTACAGGTTTTTATGCAAGAATCAAATCTTCAATTTCCTGTAGCAAAAGATTGAAAGTACCGCCTTATGGGCAGGCCACCAGTAATACTCCAAGACAATAAGCGAATTTTATTTTGTAACCAATGGTCACCGGTCACTTCTTTCGTGACCAAAGTTTCGAAACCACGGTCACTTACGAGAGCCAATCGCGGACAAGGCGATTCAAAATTCAAATATTCCCTCCGGTCACCTACTCGTCCGGTCACGTTTCACGAAAACCCACCTCGGGAGGTAGGTCTTGAAATTCGGAACCAAGCGGTTCCCGGTCACATTTTGATACGGTACCGTACATAACCGTACGTTGCCTGGCTCCGCCCACTTTTAGGTGCCCGGAATAATAAAATTTCGGTCACCTACCGATTTTCGAAACCTGGTCACGTATAAAACATGACCTGGTCACGAAATAAAATTTGCTTATTGTATCAAATCCATACGGTCCCCGCCGCCGCGCCGTATGTTTTAGTTTTCTTACATTATAGCGAATACAGAAAATTATAGCCTTCTCTCTTTCTCTCTAGACATTTAAATGCATGTTAGAAAAGGATGAAAGAGGGCAGGGGGCGAAGGTTTCAGGTCAGTAGGTCTACAGAAAAATGGACTACAGACAAAATGTCTACTATTTTTGGTCTACTGACAAAATGTCTACAAACATAATGTCTACTTTGGAAAATGACCATATTCTTAAAACGTCTACAAATTTCATGTCCACAAAATAAATGTCCTCAGTATATTCATGTCTCTTTTCAAAAAATGTCCATTTTTGTTTACTAGACACGAGACAACAATGTCTACAATTTTGTAACAGACTTAGAAAACATAATATAAATTAGTTTACACCCCTCATTCTTAGAAGATCTTTGTAAATTTGAATCATAAATTTTGTCGACAGCGTCAAAATCTGATTAATTTAATGTAGAATTCGCGAATTTAAAACCAACATTTAACTCACTGAGTATATGTAAAATAAAAAGAGAAAATTTCGTCAAAATGAAGAAGGCTGAATCAAAATACAATTAAATCGATGAGAAATGTAACAAAAGTGTACACAAGTGATTTATATAGTCTGGAGACTTTGTCGCACGCCTCAAAACTGTGACAACAGTTAAAATAATTCTCATTCAAACTATCGATATTCAAATATTTATAAAAAAAAATTGTAGACACTGTTGTCTTGAAGGCAATTTTGTAAAACAAACAAAAAAGTGGACACATTTCAAAAAAAGAATTGATATACTGGAGACATTTCTTTTGTGGACACTAAAAATGTAGACGTTTTTAGAATGTGGTCATTTTTCAAAGTAGACATTTTTTTCGTAGACACACTTCCGTAGACATTTTGTCAGTAGACCAGAAAAAGTAGACATTTTGTCCGTAGTCTATATTACTGTAGACTTACTGACTGGAAACTGGGGCCGAAACCACGTAACTGCCCCTAATCTGTCCTTTTCTAACACACGCCTAATTGGAAAAGAGATAGGAAGATAAATACGTGGATCCGCCAATGTTTGCTCATGATTTTGAACAGGTTGTTAGGGACGAAAGGGTATAAAAGAGCGCATTGACAGCATCATAGAAGGAAAGGCAAAATTGTCGCACAGATGTCGCTAATATAGATGAGGCGAGCAACAACTCAAAATGCGCCCGAATAAAATAATTAGACTGCAAAAGCGAGAGCGCAAAAGTTTTAATTAAGTTTCATTTAAAATTACTTGTTCAGTGCCTCTATCGTGATCTTTATAAGAATAATTTCAATTAAAAAGGGTAACGATTTATTTAAAACGTAGAATAAATAAAAATAAATTAAACAAACGAATTAAACATAGTATATTGGTTGAATAAACTATAACAGTCTCAATTTACGGCTCTGAAACTTTAAAAGTTGAGAGCGAGAACAGCGGAAACTCCTCTCAAAGGAAAGCTGAAAGCAATTTCGCTTCACTTCATTTATTAATCCGAGAAAAATGTTATTTGCTTCCTATGTGCCCTCGTCGGAGACGAATCATTAATTTATATACTTTGCCTGAACTTTGGTTTCAGGTTTTACAAGTTGTTGAATATGACTTGCCGTATTGATGCTGATATGGATGAAGGAATTTGTGAATCTAAGCTCCGGATGGAAACACACTTACCTGCAACAAGAGAACGATAAAAATAATGAGATTAGTAGAAAGTAAAAAGTTCCGAGTTGCTTTTATTATTATTCGGAGGGCTTTTGAATTTGATCAGACGGATTCTGATCGATCCAAGAAACGGAGTGCTTTCAATGGGGCTCTTGCAAACTTTTGCTATGACCAAATGAATGGTTCAATCTGATGTAAAAACCAGCGAAAATCAGGAAAATTACAACGAGAAAGTCAACAATTTAGTAATAAACTCACATAACTGCTATAACGGTAAGTTTGTAATGGCGGCTCAACGCAGGTATCATGGGAGATTCCTGTCTAATTTGTCACTTTCTCTACGGAAACACAGAGATATATCTCAATTTAGATATAGGAATCTCCTATGATACCTGTCTGCGTCTCTCCGCCACTGGCGCAACCAGGATATCTTCCATCTCTCATATTTCCCATTTGAATGTATAAGTAAGAAAAGGACAGAAAGAGGGGGTTTTATCCCCACGTCCATCCTTGTCTAACATACGTTTCTTAATGGAGAAAAGAGAGAGATGAAGAAACTCTCGGTGCGCTACTGCTCTCCGCCATTAAACTCGATTCGGACAGTGATGGACAAATAACCGAAAATAACGAATAATCACGAATAATTAACTAAAATTATTCGCATTATTCTCATAATATTCCTATTAGTAAATTGAAGTTTTGACACTACCAGCATATTCATCTGTCATAAGATGAAGGACTGGTAGTGATAAAACTTTGATTTACTAATAGGAATAACATGAGAATCATGCGAATAATTTTGTTAATTATTCGTGATTATTCGTTATTCGGTTATTTGCCCATCACTGGATTCGGAGACTGAATTTCGTGATCTTTTAGTGTACTCGTCGTCATTTTTACAGGTTTTTATGCAAGAATCAACTCTTCAATCTCCTACAGCAAAAGTATGCAAGAGCTCCATTGAGGGCATTTCCAAAATAAGGGCTTATTATAAAACAAAAGGTGCGCTCTACCTGATAATTGTGCATTGTGAGCAAAAATAGGAATTTAGCTGAAGAGCACACCTGTAACAACAGTTGTTTTCTCAGCTCTTCTTTCGAAAAAATACCTCAATTAAAAAATACAAAGAGTTTTAGGAACATGTCTGATGTTATAATGGTATAATATAATGCAGTAGCGTAACTAGAAATCATGCTATCTCTCTTTTTACTCATCCGAATGTACAGGTAGAAAAAGGATAGGAAGAGGGGATTGATCCCCCTTTCCTATCCTTTTCTAACTTACACATTTTAATGGACAAAGTGAGAGAAAGCTAATTTCTAGCTACGCCACTGATATAATGAGCTCGAACTTTCCAATAAACTACGATAGACGGCGAAGTTTATGAACACTTCGAACCAGTAGCGGCCCGTGAGATTTGGCAACCATGCATTTTTCCCACTTAAACTTAGGTAAAAAATCGATTCAAGCGGAGGCTGGCAGCCTCCTCGAGTTTCGATTGTTTTCCATGTATTTAAATGGGATGAAAACACTGTTGCCAAATCGCACGAGCCGCCACTGCTTCGAACCTTGAGTAAACAATATCATGAAAAAACAAATTGAGTTTCAAGCAGTTCAAATTCATATAGTCCTCATTTCCCACTCCCCCTCTCCCCTCACTCTCACGTATTTTCTATTATTTAATTTTCTTTATTTAAGGTAACCTCCGCAAAACAGGCTCGCCTATGGAGGTACCGAATTTTCAGTCTTCAATTTTTATGTTAATTTGACGTTAGTTTATTTAATTTGTCTAGTATAGTTTTCGTGTAACTTGAGTAATTTAACATTTTTTTTTTCTTTATTGGCTTTTGTGTAAAGACTGAAAATAAATCATTTATCTATATTATCTATCTTTTCTATTTCCTTTCACTGCACTAAAATACCCTTATCAAACCAAGGCATTTCATTCAGGAAAGAGGCGGTTTGTGAACAATTGATTATCTGCAGCGTCATTTGAGGGGGGGGGGGTGTCTACTTCCAAGGTTCTGGACTGGCTTCGGATAAAATTAATTTCGGGGAAAAGAGAATTCTGCGGGGAAATCTTTCAACTTGCCGTAAAAGACACGAAAAAAGAAGGTTCCAACATTCCAACACCACTCCCCACCCCGATTCTCCAAATAAAAGTGGTGCAGTGGCAGTAGCCGAGACTTTTCCGAGGAGGATCTTGAGTCCGAAAATTGTCGGAAGGGGGGGGGGGAGGGGGTTCCGAAGATTTAAATGTGGTAAAGTTCCTCCGAAAAATTAAAAAAAATTGCCTCCTTAAAGGGGTAAAATTTCCACTGTAATTTCGGTGTTTAGGGAGAGGGGTGCATAGTGCTTCCTATGCGCAAAAAACCCCTTTTTACCGACCTCTTCAAAACTTCCCAAAACTTGACAAAATTCATTCCTGAAAATACAAACTAATAGACTGGGATGATAATTTTACATTTTTTTGCATTTAAATTGGTAGCAAAGCTCGGTGGTTTCGGCGAAAGTCAGAATTTCTGTTTTTTCGCTGAAAACTCGAGTAATATCAAAACCTTTGTAAAGAATTAAGCTATTTTAGACTTTTTTATCGACAATTTTCGCTCCGTGAGTGCGTTATAGTCTACAATTTGACTTACTATCCTTAATTTGGGCTTATTCTTTTTTTCAAATCGAAGGAATGTATTTAAATATAAAGCTTAAAAAATGACGTTTTTACCTAAATATGGACCTACAACTGAAGCGTCAACGAGCGTCACAGGTTTGTTGGCATTCTTAGCAAGCTGAATATATGTACTGACACCCCTGAAAAGATCAACCAAGATTACCTACCCCTAGCAGAAGTGAAGCGAGTTGAATTTATGACAATTTAATGGTGCGCGCTAGGCACGGCTACGTAGGCTAGGTCACCTTGCAACGTATGTCTCGCGCAGGCTCCGCGATGTTACACGCAGCTTATTCTCATTACACTGCACTCGACAACAATAACACCAACGAAAATAACAACAACAGAAGTATAGCTGCGCGTACGTTTAAAATAACAACAACCACCAGGGTGTCGTTAGCAATGAACACTACGATTTTTCAATGGGGCTCTTGCAAACTTTTGCTATGGGGGAATGAAGAGTTGATTCTTGCATAAAAACGTGTGAAAATGACGATGAGTACACTGAAAAATCAGTAAATTCACTCTCAGAATCGGGCATGATGGTGGAAAGACGCAGGTATCACGGGAGATTCCTATCTAAAATGAGACATATCTCTGTGTTTCCGTAGAGAAAGTGACATATTAGACAGGAATCTCCCATGATACCTGCGTTGAAGCGCCATTACGATCTTGCCGTTAGAGCAGTTTCGTGAGTTTATTACTGAATTTATGTAAGACTTTTTCGGTGTGATTTTCGTGATTTTCGCTGGTCATTACATCAGATTGGACCATTTATTTGCTTATAGCAAAAGTTTGCAAGGAGCCCCATTGAAAGAAAATAAAGCTGAAAAACCGGCAACGGGGGGGGGGGGGGGAGTTCCAAAGGGTTGGTGAAAGGTGGGTGCACCAGGTAATTTTATGGTATTAGTAAGACCTTCCATTTACGTTTTCGAGCAGTTTTGTTCAAATGTAAAGCGACATCTACATCCGATGAGGTTTTTTCCCATTCCTTATAAGAGGGGAAACACGGTTGGGCTCCCCTGGACAACCTCCCTCTCCCCACACCACCTCCTTCCCCCCGGCTACGCCATTGAAGTCGTGAAATGGCGCGCCCTTGTCGATTAAATCATTCTTACTGTTGTACTTGAACCCAAGCAAAAGTATTGCGTTTATTTGGAGGTTCAATTAATAAGTCACCTTGAAATTGATTCTTCTTCACAAGTTCAAATACGGAGAATATACATCGATACATTGAAGTCAGTGGCGTAGCGTGCAATTTTGCAACAGTGTACAGACTCCATTTAACCCTTTGCACTCCACTTACTTTTCCCACGGTGGCCAGCTGTACTCCAAATTAAATTGAGATAATTGGTCAAAAAATGCCTTTATTCATCACAATTTATTTTTGAGCTTATAAACTAACTACTTGTTGTATGAAAATGATCTTATGGAATTACAATAAAAATTTAATCTTCTTATGATTCGGACCACACCCGACAGTGGAGCTACGAAAACTCAAACTTTATGCCGGGTTCAGACGGGTCCAGCCCGACAGAGGATAATATCGGCATTATTTCAATGTCGGGCCAGACCCGACACTGGAGTGCAAAGGGTTAAACCCATGTAAACGCTTGAATGCGAAGGTGTTCACCGAACACCAGATAGTTCGATCTTTTTCATAGGTCTAAAGGGACGTACGAACTGCAACGTTGCCGAATTGCGTGCTACACTGATTGAAGTTCATGAACTGCCATTGATCCATCTTGGATGGGTTATCTGCGTCAGTGTAGTATATTAACCCTTTATGGACCAAGCCCGAGTATACTAGATTTTCTTATCTGGTCTATTTCACATTTTTCCAGTCCTCATTCCGGATAAACTTGACTACCGATGAAAACGCTTACAAGAAAAGGCTTCGTTCTGGCGCCTTCAATTCGTCGTATAGGCAATTCCAACTCCCACAAGTATGAACAGTTAACTACCTTCCCTACATACACGGAAGAGTGGCGTTCTTTTGAATTAACCTGGTCTGTAATGGGTAGAGGAACAAAATCTACTTTCTACACTTACAATCTTGATCGAAATTTCTCCTTGGTTCATCCATTCTACGTCGTTATGAATCATCGCCCGATTGCTTTCCTCGGCCAAAATAACAACTCGTCGAATGACTGATCATTATCAATTATCTAACTCAATATCAATTCGGTTATCAATTCGGCACTCAACGAAAAGGCCCCTCTGAAAAGGGTCGCGCTCCTAAAGCTCGGTTCGAGATGGAAATTCGGTATCGTAAATTATTCGCACAATGAAGCTAGGTGGGGGGAGAGGGGAGGTATTTTGCCGGAAAACCAACTATGCGGCTGAATTAAAATTGACAATTCGTGAGCTATGTGAGCTGTGCCAGTGCGCCACCGTCCTTTCTAATAGCGTATAATAAAAACAAAGTTGCCGCGTGCAACAGCAACAAAGGTAGAATCCTCGAAAATTATCCTTATCATCTTCACGTGACGTAGATTCCCAAGGAGTACTGGGTGGGAGTGGGCGGTGGGTGTCTCCTGAGCCCCAATTTGAAATATATTTACAATAATTTCTTTATTTTTTCTTTAAAATTATATAAGGTGTGCGTGTCAGGTCCCGGGGGGGGGGGGGGTAGCATACAATTGTCAGCTACAAACAACTTCTATGGAGAGGATCAAAGACGAGGGTAACCCGGGTAGCCTCAACCACTCGACTTTCGCTTACTAAAACGCACATGGCTCCCGCAACAAAAAATCGCCCCACATTCTGCTTGGGCTCATTTTACGCAGAATTTAAGAAGGAATAACATATTTCAATTTGATAAAAATCAAAAAATACCGTTTCCAATTATGTGACTTGAGCCTCTCTATCGAACGCTCATGGGTACCCTAAAAAACTCGTTTTTCGCTTACTAAAAAATGCATAACTCCGGAACAAAAAATTGTCTCACATTCTGCTTGGGCTCATTTTACGCAGAATTTAATGAGGAATAACATATTTTAACCCGGACAAAATCAAAAAATTCAATTTTTTTTTTATTTCACTTTAAGTAGATTTTGAGTGGCCTAAAAATCACAAAAATGACGATAATGAAGTAATTTTTTTTTTTTTAGATGACATGAAAGTGCTTTACAATCCGCATCTTTAGGTGAAAACCGCGTTTCAATCGGATGATTTACGCGAAAGTTATGAATTTTTGAAAGGTGCAACTTTGCAACACTGTAACTCCCCCCTAATTATTTTTGGAAAAACTTTATGTAAAAAAAAGACTACTTATATCAAGTACTATCAAAATACAAAGTTTCAGGAAAATCGGTGGGGGGGGGGGAGAAAACCCCCATTTTGAATCAAGCTCTTTTCATTCCTCCATTTCTGGACCAGTTTTAAAGAATTTTGCAGTTTTCAGGTATTTCAGAATCTAACAGAATTGCTATTTGAAAGTATGTCTAAAAAAATCTAAAACTCTTTCGAAAATGATGGACAAAATTATCAAGGACGGTTTCGATTAGAGGACTCTCTTTTGAAGGTTAATACATGTACTATCGAGGAATTAGAGATTGTCGTGAGATTTTCACACATTTTCAGTTATGCGTGTGAATGTGGGCCTGGGACCAAATAGTGTTACGGCTTGACGGTCTTCCGAAAGACGTTGGATGGTGCGCACGTAAGTATATTTGCGTGTAGTTTATACCCCCCGTAAGTGCTCACTGATCATCTGCGTGCGGGACCGTGAGGACGCAACACTATTTGGTCCCTGATCTGCAACGGCTCTCTCACCCCTCCCGCACTGGGTCCTCGCCTGGAACGTGCGACGAGTACGAAGAGTGGCCGAACCGGAACCTTGAAGGCGAAACTTAGCTCATGAAAATCCCGAGACAATCTTTAATCCGTCGATAGTACTTATGGAGTTGAGGTCGCAGGTACTCCTTTACGTAATTTTCAATTATAAAAAGTATAAAAGTGCACCACGGCACAACATTGAATTTTACTGTCCATTCAAACCAGAGACATAATATATAATAGAGACCACGCACTATCTATTGTGCCCATGTTTGCGCGCGGTGGCAACTTTTTTTTTCGGGGTCTCAACAGAACACCGAAAACATGGATCATACGTTGACTGATGAGAAACGTCGTTGAGATTTTTGCCTAGTGAATCCGAAGCACCGAAATTGCATCAGTCAACGTATGGTCCATGTTCGATGGTGCTCCTTCATGCTCCCTGAGTTAATTTCCGTTGAGCTCCGAAAAAAAAGTCAGCCACCGCTCGCAAGGCTAGTGCGTGGTTTCTATTATATGTATATTGTCTCCGATTCAAACTTTTGACCAAAATAAAAAGAAAACAAATCGAATGATTGGGTGAGCGGTTAAACCTCCTCGAAATGGACCTTTTCCGTGGGATTAGGTAATGGTAGCGCACCGAGAGTTTCTTCATCTCTCTCTTTCCTCCATTAAAAACCGTATGTTAGACAAGGGTGGACAACGGGATAAAACCCCCTCTTTCTGTCCTTTTTCTGCTTATACATTCAAATGGGAAATGAAAGAGATCTTGGTCGCGCCAGTGAGGTAATGATCTGACAACTTGACAACTCTGCTCGCGAGACCGGTCATCTCGCAATGCAATTCGGGTGACGAATATTCGGGGGCAGAGTAAAACGTAATATTCCATTCGAATTTAAAGACATCCTCCGCGATCTGGAGAGGTAATTGAATCTTTAGTTGATTAATACTTCCCATGAATCCTCAACAATCGAGAATCTCGATGCTGGGGGTTGGTGGAGGCTTTGGATGGGGTGGGGGGAGGGGAAGGGGGGAGGGGGAGGGGTGAGGGGGAGGGGTGAGGGGGAGGGGGGGCTCAGGGCTGCGGCAAGTATCGGCGGGCGGCGATGAACAAGGTAATTCATCTTGACACCACACTTCATTAAATCTTTCGCGGCGGGCTCAGCCTCTTGGAACCGACGCGAAGCGGACCGCACGGACTGTCAAGAGCCTCGCGGTTTTCTTATCAGTTCGCGTCCCTACTTCGAATCATCAAATTACTCAAAAGAGCGAAGGAGTATATCTAACTATCTAGGCCTTACGGCTTACAGGCTATGGGTCTCGATACCCGATAGTGACACGCGCAAGCGACAATGTGTCTGTTGCGGACACACTGTTTCCAACGTAAAATTCGGCGAAAATAACGATGCGCACATTAAAAACTTTCAAAATCCACTCATTAACTCAGAAAATACCTTCCATTTCAAGCAACCCGCGCAACACTAGACACTTTATCACCGACTTATAACTACATACATGGAACCATCTCGTCTATGTAAACATGAACAGAACTTACAAACATTGGAATGTTTCGTTTGGATGCGTACATTTCTTATATTATTTTGTAATCTTTGATTAACCGAAAAGACCAGACAGCAAATTCAGCCAATAGTTCATGTAATTAGAAAGGAATTTCATCATTTTGTAGTTACGATGTTGTTTACTTATGCACGGTGGTTCCGTCTATGTAGTAGTATACCGGTGCAAATAGTGTCTAGTGTAGCGCGGGCTGTTTGAAATTGAAGTTATTTCCTGAGTTAATGAGTGGATTTTGAACGTTTTTAATGTGCGCATCGTTATTTTCGCCGAATTTTACTTAAGAACCAAGGTTCTAATTTGCTGTAGCAAAAGTATGCAACAGACCCATTTCATGTATCATCACTGAATACGTGTTGTATAGAAGCTAGGTTTTATAAAAGACGAAGTTTCACGACATAAAACATTGATTTTTACGTTTTAACGACATAGGTGTCCGCCCCCCAGTAAGCACCAAACAAAGACCCTAGATACAAAACTAAGGGTTTTCTACTGATTAGACCCATATTTGCGTGTTGCGCAAGCAATTTGACGTAAATTGACCTACCAAGTTTGAATTTGGCCTTAGTTTTGATCGAAATATCCTTGGTTTTTAACAATTTTACGTTTACATCGCATAAAATTCAAAAAAGTAGAATATGCGTAAAATCAGGACGACTTTGGTAGAAAATGATATAATTTTTGAGATTAGCGTCCCCAGTGCCATTAAGGAGCGCACTTTGAATGAAGTTAATGAGAAAAATCATCGAAATACATTAAAATTAAGTTAAAAATCACACTGATGCTTGGTGCTTTTCGCAGACAGTTATGTCGCAAAGGTGGCCTACTTTAAAACATCATATTTTATAAACGGCGGCTACACACTACACATAGATAGGGTAGCAATGAACGGAAAACCCCGATGAAATGGGGCAGTTGCAAGGGTCTGAAATGTTGTGTTTTTTACATAGAAAATAATAGTACTTGATAAGCTGAGAACAATGGTGCCTTTGGTTTTTTCTTAAGTGTATTGGTTTTGGAGATACACACGTGTAAAGTTGCAAAAAATCGTGTGTGTAGTGACGTCATTACGCGGAATTCCCATTTAAAACAATGTATTTTGGGCCAAAATCTCATCTCCGAAACAATGGGACTTGATTAGAAACCAAAGTCATCTTTGTTCTCAGCTCATCAAGTACTTCTATTTTCTTCATAAAAAACACAACATTTCAGACCCTTTCAACTGCCCCAATGCAGAGATTGTAATTTTCTCGGCTTTCTCGAAAATAACCCATTAGAAGCAGGGTCCGTTAATTGATAGTGAAATAATCGATCCAGTGGCGTAGCGTGCAATTTGGCAACGTTGCAGTTCGTCCATTTGAACCCATAAAAAAAGGTCGAAGTATCGGGTGTTCGGTGAACGCCTTCGCATGCGACCTTTTACATGGATTTAAATGGACACAGTACAGCGTTGTCTTGTATAACACGCACTCGATCGTCGACTCGATAGCATATTACGATACGATCGTTCATAATCAGCTTGCTGACTCTTCAGAGACAACAGCTTGTTATGTTGAATGGGTAAGGGGGGGCTGGAAAACGCACCCACCTAAAAGTGAAAAAGTGGTAACCTCAGCTCAAACGGAAATATAAGGTTATGACTTTTGCCCTCTAATGTTAAGTTTAATAACTGTAATTTATTTGACCTGTGACCTCAACTCAAATCACGCCGTTGCAGGTTTGTATATGTATAGTAGACTATGGAAACGACACAGCTTTGTCAATGATTCCGCATTGTGGTCTCGATCCTTAGCTTTCAAGTGCGTCCGTTTTTGTTTATATACGATCGATTTTATTCGTTTGATAAATGGATTACAATCTGCTCTCCATTTATCAATTGAAAACCGCCAAGTGTTGAGTATTGACTGTTGTCTGTTAATTGTTGACTCTTGGCAAGTCGGAAGCTTGAACTTGCGAAGTCTGAATTGAAATCCAGTCGAGAGGAATGAAGCCGCGCGGGAAAGGAGGCGCGCTTCCAACTCAACGTTGTCGATTCGAATCTACTCCGCATCGCATCGGCGCACTATGGTCTGAGCTCGTCAAAAAGTTTTTTTTTTTTTTTTTTTTTTTTTTTTTTTTTTTTATTTATACAAGTTTTATTAACACGACTATACAACATGAGTACAATAATTGTTTTTTTCTTATGATAAATAGTATAAAATAATTACAGTATGTTTTTTTGTAAATATTGATGGATACAGTAAAATTTTCCTTAGTTTTATGTTCCTGAAAAAAAGCGAACGAGAGATAAAAATGATGATGACGATAATGATGACGATGATGATATGGAATGAAGGGATGAAAAGATGGAGGAAAGTGAAGTGAAGGTAAAGACAATTCTGAGTGGAGGAGGGAAAAAAGGAGAAAAAAGTTGACCCCCGTCCCTCAGATTTTATGATAATAATCCGAGGCCAGCTCAAAAGGCTTGCGCCGTTTGAGCCTTCTCAGGACATTGCTATTGTCCAGAAGGCGAATAGCTTCTATGTTCGGGTGAGAGTGTAGCCGAGCTTCGTACCTCTCAGCTATTTTTTTAATGTGGGTTCTGACGTCATCGACGCCTAGATCCCTGGACATACCAGGGCGCCCCAACAATTTTCCTTAGGACCATATTCTGGAAGGTTTGAATTGGCCTCAGGTTACTATTTGCGGTGCACCCCCAAAGCTGGGAACCGTACGCCCATACTGGTCTCAATACCTGTTTATAGAGTAGGACCTTATTATCAACGGATAGTTTTGAGTCTGGCCTTAACAGCCAGTACATTTTCCTACATTTCAGACCTAGCTCAGCCCGTTTTTTCTTGACATGAGCTCTCCACCTTAATTTGGTGTCCAGTGTCAGGCCAAGATACTTCGCCGTGTCTGAATAAGGAACAGGATTGGGACCTAAGAATATTGGCATGTAACCTACAACCCTGTTTGTGAATATGATATGCACAGATTTCTGGCGGTTAAGGGCAAATCGCCACCTTCTGTACCACCTAGAATATCTGTTAAGTGCCGTTTGCAGCTTTCTATTTGCGAGATACAGATCACGACCTTTGGCCCCATAGGCTGTATCATCAGCGAATTTCATTAAGCGAGTCCCACGAGTCTGAGGAACATCACTGGTATAAATATTAAATAGAATTGGTCCCAAAACACTGCCTTGTGGGACTCCTGCTTTGATTTCTCTGAAAACAGAAAAAGCACTTTCAAATCGCACTCTGAATGACCTATTTTGCAAATAGGACTTCAAAAGACGGTAATGGTTTATTGGCAAAAGCCTGTACCGTTTGAGCAACAACCCTTCGTGCCAAACTCTATCAAAAGCATTTGCTACATCGAGAAAAACAGCCGAGCAGACCATTTTATTTTCTAATGTCTCTTCAATGACCTCAGTCAGTCGATGCCTTTGCTCAACGGTCGAGTGTTGAGTTCTGAAACCAAACTGATGATCCGGAATAATTTTTCGCTCCTCAACGATTTTTTTTAAACGTTTCACATATAGCCTTTCAAATAATTTCCCAATACTAGAGAGTCAAAAAGTGGCCAAAAATCAGAAAGTGAATTTCCCATAAATTCATCATTTATAAACTTTTAATACCAAATTCAATTACAGAGAACACCTTTAACAAGTAATTTAAACTTGAATTCGTCACCATAAAGTCTTAAATTCACCTTAAAAGGTCAAAAACGATGATTTTTGATGACTATTTTTCACTGGATTTTCGGCCACTTTTTTTCGATCTCAGACCATACTGCGGCGCGGCGCCGGTGAACTTTAGAGCTGCCATTTTCCATATATATTTAATGACATTTTTCAATCAACCGATGGTCCCACCGGTTGAGAAAAAATTACACAGTCCAGTTTCATGCATGACAATGTAAAAATATTCTGATCTGTAATCTTTTCTCAATCGGCGGAAACGCTGTTAATTAATTAAAATATCCGCAAGTTTTTCAAATAAATCGACGACTCCACCGATTGAGAAGAGATTACAGATTGTGAGTATTTTCGTGTATTACAGTCATACGCTGAACTGTAATGTGTAATCTTTTCTCAACCGGTGGAATCATCGGTGGATTGAAAAATGCGATTGAATATACGCAAAACGGCAGCTCTGGTGTACTTATATGGGGGGGGGGGAGGCACGCTTAAAAATGCTTTGGTAACATTGACATAAAACTTACGTTTACAAACGCTACGCGAGTTTTGTCACGATGAAGTGCATTGTACCATTGTTGACTAATCTTTGACTGACTACTTCGCATAAAAACCGTCTACACATACACAGAAAAAAACAGACAAAAATCCTTTGATAGGGCTGACAAACTACCAGTGGCGAATTTTGAAATTTGGCAACAATATAGCTTCTCCATTTAAATTCACCAAAAAAGTCGAACTCTTCAGTCATCGGTGATGACCCAGCATTTCGACCTTTCTAATGTGTTTAAATGGGGGAAAAAGAAACGTTGCCAAATCGCACGCCTCGTCACTGAAAACTACGTTTGTAAACGCTGCGCGATTTTTGTCATACGATGAAGTGCACATTGTTAGCTAATCTTTGACTGACTTCGCACTAAAATCGTCTATACAGTATACACAGGAAAAAAAAGAAGAAAAAACAGACAGAAGAAACCAAACAGACAGAAGAAAGAATTCACAACAATATTAAACACATTTACGATCAGCTCATTATAGTTCATTATCGATATCAGTTTGATCAAGTAATCAGCGCTTATACGATGATTTAGTGATGACTACAGCAGTTGCTTTAATTGTTCACCATAGAATTTGCACAGTGGCGGCTCGTGCAATCTGACAACCGTGCACTTTTGCCATTTAAACTTATGCAAAAAGATCGATACTAGGTGAGGCGCTACGCCTCACCAAGTAATCGATTGTTTTACACGGTTTTAAATGGAGGAAATCCATTGTTGCCAGATTGCACGAGCCGCCGCTGAATTTGCAACTGCGCTATTTGAATCGATGGATCTTAAAAGGACATTCACGATTTGATGATTGGATTTTGAAGGTTTCTAGTTAGTTCATCTGTGTTTTTGAATTAAAATATACGAGAACACATACGCTGTGGTATAAAAGAGTTTAATGAAGGGCCCATTTTGCGAACTTTTAGACCTTCAAAACTCAAAAGCCCGTGTCAGACTAAAAAAGGAGTTTGTATGGAGCAGGAGCTAGTAAGTGGATTCTGCGTTTATGGAAGTTTTGAGGCTCGCGCAGATCTTAGTCGTATTCTGGCGTGCGTACTTTATACTCGTGAGCTCCTGTTAATATCAACAAAACCACTTTGTACCTCTTAACCCATAAATGCCGAACTTTATTTGAAGATTTCATGTGTTTATTGGTGTTTTTCTAAAAAAAAAAAAAAAAAAAAAAAAAAAAAAAAAAAAAAAAAAAAAAAAATTAGAGTTAAAAAAATTGAAAAATTAAAAATTGTGAAATATTCTGGTCCAGCTAAATGACACGCACGGAAATATCACAACATTGATTATTGAGTAAAATTGGCCTAAATTTACGGTAATTTGGTCCAAACAAAACTTCATAAGTGGGTCGTTAATGACCCAATGGGCATTTATGGGTTAGAGTCACTTTATACTATGAGACAGGGCCGGATTTAGGTTGCAGGGGGCCCCGGGGCGGTGGACCTTTGGTGGGGGCCCCCTCTCGGTAAATCCTAGGAATAATGAATTATAAAGTCCCTACTTTTAAAGGCATGTCGAGTAAAAGAAGTAAATTATTACCCTGATAAAAAAAATCGTTAATAATTTTTAAAGTTTCGTTAGTATTTTTTAATGTTTCTTTATTTTTTTAAGGGTTATTTTACATAAAGCTTCCCTTCCAACATTGCCAGACTGTTACAGTATTGTAATGATACAAAAAAGGAAGTTCACCAACCATCAATACCAAAAAAAAAAGGACCTGCTTTGTGGTGGGGGCCTCGGGGCGCGCGCCCCGGTCGCCCCGCATTAAATCCGGCCCTGCTATGAGAGTTGCGCCATTGTTCTGATTGGATCTCAGATTTAGGCCTGTGGCGGCTCGTGATATTTGGCAACCATGGAAGTTTTCCATTTAAACGTAGGTAAAATAATCGATTCTTGCGGAGGCTGGCAGCCTCCGGGAGAATCGATTGTTTTACATTGGTTAAATAGGAGGAGGACACGGTTGCCAAATTTCACGAGCCGCCACTGAGGCTGTCACGAAAGCCCCACGAGGCAAATTCAAATGGTGGAGGGTTTGTTTACTTTTCGCGCACAAGCTGTCATTACACATTTGAAGTCACAGTGACCACAGTATAATTTATTGTTAATTTTTCCTCTGCTTGAATGTTATTTTGGAGAACATTATCTCTCCCAATAACGACCGTTACTGTCGAGAATCTGAACCAAACCTATCAGAGATAGCGAAATAGCGGCAACAGCGCAGAGGCAAATGGCCATCCGCCATTTGAAATTTGCCTCTTGGGGGCTCCAGTGATCCGCTTCTTCTTCTTCATTTTGAGAGTCTTGTCGCAACTCTCATAGTATATATAGGGACTCTGATAAGGGTTAACGACTCGCACTACACTTATAAACAGGGCTGCCGTTTTGCGTATAATCAATGCTATTTTTCTAGTCACCGATGATTCCACCGGTTGAGAAAAGATTACACAGTTCAGTTCAGGGTATGACTGCAATGCACGAAAATACTCTGATCTGTAATCTTTCCTTGATCGGTAGAAACTCCGTTGATTAATTAAAATATCCGCAAGTTTTTTAAAGTCATCGACAACTCCACCGGTTGAGAAAATATTACAGATGCGAGTATTTTAGTTTATAGACGGTTTTAGTGCAAAGTCAACGGTTAGCCAACAACCACAACAATGCGCTCATCGGTTGCAATCGGTTAGGATAAAACCCGCGTAGCGTTCCAATCTATCTCACTCACTCTCCCGTGACCCCCATGTATATCCATCTCTTTCTAGTATCGAAATTCGTATATAGGGCCTTGTTTTACGACATATTATTATCAAAATCGCATTAAAATGCCTCGAGAAATTCATTTATGCTATAAAATTTCATAAAATAAGTCTCTATATACGATTTTTGAAATTAAAGTGAGATGGCAGTACATAGGGGTCACGTGAGAGCGAGAGAGACAATCTGGCTTTGTTTGGAACGCTCATCACCGGCAGTCGCCATTACTAAAACCCTCTATTACAGTCATGCACTGAACTGAACTGTGTAATCTTTTCTCAACCGGTGGAATCATCGATGAAATTAAAAATAGCATTGATTATACGCAAAACGGCAGCCCTGCTTATAAATCAGATTAAAAATTACTATGAAAATTCTCATTTTCAAAATGTGTAGGTTTGGCAGCATTGTATGAAGATGCGGCGCGGCGGAGAGGCATCTGACATCTGCTCAGCCTTGAAATTAAACAATCAACAACAACTTACAAGTAATTAACCGCGCACGGCCCAATTCCTCCACGTGATTTTCCCGCGCGCGTTCGCACTAATTGCTATAGCTGCTTGATTCTGATTTCTCCTCCTACTTGCGCCTGTACTTTCTTCCATTTCTCCGCACATATCAGTCCCAACTAGTCTGCTCTAGCCCCCCCCCCCCCTCCCCCTCCCCCCTTCCAAAGCCATTCCTTCTTGCTGTCAATTAATTATGCTGCAATGCTTGGCGCTCTTATCATCAGTGGCGGCTCGTGCGATTTGGCAACCATGCTTTTTTACCATCTAAACCTATGCAAAAGTATCGATATCTTGGGGGTGCATTGCACCTCCTGAAGATCGATTGTTTTACATAGGTTTAAATGGAGGGATTCCACTGTTGCCACATTGCACGAGCCGCCACTGCTTATCATCTTCATTCCATCCTCAGTTGTTCGTAGACTGCCTCAAATGCTCTCATGAGTATGCGTAAAATTGCTTTAGGATTCCCTTTAAGGTGATTCCATGGCACGCAGCGGTGGCTCGTGCAATCTGGCAACAATGGATTTCCTCCATTTAAAACTGTGTAAAAAAATCGATTACTTGGTGAGGCGCAGCGCCTCACCTAGTATCGATCTTTGTGCATACGTTTAAATGGCAAAAGTGCACGGTTGTCCGATTGCACGAGCCGCCGCTGATGGCACGTGACCAAGGCGATCGATAAGTCGATCGATTAATGGTCATTTCCTGGACTCTGTGGAGTTTCTTTTGTTAAACCAGAATTGTCAGCACCTGGAGGTAGATCGAACAAAGATATCTATTAAGTTTGGATGCTCGAATCCGGAAAATAAGGACGTAACTATGGGAAATCGCTGTTCGATTTATCGTATCGCACGACGGATTCCGAATTCCCATAGTTACGTCCTTATTTTCCGGATTCGAGCATCCAAACTTAACAGATATTTTTGTTAGATCTACCCAGTGGCGTAGCCAGGCATTTTTCGAGGGGGGGGGGTCCGGGGTTCGAAAATTGTCATGGGGTGATACAAAGATACTATAGTATCTTTGTAACAAATTATAATTTGTTAAATTTGTCTGAAAACTCAAAATATGACCTTTTTTTAGGACTAATTTTGGTGTCAAGGTGGGGGGGGGTCCAGACCGAATTCCCATAGTTACGTCCTTATTTTCCGGATTCGAGCATCCAAACTTAACAGATATTTTTGTTAGATCTACCCAGTGGCGTAGCCAGGCATTTTTCGAGGGGGGGGGTCCGGGGTTCGAAAATTGTCATGGGGTGATACAAAGATACTATAGTATCTTTGTAACAAATTATAATTTGTTAAATTTGTCTGAAAACTCAAAATATGACCTTTTTTTAGGACTAATTTTGGTGTCAAGGTGGGGGGGGGGGTCCAGACCGAATTCCCATAGTTACGTCCTTATTTTCCGGATTCGAGCATCCAAACTTAACAGATATTTTTGTTAGATCTACCCAGTGGCGTAGCCAGGCATTTTTCGAGGGGGGGGGGGGGGGGTCCGGGGTCCGAAAATTGTCATGGGGTGATACAAAGATACTATAGTATCTTTGTACCAAATTATAATTTGTTGAATTTGTCTGAAAACTTAAAATATGACCTTTTTTTAGGACTAATTTTGGTGTCAAGTGGGGGGGGGGGGTCCAGACCCTCTGGACACCCCCCCCCCCCCCCCCCCCCCCCCCCCCCCGCCTACGCCGCTGGATCTACCTCAAGGTGCTGCGACAATCCTGGTTTTACACACACACAAAAAAAAAAAAAAAAAAAAAAAAAAAAAAAAAAAAAAAAAAAAAAAAAAACTCCACAGAGTCCGAGAAATGGCCATTAATTGATCGGCTAATCGATCGCCTTGGTCACGTGCCATGGAATCACCTTAAACATCAGCAAGGGATTGATTCAAATTCGATACGCATTATCAAAAAACCAAAACATCTGCAGAGGCGTCCGCGTGTTGCATGCAATTTGGCAACGTTGTATTTCGTCCATTCAAGCATTTATTTCATCCATTTAAAGCATTTTAAGCCCAAGAAGAAGGCCGAACCATTGTGGGTGCACAATCAACTCCTTTCGAATCGATTTTTTACAGGGCTTTGAACGGACGAACTTCAGCGTTGTAAAATCGCACACTATAAGCCATGTCATGCCACGGTATTGAGCATCTGATAGGCCGATTTTAAATTACACTGCAATACGCGATTTAGAAACAAATATGTTATTGTTCATGCAACTCCCGTTACGACTGGCCCCCCCCTCAATAAAATTCATTTTCCAGGAATCGGGGGGGGGGGGGGAATAATCCCCAAGGGGTCGTTTTGGGGGGCTGAAAATATTTTTTGCTTTTGCATGAACGTGTTCTACGGGAACTAAAGGATGAGAATTCACCAAAATTTTTTATCGACCAGTTCAATTTGGTGTCAAAGAGGGTTAACGAATACCAGTGCCACTAGTGCCTTAGCGTGCAATTTGGCAACGGTGCATTGTGTCTATTCAAAGCTATGAAGAAGATCAAACTATCGGGTGTTCGGTGAACACCTTTGCATTCGAGCTTTTACATGGGTTTAAATGGACACAATGCAACGTTGTAAAATTGCACGCTACGCCACGGACGAAAACCAACAAGTGAAACGAGCGAAACCATTTTAACTTCACGGTTAAAATGAATGACGTATTTATTATAACGGGTCTGTTGCATACTGTTGCTACAACAATATAGAACCTTGATTCTTATGTAAAATTTGGCGAAAATAACGATGCGCACATTAAAAACTTTCAAAATCCACACATTAACTCAGGAAATCACTTCAATTTCAAAAAGCCCGCGCTACACTAGACACTATTTGCACCGGTATACTTCGACATAGACGGAACCAACGTGCATAAGTAAACAACATCGTAGCTACAAAATGATGGGACTTTTCTTCTAAATACATGAACAATTGGCTGTATTTGCTGCCGGTTTCTTTGGTTTATTTAAGATTACAAGATAATATAAGAAATGTAGGCATCTAAACGAAACATTCCAATGTTTGTAAGTTCTGTTGATGTTTACATAAACGAGATGGTCCCATCTAAGCATTTATAAATCGGTGATATAGTGTCTAGTGTATCGCGGGTTGTTTGAAATGGAAGGTATTTTCTGAGCTAATGAGTGGATTTTGGAAGTTATAAATGTGCGCATCGTTATTTTCGCCGAATTTTACATTAGAAATAATGAGTAATATTGATGTAGCAAAAGCAGAGTTGGGCAAATGGGAATCGTAATCGTTCACACGATTACCGAGTAATCGTAATCGTCAAATCTTTGGATGGTAATTAAATCCATTTTTCACAGATAAATAGTAAAATCAAGGGTATTTTTGATTAGATCTAATACTTCTGCAACTAATATGATGGATGACTTGTAAAATATCAGCCTTGATTACCACAGAATCATCCTCCGAAAAACGACGATTACGATTACTTGGTAATCGTGTAATCGATTACCACCCCCATTTGCCCAACTCTGAGCAAAAGTACGCAACAGACCCATTGAAAAATAATCAAATAAATAGATAAAAAAAATCAACAAATAAATAAAAATAAATGAATAAATAAGTCAACAATTTTATAGATGAAAAATAAAAAAATCCACAGTTTGAAACTACCAGCGATTGGCTAATAGAGAGGGTGCACAGTGCAGCGTACCGATCAATATATGATTCAGAGCTATAGGTTGTGAAGGTTTCAAAGGAGAAAGAAGTGGTGGTGAGTGAAGCATTGAAAGGACAGCGGACAGGTCGCGCCGCTCCAAATCCGGATATGACTTCACGCGGATCTCCTGTTTCCGTTTTGTTCTCGTTAAAACACGCCGTGTTGCCACTTTATATCCAGGCAGCACTAACACTCATAGATTAAAGGAATGCAATGAATAAGAAAGGAAAGAGCCGTGACTTAAAAATTTGCGATATATGATGTCCAACCAGTAGCCGGCTCATGAAATGCGATGTATCGATGTACGCTCTATTTAAAACTATAGAAAAGTATCGATTTCTCGGAGTTTCAATTGAACCCTTGATGATCGATATTATTCTATAGTTTTAAATGGAGTAGACATCAATAAATCGCATTTCACGAGCCGCCACTGTGTCCAACCTAAACTATGACTACCGTGAAGGGCGAATATGTACCGTTGTGTCTCCTACACAGGGCTGCCGTTTTGCGTATAATCAATGCTATTTTTCTATCCACCGATGATTCCACCGGTTGAGAAAAGATTACACAGTTCAGTTCAGTTCATGACTGTAATGCACGAAAATACTCTGATCTGTACTCTTTCCTTAATCGGTGGAAACTCCGTTGATTAATTAAAATATCCGCAAGTTTTTTTAAAGTCACCGACGACTCCACCGGCTGAGAAAAGATTACAGATGCGAGTATTTTAGTTTATTACAGTCATGCTCTGAACTGCATTGTGTAAGCTTTTTTCAACCGGTGGAATCATCGGTGAATTGAAAAATAGCATTGATTATACGCAAAACGGCAGCCCTGCTCCTACAACCGTTGTCCTATCTTAGGAGTTATGCTCTTTCGCTTGAAATGCAAAACTTACGTAGAAGACAGTGTGGCGTTTCTTTGGCAACAATGTATTTCCTCCATTTGATTATATGTAAAACAATCGATTCGATAGTGAAGCAGCGCTTCACCAGCATTCGATTGTTTTACATAGAGTCAAATGGAGGAAAAACATTTTTGCCAAATTGCACGAGACACCACTGGACTAGAACATACATATACGGGGTCGTCCGTCTGAGCTTTTAACATATACAAGATTTCTCTACGAGGAGTGAGATTTAAAATTTTAAATGGCTTCTTCGTTATTTTCAGTAGCATTTGACATTACAACTGATAAAGTCTTCTATTTGCCTCCAGCTAAAATTTGAAAAAGCTCCATTTTGAGATCCCGACATTGTGTTCTATCCGAATATGTGTAGTTCGTATATACAATGTTGGAGGAAGAATGATCCACTGAACCACTAACCATACACTGATAAACTAAGGCAGAAAACCTAAATTGCATTTTTCTGAAAATTAAACGTTTCGTACGCCTTTTTACTAGGCCTAAGCGATGTTCGATGCATCGATCGAAGTTTCGATGTTTTTCTGCTATCGAATGGATTCGATACTGATGTTGATGTCAATGGATGCATCGAAATTTGGTATTTCTCGATTTTTCGACTTAAAACAGACCTCATTTTTTCCGTTTAAACCGTATCAAAAATCAAAAGCATTATAAAGTATCATGATTTTTTGTGGTTTCCCATTTTTGACTTGCTATAATTTTTTTCGATGTTTTTTGGACACCGAACTTCGATGCACAAAATTGGTCATCACATAGGCCTACTTTTTACCGAACAACTACTAAAAACTCATTTGACCGCTGGTATTGGTTCAAGGGATAGACAAATGATGAGTGATTATTCACCTTTCCGCCCTCGTATTAATTTCCCTCATAGTCAATCTGGCAACCGCGTAATCAGTAATATACCCACGTTCTGTTAGCATCGCCATCACCTCAACACGAAAGTAAAACACACGAAACATACGTTCACATAATGACCGTGTAACACCGTATCACTGAGATCGAGCCGTCACTAAATGAACGAGACAGGGACCACTCTCGGATTTTTATATTTATTCAACTTTTTTTCGGGGGGGAGGGGTGGGATTGCATTCCATTTTGGCGTGGTTTTCGGTGCTTTCAGCGCGAAGTCCGTCGCCGAATTTTAACCCTTAACTGCAGATGAGCCCAGATCTGGAACAATTACTTTGAAGCCTTATCTAAAAGTAGGAGACTTGAGTTGTACTGTCGCTGCATGGTGGGTCACATGTAGAACAGATACTAAACGAGTCAGAATTGTCGATTTTGTCCTAGAGCGCGCAGCACAGGATGGAGAACGTGCAGAGTGGTTGAAAATAGCTTACTGAAAATCTGATAGAGATTTTCCGATTTTCATTGTTATGTTTGGGAGTAACGCAGGGGTACCATATACAAAAAAAACAACTATTGAAACTTACTAACTTATTTTTTACTACTTTAATTTTTTTTTTTTTTTACCCTGAAAACTTTATTTTCAGTTGCATGGATACCTAAATGCGGGTAAGGCCATATTTGGAAAAATTAATATTCAGGCTCTTTACCATAGAAATATATAAAATGGAAAGAATTCTTTCACTATTTTTTCCTGTCTCAAGGATCAAAATTGTACTGAAAAAAAAAAAAAAAATATTGAAAAAAAAAAATAAAAAAAAATCATGCAGTAAAGGGTTAAAATTGCTAGTGAGGAATTTCAAATATGGAAGCTGGGCTTTAGAACTTTGCCGGTGGGAAACGCAATGATGCTGATTTGTGTGAAGTTTGAAGCCAGTTATCCCGCGCCACACAGTGGAGCGACTAGCAACTTAGCGAGTCAATGGGGGAGGCCGGACGACATGGCGCGGCGTACGTGGAGAATTTTCAAATGCGTGTTTCTTTGTTAATACGCATAGAGAAGTTTGAAAGTGATTTCACATGGCTTTATTGTAAAATTGTCTCAAGAATCACCATTTATAGTTTGTTTTTGGTTCTAGAAAACAACCCTACACGGAAAAAAAAAAAGATTAGTGAAAATAAACATACGGATACCTGATTTTGGCACCTGCTAGATGTTATGGTAAACTTGACAAGAAGTATGGTACATTTACCGATACTTCGAGCAAATTCAACATGCAATCAGGTAACATCACCTAGTACTTGGTCAATAATAGTATACTTCTGGTTAACATAACCATAAAATCTAGCAGGTGCCAAAATCAGGTATTCGTATGGTTATTTTCACCGTAGTTTTTTTTCCCGTGTATGTTTTCTGCAAAAAGTATACGTTTTCTGCTTTTGCCGGTCATCTTGCCTGCCAGTGGCGCGGCGTAGCCAAGGGGGGGGGGGGGCAGGGGGTCTGGACCTCCCCCCCCCCTTGACACCAAAATTTGTCCTAAAAAAGGTAACTTTTTTGCGTTTTCGTTCAAATCCTTACCAAATTAGTATCTTTGGACCCCCCCCCCCACGACAATTTTCGCCCCCCCCCCCAGAAAAATTCCTGGCTACGCCACTGTTGCCTGCAGTGATTTTGAACTGCGCGCCGCTGAATTTGTGGCGCCAAGTCAGATGAGTATACCTCTTTAATCGAGAGCCTTGGGCATAGTTACTCCCTTACACCTCGTGGTTTTTGCTTTACAAAAATGTTTGTAAAGCAGGGCTGCTAGTCTTTTCCGCACAAAATCATTTCCGCACAAAATTTGTGGGTCATCTTTTCCGCACAAAATCTTTTTGCACAAACATCGAGGAAGCACAATCTGGCAGCGTTGCTTCTCTAAAAGTAAATAATATAATGAGATTTGACGGAAACTGAAAGCACCCTTCCTCCATGTAGGCAAGCCCTTACCCAAAATATAGATTACCAACTACCAATGCCGTTTTTTAAACCGAAATAAAATTGATACGAGGCCATTTACACCTCTAAGGGAAAGGGGGGTAAAAAGTTCCCAGGCTTTAGTTTTTTTGAAGCAGAGTCTGGGAACTTTTTCGTCGACCAAAACCCACGTTCGCCTTTTAATCGCCATCCAATTTAACGTTTATAGTTATGCCGATGCATTACTGCTAGAGAGACTTTTCTTTTATCATAGGAGAGTCCTTCTATTTTCCCTACATTTTACGCTGTTTTTTCAATGTCCCTCATGAAAATTAAATTCATTCTCCTGCAGCGTTGCCATATTGTGCAAACAAAATAAAGTGCGGAAAAGATTTTGTGCGGAAATGAGAATCGAAGTTTTTGTGCGGAAATGACGAACTCCCTAAAGCAGACATAAAAATCTTACAATATGTCTGGAAAATCCCCGTTTCAGATCCAGTGTGTGCAGGCGAGAAAAGGGATTCTCAGGGCAGAAAGATGACCGCCACGCAAAGAGAGGGAATGAAAAAGAGTGACCAGTGGTCTTCCTAGACTCATGCTGCTGAATCCACAGCGTGGATTTCGTGGACACAAAACTTTTTGAATTTGAAGATATCCTGTTGGTTGAACAAGAGAGGCGACCCGCGCCTCGGCCATCGCTTTTGTAGACGGACGGTACGGGTCACGCTTCTTAACCTAACCGTTACTAATTAAAACATCAAACCGAGAGAACGGAGGACAGAAGTGACGAGATGGACGAAAAAATATACAGTGGTAGAAAAGTCGACTGATTCTGGATGACGATGAGAATCGATACAAACCATTGAAACCCGTAGGTAGAAATATTCTATAATGGGTCTGTTGCATACTTTTGCTATACAACAATATAGAACCTTGATTCTTATGCAAAATTCGGCGAAAATAACGATGCGCACATAGTAAAAACGTTCAAAATTAACTCAGGAAATCACTTCAATTTCAAACAGCCCGCGCTGCACTAGACACTATTTGCACCGGTATACTTCTACATAGACGGAACCACCGTGCATAAGAAAACAACATCGTAACTACAAAATGATGGAACTCCCTTCTAAATACATGAACTATTGGCTGCATTTGCTGTCTGGTTTTTTCGGATTACGAAATAATATAAGAAATGCACGCATCTGAACAAAACATTCCAATGTTTGTAAGTTCTGTTCATGTTTACGTAAACGATATGGTTCCATCTATGTATTTATAAGTCGGTAATATAGTGTCTAAGGGTAGCGCGGGTTGTTTGAAATGGAAGGTATTTTCTAAGTTAATGATTGGATTTAGAAAGTTTTTCATGTGCGCATCGTTCTTTTCGCCGAATTTTACGTTAGAAACAATGAGTTATATTGATGTAGCAAAAGTACGCAACAGACCCATTAAGTAAAGAAAAAATAAAACATGCAGGGTTCCACGGTTACACACTGAGAAGCAAAATTTAAGAAGAGAATCAGCCTCTTTTATTATAGCTTTGCGAAGCAGAAGTTCTAACTCTACTGGAACTTTTGGGCAGTGTTGTCAGAATGGGGTGAAAAAGCGGAAAGTTTTAAGGTAGATGTCCCAATTACCGCCCCCCTTAAGAAAAAATTGCCGTAAAATGTCTGTAAAAATGTTAATTTTTATCAAATCTATGATCGGTTTTCACTAGGGCCTCTCAAATACTATCTAGTTTTATGAAAAAAATATAAAGTTGGCGTAATCAATCAGGAAAAAAAATTATTAATAAAACTCAAAAAATGACCCATGTCCCAATTACCGCCCCCCCAAAAGTGGCTTTGTCCCAATTACCGCCACCCCAGTTGTCCCAATTACCGCCCTGCATATTTTTACGGGCTTTTCATTCAAACTATCGTGTTTCTTGTCAGGAAATAATAAAATTATAATGATTTAAGACGCAGAAAGTGAAGATAACAGATATTTAATAAGTATAACTACTAGTTACAAAGAAAATTGAGTAAAATTGAGTAACTTTAAGTTAAATATTTTCTAAAATTTGTAGGTTTCAGTCATTGACCGATCCAATTTAGTGCCGTAGCGTGCAATTTTGCAACATTGCAGTTTGTCCATTTAAACTAATGAAAAAGATCGAAATACTGGGTGTTCGGTGAACACCTTCGCATTCGACCTACTGCATGGGTTTGAATGGGAAAAATGCAACGTTGCCAAATCGTACGCTAAGCCACCGATAAAAATTAGCAACTTCAGTCAAATTTTGAATGCACTCAAATGAAAAAAGAGTTATAGAACTTTATGTTAGTTAATGATTAAGTAAAAGGCAACAAAGAAAACAAAAACAATGTTCACTTTAGAGGCAAAATTGTCCACACGACTAATAAAAATGACTACAAAAGAAGGGTAGGAAGGCGCTCAAGTACTTGTTTTGAAAACTAAAAAAAAATGTGTAATGTCAAAGGCAACCTAAAAAAGGACTTAAATTTTTACACTAGACTTTAAAAGAGGAACTTAACATTTTTGCCTTACTGAATATAATTTTAAATCCTGAGGAGGAATTAAGTACAAAGAAGGACGTAAATGACTTAAAATGAACTAACCACGTCGGCTAAACAATAATTATACAGGGTGTCAATTAAAAAAGGAGCCAGGCCGAATATCTCGCGAACAGCTCCGAATTTCAAAAAACGCTGAAACACGTGTTGGATTATTTTGAGGGGGGCATCTTTTAAGGGGGTCACCGATTTGAGGGCCCTCTCTAAGGGGCCCCCAGTGGGGGCAGGACCTCCCTAAATCCAATACTTCAAATAGGGACCCCAATTTTTTATTTAATATTCGAAAAGAAGGTAAAATTCCAAGACTTTTGGTGCAAACCGGAGGTCGATATCGTTTTTCGTTTTCGGTATATCGAAGGTCGAATTTAGATTTGGGCCCATTTTCAAAAAATCATTACTCCTCTTTGAAAAGTCGGAATTTTAAAAACAGGGAGTCTGTGGCGGCTCGTGATATTTGGCAACCATGCAAGTTTTCCATTTAAACGTAGGTAAAATAATCGATTCTTGCGGAGGCTGACAGCCTCCGGGAGAATCGATTGTTTTACATTGGTTAAATAGGAGGAGGAAACGGTTGCCAAATTTCACGAGCCGCCACTGCAGGGAGTCTAAAATACTCTAAAGAGCAAGCCCTTCTCAGAAAAAAATTCAATTTTAACAAAAATTTAGTCCAAATTTGGTTTTAAAGCCCCCAAACATTTTTAACGTTTTTGGCCCCCACGGGGGGCTATCAGAAAAATTCCGAGAGACGACCCCTATTGAGTGATACATCAATCAAAAAGGCGTAATAAACTGATCATTTTGGCGCAAACCGGAGGTCCATATCGTTTTTCATATTCGAGATATCGAATGTCAAATGTCGATTTAATTTTGGTATGTTCTGTATCACAGAATAGGGATCTTCTCACGTAATTTTTCTGATAGCCTCCCTAGGGGGCAAAAGCGTTAAAAATTTTCAAGAGCGCTAAATCCTAATTTTGACTAAATTTGAGTCACAGCCTTATTTTTTTCTCAAAAGGGCTTGCTTTTTGGAGTATTTTAGACTCCCAGTTTTTTAAATTCCGATTCCTCAAATTGAAGTAATGATGTTTTGAAAATGGATCCATATCGAACTTTAACCTTCGATATATCGAAAACCAAAATCGCTACCAAGCTGTTGCTTACGCCAAAAGTCTTAGAATATAAAGTCATTTCAAACGATGTATCACAAGATGGGGTGTGCCGTAAAAGAAAATTAAGTTGCCCCCCTCCCCCTCCCCACTCCCCTCCCCCTCCCCACTCCCCTCCCCCTCCCCACTCCCCCTCCCCTCTCCCCCTCCTTCGAAAATAGCGTATCCAAAAAACACTTTTACTGTTGTTTAACAACAACAGCAATGACTGTTACTTTTACAGATAGGTAAGTCAGCTGGAATATTGTTTTAGCGAACAATAGAAAATATTCATTTGACACACTCTTTGATGTTAAACCGAGGTAAAGAATGTCAATTCAAGAGTTTAATATGTTGCTTCATCAAAATTTAAAGAACGTTAAATGATTCAAATGATGTAAAATGATAGATTTGCAAGCAACTATTCCAACATTTTAAGTATATTGAGTTAGGGCCCACGGCAAATAAAACAACCTAGAAACAGGAAGCATTTTTTTACTAACAAATCGACTACCTATTGGATTACGATCCCTTTTTTTCGATGTATGCAATGCTAAAAATGTATCAACTCTACTCCAAATATGATTTCTCTAACGTAAGAGCGTTATACAAAATCTAAAACGCAAAAGATTCAAAAAGAAAAAGCATGGGGGCGATAATTGGGACATCGTGAATTTTCGCATGTCCCAGTTATCGCCACCCCTGGCGGTAAATGGGACAGCAGTGACTTTTGATGTCCCAATTCCCGCCACATCACAAATAAATAGTAAAATTGAGGTTCCTTTCAAAACAAACTTGTTTTCAGTCAGAAAAATCATTAAATTAAACCCTGAAACAACCAAACATATTAAAACAATGTAACGTATAAGAGAAAATGAGTGATTTGCTTAACTTGTCTCTTAACGTGACAGCTAAGAAATGAGCGGAAACAGGTGGTGCTTGGCAGGTGTCCACTTCCGTGATTTTTTTAGGGCACAGTGCTGCCACCTATCAACTTCAAACTTTTTCACCAGTTCAGCCGACCTATTTAGAACACTTATTCCATATTCACTTGAATTTCCCTGCTAGTGTGAGCTTATTTTAAAGAATAAATGAATAGGGGGGCGGTAATTGGGACATGGGCGGTAATTGGGACATCTACCTTACATTGATTTAAATGGGGACGATAAGGCTTTTTACTCTCGATCAGGCAACACTGCTTTTGGGTGACAAGCTTTTATTTCGGTAGAGTAAAAGCAAGAAGAAATAGGCTGCTCCATTGAAATAGTGCTCCGGTACAACCGCAACTTGCAGTGGCGTAGCCTGAAATTTGGAAACGTTGCATTCTGTCCATTTAAACCCGTGTAATAGGTCGAACGCGAAGGTGTTCACCGAACACCCTATAGTTCGATATTTTTCATGGGTTTAAATGGACGACCTGCAACGTTGCCATATTGCACGCTACGCCACTGGCAACTTGCTTCGATAGAGTTAGTACTTTAGCTGCACAACTATCTTAAAAAGACTGCAAAAGCTCGACTTAAACTATGCGCCTTTCACACTGAAAAAACAAAATTTAAGTACAGGTGTAGCAGCCTTTTAAAATAGCTCCGCAGAGAAAAACTTCTAGCTCTACCGGAGAAAGGTGCAGTTGTATCAAAGCACTATATCGGTAGAGTAACAGCATTTCTTCGGGCTTTTTCTCTACGGAAGTAGTGCTTTAGTACAACTGCAACTTGCTCCGGTAGAGCTTGACCTTTCGCTCTGCCAAGCTATTTTAAAAAGCTGGTTCGGCTGAACTTAAACTTTGTTTTTTTCCGTGCAAGTCAGTTTTGGTGAAAATATCAGAAATGTCAGAAAATGTAAAGAATCAGCGTCTTACAGACCAGTGGCGTCACGTGCCATCTGACAACAATGCAACTGCTCCATTTAAACTCATTAAATATATCGAATTTTGCTGGTGCACTGTGCCGGAATTCGATCATTTACATGAGTATAAATGGATAGAATATATCGTTGCCAAAGTGCATGCGACGCCACTGTTACCGACTTAAAAATACAATTGTGAACGCAGCATATGGAGCACGAGACTCTGAATAAAAGAGAAATTTAAAGGTCAGTTTTGTCCACGAAAATGCAAAGTCTGTTTGACTGTGCGCAGAGCCGAGTCGCTCCAATGCGCTATGTTTTGAGCTGGGAATCAAGGACCCAGATTCGTCTCTGGTTACATTTGTGAAGCATCTCGTCTCCTGATGAAACACGAGGAAAGAGAGAAAGACGTACGAGAGAGTAGGCGCATTTACACATTCAGAGAGCCACCCCCCCTCCTGTCACCTAAACTACAGCCACCCATGAACACCCCCGTAAACGCATCAAAGAGGGAAAGGTGTGGTGGGGGAAAGAGGAAAATGTGCGTTTCAAAAACATCATCAGGTTCAGGGGCGGAAAAACGACGATGTCGACGACACATGGGCGGATCCAGCGATCTGGCAACTGTGTATTCTTCCCATTTGAATGCGTGAGAAACAATCGATTAGTCAAGGGGCCATGGCCCCCTCAAGAATCGATTCTTCCTCATACGTTCAAATGGGAAGAATACATGGTTGCCATATTGCTGGATCCGCCCTTGCGACGACATCAGAAATGACGCATGAAAAAAAAAGAGAGAGCGAGAGGAGCAGTGGCGTCGTGTGCAATTTGGCAACAATGTATTCTATCCATTTAAACTCATGTAAACGATCGAATTCAGGGGGTGCACAGTGCTCAAGGAAAATTCGATATATTTAATGAGTTTAAATGGAGCAGTTGCATTGTTGCCAGATGGTACGCGACGCCACTGGAGAGGAGAAAATCATTGTGTGATGGACAACGGACGGAAAACCTCTCCAAAACGAAACAGTGAGTAGTTTAGTCCGTTGAGAGCGGTCTAGAGTTCATTGGATTGGATCGGAGAACTTGTATAACCGAGATTAAATATAGAACACGGAAAAAAAAGATTGGTAGAATTTACTATCTGCATATACGCTGAAAAAAAAGTGCTGAATTTAACTCTTTTTTAGTTAAAAGTATGGACACCGCTTAAAAACTGTTAGTTTGACTACGTTTAAAATAGTTAAATTACCTTCGTGCTGCGTTAATTTAACTAATTTAAACAGTCAAACTAACAGTTTTTAAGTTGTGTACATACTTTTAACTAAAAAAGAGTTAAATTCGGCACCTTTTTTTTTCAGTGTAGCTAATTTTGGAGTCTGCTATCAAGTATATGGTAAATTTTACCGCATCTATGGTAACTTTAAACTTGTACCTTGTGGTAAATTGAGATAACCTATTTGTACATTTCATCACAAGGTACGTTGGATTTACCGGATCCGATGGTAAAATTTACCATACTTGATAGCAGACTCCAAAATCAGCTAGGCAGATGGTAATTTCCACATTTTTTTTTTTTTTTACCAAAATGGTGAAGATTTAGTCAAATATTGTGTTTTCTAGGCGAAAATTAAAGTACATTTCAGGTAATCTGGATTAAACCGGAATCCTTCAGGAATCCTTCCAGGAGTTTTCTGTCAATATTTACCTCCACGAATATGTTACATCTGTGCGCGATGAACCTCCTTTGCGGAAGAATTTTCCAAATAAGACAAGCCGTCAGTGTGATTACGGTTCCCAGAAGTGCTTTTGAACACCAGTGCCGGCCTTTGGGGGGGCCAGGGTGGGTCTTGCCCACGGGCGCCACGACCTAAAGGGCGCCTGCGGGAGGCAGGCGCCAGTAGGCACCCTTGGGATCTTGAGGCTTCGGTGCTCAAAATCTTAGGGCGTAGGACTGAGGACTTAAGGAGCGCCTACTGAAGGCAAGCGCCCGCTCCATCTTAACACTATGTCTTAAATATGAAAAGAGCAGGCGCCCCTCACATATCTTTGGAAGACTAATGGAAGCCTAAGCTTAATCTTGTATGACTGCAAAAAAGAACGGGAATGCCTTGGGTTCATCCTTCAACATATCTTAATGAATGTCACAATGTCATTTCGAAAAATATTGAGTATTCTCACATTCCAGTCTGCATATTTCCTATTGAAGTGCTAATAATACTGAGGGTAAGGTGAATGAATACCTACTAAAATTTCTTTTTTCGTTTTACCGAGAGTCCCGAAATGGACCAACTCTCAAGGCTTAAAAACCATTAAAAATGGTCTAAAATTCAAGCTAGAAAGCACCTAATTTTCAAAAAATTTCCGAACCCCCCGCTTGTGGGGGGGGGGGAGTCCCCCCGCGAGCAATCATAAATAGGGGCGCCTCTTAAATTTCGCCCACGGCCGCCGGATGTACTAAGGCCGGCACTGTTGAACACGAATATTTTAACCATAAACCAAACTCATAGTTGAATTCATTAAAATCTAAAATTAAAGAGCAACAATAACTAGGAAACCAAGTATTCCGACACACGCCGGCAGTGGTTTACGGTTTTTTGTTTTACAGGGATTTGAATGTCAATGTTTTCAGTTGTTTGGTTTTCAAATCAAATAGTTTTACCGTGGCTAGAGCGCGCGGCAACGTCAGAATTCTATTTCCTAGAAGTCTTCAATGTCGAGTTTCTAACTTATTTTCCTTGTTAACAAGAATACGATACGTAAATCAACCCATTGTGCATTGCGTCGCACCTCTACGCATTAATGATGAATAGCAATAGACCAGACCTGCGGGCCGATCATTTACTTCATCGTTAAATCGATCGTTATAACTGTCTACGAGTGATCCTATTGGTCGAGTATTGTAAAACTTGGCTGTTGCTATGGTAACCGTCGTTATAGTGTCCGTTTTTTAATTGTTACTCATGAGCATTCTTTAAAAAACGAGACTTTTAACGATGGTTACCATAGCAACAGCCAAGTTATACAATACTCCACCAATAGGATCACTCGTAGACAGTTATAACGATAGATTTAACGATGAAGTAAATGATCGGCCCGCTGTTTAGTGATGACTTCAAGATCAAAATTGGTTCCAAACAAATGCTCTATCTCGCTTACTCTCGTGGATTTACCCCTAAGAAATCAGATCAAAATTTTCGAACGCCAATTCATACTAGTTAACCACCAGTTTTCTCAAATTTTATCGCACCATTACATTCCACGTACCTTAAAGTATCTTTTCACTCAAACTTGATTCCTAAAAGATCACAAGCGAATTTACAATCACAGTTATACCGAAAGATGTTCTATGTTTTGTCCTTGTCTTACTCACGGTCTCCTATGAGAGTATCACCGCCATGACACTCAATCATCCTAACCTCTCTTCGTATCGAAGCTTGTTCGAGGTATAACATGTGGGCTTTCAATCGCAAACAAGGCTCCGGGCTCTCAAAACGTCCCATCTGCTCTTCCGAGGCACCGCCAATATAATTTTAAATGGGAAAACAGACTTCCGAGCAGACCTGTCGTTTTGGTGGGCTTTCAATCGCAAAGAAGGCTCAGGGCTCTCAAAACGTTCCCTCTGCTCTTCCGGGGCACCGCCAATATATTTTAAAGGGGAAAATATACTTACGAGCAGACCCGTCTTTTTGGTGGGCTTTTAATCGCGGACAAGGCGCAGGGCTCTCAAAACGTCCCCTCTGCTCTTCCGGGGCGCCGCCAATGTAATTTTAAATGGCAAAACAGACTTACGAGCAGACCCGTCTTTTAGGTGGGATTTTAATCGCGGACAAGGCGCAGGGCTCGCAAAACGTCCCCTCTGCTCTTCCGAGGCACCGCCAATATAATTTTAAATGGGACAACAGACTTACGAGCAGATCTGTCATTTTGGTGGGCTTTTAATCGCTGACAAGGTGCAGGGCTCTCAAAACGTCCCCTCTGCTCTTCCGGGACACCGCCAGTGTAATTTTAAATGGGAAAACAGACTTACGAGCAGACCCGTCTTTTTGGTGGGCTTTTAATCGCGGACAAGGACCAGAGCTCTCAAAACGTCCCCTCTGCTCTTCCGGGGCACCGCCAATGTAATTTTAAATGGTAAAATAGACTTACGAGCAGACCCGTCTTTTAGGTGGGCTTTCAATCGCAAACAAGGCTCAGGGCTCTCAAAACGTCCCATCTGCTCTTCCGAGGCACCGCCAATATAATTTTAAATGGGAAAACAGACTTCCGAGCAGACCTGTCGTTTTGGTGGGCTTTCAATCGCAAACAAGGCTTAGGGCTCTCAAAACGTTCCCTCTGCTCTCCCTGGGCACCGCCAATATAATTTTAAATGGGAAAACAGACTTCCGAGCAGACCTGTCGTTTTGGTGGGCTTTCAATCGCAAACAAGGCTTAGGGCTCTCAAAACGTCCCCTCTGCTCTCCCGGGGCACCGCCAATGTAATTTTAAATGGGAAAATAGACTTACGAGCAGACCCGTCTTTTTGGTGGGCTTTCAATCGCGAACAAGGCTCAGGGCTTGCAAAACGTCCCCTCTGCTCTTCTGAGGCACCGCCAATATAATTTTAAATGGGAAAACAGACTTACGAGCAGACCTGTCGTTTTGGTGGGCTTTCAATCGCAAACAAGGCTCAGGGCTCTCAAAACGTCCCCTCTGCTCTTCCGGGGCGCCGCCAATGTAATTTTAAATGGGAAAACAGACTTACGAGCAGACCCGTCTTTTAGGTGGGATTTTAATCGCGGACAAGGCGCAGGGCTCGCAAAACGTCTCCTATGCTCTTCCGAGGCACCGCCAATATAATTTTAAATGGGAAAACAGACTTACGAGCAGACCTGTCGTTTTGGTGGGCTTTCAATCGCAAACAAGGCTCAGGGCTCTCAAAACGTCCCCTCTGCTCTTCCGGGGCACCGCCAATGTAATTTTAAATGGCAAAACAGACTTACGAGCAGACCCGTATTTTATGTGGGATTTTAATCGCGGAAAAGGCGCAGGGCTCGCAAAACGTCCCCTCTGCTCTTCTGAGGCACCGCCAATATAATTTTAAATGGGAAAACAGAATTACGAGCAGACCTGTAGTTTTGATGGGCTTTCAATCGCAAATAAGGCTCAGGGCTCTCAAAATGTACACTCTGCTCTTCCGGGGCACCGCCAATGTAATTTTAAATGGCAAAACAGACTTACGAGCAGACCCGTCTTTTAGGTGGGATTTTAATCGCGGACAAGGCGCAGGGCTCGCAAAACGTCTCCTCTGCTCTTCCTAGGCACCGCCAATATAATTTTAAATGGGAAAACAGACATACGAGCAGACCTGTCGTTTTGGTGTGCTTTCAATCGCAAACAAGGCTCAGGGCTCTCAAAACGTCCCCTCTGCTCTTCCGGGGCACCGCCAATGTAATTTTAAATGGGAAAATAGACTTACGAGCAGACCCGTCTTTTGGGTGGGCTTTTAATCGCGGACAAGGCTCAGGGCTCGCAAAACGTCCCCACTGCTTTCCGAGGCACCGCCAATATGATTTTAAATAGGAAAACAGACTTACAAGCAGACCTGTCGTTTTGGTGGATGGTGTGATGGTGCTGATGAGCCTATATCCTAGAATTTTGTGCCCATAAGAAACTGTGAGTGTGACAAGGACAAAACATAGGTTTTTCTTCGATATAACTGTGATTGTACATTAATGAGTGATGTTTCAAAAATTTTGTTGTAGCGTGCTCATATTTTAAGGTACATACGTAGAATCTAATGGTATAATAAAATTTGAGAGAACTTGTTGTTTACTAGCACGAATTTGCATTTGAAAATTTGGATCCTGTTTCTTATGGGAAAAAACCCACGAGAGCGAGTGAGATGGATTATTTGTTTGGAACCAAGTTTTTTCGTGACGTCACACTAAACAGGTCTATATATGCTTACTAACTCGGAATTTTTATAAACGCAATTTAAAACATGGGCCAAAAATGTTCGGGCGACGGTTCTTGTCCGGCCCAATGAGCTATAACCAATGAGCTATAACTTTAGAGTGGCACATCAAGGAACGTTCCGCTGGTTCATTGTTGTCACCTAGGGCGCCGCCCGCCATCTTGCCGTAAAAATCGTTTTTGAGGTTAAGTTTCGTAGGTTGTTTTCGGTCGTTTCGTAAACAAACTCGGGCATTGCCGGAAACGGCCTTTAAAATTTAACCTCAAACCTTGGAATCTGCCGTCCAAATTCCCGCCAAATTCCGAACGACCTACAAAATTTAACCTCAAACCTTGGAATCTGCCGTCCAAATTCCGCTTTTTCCCGGGATTCCTTCTACCCTGTGTGGCACAAGGTGGACCAGCTCGCTGCCACTCTAATGTTGTAGCTCATTGGCTATACAAGGAACCTTTTCAAGGAATGTTGTGTAATTTTGAAGGTAGGCAAGCAATAGGACATTTGCAAAAGTCGTCTAATGCCACCGCTGAAAAATATTCAGTTCTGTATCTTTAATATAAAATACTCATTGCGCGGTAAATTCAAAATTACCATTTTCTCAGATCACATTGATTCGTTTGTAACAGTTAGTAGAAAAATGACCGAGCAAAACATTTTCAGTCCAGAATATTGAACCCCTCGTGCACATCATCCAAAGCTTCAGTATGTTCAACTACTTACAAACTTTTTGCAGTCTAATTTTCAGCTTTTTTATTTGGTTTTGTTTTTTCTTGGTGGATCAGCTTTCAGATTTCCCCCGATCATATAATCACTGCTATTGGTAAATCGGCAACATTAAAGTCTCGCTGTTCAATACAAAATAGCGTGCAATATCGTAAGTGTGTGAGTGTGTTTATAAGGTGCCTTCAGCGTGTTTTAAGCCGCAGAGCCGCGCCGCCGTCAACGTCTCAAATTTCAGCGTCTCTTACTTCAGTTCAGTCCTCCGAACTGTCGCGTCACGCACACTGGATAGAATAATGAATAATTCCAGGCTCATCATAGTTGTGCTTTAATTTAAACAATATGATGATTGCCATATATTATATTAAAATTTTTGGATTAGAACCATGCAGCCTGATTGAATTACTTCAATTAATTCAAGAAATGCGTCTGTTTTGGACTTAAGCTGCAGAAGTTGGGTGAAAAATATAGCTTTTTTTAAATTTCGAGGTTAAGCATTCTCTATGCTTCCCTAATAAGGAACAACTGATTGAGGATTTAGCTTATAATTTGTGCTGTAAGGCAGCAAGCCTTTAATGTGAGGTGAAGGTACTTTATCTGCCTCAAATCTTTTAAAAACTTTGAACTCCGTTTTTAAAAAAATCACACTTTTTATTTTGAATCTTCACATAGTGCTATAGGAAAGTCAATTTTTGAAAACTTTGGATGTTGCGTACGACAAATTAACTGGAATTGAGTCATGTTTGGTTGGACTGGAGGAATGAAAATTGAAAATTCGCTAATGGTTATCGGTGAGGCCCGCCTTTACTTCTGAAACGAACTCAATCTTGTTTTGTTGTTGTTGTTGTTTTTGTCGTTGTTGAGACGCAGCAATGCAGCATTCATTGTTCATATTATACAGGGTGTAACAGATGTATCCCCCCCCCCCCCCCCCCCCCCGTCTAACTTTTGAACGAGTTGAGATAAATTGTTGCGGTTTGGACCATTCTTCATAATTTTAGTTGAACGTAATTTTTTGGGGGTCAAAACCCCCCATCCCCCCAAGGGGCCCCCAGGGAGGCTATCTCAAAAATTTCAAATGGCAACCCCTATCTTGTGATACATCGTTTGAAAGGGCGTAATATTTCAAGACTTTTGGCTCAAACCGAAGGTCGATATCGTATTTCGTTTTCGATATTTCGAAAGTCAAAGTTCGACTTTGACCCATTTTCATAAAATCAGAAATCCCATTTAAAAAAAGGTGTCTAAAATACTCTAAAAAACAAGTACTTTTTTTGAAAATGGGTCAAAGTCGAACTTTGACTTTCGATATATCGAAAACGAAAAACGATATCGACCTTCGGTTTACGCCAAAAGTCTTGAAATTTTACGTCCTTTCAAACGATGTATCACAAGATAGGGGTTGCCATTTGAAATTTTTGAGATAGCCCCCCTGGGGGGCCCCCTAGGGGGGGGGGGGTTGACCCCCAAAAAAATAAAGTTCAACTAAAATTATGAAGAATGGTCCAATTCGCAACAATTTATCTCAACTCGTTCAAAAGTTAGACGGGGGGGGGGATACATCTGTTACACCCTGTATTTAGTTTTTCAATGAAATGATGTTCGGAGAATCCCTTATTTTAACCACTGTGTGACGTCCATCGATCCACTGATTGTGAGCCGCATCGCGTCGGCGGTAGATTCAGTCAGAGAGGCTTATTCGAATCTGTGCCTTACTATACACGCATGCTATATAAGTAGTATTTACGATGCTACAAACTGAAGTCTCCGGTTGAGTTGCGACTGTCGCAACTCTATCGTTCACAAGTCGCGTATTTCATCATGGTCAGCAGAAATCTCCATTGACAGCGCTTTGCTTGTGAGGGGGGGGGGGGGAATTATGTGTATATCTCTAAAGGAAAAAAAAAAAAAAAAAAAAAGAGAGAGAGAGAAAAGGCGTAATCGGAAAAATTAGCTTCTTAGCTACCAGGCTTGATCTATTTGAACTGTGAAACAAACTCAATGAGTCCTTCACGTACTTTTGCTACAACAATGTATGTAAACCCTTGATTCTTGCGTGAAATTTGGCGAAAATAACGATTAACGATGCACGCATCACACACGTTCAAAAACCACTCATTACTTCAGAAAATCGCTTCGATTTCAAACTAAACTAAACACTAAACTAGACACTTTTTGCACGATTATACTAAGTACTACAAACCACCGACCACCGTGTGAATAGATGTAAACGGCATCGTATAACCACAAAATAATGGAATTTCCTTTCTACAGAATAGAATAAAGAATAAAGATAGATATTTTGCGGCAAAACGCAGGCCTGGCTGTTTCAAAATTCTAAGACTTATATGGTAACTTTTTTCCTCTCTCTTGAAACATTTTTAATTTTTTAGAAGAGGTTCCGATTTGATCAAATTCACCTGCTAAAGTCACTACGGTAAAACTCTATCTGGAACCCAGATTCCCTTGGATCTCTTGATTTCATTTTGATCTTTTTTCATTTAAAAAAAAAAAAAAAAAACAACAAAAAAAAAACAACAAAAAAAAAACTTTTTCTTGCTTGTTTTTTTTTTTTTTAAAAAGAGAGAACTCGCAATGAATGCTAAATGAATCAAGGGATTTGAAGGGACGGCGGGCGTTGCGGCAAGAGTTTCCGGGCAACCAACGAAAAATTTTATTTGAATTTTTAAACCTCCAAACCCAAAGGCTTGAATTCTTAACTAGGGAATTAGATTATCAAAGTCTTCAGTCCACAGGGCGTCGATCCAAGGTAAAGTTTAGAACAAAGTAGAACCAAAAATGGGGCTGTTGCACACTTTTGCTTTATTCGATTTAATAGTCGATTCTGGTGTAAAAACCTTAAAAAATAACGATGACAGCTCTAAAAACTTCCGAAATCCACTCCTAAACTTATTGAACGCATGCATTTGTGCGAGTGTATAATGATGGCTTAGGGCAGTGATAATGGGAGACTCCCATCTTAATTTCGTCAATCTCTCTGATTGTGAGCTGATAAGGATAATTCACCGAGTAATTAGTCATCAGAGTAGTGCAGATCCACATCCGATGAGTGGTACGGTGACATCTTTAGTGACACCGGTGTCAAATCAAAGTCGTCTCTTATTGGTCACTTCCTGATGGAGTGGAGATACAGTATTGTTTGATGGGAATCTCCCATTATTACTATACCTTAAACCACTATATACACACTTGCGCAACTAACGCGTTTATTCAGTTAGGAGTGGATTTCGGAAGTTTGTAGCGCTGCCTTCGTTATTTTCGGAGGTTTTTACACCAGCATCGACTATTCAATCGCTTCTTATAAAAAAAGTGTGCAACAGCCGGCCGGATTGTCTGTATGCTCGACATTGGCGTACCGGAGGCCCCCGCTGCGGGCCCCCGACCCAAGGGGCCCCTGATTAGGGCCCCATGATTACATCTGACCCGTTTATTTGACAAAATGTAAAATTTGGATGAATGAAGATAAAGATGGACTAGGAAGTAAATAAGAGTAATATTAAAGTTAAAAGAGCTTGCTTTGTTCCTCCGTTAAATGTGGTAAATTGGCCATGCATTTTCCGTGGCAATAAATGGATATTACAAGGCTGTCAGAAACAGAAATTCAGCACTTTTCTTTGTTGGGAGAGAAACGGAATTTCACAGCTAAACCTTCGTGAAAAAACGTCTCGAGAGCACTCAATTTCCAAAAAATTTCAGGGGAGGGTCCCTGAGCCCCCTCTAGATGGGGGGTGTCTTTAAAGATCCTCCATTCATCACTGTGTAAAAATGTAGGGGGCCCCGCCGACCGAAGGTTCGCGGGGGGCCCCCAAAGTTTCCGGTACGCCACTGATGCTCGACAGTAATAATGTAATGATTTTCCTGTAAAAGTCCGTTTTTATTGCCGCAATGATATATTTGCCTCTTTCTAAGCTTTTTCGGTGAGGAGAGGGAAAATCTCGGGCAAGAATGTACACATCGATCTCACGCACCCCTATAATAATCTGGGCTGCCGTTTTGCGTATAAGAAATGCTATTTTTCTATTCACCGATGATTCCACCGGTTGAGAAAAGATTACACAGTTCAGTTTAGTGTATGACTGTAATGCACGAAAATACTCTGATCTGTAATCTTTCCTTAATCGGTGGAAACTCCGTTGATTAATTAAAATATCCGCAAGTTTTTTAAAGTCATCGACGACTCCACATACAGATGCGAGTATTTTAGTTTATTTTAGTCATGCACTGAACTGAACTGTGTAATCTTTTCTCAACCGGTGGAATCATCGGTGAATTGAAAAATAGCATTGATTATACGCAAAACGGCAGCCCTGATAATAATGATAGTGCGCTTGCTGTCGAGGCTACATCTCACTATGGTCTGAGATCGAAAAAAAGTGGCCAAAAATCAAGTGAAAAATATTCATCAAAAATCATCGTTTCCGACCTTTTAAGGTTAATTTAAGACTTTGTGGTGACACTTTCAAGTTTAAATTACTTGTTAAAAGTGTTCTCTGTAATTGAATTTAGAATTAAAAGTTTTTAAATGATGAATTTATGGGAAATTCACTTTCTGACTTTTGGCCACTTTTTGACGATCTCAGACCATAGTGCATGTGCCCAAAACTAATGAAAAATCTTAAAAAATTGAAACGCTGGTCCGGAAGTTGCAGAGGAAAGAATAAAAAGTTTGTCGTGATTTCTTTAAAATACGGAAAAAAGTGATTGATGAAAACCATACTTATTGTGGTTCGTTTTGATTCCGACCACAAGGTATCGTAAACTCGTGACTAGGCGTCTGGTTAAATGTTTCTAATAAGGGTTTTTTGTAACTGATTTTTGGAATTATTTTTCAAACTTTTAAACCCTCACATAAAATTCGTGCCGTTAAAGGTACAAAAAAAAGTACGATTGAAAAGCACTTACACCCAGTACAGTCAGACTCAATTTCGAAATTTATCGAGATCATTGATGGATTCTACACGTAAAATTACCTTGGGACAACAATTTTCATGACATTTGGTGAAGAAAAAAACCATCAATTTTTTAAAACTTTGGGGGGCTGTTCAAAAAGGGGACATTTTTGGACTCATGTTTATAGGGGGAAAAAGTCTTATTTTAACCTTTAATTAGCTAGAATACGATGGTTACAAGGACGACTTATGTTTTTGATACATCCTGTATAATAATATAATTAGTCTCACAGAATTTAACCAAAACATCGATTATTTTCTATTCGAAGAGAGAAACTAAGAAATATTCAATTCTGTTGTAATTTTTTGTGTTTCTTATGAGCATGATTTCCGATCGTAAGTTATAATTATTCTTAGACGCAGATACTTTTTTTTTGCGTCACGATTTAAGAAAGGAGACCGTAAAAAAGTAAGAGCGGAAGGAAGTGATAGTGAAAAATGTCCAAATTATCAATTCAACATTATCAATCCTTATTTTAACGCCGCCTCCTGAGAATATATAAAGATAGATGGATTCTCGATTCTCATTAACGATTGACGAAACATCTGCTTTTTGCTGTCTACAAGCATAAGTAATAATAGCAAGAGAATGCAGGATGCAGCAGGCATAGAGATGAGTAGAGACGGACAACTAACAGTCAACTTACTCCAGTCCAGTCCTCGTAAGATGCAGAGCCGCTGCTCTGCGCATTGGTCTGAGATCGTCAAAAATTGGCCAAAAATCGATAAGAAAATTTCCCTTCAATTTATCATTTTTAAACTTTTAAGACCAATTTCAACCACAGAAAACACTTTAAACATGTAATTAAAACTTAAAAATGTCACTGGAGAGTTTAAAATTAAGATTTAAAGGAAGAAAAATATGATTTTTTATGACTTTTTTCACTGATTTTTGGCCAATTTTTTTTACTGGTTTTTAGCCACTTTTTTCACTGATTTTTGGCCAATTTTTTTTTACTAATTTGCAGCCACTTTTTTCACTGATTCTTGGCCACTTTTTTTCACTGATTTTTGGTCACTTTTTTCACTCATTTTTAGCCACTTTTTTCACTCATTTTTGGCCAATTATTTTTACTGATTTTTGGCCACTTTTTTTCGCTGATTTTTTAGCCACTCTTTTTCACTGATTTTTGGCCACTTTTTTTCACTGATTTTTAGCCACTTTTTTTCACTGATTTTTGGCCAATTTTTTTTACTGATTTTTAGCCACTTTTTTTCACTGATTTTTGGCCACTTTTTTTACTGATTTTTAGCCACTTTTAATCACTGATTTTTGATGACTTTTTATCACTGATTTTTGGCCACTTTTTGTCGACCTTAGACCATCGTGCGCTGAGAGCACACACTCACACAGTCCTTCTTGGTACCCCTGCGTCCTGCGACCCATCCTGCACCGCCACCTTACTTTACTCTACGCGTGTATCGGCGTACCGATACCAAAAGAAGATAATTTCAAAATTAAGTTTTTTCCCTCCTCCTCCTCCGCCTCTTTCTTCTTCTTTTCCTTTTTTCTCTCAAACACAAATTAGGATCCCTCATTCCCTCAGTATGCCTCGGTTATCTTGTTTGTGTTGCTTGACTTCAGTTCATTCGAGCATTTCGATTTTCGAGCAATGATTTATACTCATAAGACGAGCGACGCGACGTTGCGTTGTCGCTTGGCCTGACGCATATACGCCATACGTTCGGTGCATTCACAACATTCAAACAGTGGCGTAGCGTGCAATTTGGCAACGTGATATTTTGTCCATTTAAACTCATGAAAAATATCGAACTGTTGGGTGTTCGGTGAACACCTTTGGATTCGACCTTTTAACATGGGTTTAAATGGACGAAATACCACGTTGCAAAATTGCACGCTACGCTACTCCATTCAAATTGATATGGCGAATTTTCATTAGATTGAATAGATATTCTAGATCTAAAGGCATATGAGAAGCGAAAATAGCTCAAAATGTTCAAAACCGACCCCTGAATGGGGCTCTTGCAAACTTTTTCTATAAGCAAATAAATAGTCCAATCTGATGTAAAAACCATGCGAAAATCACGAAAGTCGCCCTGAAAAATTCTAAAATTTAGTAATAAAGTCAGAAAACGGCTATAACGACGAGATCGCAATGGCGGTTCATCGCAGGTATCATGGGAGATTCCTGTTTATTTTGTCATTTTCTCTACGGAAACACAGAGATATGTCTCAAATAAGATAGGAATCTCCCATGATATCTGCGTCTCTCCGCCATTAAGCCCGATTCTGAGAGTGGATTTTGTGATTTTTTAGTGTACTCATCGTCATTTTTACAGCTATGGTCTCATGCAACAATCATTTCGTCAGTCCACTATAGCAAAAGTTTGCAAGAGCTCCATTCAAAATAACAGTTTGATCTAGCCTGATAGGGTCATCAGTTGGATATCGTTCAATCCTGTATTAATACCCCCAAAAGTAAAGTAAATGAGTTTTTAACAAACTTTTGCGTCAAAGATATGAAAAATGAATTCCCGATTCCCACAGCACGGTGTGTAACCAGAAAGGAGGGGGAAGGGGGGTGTTAGAAAAAAAAAAAAAACAAAACAAAATTCTACCAAAAACCCCCGATCGGGCTGAGAGCAAAAAAAGCTAACCCTGCGTCAAAAAAAAACAGTTGTGTTTAACCCTAGTCTACCAAACATTGGTCATTTTTACCCGAGGCTTCCTAAAAAGTTGTGTTATTTATTTTCTGTTGACCCCAAAAAAGTGTGCTTCACAAATAGATCTAAAAACGTCTTTAGAAACCTAATTTTTGCGTTATCAAAAGAAAAATAAAATAAATTCCAAGTCACAGAAAATGTTTTTAATACCGGGTCTTTCAGACCCGTCCCCTGTTTTCCCTGTTTAGGCCCTACAAATCAAAATTTTCAAACAGCAGACCCTATCTTGCGACACATCATCAAAAAAGGCATACAAAGCCGAGCATTCTGGCGTAAACCAAATGTCGGTATCATTTTTCGATTTCGAGATATCAAGGGTGGAAGTCGATTTTCAAAAATTCACTCCTCCATTTTCAAAAAAAACTTTATTCCTAGTTGAAAAGTCGGAATTTAAAAAACTGTTAGTCCAAAGTATACTCAAAAAAGCGAATACTTTTCAGAAAAAAATACGTCTGTTGATTAAGGAATTGGTGGTAAAATAACCAGAAAACCATAATAGTTATAACTATCATGACAGTTAAATCTGCAAAAATACAAATACATAATAATCGACATATGTGCGCAATGCCCATGCTCAAAGCAGTGACTCGCAGCTTTTGAACATTGCCACGCCAATTAACTATTTAACTAAAAACAAAAACAAGAAAAAACCATGAAGTAAAGGCTTAAACATTTTTTTTCTTGGTCTTCCTTTCCTTTCATAGTTTTCCTAATTTAAAAAAAAAAAAAAAAAAAAAAAAAAAATACAAACATAAATGCCCAGAAAATAAATATTGATTGATTAATAAGAACTAAATCTGAACCATTTAACCACATAATACTCTAATCAGAACGGAAACTCTAATTCATTTTGAAACATTCTTTACTTCGGGCCGCCATGTTCGAAAGTGAGCATCTTCGGCAATCTTCGGCAGATCTTCGGCAACTGGCCGAGTTGTGATTGGTTGTATAGCCTGAAAAAGCATGTCCGCCATCTTGAGAAGTGAGTAGGCACAGTTGCCAGTTTGTGCCAGTAAATTCCAAATCTTCTTTCCATTGGCTCTTAAGGGAGTTTCCGTTCTGATTAGAATATTCTGTGATTTAACAAATCACGATTGCGTGTGATGTTCTGGAGATTGGCAACCAGTGGCGTCGCGTGCCATCTGGCAACAATGCAACTGCTCCATTTAAACTCATTAAATATATCGAATTGTCCTTGTGCACTGTGGACCTCCTGAATTCGATATTTTACATGAGTTTAAATGGATAGAATACATTGTTGCCAAATTGCACGCGACGCCACTGTTGGCAACACTGTGGTAGTCTCGAGTTGGGTGGCGCTAAAACTGTGCGTCTTTTCCACGTGCTGTTGTACATATTAGTCGGAAGAACCTCGTGGGTGTCGCGTTATGAGTGTACTCTGCGGTCACATCACAGCTCCGGCCGCGCGCGCCGCCGCAGCAGCAAAATACAAAATATGTCTCAAGCTTGCGAAATTTGTCGGTCATAAACACCGCACCGCGTCTTCAGACACTGCGTGAGTGTTTTCCGAATCGAGCCCAAAAATGTCTGACTTCTAATGAAGATTTTATAGATAAATCAAATAAAATATTATTTGAATAAGATACGCGCGAGCGCTATATGGCTATGCACGGAGCGTATAACCTTATATGCAGGGCTGCCGTTTTGCGTATAATCAATGCTATTTTTTTATTCACCGATGATTCCACCGGTTGAGAAAAGATTACACCGTTCAGTTCAGTTTACGACTGTAATGCACGAAAATACTCTGATCTGTAATCTTTCCTTAATCGGTGCGGAAAATCCGTAGATTAATTAAAATATCCGCAAGTTTTTTAAAGTCATCGACGACTCCACCGGTTGAAAAAAGATTACAGATGCGAGTATTTTAGTTTATTTTAGTCATGCACTGAACTGAACTGTGTAATCTTTTCTCACCCGGAGGAATCATCGGTGAATTGAAAAATAGCATTGCTTATACGCAAAACGGCAGCCTTGCTTATATGAGTCAACGCTCAACGCGACGAGAGAACGAGGTAGAGTTCGTTTCAGAAGTGTAGGCGCACCAAAACCATAATCTTTGGCGCTTTTTCAACTTTTATTCCTTCAAATCAATACCGCATTTGCCCCTGACTTTACATTCTTTTGTGTTTAAAGCGTTCCTCATTGAAAAGTGAATACTCCATTTAATTTCCATTCATTTCCATCGAGTAATATCAGAAATAATGTTGACGAATTCCAAAGATTATCGGTCTAGGTGCGCCTTCACTTCTGAAACTACCTCTATGAGTTGACCGCAGTTTTTACTGTCAGTCCTATACACGGTTTTAGTGCGAAGTCAACGGTTAGCCAACAATCACAACAATGCACTCATCGGTCGCAATCGGTTGTGATAAAACTCGCTTTGCGTTCCACACTATCTCACTCACTCTCCCGTGACCCCCATGTATGTACAGGTACACCCATCTCTTTCTAGTTTCTGAATTCGTATACAGGACCTTGTTATACGATATACTATCAGTGGCGTCGCGTGCAATTCGGCAACAATGTATTCTATCCATTTCAACTCATGTAAAATATCGAATTCAGGGGGTTCACAGTGCACAAGGAAAATTCGATACATTTAATGAGTATAAATGGAGCAGTTGCAGGGTTGCCAGATGGCACGCGACGCCACTGTATACTATTATCAAAACTCGCGTTAAAATAATGCTCGAGGAATTCATATTTCAGCCAAAAAACATTCAAATTTGCATTTTTTATCATGATATCCATGTGCGACCCCTCCCATTGACTCGCTCCACTGTGCGCCGGTGGAAAAACGTTGCACTTGGACTATTTAAACCCGTGAAAACTATCGAACTAATAGAAATCGGCGATGACCACCGAATTCGATCTTTTGTGTGCATTCAAACGGAGAAAATGCTACGTTGCCGAATAGCACGCTTCGCCACTGATGGGTCCGGTGACTTTAAAAACGATAGGCTTCCACAAAATATGCGCATCATCAATCATCATCAGAGGATGAACTCAAATTTTAGGGACCTGCGTTTTAGAACAAAAGTAAAGCCTGAGAAAATTGCTGGACCGCGCTGTGCAAGTAACGTAAGTAATGGGGATTAAGGGACTAAAACCATCCAATAAGAAGCTCATATCTATGAAAGGAGCACTGGCGCAACCAGGATATCTTCCATCTCTCTTATTTCCCATTTGAATGTATAAGTAGGAAAAGGACAGAAAGAGGGGGTTTTTATCCCGTTGTCCATCCTTGTCTAACATACGTTTTTTAATGGAGGAAAGAGAGAGAGATGAAGAAACTCTCGGTGCGCTACTGGAAAGGAGAGAAGAAGAAATGGGGGGGGGGATGTAGGAGTTGGAGAAGATCTGAGGGAACAAGGAAAAAGGGAAAAGAGGAAAGAAAAAATTAAAAAGGGGGAAAGTAAATCCTTCCTTTGCGCTATGAGCACTTTTGAGGGATATTTTATTGGTTTTTGTGAAGGGTGCAGAGACGTAGGCTCATATGGCGAGCTTATTGTGAGATCAAAAGACGAGTAGAGCTGAAATATAGATAGTCAGATGTACTGTGTTTTCTCCCTAAATACATAGTGACTATAAAATTACTTCCTTCAAAGATTCAATTCTCAAAACTTTCCTGGGGGCTGATTCTACTCTTTCGGATGAGACGAGACGAGGTAGCGGGAATCGACCAATCCCATTGGTTTAAATGGCGTCACGTGACAGATTTCGAGTCACTCGATGGACGGATGAGTCATTTTATCTGAAATGAACGACTCAAATGACTTCGACTTTGTCACGTGACGCCGTTTATGCCAATGGGAATGATCGATTCCCGCTGTCTCGTCTCGTCTCGTCCGAAAGAGCAGAATCGGCCCCTTGGAGAGGACCCAGTTTTCATTCTATCTTCTTTTACATACGGCGGTATTTCTTTTTAAACATACAGCTGAAATTACGACCTAAACACAATGAGCTATAACTTTAGAGTGGCAGCGGGCTGGTCCACCTTGTGCCACACAGGGTAGAAGGAATCCCGGGAAAAAGCGGAATTTGGACGGCAGATTCCAAAATTTGAGGTTAAATTTTGTAGGTCGTTCCAATGAGCTATAACTTTAGAGTGGCACATCAAGGAACGTTCCGCTGGTTCATTGTTGTCACCTAGGGCGCCGCCATCTTGCCGTAAAAATCGATTTTGAGGTTAAGTTTTGTAGGTTGTTTCCGGTCGTTTCGTAAAGAAACTCGGGCATCGCCGGAAACGACCAACGAATCTGCCGTCCAAATTCCCGCCAAATTCCGAACGACCTACAAAATTTAACCTCAAAACTCGGAATCTGCCGTCCAAATTCCGCTTTTTCCCGGGATTCCTTCTACCCTGTGTGGCACAAGGTGGACCAGCCCGCTGCCACTCTAAAGTTATAGCTCATTGGGTCGTTCGGAATTTGGCGGGAATTTGGACGGCAGATTCCAAGGTTTGAGGTTAATTTTTGCAGGTCGTTTCCGGCGATACCCGAGTTTGTTTACGAAACGACCGGAAACAACCTACAAAATTTAACCTCAAAATCGATTTTTACGGCAAGATGGCGGCGCCCTAGGTGACAACAATGAACCAGCGGAACGTTCCTTGATGTGTCACTCTAAAGTTATAGCTCATTGCCTAAACATCTATGAACTTTTCTGGGAGAGATGCCTTCGCCCTCGGCGCACTATGGTCTGAGATCGTCAAAAAGTGGCCAAAAATCAGAAAGTGAATTTCCCATAAATTCATCATTTATAAACTTTTAATACTAAATTCAATTACAGAGAACACTTTTAACAAGTAATTTAAACTTGAAAGTGTCACCATCAAGTCTTAAATTAACCTTAAAAGGTCGAAAAAGATGATTTTTGATGACTATTTTTCACTGGATTTTTGGCCACTTTTTTTCGATCTCAGACCATAGTGCGGCGCTGAGAAATAATGAGCGTGGACCCGTGTCCCTTCCTCAGAAAATCCTAAGTAGCTACGCCGATGGTTGGTACTTTACTTAGATTTTTGTTGGACTCGGTAAAAGTAATGATAATAAAGATACATTAATTTAAATGCTCGGGAAAATGCCCAACGGTGAATTTACGTTGGTCGAACCTTGCCATGAAAATAGAACACAAGTTAAAACCGGGTAAAAAGGAAGTAATTTGTAAACCATATCGCAGTAATAAGGCGACTCTTCACAAGGGCGCCAATTATTTACCAAAACGTTAAGTTTTTTACGCCCTTTTAATCGACGTATCACTCAATAGGGTTTGTCTTTAGGAAGAATACTGGCTCACCCTGTACTTAAAGACAGTGTATGCCTCTTTACTATACACGAAACGATCGATTTCAAGATTGCTCTTTACCAGGTCAATCGAATGTGTGCATTTCAAGAGTGAAGTTAAAAAAAAAAAAAAAAACAAAAAACAAAATCAAAACAAAAATCAATAATTCCTCATATGATAATCTGTAGCAACTCGCAGTCAGAGTGGCGGCAAGTGAAATGCGATAAATAAATCGATATCCACTCCATTTAAAACTATATAGACAATTATCGATTTCTCGGAAGTTCAATTGCACCCCCTGACGATCGATACTTTCTTACAGTTTTAAATGGAGTAGACATCGATATATCGCATTACATGAGCCGTCACTGCTCGCATGTGGGCAACCCACGCTACGCGTCATCCTGAGTTTCCCGTTTTTCGTTTTCCGCGCCGACCAAGCAGTGCTGAGTGCGTGTGTGGACGTATGATTCTCGTGAGAAAAATTCAATCTGCACCAGCTGTAGTCTGTAGAGTCAGTTGTCACAGCGACCACCCGGAGGAAGGCCCGGACTTTACATATAAAAATGAGAGTCCTCGGGGGAAAACTGATTCTCCGCATGAGTAATTATGCTGCGTTGACATATGCAGAGTCGATAAAATCCACTAAAAGAAAAATATATTCAGTCTTTTGAGCCCGAGATCTATAGGTACTTCCAGCCGCGCTCGAAAGGTCGAACGACAAACAGATTCAAAACGTGAAAGGAGGTGTCCCTGATGTTGTCCTTTTAATTCTTAAGTACAGAATATTCTAGCAAAAAAACTTGAAAAATGACTCTTCACTACATCCATACCATTTTTCAACGGATTCTCCTAATCGGAAAACGTTCCCACGTGCCACACCATTCATTACCATGAAAGGAGACTAGTGCTGCCGTTTTGCGTATAAGTAATGGTAGGGTTTCCAGCAGGGCTGCCGTTTTGCGTATAATCAATGCTATTTTTCTATTCACCGATGATTTCACCGGTTGAGAAAAGATTACACAGTTTAGTTCAGTGTTTGGAAAGTAATGAATGAAAATACTCTGATCTGTAATCTTTCCTTGATCGGTGGAAACTCCGTTGATTAATTCAAATATCCGCAAGTTTTTTCAATTCATCAACGACTCCACCGACCGGTTATGAGAAGATTACAGATGCGAGTATTTTAGTTTATTACAGTCATGCACTGAACTGAACTGTGTAATCTTTTCTCAACCGGTCGAATCATCGGTGAATTGAAAAATAGCACGGATTATACGCAAAACGGCAGCCCTGGTTTCCAGTCAGTAGGTCTATACAGTAATATGGAATACGGATAAAATGTCTACTTTTTCTGGTCTACTGACAAAATGTCTACGCAAGTGTGTCTACGAAAAAAACGGCTACTTTGAAAAATGACCACATTCTAAAAACGTCTACATGTTTAATGTCCACAAAAGAAATGTCCCCAGTAGATTATTTCCTCTTTTGAAAAATGTGTCTACTTTTTTTTTTTTTTTTTTTTTTTTTTTTTTTTTTTTTTTTTTTTTTTTTTACAAAATTGTGTACAAGACAACAGTGTCTACAATTTTGTAATAAATATTTGACTATCGATAGTTTTGAACGATAATTATTTTAACGATTGTCACAGTTTTCAGGTGTGTGACAAAGTCGCCAGACGATATAAATCACTTGTGTACACGTTTGTAACATTCCTTATCGAATTATTTATTTTTTGATTCAGCCTCTTCTTCATTTTGACGAAATTTTCTCTTTTCAATTTAAATATACTCAGTAAATTAAATGTTGGTTTTAATTTCACGAATTCTATATTTATAAAATAATCAGATTTCAGTGACGCTGTCTGTGAAATTTAAGATTCAAATTTACAAAGATCCTCTAAGAATGAGGGGTATAAACTAATTTATATTGTACTTTCTAATTTGGTAACAAAATTGTAGACATTTTTGTCTAGTGGACGTTTTTGTAAAAAAAAAAAAAGTGGACATTTTTTGAAAAGAGGCTTTAATATAATGAGGACATTTATTTTGTGGACATGAAATTTGTGGTCGTTTTAAGAATATGGTATTTTTCCAAACTAGACATTATTTTTGTAGACATACTTCCGTAGACATTTTGTCAGTAGACCAAAAAAAAGTAGACATTTTGTCCGTAGTCCATTTTACTGTAGACCTTACTGACCTGAAACCAATGGTATTATTTAATTCACCGATGGTTTCACCGGTTGAGAAAATATTGCAAAGTTCGTTTCAGTGTATGACTGTACTGCACAAAAATACTTGCATCTGTAAAATTTTCTCAATCGGCGCAATCACCGTTTAATTATTAAAATATTCGCAAGTTTTCAGCGCTGGTTTCACACTTTTCCCGCCCATGGGCCATCTGACTTATTGCCGCTCCTCCTATAAATCCATGCTTTCTTACATCGTTGTTTTGAGCAGAAAATCAGCACTAAGCGAGGTTTCCGATGATACACAAGGTTACGCAATAACGCATCTCTACTACACGCAAAGGATGTTATCTATATCGACAGCTTTCAAGCAAAAAAAAAAAAAAAATCTAGGTAAATTTTCCGCTCCCAGAACCTGCAGCCGTGGGCCATGGTCCATGTGGCCCATGCCTAAACCCAGCGCTGGATGCAAAAGGTATAAAAACCCTTGAGAGCGATCGACTCCATTCGCCAAGCTGAAGCGACAGAGTGGTCACAAGGGGGGTTTTGGTGACATTACCATTTTGCCCAAGTTTAAGACACATGAGTTAACATATGCATGAGTGAAAGAGCCTCAGATGCAAAAGATATGAAAACCCTTGAGGGCGATCGACTCCATTCGCCAAGCTGAAGCGACGGAGTGGTCACAAGAGGGGTTTTGGTGACATTACCATTTTGCCCATGTTTAAGACACATGAGTTAACATATGCATGAGTGAAAGAGCCTCAGATGCAAAAGATATGAAAACCCTTGAGGGCGATCGACTCCATTCGCCAAGCTGAAGCGACAGAGTGGTCACAAGGGGGGTTTTGGTGACATTACCATTTTGCCCATGTTTAAGACACATGAGTTAACATATGCATGAGTGAAAGAGCCTCAGATGCAAAAGATATGAAAACCCTTGAGGGCGATCGACTCCATTCGCCAAGCTGAAGCGACAGAGTGGTCACAAGGGGGGTTTTGGTGACATTACCATTTTGCCCATGTTTAAGACTCATGAGTTAACATATGCATGAGTGAAAGAGCCTCAGATGCAAAAGATATGAAAACCCTTGAGGGCGATCGACTCCATTCGCCAAGCCGAAGCGACAGAGTGGTCACAAGGGCGGGTTTTGGTGACATTACCATTTTGCCCATGTTTAAGACTCATGAGTTAACATATGCATGAGTGAAAGAGCCTCAGATGCAAAAGATATGAAAACCCTTGAGGGCGATCGACTCCATTCGCCAAGCTGAAGCGACAGAGTGGTCACAAGGGGGGTTTTGGTGACATTACCATTTTGCCCATGTTTAAGACTCATGAGTTAACATATGCATGAGTGAAAGAGCCTCAGATGCAAAGAAAACCCTTGAGGGCGATCGACTCCATTCGCCAAGCCGAAGCGACAGAGTGGTCACAAGGGCGGGTTTTGGTGACATTACCATTTTGCCCATGTTTAAGACTCATGAGTTAACATATGCATGAGTGAAAGAGCCTCAGATGCAAAAGATATGAAAACCCTTGAGGGCGATCGACTCCATTCGCCAAGCTGAAGCGACAGAGTGGTCACAAGGGGGGTTTTGGTGACATCACCATTTTGCCCATGTTTAAGAATCATGAGTTAACATATGCATGAGTGAAAGAGCCTCAGATGCGAACAGTGATGGATTGACACTTTTGCCGCCCATTGAACATCTGACTATTTGCCGCTTACACTAAGCCAACGCCTTCTGGAGGGTCTGGGGCGCGTGACTCTCCAGTTAGTTGTCTTCCCCACAGAAATTTGTGACATTTTCACCTCCTATAAAAATTTACCAAGATATTTGCCGCCTTGGGCCACGGCCCATGTGGCCCATGCCTAAATCCGGCGCTGTAAGTTTTTTAAAGTCATCGACGACTCCACCGGCTGAGAAAATATTAGAGATGCGAGTATTTTCATTCATTACCGCCTTACAATGAACTGAACTTTGTAACCTTTCCTCAAACGATGAAATCATCGGTGAATTGAAAAATGCCATTAATTAGGTGTATATGCAAAACCGCAGCTCTAAACGAGACGGAGAAGCAGCGAGAGAGGTTCAAACGGCAAAAATTGTTGACGTTGCCATTATATAAGATTTTCCGGCTACATTCCGTTTCCGGGTGTCACGCGCGCAGCCAGCTTATACAAACCGAAAACGCAGCTCAGGGATATCTGAACAAATGGCAAACCTCAGGATCTAACTCAAAGGAATATACATTCTAATAAAGACCGAACATAAGCCGTGCTTTTCATTACTTTTGAAGCATGGCGTCATATTTTGGAATTCTCTCACTGATAAAAATGAAAAACCAGAAGCGGGTGTGACCAACGTAAAAACACGGATATATACGATAGTCATCCATCGATAGGTGAATTGGTATATGGTGCTCGGAAGCTCAAAAGATTGGTGAAGATTTAGAGTCTCTCTAAGGGTTTCTCTCAAGGGCGACGCGAAGCATCTGACAACGTAGCAATAATTTGGCCAATAAATCCATAAAAAAAGGTCGAACAATTGGACGTTAGGTGCACTCCCTCGAATCGTTTTTACATGGTTTTAAATGGACTATTTACAACGTTGCCAGACGGCACGCGACGCTATACTGGTTTTTTCCCACCTTATTATTGAAATAATTTTGATACGTTTCCATAGGTAGATTGCCTGAGAAGTATACAGCCAGACTGAAACTTTGTGTCTTATAAGTTCACTTATGAATTTTACACGTATAATCAGTAGCGTAGCGTGCAAATTGTCAACATTGCAGTTTTTCCATTCAAACCCATGAAAAAGATCGAACTGTTGGATGTTCGGTGGGCGAACGCACCTTCGCATTCGATCTTTTACATGGTTTTGAATGGACACAATTCAACGTTGCCAAATTGCGCGCTGCGCCACTGTTACGTGTAGTTGTACTGGCAAACACAGAGGTGTTGACCGCCATGAAAGAATGCGCAGGGCGCGCTAACGATTGCTAATGGGGCTATTGCACACTTTTGCTATAAGCGATTTAATAGTCGTTTACAGCGTAAAAACCTCAAAAAATAACGATGGCGGCACTCAAAACTTCCAAAATCCACTCCTAAACTCAATAAACGTAGTTATTTGTGGGAGCGTAATGGTGGCCGAAGGCACTAACAATGGGAGATTCCCATCTAACAATTCTGAAACTCCATCAAGAAGTGACCAATAAGAGACTACTTTCTTTTGACACCGGTGTCACTAGGTGTTGCGGTACCATTCATCGGATGTGGATCATCACTCTGATGACTAATTACTCTGTGAATCATCCTTGTCAGCATAGAAAGAGTGACGAAATTAAGATAGGAATGCCCCATTGTTAGTGCCTTCGGCCACCATTACGCTCGCGCAAATAACTGCGTTTATTGAGTTTAGGAGTGGATTTTGGAAGTTTTTAGTGCCGCCATCGTTATTTTTTGAGGTTTTTACGCCATAATCGACTATTAAATCGCTTATAGCAAAAGTGTGCAATAGCCCCATTGCTTTCATTACACAAGGACTGGTCACATACTTCAAATTCTTGATAGCCAAAACCTTTGGGTTTGATAATATCTTCGGCTGAAACAAAGTATAACATTTGGCGCACAGTAAAAATTGTGGATGCTGATCTTAAAAAAAAAAAAAAAAAACTCTCTTTAAAAGTTTTGGGGGTTCCAGCTCAAAAGAAAGGCATTATTAGAACCCGTATCTGTATTGGAACGATTAACGAAAGTCTTTCATTTTGACCTCTAAAATACATACGCGGTTAAAAGAAGGACGGATGTTTTTTATTACACCCTGTACACGTACAGGAGATCTGGTAACCGTGTTGAATACTTTGGGGTCACTCGTCATTCGACTGTGACCAGCTCATCTCTTTTGCTGACCATTGGCCGTGCCGCGCCGCGCCGCGCTCTTGCTGCTGATTTCGTGTCTTTAGGCTGCTGAGCGCGTCCGCGTCCGCGTCCCAGGACCGCCGCGCTACCGTAAGGAAGAAGACATCACAAACTGGCGCGCGCGTCCTCAGAAAAACCTGCAACTAATTTCGAGTTCTTTCAACTTCTCTTCTCGTCTCGTCTGGAAGACACGGTGGAGACTCCGCAAGACTCTGGCATTATAGCGTCCACCGCCCACCGGCCAGTCGTTCCCAAGAGAAGACCGGAACTAGGCAGTCATGACGATTCCAAGTCATTTCCGGTTGATTTTTTATTGCAACTCCGCCGAATCAGCGCCGATTCACATTTCCTCTCTCTGCTCCAACTTCTGACGATGCGATGCGATGAGTCTGACTGAGCCTTCCTCATCTCAAGTATTACAGCAGCAGCAGTCCACAGCTTAAAGAAAAAATAAAATAAAATAAAAAAAAAATCTCCTCCGAATCTTAGTTTCTTTTACCTCTAACTGAGTAAAATTGAAAGCTAGCGAGGTCAATGCTGATAAAAGCCGGCTTCTGATTGCCTCCCCCCCCCCCCCCTACTATCCTTTTCTAACACGTAAGTTCAAATGGAAGGAGACAGGAGAAAGACAATGGGCCTGTTGCAAACTTTTGCTACAACGATAAAGATTGTTTCATCGTGTGTAAAATTGCCCGAAAAGTCTATTGGTGGCATCAGAAAGTCATGAAATGCGATGATAAACTCACAAGAGACGTATAATGAAATCCAAGATGGCGGTAAAATATCGAGCAATCTGTATGCATACACCTTTAGCATCCAAGGATTGCCAACGTTGACAATCTCACAGCTTCAGAGGTTATGTGTTTATTTACATTGTGATTGCGGGTGCGATCGAGATTGTGAGGTTGGCTATCTTTGAATGTTCGTGGTGCATGCATACAGGTTGCTCAATATTTTACCGCCATCTTGGATTTCATTAAACGTCTCTTGTGAGCTTTATACTGCATTTTATGACTTTCTGGTGCCACCAATGGACTTTTCACGCGATTTTACGTGAGATTGTACACTCTATAGCGCTGTAGCAAAAGTTTGCAACAGACCCATTCCCTGTATACGCCAATACTCTACATGCAGGGACTCTATAGCTGTCTATGCTGACTGTGTAACAGCTTCACGTTCATCGATTACTCTGTTATTGCCATTTGCCAATCATCATCATCATGCATCATCATCATCATTATAATCATCATCGTCATCAACAACCAAACTAGCTGCGCCAAGGAAGAAAGCAGGAGAATGATCGCAAAGCTCAAGAGACGCGGAGGACTTTCTATAAAAGTGAACTACTTACGTCTACTTCGGAAAACAAAACTACAGAAATTCTAATGAGTTTATAATTAAATTTAGATGCCTTCACCGACTTGATTTTTCTTTTTTCATGGAGAGCTCTGACGCCGCACGGCGCGGCGCACTCGGCACCCCCGCCGCATCTTGCGCGAGATGCAGCTACTCAACTCAAGCGCCCGTCCCCGCCCCGCCGCGCCGCCGAAGCACCAACTTCTTTCATGAAAATTTTCGCGCGGATCCTCTTTTAACGACAACAAAAGCTTTAAACTTTCCACGGAGGAGAAAAACGGAAAATAAGTTAACGAAACTCCTGCGAGCCGGGAGGGAAGCTTTCGCGCGGAGGCATCTGGTCTACGACGCTGCCCAATTTACAATTATACATCAATTTAATTTCGATCAAAAGATAGGGTATACCCAGTGGCGTAACAATAGCCCCCTCAGCCCCCGCAATTAATTGCGGGGGGCGCAAGGCGTCGCGTCGGTGGGCGCAAAGAGAGAGGAGGAAAATACGGGGCAAAGGAAGGAAAAAAAGAGAAGAAGGAAGGAGAGAAGAAGAAATAAGAGAAGAACAAAAAATAGAAAAACAGGGACGAAGATTATAGCGAGATGATTAGCAGAAAGAGATGGATTTTGGCAGACTTATCGACGAATTCGCAACATTTGAGGCACGAAAGAAAAAGTTTTAAAAGAACAGGTACTTAGGTTATTTTTGATTTAAAATTGACAAAAAAAAATAAATTGATTCATAACTGTTAGGCCGGTAAAGAGTGGTGTGTGGAGGAGAGGGGTGGAGAGGGATGGAGTGTGATGGGGAAGGGAGGGAAGGTGAAGGGAGGAGAGGGGGGCGCAGCTCTATTTTTTGCGTGGGGGCGCATGCATGCCTATAGTTACGCCACTGGGTATACCTAGAGTCCCTATATGTAGAGAGTTAAGACAAGAGGGTAGTCAACTTCTGATTGGTCGATGAGTTTTAGGCTCGACGGATGCCGCCATTGGATGCGATTTTGCACTTTTGTTTACAACTGCAGTTGTTTACCAACGGTATTTTGCGGATAAAGAGTTAATTTTCGACGAATCTGTTAATTTTAATCAGGATATGCCTCAAGAATGTCTATAAATCTCAAAATAATCTTTCAAAGCGTAAATATAGATGTCGATCCACAATAGGTGTAAAAGATTACATCGTTAGAAACTCAGCGGCACTGTAATCTTTGCAGTGGACGAAAACACAACAACGGCCCTCAGAATGTAAACAAATGTGCAAAATCGCATCCAATGGCGGCGCCCATGGTTTCACTTGTCTTAACTCTCTACATATAGGGACTATAGGTATACCGAGTCAAATGTGGATCTATCATCATCTTCATAAAGCTGCCGCCTCTCTAGGAGTTGGTCTTTCTCCCTCGTCGTCCATTTGAAATTACGAGATGGAAAAGGACAGAAACTAGGGCTAAAGTCAACTGACACACCCCATTTCTCCGATTCAAGGATGTTCGGTCCAACATTTTACTGTCCAAAGTGTAATGTCCAAAATGCAACGTTCAAAGGCGGAAGGCCCAAAACATGTAATGTCTAAATCATGGAGGCGGTCCAAAAACACATAAGTCCATTAATGAAATGCCTAAATGCGTTACGTCCAATTTCAAAAGGCCAAAATATTTATTTTATTTGATTTAAGACCAATATTTATTTTTATGAGTGAGACTAGGGGATTGAATTATGCGGGATGCCTACTTTGTGAAATTATATGGAACTGATGACGCGGAGGTAAGTGTCAACTGTTTGAGTTTGTTTCTAGTCTGCATATTGTCCGACGATATTCTCAATTTGTTGCAAGTTCATTCGATGTATCCTTTTGCAAGCTACAGACTTATAATAGACTGTTTTAGTAGAGCGATATATCGTATCGATTGCCGTCCGAGGGCCTCTGGTTCCAAACAAACTCTGGTTCAATGTAATTTCCACATAAGCGAACTTTTGAACGGAAATTTAGGGTATTAAATCAAACAATCAATGCGACTTTTTTGCGATTATGAATTCTACGTCCTCGAAAATACTTAATTTTGCCTGGTTCCACCCGTGAAACTGCCAAAATCAACAAGATATTACAGATTAAACGATCCGTTTGGAGGTTGGAATCACCCAAATGTGATTGTTGTTGTAGTGGAATTGGCGGGATTTCGGGCGATTCTAACCTACAAATGCAACATTTAATCAGTAGTATCTTATTGATTTCGGCAGTTTTAGTCAAGGAACCAGGCATAATTAAGCATTTTTGAGGACCTAGGATTCACAATCGCAAAAAGGCCGCATTAATTGTTTGATTTAATACCCTAAATTTCCGTTCAAAAGTTCGCTTATGGGGAAATTACATTGAACCAGAGTTTGTTTGGAACCAGAGGCCCTCGGACGGTAATCGATACGATATATCGCTCTACTAAAACAGTCTATGGTAAAATATTTAAACTTTGTACGACCAAAAAAATTGGACAGTTCTTCAGAGCATTTAGAGATTTATAACTATTATCAGGAGGAAAACTAAATAAACGAAAGTGGTTGCGCACGTATAGTAACAGAAATAATTAGACGGCGACTGTGTATAGAGAGTGGGGCATTTTGTATACGGTGTGTGAGTTTGTGTGTCGCTTTATAACTTTTATGTATGTGTAATAAGAATACATACTATAATTATGTCCAAGTATGTTCGTAATGGTGCATTTCATCTCATCTGTTGGAGAAAATCAAGGTTTGTGTTTGTTCTTAGCTCACACGAGCATATTTCCAGGCTCGCGAAGTTATCTTCATCTGTCCGTTGCGCAGCGCACATTGGATCGAAAAATGCGGATTTTTCCCGGCAAGAAAAGTTGTTGTATTTTGTTTTTAATACATTTTAATGTTGGAATTTCCTGCGAAAACCCAACGAGCTATATAAATTTATCTAGAGAGGTGTTTTAGGGTAACCTGCGTAACCACCATGGAGGATTTTGAGGTTAGGTTTAAGCGAGTGATTTGTCCATTTGTTTCCGTGTATTTTGGTGCAACGTGATGCACAGTGGATCGGAATATGCTTTGATCCCCTGTGCGTCGCGTCGCGCCGCACCAAAATACATGGAAACAAATGGGCAAATTACTCGCTTAAACCTAACCTAAAAATCCTCCATGGTGGTTACGCAGGTTACCCATTAAACCGCCATTCTAGATAAATGTATAGCTCGTTGGCTCTGACATGCATATACTTTTACACATACTTATGTGATCTTGCGCTGTTTAGTTTTAATCATCTAGATTTTTATTTCTAAAATTATTTCCAGGAAATTTCATTTTTCGATCCACTGTGTGGCGCATGCGCAGAAGGCACGCGCGACTTGGATCTGCTTGTTCTTCGGCTGGACTAGACTAGATCGACTAGCCTCGACTTCAGTTCAGTTGCGTTTTATTGTTGCCATACATGAGAGGGAATTGGGCTGTTGTTGCGCTCTTTTGCTATAGACAATTTAAGGGTTGCATCAGATGTAAAACCTAAAAAAGTAACAAATAGCATTAGAAGCTTACGAAATCCATTCCTAAACTCATACAATGCTTTTAAATGTGCGATCGTAATGGCGGTGTTGGGTACTGATAAAGGGAGATTCCTATCTAATATATCATACTGTTATATTCCATTGAGGTGTCTAATAAGAGTCAATTTTCCTTAGGCACCGGTGTCACAGGTGCTACGGTGCTATAGATTGGATTTTAATCACTCCTCTGGTGACAAGTTACTCGGTGAGTCTTCCTTCCCAGCATAGAGAGAATGACAAAATTAAGTTATTGTGTTGTTCAGTTTTAGTTAAGGTGATTCCATGGCAAACTCACTCCCGAAAATGTTAATCCGATAGATGGCGTTACTTGTCGCTGGCTCCGAAAATAGCCGTTTTTTGACGGTTTTCGGCTGTTTTCTCTAAACAGACGAATAATAGACAAAAAAATCGGAATGTCAGCACCTGCTTAATTTTTTGCTTGATTTTTTAAGCCATAAACGGGCCAAATTGATTCTAAAATAAAGGTGTAACTATATGCAAAGAAATATCATGTGTAATTTGGAGTTGCATCAGTAAAGATTACAGGTGAAACAGAAACCTGTAATCTATACTGATACAACTCCAAATTACACATGATTTTTTCTTTGCATAGTTACGCCTCTATTTTAGAACCAATTTGGCCCGTTTATGGCTCAAAAAATCAAGCAAAACATTGAGCAGGTGCTGACAGTCCGATTTTTTGTCTAGTATTCGTCTGTTCAGAGAAAACAGCCGAAAACCGTCAAAAAACGGATATTTTCGGAGCCAGCGACAAGCAACGACATCTATCGGATTAAAATTTTCGGGAGTTTGCCATAGAATCACCTTAAGTGTAATTTTAAAAGGTTTTTTGTCTTGTTCATTATCTGTCCCTCAACATAAGTGTCATAGCTTAACGGGGGCAGTGGTTGTAAGTATTTTATTTAAATAAAATTCAATTTAAATTTCAATTTCAATCATTGATGAATTTTTGTATTAATTTAAGCAGTAAATGTGTTTATTATATTAGATTTAATATCGCATGACATTTTTTTATCAATTGATTGATTTAATATCTAATTAAAAATCACAGCTTTTCCGTTAATTTGTTATCTTTTTCTTGTTCCGATTCGAGCGGCAACATTGTGAATAGTGGCGGCTCGTGCAATTTGGCAACCATGCTTATTTGCCATTTAAATCTATGCAAAAGTATCGATATCTTGGGGGTGCATTGCACCTCCTGAAGATCGATTGTTTTACATGTGTTTAAATGGAGATAATACGTTGTTGCCATATTGCACGAGCCGCCACTGATTGTGAGGAATAGGTAGATAGGTATACTAGGTGCATGGAAAAGGCATCGGCATGCAATCCCAGTAGCGCAACGAGAGTTTCTTCATCTCTCTCTTTTCTCCATTAAAAATCGTGTGTTAGACAAGGATGGACAACGGGATAAAACCCCCTATTTCTGTCCTTTTCCTTCTTATACATCCAAATGGGAAATGAGAGAGATCGAAGAGATCCTGATTGCGCCAGCGTGCAATCCACATTCGGCAAGCCTCCTGCAGCAGCTTCGACGCGCAGCGCAAACTCGTTTTTCCCTTAATTAAACGCTCAATCATTGCTGGTAACTACCTCGGTACACACATTTACTCACTGAACACTCCTCAGTCTCGAACTCGCGAAGTCCCTCAAACTGGTAATCTCGCATTTCAATTTCGTTAATTGACCGACGACCACCACTATAATACAGTCCGATTATACGAACATTATTTTCTTCCCCCCTTTCCTCGCCCCTCCGTCAACCACGACCCCCCCCCCTGCCTTGCCCCTTCCCTGCCACTTCAGTCCTTGCCCATTGCATTCAGCAGAGCGAACGGTGCGTGTGAGTGGCAGGCAGTGCATCACCACCACTCACTCACCGTTTATTCGTATAAGATAGACTGTACAACGTGGAGGCAAGCACCAGGTGTATTTTGCATGCCATGCTTTACGGTTAGTTTGAATCTCCCGCCTTTCGTCTACATCGAAGTACTTTCGCTGGTGCTGGTATGACTTATATTGTCGGTTAAATGATCGTTTATGATTGACTGTGCGATTGAATTGCCTTTCTCGGATGGGCCTCTTATTGCAACGAGCTATATAACTTTAGAGTGGCAAATCAAGGAACGTTCCCGCTGGTTCACTGTTGTCACCTAGGACGCGGGCGCCGCCATCTTGCCGTAACAATCGATTTTGAGGTTAAATTTTGTAGGTCGTTTCCGGTCGTTTCGTAAACAAACTCGGGCATCGCAGGAAACGACCAACGAGCTACATAACTTTAGAGTGGCAAATCAAGGAACGTTCCCGCTGGTTCACTGTTGTCACCTAGGACGCGGGCGCCGCCATCTTGCCGTAACAATCGATTTTGAGGTTAAATTTTGTAGGTCGTTTCCGGTCGTTTCGTAAACAAACTCGGGCATCGCAGGAAACGACCAACGAGCTATGTAACTTTAGAGTGGCAAATCAAGGAACGTTCCACTGGTTCACTGTTGTAATCTAGGGCGCCGCCATCTTGCCGTAACAATCTATTTTGAGGTTAAATTTTGTAGGTCGTTTCCGGTCGTTTCGTAAACAAACTCGGGCATCGCAGGAAACGACCAACGAGCTATATAATTTTAGAGTGGCAAATCAAGGAACGTTCCACTGGTTCACTGTTGTCACCTAGGGCGCGGGCGCCGCCATCTTGCCGTAACAATCGATTTTAAGGTTAAATTTCGTATGTCGTTTCCGGTCGTTTCGTTAACAAACTCGGGCATCGCCGGAAACGACCTACAAAATTTAACCTCAAACCTTGGAATTTGCCGTCCAAATTCCGCTTTTTCCCGGGATCCCTTCTAAACCATGTGTGGCACAAAGTGGACCTATCCGCTGCCACTCTAAAGTTATCGCTCGTTGGCCTCTTGCAAATATTCTGCTGCGAGCATTGTTCGCACATCTCATTTGCGCTCAATACGTGGTGGCTAGTGCTGTTTGGCAATCATGTTTTACTGTCATTGGATTCATTGAAACCTATGCAAAAGGATCGATTTTTCGGGGATTTTTATCAATCCTTTGAAGATCGATTACTATACGTAGGTTTAAATGAAGGTTTTGGCTCGGTACTCAACAAATTTCGGCAGTAATGATTTAGAATAAATAAACAGAGCAGAAATTACATTTTTGTCTCGACAAAATCCTTATTGGTAAAAAAGGTCCGCATGAAGGTCCATAACTAATTTCCCATACATCAGAATGGATAAATAGGAAATATATGGATATTGTATGGATCTATGTGGATATACGCGTTAAAATCCATACGTATATACATATAGATCCATACATACATAATATCCATAAGGATCCTTACAAATCCATGCGTATCCTTATGGAAACATACAAATCCATATGGACCCATAAACATCCATATTTTGTACGGGGAATTGGTCATGGAACTATGTATATGTATATGGACCATTTTTACCTGGGTAAAACTTAATTCAAACTCTTAGATATGATACAAATGCACTGAGAAAAAATTTCTTGTTAATTTCACCTGAACTTTGTTTAGATAAGTAATACACAGAATTCTTGCTGAAGTAACCATGGGAAACATTACTACCGATATTAGTGTTACATTAGCCAGAATTTCGATAAAATACTTATTACTAAAAAAAAAAAAAAAAAAAAAAAAAAATCTGTTTATTATTACTTTCCTGAATGGAATTCCGGTTATTTTAACAGGATATTTTTCTCATTGTAGATTCTACGTTTTATGCACATTTCAAAAACTTTCAATCCGATTTTTCGCTCAAAATCACGGTTCGTTCTTCACAATATTTAGTTTCACAGAATCTCAAATTTTGAGAACTTTCGCTTTTCTTGTCTTATTTTTTGCACTTTTGTAGAAAGTACGTTAACTTTTGCTCTTTCTGAAGAGTTTTGGCGCTTTTTCGCTTGTCGTGGGTAAGAAGCCATACGCCAGTAAAAAAAGGTAGTATTTTATACTTTTTCCCGTTTTTCGCTTTCTTACTTTGTAATCGATGAGAGAGACCGATCCCCTATTTTGGAATTATTACGCATTCATTAATTCCACTCAGCGTTGACACAGTTTCTCTTGTAGAATGTAGATAGATGGAGGTGAGGTCCTCTAAATCCATAAAATCTAGGATATTGTTGATGTTGCAGTAAGTACAAATCAGTACCTATATTATAAGGGTACTTGAATAAAACCGACGGTTTGCGTATCGAAATTCGAAATCTTACGAAATGCGAGCGCAATGAGTGTGACATTCAAACTTATTTTTATTTGACAAGAACTATACATATATACTTTCTCGATATACCTAATCCTCACCTTAAATAAACAAAGAATGCAGGCAAGCCTCCCAAGATAATGACAAGTGGAAATGGTATCTATGTACAGAGGTGAGGCTTTATTCCTAGTCTGTCACGGTTACGAAATTACAGCGACATTTATATGATAAACATTTTTTCCTCAGCGAATCAGATGCTGCCCGGCGGCGCGGCGAAACATTGGAGCATCGAAACCAGACCGCAAATTTGAGTTAAATTAAACAACGCAATGGAAAATCATGAATTACGATGTATCGAAAACTCCTCCACATTATCCCATGGAAAAGTATCGATCTTTCAGCGGTTCTATTGAACCGCGACCATGTACATATAATCGATACATTTTCATGATACAAATGTTAGAAAACAACAATCGATTGTTCACATTCCTTATGGGAAAACGTTATTTTGTCCATAAATTGTGTCCATAAAAAAGATCACCTAAACTCATGGTGCGCAAATGATAATGATAATGATAAATGATAATGATAATGATAAATGATAATGATGGTGGGTTAAATGATGTATATGGTCTAGCGTTTCTTCATTCAACTTTTTTTTCTTCTTTCTATTAACAAACTTTGTTTTTTTCTTTTTTTTTGCATTTTTCCATCACGAGGGATGATACCTTGGGCCCTATAAACAAACTTCATTAAAAAAAAAAAAAAAAAACAAAAACCAAAAAACAAAAAACAAAGAATAAAACAAAATTTTAGAATTATCCTGGCTGCAATAGCACAGAAGGGTTCAACTTTTTTTTTATCAGGATTTTCTTTTTTTAATATTCTAAGCTGTGAAACTAATCAAAAACTGAACCTCGACAAGAAAAAAAAAAAAAAATTCTTCCAATCATAAAAGAGAGAGAGAGAGAGAGAGAGAGAGAGAGAGAGAGAGAGAGAGAGAGAGAGAGAGAGAGAGAGAGAGAGAGAGAGAGAGAGAGAGAGAGAGAGAGAGAGAGAGAGAGAGAGAGAGAAAAATCCGTCCCATTGCTAAGACAAGCAAAAGAACTGACCAATTAATCAATTACAGCCTGAAAAATCTCATCCCTCGTGAACAGTAAATTCATTGAAATGCTAAATTTCAGCGATAGGTATGCAACGCGCTCAACAAAAAGTTCAGAATTTTCTATTGAGATGCCTATCATTCAGCAACAAAAAATTAAAAATGATAAAACTACAGGGGAAGAAAATAATTTTATGCCCAATTAATTTTTTAACCACATTATGTTTCAAAAGTAACTTTGCGAATGGGATTCTACAATGAATCTAGAATGAAGAAGGTATTAGAGAAAAAATCAAAAAATTATGACCGATATTCTTATTTTCCTATAGGAATAGAAAGAAAAGTCCATGTTTATAAGGCGCGAAATTTGACAAATAGCTCATTTCTAGTTTTATAAACGGTTCATTAATATTTTCGCCGTTCAAAGGGGGAAGCAATAATAGCAAAATTTCGACGTTGACGAGTTTTATTAAAAGTCCATAGAAAACCATAAAAAAAGTAATCAGGATAAATATACCCATCCAACTTTTGCACTTCACTTGGAGACATGTTAAAAGCTTTTAAAAGCGCCACCGTATATAATGGCACGGTTACTTACCATGGGTGATTCATGTCTTAATTCTCTCGCATTCTGTGCAGGCAAAAGGATATATCCACACAGAAAGTGACAAATTACACTGGACTACGCCATAAGGTACCAGCATAACCACACCATTATTCTGTCATGAAATAATTGCATTATGAATATGGAATCACTACTGTAGCGGCTATTTTGTGCTCTTTAGATATATGTCGTGAGCAAAGAAAAAGTAACCGCGCGATTAAGATGAAAAGTTCCCTTATACCTGCGGTGCACGACACCGTCTCGGCTGCGCGTTTTAAAAGCTTTTATCAAGCTAACACATCATAAGATTCAGTGTCATCATTATTTTCACTGGTCGTTAGCTCAGGAAATCAATTTAAAGAATCGTCAATTTTGAATGGACTGTGGTAATCGGTAGATATATGTATATTCGCTATATTTTCATTGACATGCTACCACAGTACCATGACAGAATCACCGCGTTCGTGTAAGTAAATAACATCAACGTAACCAGCGGGCCGATCCTTGAAATTCACGACTTTTGGGTAGACTGGATAAGAATGGAAAACGGTGATTGGTGGAGACGAGTCACGTGGTTGTCCAGTCTAATCAAAATACGGAATGGATTAGATAATTTATCGGGCAGTCTTGGAGTACCCGATAACTTAATATCTAATCCATTCCGTATTTTGATTAGACTGGGCAACCACGTGACTCTTCTCCACCAATCACCGTTTTCCATTCTTATCCAGTCTACCCAAACGTCGTGAATTTCAAGGATCGGCCCGCAGGTAACCTAAAAATGTTGGATTATCCTTTTGAATATTTAAAATATTGGCTGCATTTGATGCCTGGCTTCTTTGGTGTGTAGACGATTATAAGACAAGAATGCACAAATTCTGAAGTGTATATAAACGGAACAACAACATTTGAAAGCTCTGTTGACGATTACAAAAAATGCATCGTCTATTTCATATGTGCGTCGGTAAAAATATAATGTCATATCTAATAGTGTAGCTCAGGTTGTTTAAAATGGACGGTTCTTAAAGGTGATTTCCTGAGTTAACGAGTGGTTTATGAAAGTTTTTAATGTGCGCAATGGTACACTCAGTGGCGTCGATTGCGAGTTGACAACACTGTAATCTATCCATTTAAACTCATGTAAAAGGTCGAATTTAGGGAGAGCACAGTGCACAGGAAAAATTAGATGTATTTAATGAGTTTAAATAGAGGAGTCACATTGTTGCCAGATGGCACGCAACGCTCCAAGGGCATACTTAGGAATTTTACGTTGAAATCAAATCTGTCATATTGATGTAGCAAAAGTACAAATAAAGACCCCAGTGGCGTATAGCGTGGTATTTGGCAACGTTGCAGTTCGTCCATTTAAACCCATGAAAAGGATCGAACTATCGAGTGTTTGGTGAACACCTTCGCATTCGACCTTTTACATGGGTTTAAATCAAAGACATTATATCATATAGACGGAGTGCATAACAAGATCCTTGAGGCAAACTTGCGGTACTTCGCATGTTCACCAAAAATGATCACCAGTCACCAGCCTGCTCAACGGTTCCATCAAAACTTAAATTGGTAATCTTTTTTAGGTATAATCTTTGGCATAACTGGTGACAAACAAACCGACGCCATTTTGAGAGTGATTGAAAGCTGCACACTATTTCCAATTTTGTGAGTTATTTGAAGCTTTTTTTGATCTTATATCATACTGTTGTCAAAATGATGGTCATTAAATAGGGTTTCATCCATCTTCGATTCCGATTTTTATAAAGTTGTAAGTTTGGATTATGAGGTTATGTTCGTTTGTTTGTCACCAGTTGAAGGTTCCTCCCCCAATTTCGAACAATGGACTCGCCCGTCTGCCTTCTGTAGTGTGCGATAAGTTTGCCTCACCCAGCTCAATGTTATGGTATAGTATTCACTCCGTCTATATGATATAATGTCTTTGGTTTAAATGAACACAGTACAACATTGCCAAATTACAGTCTACGCCTCTGATATTAAAGACCCATTCTTGATTTGTATCCTTTCCTCTCTCGTTCTGTTTTGTTTTCTCTATTTCCTTCTTTCTTGATAAATCAATGAAGGTGGGAAAAGTTTTGATCTCTATTTACTTAATGACTCGAGCTCTTTAATGAGACGTGGAGCTGCAGGGGAATGACGAGGGGCGGAGGGGGGGGAGGGGGAGGGGGGGAGGAGGGGGGCTGATTCTCCCCGACAACTGCGTCTGCCCTGCCATGCCGCGCCGTGTCATAATCTTGGCATCCGAAGGAATCACATGAAGTTAATGACCTAATGGGAGAGCTGGGAGCAGTGCATATAACATAGTAGATAAATTTTGGCAAGCCTCCCTCGTGTGAAATTGCTGCAGTATGCGTTCTTCACTGCCGCTTACGCGCGCGCGCAGTTACAGGTCACTATGAGGGTTTTCCCTCTCATAATTATTGCTCCCCCCCTCTTCCCACTGTTTCTCTCTAAATGAATAGCTCGACCAAATCAGCGAGCCTCCACGATTCGACTGAACTTTCTATCACAAATTTCTAAACTTTTGAAGATCGATCGTCGTAAATGGGTCTGTTGCAAACTTTTGCTACAGCGCTATAGAGTGTGTTCAATCTCATGTAAAATCGCGTGAAAAAGACCATTGGTGGCATCAAAAAGTCATAAAATGCAGTATAAAACTCACGAGAGACGTTTAATGAAATCCAAGATGGCGGTAAAATATTGAGCAACCTGGTATGCATTCACCACGAACATCCGAGGGTAGCCAAACCTCACAATATCGATCACACCCAATCACAACATAAATAAACACATAACCTATGAAGCTGTGAGGTTGTCAACGTTGGCAACCCTTGGATGTTAAAGGTGCATGCATACAGATTGCTCGATATTTTACCACCATCTTGGATTTCATTTAACGTCTCTTGTGAGTTTATTATTGCATTTCATGACTTTCTGATGTCACCAATGGACTTTTCGGGCAATTGTACATACGATGAAACACTCTTTATCGTTGTAGCAAAAGTTTGCAACAGACCCATTGAACGAGATCCTATAGATAAATGATTTCTTACGGCTCATAATTGATTTTGGATCAGTAGCGCACCGAGAGTTTCTTCATCTCTCTCTTTCCTCCATTAAGAAACGTATGTTAGACAAGGATGGACAAGGGGATAAAACCCCCTCCCTCTGTCCTTTTCCTACTCATACATTCAAATGGAAAATGAGAGAGATGGAAGATATCCTGGTTGCGCCAGTGTTTTGAATTAAAAGTGACAGTGAGAAAAAACTTTATGGTTCTCACTCTTCATTTCGTAAAAAATCGCCGCAGAACTATGGAGCGCAAGTTATCGGATCGGATGGATTTGAACGCAAAAAAAAAAAAAAACAAAAAACAAAACAAAAACAAAAACACCTAAACACACTAAATTCCAAAAATCTCTCGGAAAGCCGCAAAATTCCTCTTTTAAAGTCCGCACATTTAAACAACGCGAAAAATTTATCCGTGAAAACCCGCACTTCTATAAAATTTCTGTAACAAAAGTTTTCAAAAAACCACCTGAGACCGCACGGAACAAAAAAAAAAAGGATTGGCTCGCCCTGCTAATTATTAGTGAAAGCGGAATAAAATTTATTGGTTGTATTTACATAAAGAAAGTAGGCACCCATGCAACCAATAAATTGGTACACGGTACCAATGGTTAAGTACCGGATACCCACTCAAATTAGTGCAGTACACCTAATTTTATATAGGTTGCACGTACCCAATATATAGACTTAACCTAACCAGTTACCAATTATCGGTCGGAGCACCTCTTTTTTTGGTTAAGTACCACCAATATTAATTTGATTGCGCAAAGTTCACTAAGAATTAGTAAGGCAAATCAATTCTTTTTTTTTTTTCAGTGCATTATTTAGTATCATCACTGCAATGGAATTGGAACGGGTTTCGTACGGCGGAAATTATCTAATGTGTTGTAGTATGTATCAGTATACAGGGTGTTGAAAAACTGTTCCCGAATATTTCAGGGGCGGATTTTACAGGTAAAAATAAGACCTTTTTTCCCATCAGTAGTACAAAGTACAGTTAGACTCAACTTCTAAATTTCTCGAGGTCATTAATGGATTCTACAGGTAAATTTACCTCGAGACACCAATTTTTAGGACATTTGGTTCATAATAGTGGCCGCTATTCCAAAAAAAAACCGTAAAATTTTTTAAAACTTTGGGGGGCTGTAGCTCAAAAGGGGGGCATTTTCGGACGCATGTTGATAGGAAAAAAATGTCTTATTTTGACCTGTAAAATCCGTTCCTGAAATATTCGGGAACAGTTTTTCAACACCCTGTATGTTGAATATTTTGTCTCCGAGTATAGAAGAATCGAACTAATATAAGCGTTAAACACACAACAAATAAGAAATGAAATTGTGATTAGCGTGCTAAAAAAATACTAAAAACACGAACAATGAAGGAAAGTGCTTGAGAGACGAGCATAGCGTACTTTTTACAGGGTAGAAGGAAAAAAGTCTGAACTCAGAAGTATGGATTATTTCCGGGAGAAAACACTTACCTGAAACAGACAAAAAGACAAAAAAAATAATTAATTAACATAAAAGACATATTGAATAGAATTTAACAGGTACTCGCTTGTTTTTTCAGTGCGATATACAGGATGTTTCAGGTGCTGACGTTATTGGATCTTGTGTTTTATCTATGGTTTCAGTTTAAAATGCCAAAAACACAACTTTTCCGAAAAGCGATAAGTTGCGCTATCCATCGGATTTCAATCTGGAAACGTTTCGCCTGGAATCACCTTAAAACGTGAGGGGAAAACCATCGATTTTTTCGGTTTAATTATAGCTCGAATTTTTATCCGCGATAAAACTGACCACACCTCGAAAAGTTCAGGAAAAGGAAAAAGAAAGGAAGAAAGGAAGGAAGGGGAGAAAAAAAAATCAACTGTCAGCGTTGTGGTCTCTTTTGGAACTGTGGAAGTTTTAATTGCTCAAATGCTGATAAAAAGCGACGAGAGAGAGAGAGAGAGAGAGAGAGAGAGAGAGAGAGAGAGAGAGAGAGAGAGAGAGAGAGAGAGAGAGAGAGAGAGAGAGAGAGAGAGAGAGAGAGAGAGAGAAAAGGCTGTTGGGGTTTTTGACGAGAGAGCAAGAGGAAGCCAAAGCTTTTGTTTCACCTTCCTTTGTGTGAGAGTGTGAATGTCTTCCGTCTCCATTCTCAAACCTCACTCCACTGTAACCCCCCCCCCCCTCTACCGACACCACCACCAACCCATATATTCGTGTTTTATCGCGTATTTTGTTCAAAAAGGTTAATGGCACCAGAGGATGAAAATTTGAACGTCTCGCATTTTGCTCGTTAGGAGCGGAAGACAGGACGTGTTCATTAAAACCGCTGTATGTCCGTCATAAATGCTTCGTTTGAAAATGTTAAGCTATAAAATGTTAAAACGTTGAAGGTAAAAATGTTAACATTAACGTGCTCTCAATGTGTGTATAGCTAAGGCGAAGCACACTAAATTGCTCCAAAATTGGTCCCTCGTTGGTTGTTCAGTTTTATCGACGAGGGTGGTTGGATCTAAAATATATAGTCTGCAGTATCGACAGAATCAAGAGTTTCAATTAATGATTTTTTTTTTTTTTTTTTTTTGCTATTTTGAATACAGCGTGATCTTTACTATAGCGGACACCTCAAATTAGCAAAAACTATTTTTGACCTCTATATGGAACGGACATTCAATTTGATGTGATTTTCGACGGGAAAACCTCTCTGAAACGAATAATTTAAAAAGTCGAATAATTCAAAGAATGAGGCTGTTGCACACTTTTGCTAAAAGCGATTTAATAGTCGGTTCTGGTGTAAAAACCTCCAAAACTAACGATGGCATAATAATAAATAAACAGATAAATGAATATAGGCGGACCGTGGCCAAAAAAAGTGGCGGGGGGGGGGGGCTAAAATGTGATGACTTTTATTTTGCTTCTCAAGTGATGACTTTTTCCCATTTTTTAGCCCCTCCACCCAGAAAAATTGGGGGGGGGGTATAGCCCCCCTAGCCCCTGATACGGTCTGCCTATGTAAATGAATGAATAAATAAAGAAGAAAGTAAGAGAAGAAATGAAAAATGAAAATGGGTGACCTCGTGAGAAAAGGTCTCCACGCAAAGCTATATTCCTCGAATCGCGAGGATCAGCTGTGATAAACTAGAAAGGACTGCGAAAAGTGAAACTTGTTTGTGGGAATGTTTCTCCACGTCTCCAGCCTCCCTCCTCGTGAGTCGCTATAAAGTGTGGAGGTGGCATGGTAGGGGCAGGGTTTGACTCAACATAACAAGCTGAACCGTTTTACGGTGCGCGGTAAAACCGCGAGAAACCACCGCGGCCGCATTACCGCTAATCAGCCGGGTATTTAACTATTAAACTGCAGTAAACGTGTTTGACGGAGTTTCACGAGAGCAACCTTTTAACGAAATGAATTCAATTATTGGATCATCCCATCGGAATTCTATGACACTTTATCACCGATGCGCCCACACGGAAAAAAAACTACGGTGAAAATAACCATACGGATACCTGATTTTGGCACCTGCTAGATGTTATGGTAATGTTAACCAGAAGTATACTATGTTTTGAGTATTTACTAGGCGATGTTACCTGATTGCATGTCGACTTTTACTCAAAGTATTGGTAAATTTACCATATTTCTGGCCAAGTTTACCATAACATCTAGCAGGTGCCAAAATCAGGTATCCGTATGGTTATTTTCACCAATCTTTTTTTTCCGTGCACCAGTGGCGGCTCGTGCAATTTGGCAACAACGTGTTCCCTCCATTTGACTCAATGAGAAAGAATCTAATGCTGATGAAGCGCTGATTCACTATCGAATCGATTGTTTTACATGGAATCAAATGGAGCAAAAACATTGTTGCCGAGTTGATTTATCGAAGTTTTTCTGATTTTTTTTGAAATCAGGTTTTCAGTTTTTTTTTTAACATGGAAGTTTGGCAATGCACGAATCATCACAAATGGGGCTACTGCACACTTTTGCTATAAGCGATTTAATAGTCGATTATGGCGTAAAAACCTCAAAAAATAACGATGGCGGCACTAAAAACTTCCAAAATCCACTCCTAAACTCTATAAACGCAGTTATTTGTGGGAGCGTAATGGTGGCCGAAGGCACTAACAATGGGAGATTCCCATCTAACAATTCTGAAACTCCATCAAGAAGTGACCAATAAGAAACTACTTTCATTTGACACCGGTGTCACTTGGTATTTCGGTACCATTCATCGGATGTGGATCATCACTCTGATGACTAATTACTCTGTGAATCATCCTTGTCATTATAGAAAGAGTGACGAAATTAAGATAGGAATCTCCCATTGTTACTGCCCTCGGCCACCATTACGCTCGCGCAAATATTTGCGTTTATTGAGTTTAGGAGTGGATTTTGGAAGTTTTTAGTGCCGCCATCGTTATTTTTTGAGGTTTTTAAGGCATAATCGACTATTAAATCGCTTATAGCAAAAGTGTGCAATAGCCCCATTGTTTTCATGATAAAAGTAGACGCAATTTGCTAAAAAAAAAGTTCAAATCGCATGCTGGGGAAATGCTTTGAAGCGGAGTGACGAGGGAGGGTTCAAAGTTGGCGCTTGCACGAAGAAAGCCGCCCCGATGGCCGGTGGGCACACTACAGGTGGTAGAATAAGTTGACAGAAATTGTTTTTCCCTTCCAAATGAATTGAAATTTGGTGCCCGTGGGTGTTTTTTAAGGCTGAATTCAAATTTTGCATCATATTTTCAAAAGTCGAAAATCCAAGATGGCTTCCGACTAATTTGCCTGAAAAAATGAGCCTCAATGAGCGTAGATAGACGCATTTTATCACTCGCACTCACTCTCACTCACTCAGCTTATGGCGAAATGAATTTCATGATTCACGGCTTTAATTCAAAATCAATTTTGCTCGTTTTGGGCTCAAAAAATCCATAAAAAAAATTCGCAGGTGCTGACGCTATTGGATTTTGTTTTTTTATCTATCGCTTCAGTTTAAAACGTCAAAAACACGACTTTTCCGAAAAGCGACCAAGTGGCGCTATCCATCGGATTGAAATCTGGAAAAGTTTCGTCTGGAATCACCTTGAGAGCCCTGCGTAACGACCAGAGCTACCATTTTGCATATAATGAATCGCATTTTTCAATTTACCGATGATTCCACCGGTTGAGGAGAGACGACATATTTCAGTCCAGTGTATGACTTTAATGCACGAAAATGCTCCTGTGTGTCATTGTTTCATTTTGATAAGTTTTCGACACAAACATCGGTTTCCGTACCTTTCACAACCGTTTGTTAGGAATTGAGGATATTGAAACGTATAAGAATTCGAGCAGACGCCGTCAGTGTTTACTGTTTATTTGTTTACGAAGTCAGCTGTGATGACAGTCGGCCGTGATTATTTGAATGTGCCGCGCTAATTTCGCGAAATATCGTGCACGTGGTGGAAAGATACAGGGGTGAATAGTGTCTAGTGTTTTTCGCAATTTGTGAGTTCAATACTGAATTTTAGTGTTTTCTAATGCTGCCATTGTTATTTTCTCGGCTTTTTACATAAGAAATGATACTTTAAAACGCTGTAGCCGAAGTGTGCAACAGACCCATTGCCCCTCCCCCCTCATTTAAGATCTTGCTATTATTACACAATTTTGAGACCCAGATTCTGTGGGCCGTAATCAGGGGCAGGTGGGTCGCGATTGGAGCTCTTGCTAACTGCCGATATATTCGATTGAATAGGTTAATTCTTGCGTGAAAACCAGTGGCGGCTCGTGCAATTTGGCAACTATGCTTTTTTGCCATTTAAACCTATGCAAAAGTATCGATAACTTGGGGGTGCATTACACCTCCTGGAGATCGATTGTTTAACATAGGTTTAAATGGAGGGATTACGTTGTTGCCACATTGCACGAGCCGCCACTGGTGAAAACTACAGCGGAAATCACGAGGAGAAAACCAAAAATCACGAAGTCCACTCGTAAACTCACGCGAAATGACTTTTAAAGTTTAAGTCGTAGAGTTGGAGCTGTGCAGGTAATCCCATATCCAATTCGACACTTTCCAGTGTGTGTTTCTATTGATATAGAGAGAGAGAAAAAATTATCATTGATATGAATCTCCTATAATATGATACCCGCAAAGCTCCGCTATATTTTGGGGGATTCCTGTCTAATTTGTCACTCTCTCTCTAGAAGCACACGTAAGAAGGCCTCAAAATAGATAGGAATCTCCCATGGTAAGTATCTGCGTTAAACTTTAAAGTCATTTTGTGAGTCTGACGGTGAATTTCATGACTTGTTAATATACTCATCGTAATTTTTGTTTGATTTTACTCAAGATTTGATGATGCAACCGCTTATAGTAAAAGTTAGTAAGAGCTCCAGTCAAGTGATCTAGATATAAAACGTACGGTACTAGTGGGGACAAATATATGACCAGGGTATGCAATACGCAATGCGCGGTGTACCATTCAACACAGTGCGTTGCGTTTGCTGCATACTCTGGCTAGGTATATTTGTCACCGCTAGTACGTCTTTGACTGGGGGGGGGGGGGGGGGGGCAGAAGCGGACTGAATTAACGGGAAACCTGAAAATCCCGTCGGACTGCGGCCCAATTTGGGTCAGTCAGGCCGTGAGAGGAACAAAAGGATGGGAAGAAATGGATGAAGGAAAAATAAGAGAGAAATGTGAAATAGAGAGAAAGATGGACGACGTCATAGAACAGAGCATAGCTTTATTAGAGCCCTACGCGCGTGTGACCTTTTAATGTCGAAGCAAAGCGTAGTAGTACTTATTCTATGACATACAGATTGAGGTATTCGCTTAGAATACTCTTATCGAAATATCCCGCAATTCGATCGGAAAATCGTCTTACTTTTACGGGTGCGCCTTCATTTCTTAAGGTAGACTAAAACGGAACAGGCGCGTACGAATAGTTAACTACTTTCCAACTCAAAATTAACAAATCTGATCCAATTACTCAAAGATTACTAAGCCTAAGAGACATGGCATAACGATTCAAAAGTGTTGTTCGACTCCTACGAAGTATGCAATGTGGCGTACGCTGGTGACCGTAAACATTGTTACTACTGTTGTTGTTTGAATGAGATTTGACAGCAACGCCACTAACTAAATTAATAAGATTAATAAAGTGTTTGGGAAGTTTAATGAGCTCTGAGTATATTTTGTACGTGGATTTGAAAATCTAAGTCACTTTAATCGTCCCATCGGCCATTAAATGACAAACATTTAGATGCCGCAGAGAATCTAACCTCATTTCCAACAGCATGAATAACAACAATGTTTACGGTCACCAGCGTACTGCACGTTGTATCACGGCCATTCTGCAGGCGTTTTTTACGGAGCCCGGCCAACGGTTTTTTAACACGGCGGAGATAGGAAGTGCCATATCTCTTAGGCTTAGTAATCTCTGCAATTACTTCACCCAGTACTTCCTCCGATTCGACCGATTCGTCTTATTTATATGGATGCGCCTTCATTTTTGAAGATAGACTAAAACGGCACTGTCGCGTACGAAGAGTTAACTACTACTTTCTAGAGTCCCTTGATGGAAATATTGTATAGAGAGTACCGACACGACGCTTTATGCATTTTGACAGGAGTCGATTTTGTCGACCGCGTGGACGCATTCGAAGGTTAAGTTCGACAGTGGACCAGTGGTGGACTGGCGGATTTGCCGACATTCCGGTCCGTTCCCATACGTTCCTCTACGAATCGACTCCTTTCGTGTGGAGCCTTCGATGTCGTCGACTCCTGCTCGACTCCGTGAGAGCCTAAAACCAACGACCAATCACAACTCGTTGAGCTCGTGTCGGTACTCCCTATACAATATTTCCATCAAGGGACTCTACTACTTTCAAGCCTACCTTTAACGCTGTCCGATTCAAATATTCGTACATTTCGAAAAACCCCGCAGCCCTGTGTCTTGGACACTTACTTTCATCAGGCCAGACCAAAACAATCTCATTGAAACAGAAGTTTCAACACTGAAAATTTGAAATTTAGTTGAAATTCCAACACTTTCTAAGTGATGACCCACTTTTTACTCATTTGTCTATTATTGCATTATTTATTTATAAATCTGACTGAAATTACGACCTGTTAAACTGTTTAACATGTTAGGTATAGCGTTCTAGAATTCAACCACTTACCGCACTCGGGCAAAAAATACAGGGTGTTTCTAAAACTTATGTCATCCTTTCTACCGCGTATTTTTGAGGTCAAAATAAGACTTTTTTTTCCTATAAACATGTGTCTGAAAATGCCCCCCTTTTGAGCTACAGCCCCCCAAAGTTTTAAAAAATTGTTGGTTTTTTTGGAATATCGACCATAATTATGAACCGAATGTCATGAAAATTGGTTTCCCGAGGTACTTTTACGTGTAGAATCCATTGATGACCTCGAGAAATTCAAAAATGAGGTCTGACTGTACTTTTCAGGCAATCTTATACCTTCAACAACACAAATTTTATGTTACGGAATAGAAATTTGAAAAATAAATAATGAAATCAGATGGGAAAAACTCTTAGAAAGATATTTGGTCCACTTTGTTTTGGTCGATAAGACGCGTATTAAGCGAGATAATCGCTGCACAAGGTGGAAAAGTCATCGCTTTTACTATAGCGGGCGGCCCGAAGAAGAAGAGGAGTGGCGGGTTGCATACTTCCTGCCGCTCCTCGTGATAAAAGCGCTGACTTTTCCACCTTGTGCAGCGATTATCTCGCTTAATACGCGTCTTATCGACCAAAACAAAGAGGACCAAATATATTTCTAAGAGTTTTTCCCATCTGATTTCATTATTTATTTTTCAAATTTCCATTCCGTAACATAAAATTTGTGTTGTTGAAGGTATAAGATTGCCTGAAAAGTACAGTCAGACCTCATTTCTGAATTTCTCGAGGTCATCAATGGATTCCACACGCAAAAGTACTTCGGGAAACCAATTTTCATGACATTCGGTTCATAATTATGGTCGATATTCCAAAAAAACCAACAATTTTTTGAAACTTTGGGGGGCTGTAGCTCAAAAGGGGGGCATTTTCAGACACATGTTTATAGGGAAAAAAGTCTTATTTTGACCTCAAAAGTACGCGGTAGAAAGGATGACATAAGTTTTAGAAACACCCTGTATTACATTATCCTGTCATGTAGTATGTCTGTGTATATTGAAAAGTACTGCTATTCATAATCTTTCCTGCATCAAGGTAATGAAGAGATGAATTCTAGAACGCTACCTTATGGGGAAGGGGACAGTTTTTAATCAAATGTCTTTTATCGTGTTATTTTATTTTAAATGCAGAAAAAATAATATCCTTGACAGATTAAATTTTTAAAACTGTCATGATATTCTGATGGAGGGCCCTGTTTTTTTTTTTTTTTTCATTCATTTGCTTTTTATCTTATTATTTTATTCTTAATACATGTATCACAAGAATTACGCTCTAAAAAGGTCTTTGTGAAAGTTTCTCAGATAGGGTCCAGTATCAATTGACGTGGCTTTTATTTCCTTACTATTTCTCAACTTAGCTAAAATTACGTTCTAAAAAACTGTCAAAATTTTCTAATGAAGGACCCCCAACAAGTATGAAGTGAGCGTGGACCCAGTCGCGCACCGAAGGGGGTGGTTTTAGGGTCAAAACCCCCCCCCTAAGAATCAAAATTTTACCCTAAAAAAGGCCATCTTCGGCCAAAATTGCTTTCAAAACCCTCCCTAAGACCTCTAAAAATGGAAAATTTGCTGTGAAACCCCCACCAAACTAAAGTTCTCGGTGCGCCACTGCGTGGACCAGTAACCAGCCCCCGCCCCCTTAAAAACATTTCTAGCTACTTCAATGCATAACAAACAAAGAATCGACCTTTTAAAGAGTCGCTTTTATTTCCTTACTATTTCTCAACTTAGCTAAAATTACGATCTAAAAAACTGTCAAAATTTTCTAATGAAGGACCCCCAACAAGTATGAAGTGAGTGTGGACCAGTAACCAGCCCCCGCCCCCTTAAAAACATGTCTAGCTACTTCAATGCATAACAAACAAAGAGTCGACCGTGTATACAATATACAACCACGACACTCCAAGACTCACAAGACTAATAATACGGCACCTGGCACACCTTAGTCCGTTATTCCATCCCAAGGCATTTTCGGTCGGGACTCGAGAGGGCGTGGTTAGATCAAATAATTTCATTTCGGGCTCGTTGTCAGCGTGTCGCGTGTAAGTGGCAAATCTTGTCATTGTTTTTTCTTACGAACCCGGAGGAGGTTGTCAATTTGTCTATTTGAAGCGGCTGCCGGAAGGAAGGACCCATATTTAATAGGGGCAAGCTCTTCTGGAGAAATCCTTATCGAGCAACAATGCTCATTTCTTGGGAAAATCACACCCGGTATTTTATGGGTCACTCCTTCCGGAAATCGTCTCAATTATTGATAGAAAATCGGGACTGAGAGATCCGATTTATTTAGTGTTTTTGATTTTATATTTGTTTACTTTTTTTTCTCTTTCTCTCTCAATGAAGAGGGACTGGCAAAATGCTGTAGAATTATAGAGCAAACATTCCTTGGATTCTGATGAACGCTGGGTAAAAGGAGTGGGTCAGCCGTTGAACCATCTGCATCACCGGTCATTGTGACCTCTTCTTTCTCCGATGGTTGAATTTTGTGAATGTTATTTCAGAGAGGAGAAAAGTTAACTTTTAGACGAAATTGAGGGGCTCTCGCTCCGAATATACGCAAAAAATGGAGCTGTTGCAAACTTTTTCTACAGGCTTATTAATAGTTAAATATGGGGTAATACCCTGTAAAAATAACGATTAGCGCACTAAAAAATCAGGAAATCCACTCCTAAACTCACAAAATGCTTTTAAATGCGAGACCGTAATGGCGGCCGAGGCCGCGGTTTTCTTATGGCAATTGTATGCTTCTTCTTCTTCTTCTTCTTCTTCTTCTTGTGTGGTGTTGCGAAAACACCTCGTGTAGATGGCGCTGATTGAAGATGGGGAACCCCAATGAAAACCGCGGCCCCGGCCGCCATTACGGTCTCGCGTTAAAAACCATTTTGTGAGTTTAGGAGTGGATTTTGTGATTTTTTGGTGCGCTAATCGTTATTTTTACAGGGTATTACCCCATTATTAACAATTAATAAGCCTGTAGCAAAAGTTTGCAACTGCTCCATTCCACCGCATGTGAATCTCAGATTTTAATACAAAGGGCATAGCAGAATAAGCATATGATTTTGGGCCCGGGCGCCTTTTTTAACGAAACTTTGGGGACTTGTTAAGGACCATGAGAAACTAATTTCGGCAAATGTTCAGCCCTTAATTCTGATTGGTTCTCACACTAGACGGTTTTTTCGAAATTTCGAAAAAAAAAAATATAATTTCTCGAGAACGGCTGCACCGATTGAGTTCAAATTTTAGGACGTTATGAAAGTAACCAAAATGCATCCAAAAACATTTATTTCATTTTTTTAGACCGTTTTTAGGGGTCCAAATGTCCAATTTTCGGTGTTTTTATTTTTTTTAACCAAGTTGCTATTCTGATGAAACAACCAGAATTGGACTGTAGACGCCTCTAATATGCATTTATGACATATATTTTTCCCAAGAATGTGCGCCACTTACGCCATAGTGAAATCTACGAAATACTGGTTCAAGGGTCAAAAATCGCATGATTCCGAAAGGGAACTTTAGAGATAATTACATCAGTCGAAAGTATGAAGAAAAACGCGTCTTTTAGCGCAAACCGCGTGTTTTTATCTCAATTTACCGAAAAGTGAGAGAATTTAACTCAACTCTCACAGTAAAAAAACACACGTTCAGCGGCGTTCGACCCAGTACCTTCTATTTCGAAAAAGAAAGGGAAGAGAGGGAAATTTCTTCTGCATTTTACTGTTGAACCAAACACAGAAAAGAATCAATCATTGGGCCATACGTAGATATAGGCATTTGCCTTTCTTTCTCTCCTCCCACGCAGAAAAAAAAAAAAAAAAAAAAATGTTTGAATTTAAAAGAAATATTTTTGAATTATATGACAATAAGACGTACTTTTAAACTAAAATTAATTGTTTTTAAAGTAAAAATAGTTCATTTCAAATTAAAAATAACTGCATTTAACATTATTTGAAACAAGGTGTTTTTATAAAAAAAACACCATCTCGGATTTGACAAAATTAAAAAACTAAAAAATGTGACATTTTTAGGTCCAGCAAAATAAAACGTGCTAAAAAATCCCTAAATTGGTTTTTGTGTTAACTGGCCTAACTTTACTGCAATTTGGTTCAAAGAAAATACAAAAAGTGGGTCATTAATGGCCATATGGGCATAAATAGGTTAAATTGAAAATAATTGTTTTTAAATTGAAAATTTGGTACTATTTTGATCTGATGAAAAAGTTTTTTTTTTTTTTAATTTAACAAAACTTAGTTTCAATTTTAAAATACGTCTTTTTGTCATAAAATTCAAAAGTATTTCTTTTCAAATCTAAAGCATTTTTTTTCTCTGTGCATTAGAACGCATGTATTAGAAAAGGATATCAGAGGGGGACATCACGTGACTTTATTCCCTATCTCCGTCCTTTTCTAACACACGCGTTCAAACCTCCGATCGGTACAAATACAAATTAGACTTATATTTTAAATCAACTGGGGGTTATCCGTTCTGCTCCGTGAGCCATTCTTCGTTAGTTTGTTTGTTTATTTATTTATTTATTTGTTTTGAATAGTCTGATAGATAATTGACAGGACTCGGACCGAATGCCATGTTCTATGTTCCTTTGTGTTTATTATGTATTCAAAGACTTGTTTGGTCTGACCGCAGCAATACCTTAGCGCACACCTGTGACTGTGAGTGATCTAGTTTGCCTGTTAGAAGCAGGGACTATACTCAGGTGACTGCACAGCACTGGTCACTGACAAACGTTATCTTTGAAACGAAGAAGAGACGCGTGGTGTGGCGATGCTATAGCGTGACAAGACAAGACGTAGCGTGGTATTAGGATGCGGCCCGATGCACACAAACCGAAGCTGAAGCCACAACCACAATGTTGTCAAGTTTCAATTGTTTGATTTATAGTTGATAATGGGTCCGTTGCAAATATTTAAGGGGTCATTATTTGGTAACGGGTGGGACATTCAGACGACTTTGAAGTAATTTTTTTCAACTAATAAATCATTTAAATGAAAAAACTATTCCACCAATAGAAATGTCTTAACTTTTAGATAGTAGTGGAATTTTCAAAATTTAAAAAAAGTCTATCCAAAGCTGAGAAAAGAGCAAAATAAGGGTGTAACGGGTGCGACAGAAAATGGACAAGGTTTTAGAATCACTTCAGAAAAAGTTGAAACTCTGTTAGTTTTGAAGAGATAAAAATTTGGAAAAAATATATGTTAAAGGTGAGGGTATAAGCTTTGATCCTACATAAAGTTTTTTCCATTTACTAAATTATTTTTCTGTTAAAAAAATTAAAAAGTAGCGTAAAGGGTGGGACAGCTAGGTTTAGTAACGGGTGGGACAGCTAGGTTTAGTAACGGGTGGGACGCATGTGATTTGGTCATTGAAAATACACATCAAACCTGCTGTAACATCAACACGTTTGACCTTATTAGATTTAGATAATATTTTCGTCTCTGGTTGCATTTTAATGCAAAACAAGACTGCCCGGCACTAATTTTTAAATTTCAATTTTTGCAAATCTTGTAGACTTTACTGTAGAATGACTTACTACAAACAAAGAAAACAATGGATCTGGTGTTAAAGTATGTGTTAAAAAAAAATTAATACATAAAATATGACGAGAATAGTGAACATTTTCCAAATTCAGCCCTTGGGGGGGGGGGGGGACGGAATACTGAAAAATCAGTGAAAAAATGATCGATGTCTCCGATCTTTAAAGTTAAATGTAGAGACTTCCCTTAAAGTATCCTCATTGGCTTGACTTGGACTTGAACCGTCCACCATATCAATTTGCTACTTAGAAACACACCTTCAGCCAAAAAGGCCTTACAATTTCTCGAGGGAGTTTGAAGGGATATTCCAGTGAGATTGAAAAACGAACTAGGAGTTCAAAAACGCTCTCGAAACGCACGCTAGAATACTCAAGGTAAATCAATCTCAATGAGGTACAGTTTCAAGGTAGCTCGCTATCCGCCTTTAAATAAATTCTATATTGCTCAAGAATTACTGTGGTTTGTGGAAAGCGTGTCTCTGAATTGTAATTTTCCTCAATGAAAAACTTTCACCCCAGCCGGACACCCCTCTCCCCCCGAAGTAAAGTGTCTGAATGGGTCTGTTGCACACTTCGGCTAGAGCGATTTAAAGTATTAATTCTTACGTAAATATAACAATGGCAGCATCAGAAAACACCAAAATTCATTAATAAACTCACAAATTGCGAAAAACACTAGACACTATTCACCCCTGTATCTTTCCACCGCGTGCACAATATTTCGCGAAATTAGCGCGGCACATTCAAATAAACACGGCCGACTGTCATCACAGCTGACTTCATAAACAAATAAAACAGTAAACACGGACGGACGGAGTCCGTTTGAATTCTTACGTCTCAATATCCTCAAATCCTCACAAAAGATTAAGAAAGGTACGGAAACCGACATATTTGTGTCGAAAACTTATCAAAATGAAACAATAACACACAGGAGTTCCAACTTCGATCATCATGCTTGGAACTCCTGTCTGTTATTGTTTCATTTTGATAAGTTTTCGACACAAATGTCGGTTTCCGTACCTTTCTTAATCTTTTTTGAGGAATTGAGGATATTGAGACGTAAGAATTCAAACGGACGCCGTCCGTGTTTACTGTTTATTTGTTTATGAAGTCAGCTGTGATGAAAGACGGCCGTGATTATTTGAATGTGCCGTGCTAATTTCGTGAAATATCGTGCACGTGGTGGAAAGATACAGGGGTGAATAGTGTCTAGTGTTTTTCGCAATTTGTGAGGTTATCAATGAATTTTGGTGTTTTCTGATACTGTCATTGTTATTTTTACAGCTGTTTACATAAGAATTGATACTTTAAAACGCTCGAGCCGAAGTGTGCAACAGACCCATTGCGCCCTTAGAGGCTCGTATAACCTGGAGGATCCCGACAGTGGTGGATGCAGAAAATTTTACTGAGGAGGGGGAGCCAGGCACGCTTATGAAATTTGAATTGTCGCAGGAAGCAATTTTGAGCTATTTGCTGTAGAAAAAGGCAACATTTGAGGCTTTCGCGGGGGGGGGAGGCGTTTCCCCGTGCCCCCCGGCTCCCTTGAAAGTAGTGGGCGAGGGGAAAGAGGTGAAATGGGACGGATGGTAAAGCGAACCGAAATGCCGGCAAAACCACCTGTCCACCGCGCGCCGCGCCGCTCACGTATAGGAGTATTTACCCCCAAAAACCTGCCAAAACATATATTTGCGTGTTCTTGAATATTTGAAAATCGGTTTTGGTTAATTTTCCAATTTAAACTCGAAACTCCTAATGCGCTGTTTATGATTGGAAAATACGTAAAAAACGAGGAATTTTAGCACAAACCGAAGGTCGATATGGCATTTTTTTGACGAGTTCTTGAAGCTTATATTTTATAAAAAAAAAAAAAAAAAAAAAAAAGGCTTGACTTCAAAAATGTTGCTAGATAAAAAACGTGCAACATTTTGCAAATTTTTATTGCAGAAACTATCTCCCTGGAATCTCATTTTCAACCTCCTTTTTTTGGTTTTGCCCGGAATGAATTTCAAATTACCTTTTTCTTTTTATCAAAGTGCTTGAAATTGGATATTTTTTTACGTCAGTTTTTTAATGAGTTATAGAATGGTCTTGAATGCATGAGAAAAAAAAAATGTTGGTGTGAAAGTGAAATTGCATACCTTCAAAAACATCTTTCAAAATTGCCGAAATGATTGGATGTACCCAACGAGCTATAACTTTAGAGTGGCACATCAAGGAACGTTCCGCTGGTTCATTGTTGTCACCTAGGGCGCCGCCATCTTGCCGTAAAAATCGATTTTGAGGTTAGATTTTGTAGGTTGTTTCCGGTCGTTTCGTAAACAAACTTGGACATCGCAGGAAATGACCTGCAAAAATTAACCTCAAACCTTGGAATCTGCCGTCCAAATTCCCGCCAAATTCCGAACGACCTACAAAATTTGACCTCAAGAAACCTTGGAATCTGCCGTCCGAACTCCGCTTTTTCCCGGGATTCCTTCCACTCTGTTTGGCACAAGGTGGACCAGCCCGCTGCCACTCTAAAGTTATAGCTCATTGGATGTACCACAACGCTTGTTTCGTGATGGAAAATTTTTACCTGTAAATAATAGACCACCGAGCGGTGAAAAATAGAGGGTGCGACTTAGACGCTCACTTCCATAATGTCCTCTATTGATAGTAGAGCAACTTTGGGGTCCTGACGCATCTAGTACTCTATAGGGCCGTTCCTTAGCACTAACAAATCGTAAATATTTCTATTTTTTGATGAAATTTTAATTTTGGGTTTTTGGCTGGGTTTTTTAGGCAAATATATGTACTATCGACGAATTAAAGATTGTCACGAGATTTTCACACAATTTCAGTTATAGGTGTGAGTGTGGGACTGATCTGCGACGGCATTCCTTCCCATCTACTCTGCGGCCTCTCATCTGCACCGTGTGAGGAGTATGAAGAGTGGCCTAATCAGAACCTTGAAGGTGAAACTTAGCTCGTGAAAATCTCGCGACAATCTTTAATTCGTCGATAGTACTCCTACGTACGCTGGCGCTATGATTCACTTCGAACTTATCCTTCGGAAGCGTTCGTGTGGTCAGTCCGGAAACCCTTTTATGTAGAACTATCCATCAAGGGACTCCAGAAAAGATAGTCAATTATTATGTATAATAACAATTTGAAGGAAATGTGGCAACTCCGGAAAGGGCCGGAGTCGCCGTGGACACAGAGCACTGGGCACAATTGGAGGAAGTTTACATGGATGGTTTTTCAGTTGAACTCGGAAAAAGAACTCCTCTTCTTTTGTCCTTCATGTTCATCGAGTATAAACAGCTCCTGGAACTTAGGCAACCACTTGTGCATGTCCCCCATTTCCGAATGGGGCAGTTGCAAGGGTCTGAAATGTTGTGTTTTTTATAGATAAAATGAAAGTACTTGATGAGCTAAGAACATAGAAATCCCTTTGGTATCTAATTAAGTCCCATTGTTCCGGAGATGAGATTTTGGCCAAAAATACATTGTTATAAATGGGAATTCCGCGCAGTGACGTCACTACGCACACGATTTTTTACAACTTTACACCTGAGTATTTCCAAAACCGAGACACTTGGAAAAAAACCAAAGGCACCATTGTTCTCAGCTCACCAGGTACTATAATTTTCTTTATAAAAAACACAAAAGTTCATATCCTTGCAACTGCCCCATTGTATAGTGGCCGTGCACTGAAAAAATTAATAGTTAAAAAAGTACAGAACAAAATGATTTGCTAAATTAACCTATAATTTTAAATTAACAACTGAAATGCTAAATCAGCAATTCATTTCGTTAGCTTAACTATAATTTTCTTTATAAAAAACACAAAAGTTCATATCCTTGCAACTGCCCCATTGTATAGTGGCCGTGCACTGAAAAAATTAATAGTTAAAAAAGTACAGAACAAAATTATTTGCTAAATTAACCTATAATTTTAAATTAACAACTGAAATGCTAAATCAGCAATTCATTTCGTTACATTAACAACTAACTTTGCCCAACCAGCAAATCAAATAGTAAATATAACAGTTTTTATGCTGGAATAACAAATTAGGAAGTAAAATCAGCATTTTATTTTGCTGATATAGCAAGCTAAATTGTTAGATCAACTGATTGGGCTGAGTTCTGTATTTTTTTAACTATTTAAAATTGCTAAATTGACAATGTCTATTTTGTTAAAAGAGCACCATTATGTGGTTGATTTAATAACTATTTATGTAAACTCAAAAGCTAAATAGTTAACTTAACAGAAAACCCTGGTTGATTTAGCAACTTTCAATTTTTGTCGAATCAGCAAATTTTAAATTGTTTCTTTAACAATTGATTTTTTTTCAGTGAGAGCACGGGTTCTTCAAAATGAACGATTCATCAATGATAAGTGTATTTAAAAGTGTCGAGAGTGCGCATATTTATTTTCGCGAAACTTTACGTTGTAATCAATCTACACAAAGACGGTTTTAGTGATATTATGATACGTCATCCGATAAATAAGCTCATTGATCGTTCCAAACGGTGGCGTAGCGTGCAGTTTGGCTACGTTGTATTTTGTCCATTTGAACCCTTGTAAAAGGTCGAATGCGAAGGTGTGCATCGAACAGCCAATAGTTCGATTTTTCTCGTGGGATTAAATAGACGAACTGCAAGGTTGCCAAATTGCACGCTACGCCATTGGTTCCAAACTATCTCTCTCACTCTCACGTGAATCCAATCAATGTACTGATGATGTCTCACTCGTACTGCTAAAAGCATTCAAGGGGACATTTTTTGTAAATTTTTTTGGCTGAAATGACAAATGAGTATCTTGAGTCATTACAATATCACTTAGAGAAGAAAATGCTATATGAAACCAGCAGTGGCGAGGCGTGAAATTTGGCAACAATGTATGTTCTCCATTTAAATTCACCAAAAAAGTCGAATGCTTCAGTCATCGGCGCTAACCAGGCATTTCGACCTTTCAAATGTGTTTAAATGGGGGGGGGGGGAGAAACATTGCCAAATCGCACGCTTCGCCACTGGAAACCAGGCCCCGTACGAGGAGTTTGACACTATGGAAAGAGACAGATATACGAGCGAGGATGAAGTGAGAGTGAGACAGATATATTTTGGAATGGAACGCGAGTTTTTGTCACAGTCACAGCTGATTGCAACCGATGAGTGCATTGATGGCTATAACCGTGGACATCTGTGGTAGCGCCACGCACTAATTAATTATATAAGAAATTTTGGACTAAACGCAGTGAGATTTGACATTTGACCTTCGTGGTTGCAGTTTTGTGAGCTTTTCATTGTAAGATGCACACCAGAAATTGTTTTAAAAGAAAAGGGAACCGCAAAAGAAGGGAAGACAATGTGAAAAATCCAAGGAAATGTGATAGGGTAAGAAAGCAATAAAACTCTCATTGTCATCATCACAATACCATTTTAGAATCCCTCCAGCGCGAAAAAAAGGAAATTCGTCGCAGGTATTATCATCATTATACTTGACAAACTTTTGCAATTCATCCCTTTTACTCCCCTCCCCTCCCCTCCTATTGGTTCCCGCTTCATTTGATTTCAACGGCGCTATCATTACAAAAAAGAGAAAAGAAAAAAAATGTACAGAATTAAAGTCGAGGAGAAGACAGGGGAGGAGGAGAACCGGATGGAGGGAGGGCGGTGGAGAGGAGGCACAACTCCGAGACGGTTCGTTCCCGGTTCAGATCGATTTCCTGAGAACAGACAGCAGAGTTTATTCCTATTTATAAACCTTGATTCCCGTCATAAACTCGAAAACATCCTTCAATGAGATTAACTTTAAAACTTCCATCAATTTTTCCTCCCTCTGACCGACCCTCATTCTCGTCTCTTTTTTCAAACAATACACTGACTTAACACTTTCACCTTCACAATAATTCAGCTTCTTATATCAGCAAAATAAATTGCTGATTTTCCTTACTAATTTGTTATTCCAGTATAAAAATTTTTATTTTTACTATTTGATTTGCTGGTTGGGCAAATTATTAGTTGTTATAGCTAACAAAATGAATTTGCTGATTTAGCATTTGAGTTGTTAATTTAACAAAATTATAGGCTAATTTAGCAAATCATTTTGTTCTGTACTTTTTTCACTATTTATTTTTTTCAGTGTAAAAACAGCCTTGCTTTTTCGAGGGGGGAGGGGCAACGTAAGTTATGGAGTTTATGATGTATGTTGTGCCCACTGCCCATCTCATGATGTGGCAAAAACCGCACTTGAATCGTATAGAAAACGAAACTGAGTATGCGATCTGAAATCATGTCCGAAAGTGGCATACGATTTGAAAAGAAAAAAAAAAAAAACAGTTTTAAATAGTCCTATACATAGTCCCATGTATGTAGTATACTCCAGGTGAGATTCTTACATTTCCTATGGTAACATTTACCAATAGCGTAGCATGCATTTTGGCAACGTTACATTTGACTTTTGACCCAATAAAAAATCGAACTATTTTGTACATGGATCTAAATGGACAAATGTCAACGTCGCCAGATTGCACGATACAGCATGAACACTGATATTTACGGCTCAGAACTGAAGCATGAATCATGGCAAAGCGTGCAATCGAGCAACGTTGCACATTGACCATTTACACCCAAAAAACGATCGAGCTGTGATATCACGAGGAGAGAAGCACTGTTTCGATCCGAAATTCAACAGCCAACCTACACAATTCTTTCATCAGCAGTGTTGCCATTTGATTTTTTGGACAGTTGTCCGATTTTTCTCATTTGACTTAATGTATAAAAGTTGATAATTTAAAGAAAAAGCCGGCAACGTTGTTTATCAAAAACCCTAACGTCTACATCACAGTGCGGTGACGAAGCGCGCACAATCTGGCAACGTTGAATTTAGAACATTAGATCTCATGGCCAATAGATCGAAATATTATTATATTGAGTATTCGATTATCACTTTCGAACTCGAGCTTTCAGATGGGTTTAAGTCAAAGACATTATATCATATAGACGGAGTGCATCCTATACCGTAACATTGAGCTGGGTGAGGCAAACTTACCCTACACTACAGTAGGCAGACGGGCGAGTCCACTTTCGAAATTGGGGGAGGAACCTTCAACTGGTGACGAACAAACGAACATAACCTCTGAATCCAAACTTACTACTTTATAAAAATCGAGATCGGAGATGGATAAAACACTATTTAATGACCATCATTTTGACAACAGTATGATATAAGATAAAAAAAAAGCTTCAAATAACTCACAAAATTTGAAATAGTGTGAAGCTTTTATTCACTCTCAAAATGGCGTCGGTTTGTTTGTCACCAGTTTTGCCAAAGATTATACCTAAAAAAGATAACCAATTTAAGTTTTGATGCAATCGTTGAGCAGGCTGATGACTGGTGGATTATTTTTGGTGAACATGCGAAGTACCGCAAGTTTGCCTCAAGGATCTTGTTATGCACTCCGTCTATATGATATAATGTCTTTGTTTGACGAGCACAATCTGGCAACGTTGAATTTAGAACATTAGATCTCATGGAATAGATCGAAATATTATTACATTGAGTATTCGATTATCACTTTCGAACTCGAGCTTTCAGATGGGTTTAAATGGACCGATAATGCTACGTTGCCACATTAAAAGCTGCGCCATGCCACTTATCATTGAGGGTTGCGGTGAAAAGAATGGAACGCGGAACCACCTTATTAGGAAGGATTCAACGATTTTTCATTATTAGTCTGCCTATCTCAACAGCTCTGAGACACTTTATTGTCTTTAGTTATCTAGATTACCTAGCGCTCCAAGGCTGCGCACTCTGCGCAGGATAGCAGCTAGATTGCATGGTAACATTCGCCTACTTCACAATGAGTTGAATAGGAAAAAGAGCGACTTTTCGCCACCTCATGGCAACTATGCGTGCAGCTACAACGCTTATGGAACTGCGTACTTATATGCGGTACAGACAAACCCCATTACTTATTCCGATTGTATAAATTCCTGGTCTCAGCTGGTCTCAGCTTCAACAATCAACCGAGCAAATAATCAATGCTAACATTTGTCACAGCAAGACACTTCCAACCGTTAGAAATATATAGTTTCCAAGAGCATAAGCATACAGCGCGTTTCAAAATACTTAAAATATACTCCCCCCCCCCCCCGCCTAACTTTTTAGTGGTTCCAGATTAAAACAACGAGACTGGAGGGGGAGGAGCATAGAGCTTCCGTTTTACGCATAATTAATGACATTTTTCAGTTCACCGATGATTCCACCGGTTGAGAAAAGATTACACAGTTCAGTTCAGTGCACGAAAATATTTGAATCTGTGATCTTTTCTCAACCGGTGGTCCGGTGGAGTCGGTGCACTATGGTCTGAGATCGTCAAAAAGTGGCAAAAAATCAGAAAGTAAATTTCTCATAAATTTATCATTTATAAACTTTTAAGACCGATTTCAATCACAGGAAACACTTTTAACAAGTAATTTGAACATAACAATGTCACCATAAAGTCTTAAATTATCCTTAAAAGGTCAATAACGATGATTTTTGGTGTCTATTTTTCACTGATTTTTGGCCACTTTTTTTGGATCTCAGACCATAGTGCGGCGATTACTAATGAACTAACGGCGTTTCCACCGATTGAGAAAAGATTACAGATTCAAATATTTTCGTGCATTACATGATATTCACGGAACTGAACTGTCTGATCTTTTTTCAACCGGTGAATTAAATCATCGGTGAATCGAAAAATATACCATTAATTATACGCAAAACGGCAGCTCTAGGGAGGATGAATCTGCCAGTGGCGGCTCGTGAAATGCGATATATCGATGCTCACTCCATTTAAAAGAATAGAAAAGTATCGATCGACAGGGGGTGCAATGGGGCAGTTGCAAGGGTCTGAAATGTTGTGTTTTTTATCAGGAAAATGAAAGTACTCGATGAGCTGAGAACGAAGATGCCTTTGGTTTCTAATTAAGTGCCATTGCTCCGGAGATGAGATTTTGGCCCAAAATACATTATTTTAAATGGAGATTCCGCGTAGTGACGTCACTACACACACGATTTTTTACATTTTTACACATGTGTGTCTCCAAAACTGGGACACTTATGAAAAAACCAAAGGCACCATTGATCTTAGCTCATCAAAAACAACAATTTTCTTCATAAAAAAACACCAAATTTCAGACCCTTGCAACTGCTCCATTGAACCCCCGAGAAACCGATACTTTTCTTCAGTTTTAAATGCGGAGAGGACATCGATACATCGCACTTCGCGAGCCGCCACTGGGGTCTACCCATGATGATGAGGTTATAATGATCATGATATTTTAAAATGAAATGTACGCATCAATGCCGTTCTCTAAAATAGTTCAACACTTGAATGGAAATACCATAAAAAGTTTATACTTTAATCGCAGGGTACATTTGTACGTTCTTTTCATTGCTCTTTACATGCATATTTAGTTTACAATACTATGGATCACAGAGCAATAAAGCTTTCCAATATGAATTCTAGGCTTTTAAAGGAGCAACAGATAGATATTTTATAATTCAAGTTGCTTGAGCAGTATGTCACAATTATAGGGTCACAGAGACACGACCTCCAAAGTGTTTGATGCCTACCTGTGTATTTTACTCAGTCGTTTCAATTATAATGGAGCAAAGTTCAATTTTTACGAGACCAATTGGTTTAAGTTGACAGTTTCAATCTTGTTTGTATTTTGACCATTTATTTAAGGGGACAAAACTTCCGGGTGTCCAATAATAAGTGGCGAATTAGCATTTTGTCCATTTAAACTCACGAAAAAGATCGATCTCGTCGGTGTCTTTAGTGCGAACACCTCTGTCGATCTTTCGGATGGGTCTTACTCGGCAAAATACAAAGTTGCCAGATTGCACGATTTGCCACTGTTTTGCCACTGCCACTTTTCGACTGAGAAAAATTTCCGATTCTTTCAATGAATTTTCCGATAGGATATTCCCGCGCTTTATTTCCCATGGAAATAATCGGAATTCCATAGAGACAATCGGAATTCGTATAGATTCAAGCGCGCCGACTATTGCAACGATAGGTCTTATGATTGAAATAAGGCGGAACACATCTATGGTTCATTCTTACAGTTTTAACAGCCACTTTTTTCTCAGATGTGCAACCTGGCAACAGTACAGTCCGTCCATTTAAACCCAAGTAAAGTATCGATTCGAGGGAGTGCACTGTAAACCTCTATGAAACTCCGACTTTTTTCATGACTTCTAATGGGTCTGTTGCAAACTTTTGCTACAACAATTAAAAGAGTTTAATCTGATGTAAAATCGCCTGAAAATTCCATTGTTGCCATCAGAAAGTCATAATATGCAATAATAAACTCACAAGAGGCGTTTAATGAAATCCAAGATGGCGGAGAAATATCGAGCAATTTGAATGCATGCACCACGAACATCCAAGGATGGCCAACTTTGACAGCCTCACTGGAGGTAGTGGTTATGTGTTTGTTTACGTTGTGATTGGTTGTGATCGATGTTGTGAGGTTGGCTATCCTTGGATGTTCGTGGTGCATACGTACAAATTGTTCGATATTTCTCCGCCATCTTGGATTTCATTAAACGCCTCTTGTGAGTTTATTATTGCATTTTATGACTTTCTGATGCCACCAATGGAATTTTCAGGCGATTTTACATAAAATTAAACTCTCTTAATCGTTGTAGCAAAAGTTTGCAACAGACCCATTGACTGAATGCAACATTGCCAGATTGCACACATTGCCATTTGATCACATGTGTTAGGAAAAGTGAGAGATAGGGGATATCACGTGACTTGTCACTATATCTGTCATTTCCCAACACAGGTGATCAAATGAGCATAGATAAAGGCAAATTCCTGGCTACGGCAGGGGCGAAGCGTGAAATTTGGCAACAATGCAGTTTCTCCCATTTAAATTCACCAAAAAGATCGAACAATTCAGTCATCGGCGATGACCAAGTATTTCGACCTTTCTCATGTGTTTAAATGGGGGAAAAAGAAACGTTGCCAAATCGCACGCCTCGCCACTGGGCTACGGTTATGACTCAATAAGCCTATTTGGCTATAAGCAAGAAGTTCCTAAAACCGTGCATTTCCTGCAGAGTCAAAGCTTTTTTTCATAAAATTTTCTTTACGAGCTTTCCTCGATATCATCTCCATGGAGAGGAAATCAGTGGCGTATAACTAGGAATCATAACAGTTCTTTATGCCCCTCGTTTGACTGTATTTGTGGATAAAGGATACAGTAATGGAATTGTGATCCCGTTTGACTCTTGTCTATCCTTGACCGAAACACTTATTTTAATGGGTCGACATAGAGAAAGTGAATTTCTGGTTGCGCAACTGGAGGGAAGATAGATCAATAACCATTTCGTGCCTATGCTTCCCTAATTCATAATAGAGGGTAAACATGAAACTCTAAAGTGACAATGCACATCGATCGACAGCGGCTGTTTTCTAATGCGAAATTTATCAAGAAAATGTTGAATCACTATCGATAAAGAAAACGCACACGACACATAATTATTTTAATTTGCCTTATGACTTTGAGGAAATGAATAAGAAACATGATGAATGATAGTGTTTCCTTCATAGAGATGAATACTTTTTGATAACAGCGCACTTAGCAGCACATTTGTTTTCGATAAGTGAATTATACTTAAACGTAGGCAATCACTACAAATGAGTCTGAAATTAAGTTTGAGGCAGTGATCGTATCATTGCAGAAAAGTGCAGATTTAAGAGAAGACTCTTTCGGAAAGTGAAAGGCTGCATTTTAATTCATGTCAAGTGCAATATTAATTTCAAGCAAAATTTACCTTAAAAAAGTCATCCACTTTACAAAGGAAAGCTCGGCAAACATAACAGGTATAAAACAAACTTTAACGTCAACAAACGAACTGAACAACACCTGAACTGCCAGTAAAAAATCCTCGAAAGAGTATTTGACAGTTCTTATCGAGTATTAAACAGCAACTAATTCACTTTCGATTAGATAACAGTAATTTTCTATGGTCTCGAACGAGTTTTGAAAAGTTGATAAGTCAGATGACAGTGAATTCTTCGAGTAGTTTTAACTTTACGGAGAGGGGGGGAAAAAAAAAAAAAAAAAAAAAAAACACATTTTATAACATTACACATTCATTTTTTCGAGACTTGTCGTTCGGAATTTCCTTGGGCCCAAATTTTGTTTGGCACGGACGTAAGCCCCACCGTTGCGTTGACTCGAAAACTGCACCGCTGACGAATCAGAGGCGAGGATTCGCATCTTTCAAACGTAATCGGCAGACCCTTCCGGGGGTGCCAAACAGAATTAGGGCCACGATATTTACATTGTGACGAAGCCTTTAGTCGGATTCCGGGGGGGGGGGATTTTTAGGTGAAAAAAGTATCGAAAAATCTATCGAAAGATATCGAATCGAATTCACGTTGAGGCGGGCATGATTCGCACGATGTCTGCACTCACGCGGAGCCAACTGTAAACTAGTGATAGTTTTTTCCGTTGCTATCAGCAACCGTGCAAGTAAACGGACGGACGGTCTCCTCACTCTTTTTCGTTTCCCTTCTCACTCTCTCCCACTCTTACTCTCTCCGTCCCTCTATCTCTCTTCCTCTTGCGCTCTCTCGCTTGCTCCGCTCGCTCACTCGCGCGGGTGAGTTGTGAGTTGAAGCACCGCCCTCTGTCGGTCATCAAAGGAGACAGGTGCAAATTGAATCATGGCATGTGGAATAGGTGAGGTATTTCAAGGTCTCGCCCAGTTCCGACTTCCACTAGTTTTGTCAACCGACTTATTTCGTTCGGTGGGTTTGTCCTGATCTTGTTCTCCCCCTCCCTACCCCCTCACTCAATCTCTCACACCCAGGAGAGAGAAAGGGGGGGGGGGAGGACGCGCGGCCGATGCCGATGAATCCTCCGTCATCGTCATCGTCATCCTCATCCTCAACGTCACCGATGAGCGTCACCTTCAGGGGCGTCAGGTCAGGCACGCAGCTCTTCAGCACTCTCGCTCGGGAATTGTCGCGGTCTTCCTTCATTTTCCACATTTTTTCTTCTTCTTACTTTCTCACTCTAATGAAATTAGAAAAATTGAGAAAGTATTGCAATGGCGCAGAGATTTTTGATGCATTTTGTTTCGATACTTGGCCCGCTGCGACTAAATTAATCATGATAATTATAAAATAATTGGCTCTTATCATGCCTAATACTATCCTAAAGAACATCCATCCATGATATTTCAATATTTCTTAACCATATGTGGTAGGGAGGAGTAAATGCACAAAATTTCTGAGGCGTCTGTCTGTCTGTAGTCATGAACGTGAAACCCAGCATAACTTTTGAACTACTGATCCATATGCATCAAAATTTTGCAGAGATGTTGCTTTTAACATTCCCTAGAGGGACTTTTTTCGTTTTTGTTTTTTAAATTTTAATTTTTAGGTTGGTTATGGATGAAAAATGGTTTCCATTAAAATCAATAGGAAAATGGGTCAAAAAAGAGAAAAATTTAAATATTCTAAAGGAGGGTCTGGGCCCTGGGGGTCTCCCCCAGATTACTAAAGGGGGGGGGTCTGGGGGTCTCCCCCAAAATACTTAGAGGGGGCTGGAGGTCTCCCCCAGAATACTAAAGGGTGGTCTGGGGGTCTCCCCCAGAATACTTAAGGGGGGTCTGGGGGTCCCACAGATAAAAATAGAGGGAGAAAGTGTTCGTAGGTTGTTCCCTACAGTTTATTTTTCAGTTGTTATTGCTCTCATTGTTTTGCATTTCTGGATGAGGTTTGAAGACGGTGTTGATGATAAAAAGGTCCACTCCCGCGCGCTGCAGAAGTCATCAGTCTCGTCGCGTTGCGCGTCACCCGCCCCGCGCCCTGCCGTATGCCACCGGTTCCGCAAGTCGCGACTGCTTCGCGATGCTGGTCGATGTCGCCGCCTGTTGAAGTTTTGATGCGCAATCGGCTCAAGCACCTCTCATTAATTATCGTTCATCCGTTTCATTCGAGTGTTTCTAGTTATATACGCGCGTGCGTGGTGTTATCGAATTTGGGAATCGATAGCCTCCATACCTCAGACCCTTATTATTTTAGATGCACTCGTTTTAAGTCGCACGTGTCGTGATGCCGACAACGAAAAAACTCGCGAAAAAGCAGAGCAGTCGTTTTGCGTATAATGAGGCTCTTGCAAACTTTTGCTACAGGGGATTGAAGAGTTGATTTTTACGTTTATTTTGAAAATATTATTGTGCTTAATAAGCTTCCCAAGACTCTCCTCGAAGCAGTGGCGTAGCGTGCGATTTGGCAACGTTGCAGTTCGTCCACTTAAACCCGTGAAAAAGATCGAACTATTGGGTTTTTTGGTGAAAACCTTCGCATTCGACCTTTCATAAGTGTTTAAATGGACGCAACACAATGTTGCCAAATTGCACGCTACGCCACTGCCTCGAAGATCCATGGAAGTATCGGCGGATTCAAAAATTTTATTATATGTATTTCTCTTTCTTCTCCTATTTGAACGCGCCTGGGTTAGAAAGGACAGAGAAATGGGCGAATGGTACACTGTCAGAAAAATTAACACAATTTTTCGGTGAATATGGGAACTGGGTCAAATCTCGCACAAAATCGGTGTTGATTTTTCTGTGTTCATTTTTATGCCGTGCGTTTTCAACACTAATTCAATCAACAAATGTTTCATAACACTCGGACTTGAGTTGATTTTCAAACATATTTAGAGTGCTTTCTTGTGATAATTCTGAAATATCGTGTTCCTCTCTTATCTAATGTTGTTTCATTCCACTTTAGCCGAGTACATAATTCGCTAAATTCGGTGTGACTGATCCCGTGTTCAAAGTTCTAGGCGACTCAAGTTATGTCCCATTCTACACATACTATCTGGCTCGTCACAGAAGTTTGGTGTATTCAGACTATGTATTCGTGTTATTCATCAATGAAACTCGTGTTCAGTTCCTCACCACCTGTGTTTCAAGTTATTAAAATCTGGTGTGACTCAAAACGTTTTCTGAGTTCTGAGCTTTTCACGGTTTGTTGTACTGAACACTAGTGGAGTAATTCATCACCGAGTTTCAGTGTAACTGAGTCTTTTTTTTTTGTTCCTCTCTACACAATATGTTTTTATTACTACACTCCTTGTGTAGTTTGTAATCGATATTCGGAGTGAATAAACCGACCCTTCATGCTCACCACTACTCAAATTGTGCTCAGTTGAACACCAATTTCGTTGTTGATTTACCGGATTTGGTGTGACAGAATCAACTATCTGAGTTCTTCACCTTCCAAATGTTGTATTGAAATATTGTTGTATTACGGTATAATATTAACCAATTTAGTGTTGAAACGCACGGCAAAATTTATAATATAAATATTTACACAGATTTTGTGCGCTATTTGACCCAGTTCCCATATTCACCTAAAATTGAGCACAAAGTACACAGCATTCGTGTGATATTTTAAGTTTTATAGTCTGTTCAGCGAGTTAAGAGCCATGGGCTGCCGAGCGAAAACGCATTATTTGACAACACTGCTGGGCATTCAAGAAAGATGTGAGGCAAATTAAAAAGGATCTCTTATTGTCAGTTCCTCCAGAGGCGAGTTTGGAAGATCCGTCCCTGGACCATCTTTTGTTCAACTGCTACCGCTAACTTCATTGTTTTGTGACGTTTTCTTTCAAATTCTGCGTTCTATCTGAATTTTCTTTCCGCGAATTTAAAGACAAATTATGACCACATGTTCGATCTTAGCGCAACTTTTCCTTGAGATGGACTCGAAATTTCACGCAAATAGGCCAAGGTTTGTCAGAATTATCAGAGTGAACTCTGAATTTTCCTGAACTCATCATTCACCTATCTCGAGCTATTTGCTTGAAATTTGGAGTCAATCACAAGGAAAAATTGCGCTGAGATCGAATATGTGGTCAGAATTTGTCTTTAAATTTCCGGAAAGAAAATTCGGATAGAACACAGAATTTAAAGAAAACGTTACAAAACAATGAAGTTAGCAGTAGCCGTTGAACAAAAGATGGTCCGAGGACGGATCATTCAAACTCGCCTTTGAAGGAACTGACAGTGAGAGACCTTTTTAATTTGTCTCACATCTTTCTTAAATACCCAGCAGTGTTGTCGAATAATGCGTTTTCGCTCGGTAGCCCATATGGCTCTTAACTCGCTGAACAGACTTTAGGCCTACATCGTTGCCTGGCAGCGCGGAAATAATCGTACAAATGTTTAGACGCGTTGCGCCCTGCTCGGCAACACTGCACATTCTCCATCTGTACTCCTCCAAAGACTTCTTTGTACTCTTCCAAGAGGTCGAATTCAGAAGGTGCACATGTATCAAGAAGGTTAGATATATTTAGTGGGTGTAAATGGAGAAGTCGCAGCGTTGCCATACGGAACGAGACGCCACTGCATTAGAATTTCTTTCAGCATATAAGAAATGAAGTCAAATTCGTTTAACTGTAGATGCATGAATTAACTTATGGACTAAATGTTGGATTTCATGTGCTTCAGTGCTGAACTTGAAATCAATTTGAAGGAAGTTCTGATGAATTTTAGGAATACAATGGAGCGAGATTTCATGAAAAAGATAGTCTTTCAGAGATAAGGACGCACCTCATAAAGGTCTCATTCGGTGCTGACTTAAAATAATCGGATGTTTATAAAATTATCAAAGATATTGAAAAAATAAAATAATGTATTAAAAAAATTTTCCGTGAAAAGAAGAAAAAAACTTAATCTATGTACACTGAAAAAAAGGGTCGCGCTCTAGACATAAAAAGTTTGTGCCCAGAACACGAGCGGCATGGGCAATATGTATACACCAGTACCAAACGTGCTCTGGGCACAAACTGGCACAACTTTTAAACTTGTTCTGAGGATGAATTCGGGGCGCGATCTGGAACGGGTTCAGGACCCGAGCTTACGAGGGGACCCTCATCTGGGATGGTTACCACACCCGTCCCGGGATGTACTTCGCAGGCGCATCCCGGGACGGGTTCTGAACGCAAACTTAATCTGGGATGGTTGCCACACCCGTCCCGGGATGTACTTTCAGCACGATTTATACTGTGATTACTCATCAAGCAGAAAAACATAAAATCAAATACGTGCAGGAAGGTGGAATTTTCGTTGATTAAATAAACACGAACAAAATAAGTTACACAAGTTTCGAAAAAAGACAAGACAAGAAAACAACAGACTACTGGGCAAACACTCACCAACACATGATCATAACAAAGATTTAGGTACACAGGTATCCTAACGTACAGGAAATGTGCGAAAGCACCACTACTTCACTAATTCACTTTCTTGAGGGAACTCAGAATAAAAATTTCCCATAACATTCACTAACTTTTGAGCACAAGACTCGAGAAGAAAACGCGAAATTATAAACGGTTATACAATCACCATTTCTGCAATCTATGTTGATGCATTGGGGCCCTTATACCTACTTAAAGAGGCACAACTTTGACTAAACAAACACAAACACGATAGGATACACGCGTTTCTGAAAATGACAAGACAATAAAACTTCGGATCACTGCAAATACACGAAACATTCCGTTTTGTTTTGAGAATGAACGCTGATTTTCGCGCGAATTCGTACACCGCACAGCTCATGTCAGAAATGCTCTTAATTGACAATCCATATAAGCCCTAATCACCGTGAAATACCAACATTACTTGTATTAACTTCACTTAGAACTTGAGTTGAAAACTTTCACTGAGTGTAAGGTCGTTTTAAATCATGATTTTTTTCCTCTCGCGAGACGCGTGACGGAGGGCGTCGTCATTATTTGTAACTATTATTTGTAAGGTTGATGAAAACCTGTTGGGTTTCGTTACCGCGAGAGTAGAGGGCGAAAGCAGCCCCTTAACACAGCCACTGTGAAGGTAAAAGTTAAAAGGTTTGATGTTAAATCCTGTTACTAACGATACTAGAGCTGCGGGGAAAGGAAAGAATAGACGAATGTCACATCGGTCGGTAATCGGTATAGTCGATATGCAGCAAGCAACGGCACTCTTATGTACAAACCCATCTAAATTTGTTGTTTGATGAATCCGGACCGATGAGATGTGGCATTATTTGTCTATTCTTTTCTTTCCCTTGCTCTACTAATGAGAAAAAATTAAAAAAAATGCAAAGACGCGGTTACCATAAAGAAGCGAGAAAAACCGCACGGACCTTCTACGACTAGAGCAACGAAACGACTGAAGACTGAAGAGGTGTGCTGTCATGGCGACCATGATGGCGACGAATCTCACACAATGCTTCAGCAAAGCTTAACACAAACTGTGTTCAGGCTCACACAAGAAACTCAATGCGTTTGTGTCTTCACTCAACATTACTCAAGAGGAGTAGCAGAGAACGAACACGTGAGTGAAGAAAGAAATTACCATTGTAATCTCATACTCAGACTCGGCACCGTTTTTCCTGAAATTGTGTAATGTATTGCCCTTGATACTGAATTAATTCATCAAACAATAAAGGTGATCTTTTACGAAAAAAAACACAAGAGAGAAGGAAAGAACCGGCGTTCGAGTAAAGAGAACGACAAATGTTGTAGACTTAAATACTCCAATTTGCGTGAGTCTGAATTCAGTTTGTGCGGATGATTGTGTACAGCACCAAGGTAATTCATGGTCCAATTCGACTTTTTATTCACACAATATAGGGCAGTTGAGTCGTTTTTTTTAAATGCAGATTATAAAAGAAGAGAACAAATCAAGGATTTTTGTTGTTTTTGTTTTCTATACTTTTACTTTTGGATATGAATATTTTGGACTTTGCGACGTAAACACAGAAAAAAAAGGATGTGCTCCAGACACGATCTATATACACACCAGTACGTAACGTGCTCAGAGCACAAACATTTCAGGTTCTGGACACGACGGGATACGTTTCAGACGCAAACTCAACCTAAATAGATTGCGCTCAGAACTCGTTCCCGTACTGGTGTGTACGTTCGTGTCTAGAACACGGAAAGTTTGTGTCTGAAGCACGTCCATTGGATTTTGTGAAACTGAGTAAGCCTGAACCAAAATTGTTTGTATTACTGGCCTGCGGGCCGATCCTTGAAATTCCCGACTTTTGGATGGACTAGATAGGAATGGAAAGGGGTGGTTGGCGGAGATGAGTCACGTGGCTGCCAAGTCTGATGAAGATACAGAATTTATCTAATTGGTCATCAGATGATCTTAGACTGCCCGATAACCAATTGGATAAAGTCTGTATTTTCATTAGACTTGGCAACCACGTGACCTATCTCCGCCAATCACCCCTTCCCATTCTTATCCAGTCTCCCCAAAAGTCGGAAATTGCAAGGATCAGCCCGCTGGTAACTTCGGAGATCGACCACTTTGTTCGATTTTTCATTCAATCGTAATTTAACACAGAAATAAGAACCGAACGAAGATCACACAGTTCAGGATCAAATTCGTGATACTTTACACACTCATTCAGTGATTGGTCGTTTACACAACTGAGCTAATCGAACACACGATTCGATCGTTTGCTCACTGTAAAATACACAAAATGAGTACAAGACGTGCAGGCTTTCGAGTGAATTGAGTGATAATGTTGTTGTTGTGTACTACAGCAAGTGTAATTTAAAACCTATATTATTTGATGAGGTTTACACAAAACTAACTTCGTTGGCACTCAATTTCGTTTGTGTGTACACACTTGTGTGATTTGGATTCTATCATTCTGTTTGTAAAAATACTCTGAGTTGTGGCATTTTACACCCAAAAAACTATTTTTACTAAATTTTTGTTGTTATAAAATTTTTTTTCTCTGTGTTAGAACAGTGTCATTACACCCCATCTGTAAACTGTTGCACCACGCCTTGTGTAATGAACAGCCAGAAAGTGGAGGCAAGGAAAATTCTTGATTCATTTACTCAACTCGTGTGGTAATAAATTTGAAATTGAGTGAAGATATACCTAGAGAGTGACTGTGAAAAAATTTTATCATGAACTGTGCGAGGTCACACAGACGTTTGACAGAAGTTTTACACAATTTTGATCACACAAAGTTACACAAGTAACACAAAGGAAATTTATTTCTAACAGTGTAGCGTTCTAGAATTCACCCCTTTACTGTCTCGATGCGCAGAAAAGATTGTGAATAGCAGCGCACTTTTCAATATACATTGATATACTACATCACAGGATAATGTAATCTTTTTTGCTCGAATGCAGTAAATGGCTGAATTCTAGAACGCTACTAAAGTCACGTGATGATCTCTCTTTCAGTGGCGAGGCGTGCGATTTTGCAACGTTTCTTTTCCCCCATTTAAACACATTAGAAAGGTCGAAATGCCTGGTCATCGCCGATGAATAGCGTTCGACTTCATTGGTGAATTTAAATGAAGAAAATACATTGTTGCCGAATTTCACGCCTCGCCACTGCCCTCTTTCTATCCTTTTCTAACACATATACATTCAAATGAGTAAAGACATGAGATAAAGAAAAATTTCTTGATCCTCCCACGCATGCGTGGAAGCAATGTTTTGAAAATGCTCCTGCAGTTTTCCAATGTCAGCTGAGACCGTGATGAAAATGGGAACTGAAACGTACAGGAAATCGCTTTAAACTTGCGGATCTTTTGAAAAAGCATTTGATCAATTTCTCACTGGACCTCTTCGAAAGAGAATTCAAAAGTAACCAACGCTTATTTTCTCTCAATTAACGAAGCATCTGGATTATATTTATCTCCTTCATGGTGGGTAAGTCTCGCCTTGAAAAAGCGTCCACTATTCAATCTACAAGGCTGGTTGAGACTGGAGAGATGCCGTGATCTTTTGAACCTTTTAAAGTTAGAAAAAAAAGAAGGGCGGCTTTGTTTGTAGTCTCACAGAGTCACAGACCGCCCCAGTTCCCTTTTGCCTCTTTTAATGAAGGGCATAAATGGTCGTTTCGGAGAAGCTTGAAGCGCTCCCTCAAAGGACCCCAACCCTTTCTCCCCATCTATTCTCCCTCTTTCCCTTTTCTGCCCCCTCTCTGCTCCATCGCACTCTTCTAAGCCAGTTTCAGAGTCATGTCACAAAAATGCAGCTGACAAAAGCTGGCGCTTAAAGTGCAAAGCATGCATTTCGTGCACGATTATCCGCGAGGAAATCAAAAGGCGGCCAGAAATAGTGGCATAGTCATAGTATAGTAGTATGGCAGTAGCTTCAATAGCCGTCTTTTTTTTATGTTCACATCAATCGTTCGAGCTTCACAAAACGCGGTCATGAAATTATCCGTTCTTATGAAAGAATCTCATTGCATCTAGTCTAATTTGAATCTTGAAACCTTCCCGCATCATTTCCTTTGCGGTCCACGAACGTTCACAAGCTCAAAAGCATGCGAACGCTTGTGGACAGGGGAACTATTTTCATCCGCCCGTCCAGAGTGGACCACATTGGACGATTGTGAACATAAAAGAAGACGGCTATTCTCTCGCATAGTTGCTTGCACTCTCTTGACGTGCTGTAATCTTTGCCGACTTTTGAAAATGAAGAATTTTCGCCGCTCAACAGAAAGTCCCTGGAATACCCAGCCAGCCGTCCCAAGAATCTGAGGGAACGGAATGCTTTATAGTGTCTCCCTCGCTCTTGTCCCCACCCTGCTCCGCCCCCGCAGTACTCCCCCTCCCCCTCCCCCTCCCCTCCCTCTCCCCCCCCCACCCCTCCCACCATATTTCTTTACCGAACAACCCATGTGATAGACGTGGACTGCTGACTCCAGAGTCCAGATCTACAAGCGTTTATACAACACCCCAACTTGAAATAGTTGTGCCGTTCGAAAAAAAATGTCCTTCTTTGTCATCGTCGGAATTTACCATCGCTATCTTTTAAAGTTCAGCGGAATTTACACTTTCGGCTGTGGCGACATCGAGGAATTTACCGCACTTTTCGGAGGAATTGACCATAGCGTCCCTTTCCACTCCCAGTCTATATATATATACTGCAGTTCCGATATAGTCTTTCTAGTCTAAATACTAAAGCAGACTATCTAGAGCTCCTCTCTATTCTCTGAATCAATATGCATTTGAATTCGAACGATAAAATGGGAGTTACGGATAAATTATGATAATTTGGTGAATTTCATGACGGTGGCCGAAATTCACACAATCTTCTTGTTTTACTCTTTATTTTTTTCCGGTATAGTGTTTTCAGTTTGACATAGACCTGAAGATGGATGAAAAATTATCCGAAATGGCCATATACAGTCTATAATAAAAAGAAAGAAAAAAAAACACAGGAAATCAGGTAAAATAATACATCTCCTCATATGATAGAATGGGAATTGTTCCTAAAATCATCGGAGGGGGGGGCTTTCTGGGAGGGACATTGTTTGCGGATCTGTTCTTATATCTATACATAAACATTTTGGCTTTTCCTTATCTCAAATTTTCCTACCTGAGATTCAACAAATAGAATTGAAACAAGTTTCAGCAACCAAAAATTGTACATGACATCAGCTGCTCGACAATGATTCAAAACAAGAAGCCGTTTCTCTCTAGCCTTGACCCCCCCCCCCACAATTTGCATAATTTACAGGGGTGTAAACAGGCTAACATGCTGAGGTATACCCCTTTAATAAAAAAATATTTATATATCTTCTTCATAGGACACCAGAGCAGAGCGTATAATTATTTGAGGTCTTTTTCCGGAGGAAGGACACATAAGACATCTGGTGAGTTCTTTCCTTAAAATCAGGGCCTAAATTTTGCATGGGACCGACGACGGTTCTCTTAACTGATGAATGTTGAGGACTTACGTATTGTATTTCAATGCTAACTTCTCAACAGTCAGTAATCGGTGAGGACCGTCTGTCCCGCATGCAAAGTTGGGGCCAGGGCATGGGCGGCGCGTGGGGTCAAAAAGTGGGGGCTAAAAATCAACAGCTTTTTTTTTTTTTTTCTTTCTTTTTTTCTTTCTTTCTTCACCTTTTTCAAAATAAAGTTTGACGCAGGCGGGTGGGGATAAATAACCTTTTTTTCTTTTGGAACACTTGTAATTTTGACTTGAAAGGGGCTAAAATTTAAAAATACTGAAAATTTGGACTAAATAAATAGACACTTGAAACAATTTGGTTCGGAAAATTTTTGAAGAATATAAACAAAAGGTGACAGTCTCGTTTCCTTAGTAACTTCTGAATGAAGCAGACAGATGGCGATAAGAAATTGAAAACGTTTTTCTTTTTCTCTTTTCTTTCTTCTTCTTTTTCCCTTTTTTCTCGTTCAAAAATTTTTTTAGCCCCTCGTTCCCAAAAAAGTGGGGGGGGGGGCTATAGCCCCAATAGCCCCTTATACACGCCGCCTATGGGCCAGGGCCAGCATATAAATAAATTGATTGGAAAATTTTAACAAAGAACTCACCTGATATTTCGTGTGATCTTATTTTCGATCCCGTTGACTGTTATATTGGCCTATAAACCATCTGGCGTGTTCTTCATTAAAACTATACATTCCATTGATATGCTTATTTAAGCAAAGAACACACCAACTGCTTTATGTGCCCTTCTTCTGGCAAACTACTCAATTGCCAAAGATTAAAGATTATACATATAACCCGGCAAAAACACAATGTCGAAAAAAAGTCCCAAGAAAGCCCTCATATAATGTTCCTATATTATCATTGTTTTCAAACGCCATTTGGTAAAATATAGAACGTCCCATGGACGCCCAAACAGAGTGAGTGCAATCTCCATGCCCATCTAATTGTAAGTCATGGGACGTTATGGGGACTTTTAATGTTAAAGCCTCGAAGAATAATAAGGGGTTATAATTGGAAATGATGAGTGTCCGAAGAATGTCCCCAAATAATTGTAAAAAATTCTCGAGTTACATTGGGGATCGTTCCCATTCACCATTTCCAATAACCCCTTAACATTCTTCGAGGTTTTATTTTTAAAAGTCCCCATAACGTCCCATGACTTAGATGGGTATGGTGATTGCATTCACTCTGTTTTGGGCGTCCATGGGACGTTGAATGTTTTACCAAATTACGTTGAAAACAATGATGATGGGAACATTATGAGGACTTGCTTGGGACTTTTTTCGGACATTGAATTTTCTGTCAGGAAATGTTTCGGCCTCTGGGTTATCGATTCTGTCCCGGCAAGTTCGTCATTGTATGCTTTGAAACACGTTGCTTGCAATCACGTAGAGAAAGATCTGCTTGGAGGAAATGAGTGAGCATTTCTGCGGCATGATTAAACGATAAAGTCCAGTGGTCTGTTTCAATTCATAATCTTTGATCGGGACGCTCAACAGCATAGTCCGTAATGAAATACGCCTATCCCCTGCTTGGACCGCATTGCACCGACGACGCGACGCGACGCCAAGGGTGAATCCAGCAATATGGCAACCATGTATTCTTCCCATTTGAACGTATGAGGAAGAATCGATTCTCGAGAAGGCCATGACCCCTTGACTAATCGATTGTTTCTCACGCATTCAAATGGGAAGAATACACAGTTGCCAGATCGCTGGATCCGCTCTTGCGCGACGCGACGCGACGCCGAGGACTGCGGTGTGGACAAATACTCAGATCAGGTCTACTCCGCACCGTGAATATGAACGACGAACGCGTTTAGCTGTTTACTGCTGATGTCGACGTTAGAGTGCGCCTTCAATTCGTGATGCATGCAAGAAGCAAAGCATCAAAAAAGGATATAGTAATTAATTCCCTACTTACGACACGCAAGTATATATTACTAGAGGCCGGTGGCCGCTTCGCGGCCAAGCGTTCCGTTTCGCGTCTTGCGCGTGATTTTGTTTATTCGAGCTAAGACTTTGACTTGATATCCACTCCCTAACTCCGTTTGATATTCGCCCATCTAATCCTGCTCCAAAGGACGAAATCTAAAAACTTACTCTATTATTCCTGCAATACTAAAGTGGTATTTTCTCGTGTACACCAAATGTTTAGAAAACAGGAGTCATCATTTGGAAGGGGCATAAATAGCATAACCCCCCGTCCCCCAGTGGCGGCTCGTCAGGTGTAGTTAGTGTAGTGGCACTACACCTACTTTTTCAAGGTTTTTTTTTATTTTTTTTTATTTTCAAATTTTCAAAGATAATGGTCGCTCTTGATTAAAATGAATGGGATTTCGGAGAAATTAAAGTGGAAAAGAGAAAAAAGAGTTGTAAAAAGCACCGAATATACTGTCGAAGGAGAACTTTCTTGTCACGAAATAGTTAAAACTAGCTTGAAATTAAGTCTGAGGCAGGTCAAATCTTCGAAAACTTTCTACGGGAGGACCCCCAAACCCCCCTCCTACTGGGAGTGTCCTCCCAGACCCCCACAACTACACCTAATTATTCAGTCACGAGCCGCCACTGCCGTCCCCCCCAACCGTTCTCAAGAGGGCCCGATCCAAAACCGTCAATTTTTTTTGGCGCTCATGGAGCCGTCGAAACCCTTAGAATCGGCGCATTTGGATGCACCGTATTAGCGCATGTGGATTATACGATTTAGAACAGTACAGAGAAAAGAAGGGAAGGAGAGAAAGAGATAGCGAGAGTGAAAAACCATGCTTTCACAATAAAATGAGAAGTTCGGGGTAAGCAAACAAATACGCATGACCGAGATCGCACACCTACGATAACCTTTCGTTGAACTGACATGACAATAAGACATTGCGTTTTAGTAGGTAAATCAAAAATCTGTATAAAAATGGAAAAGAAACTTTGCGCGGGAAAAGTATGCCTTTTTCAAACAGCCCTTTATTAACGACAATAATTTGTTAAAATAGGTTGGCTCGGAGATTCAAGCAAACTTCATTAAACATTTTAATTTTTTAAGCTTTTTGGACGTGAGGTCATTTACAACCCCTATTATTTGGGGTCATTCTTTCAGCGCTTTTTGACAATTGATGCTCAATGCTCAAAAGATGTCTCTCCATAAGTTTTTTAAAATTAGAGTGAGATAGCAGTACATGCGGGGGTTACGTGAGACTAAGAGAGACAGTTTGTCTTTCTTTGGAACGCTCATCACCAAGTCAGCACTAAATCAGTCTATTTCGAAAAAGAAAAAAAAAACGCCTTCATTTAATTTGACACACTTTGACTCCACAGAAAAAAAAATTACAGGTGTATACAATCAAATGAATCGTTAAAAACTACAAAAATACCCAAGAAATCTAACAATTTTTTTTTTTTTTTTTTTTTTTTTTTTTTTAAATTTGAAAAAACAGACCTTATAAAAACATCATAACCTCACCGAGATGCGAACTAATACGAAACAGCTCAAATCGCCAACTTTGAAAGAGGATGTGTAACAATATTCTGGGTCCGTTGGACCCGTTGGTAGTATTCTTAGATAAATCACTTATACATTCAAAGTAAACAACACATTTTCCACAGGAAACCAATTATTTTCATTACTCAGCAATATTCGAGAGCATATTATTGATAAGAGAAGAATAACCATCGTCTCAACTCATCATCACTAATAGTTTGGTTTCTTTAAAAATTCTCGAAACCTAGCCCTTTGCTGGGTTACAATCGAGATATCAATTCAACGCACCGATCTCAACAAAGTCATCACTAGTTGATTGTACTATTCTATAAATCTGCGTTTAATACATGTGATAAGTATCGAAGCTCTACTTCGCGAAGTTATACAGCAACCTCGTCGAGCCATCAATCAATGACTGTACAGTGCTGCCAGATTTGACATAAAATATACACATTTTACAATGAGTCTCAAGTGCCTGAATATTTTACAACACATCTAGCAGCACTGTGACTGTCCCATTGTTTACATCTACGTAAAATCATGTGATAAAAAGTCGAAGCTATACATCGATATCATACGAAGTGACTTCATTGAACGCTATTAAAATGCTTCTATACCCGAATGTGTCCTTCCCAACGACCTCTATATTAGACCGGCGAACGAATACGAACCAGCGTAACCCGCAAGAAAGAAAGTTAGGTTAGAATAGAGGTGCTTGGCCGGATAGGAGCACCTCTGTTTACACGTATTTTTATGAAGATGTTCTCTTCCGTTTTTCGCTTCTAAAACTCCTAATTTTACACGGATTTTGCTTTTCTTGGTCTTAATAGAAGGAGGATAGCTTGGGCTTTGACCTCCACCCTACCGGGTCCGGTAACGTTTTTTCGAAAATATATGGAAAATATAAGTCGTTGAAGTGGACACCCGGTGGTATGCTCTGAAGCCCTTGCAAATCACGTTCGCCTGTTTACGACGATTCAATCTGTCTACAAATCGGCTTTTAGTCATTTTTTGAGTCTACTGCTACTCCTTCACTCTCAGTCCTTTTAGTGCTAGATTCTTCAAAATCCGAAAAGTTTTAGTGGCTGAGGAGGTAATTTTTCTATACTGTGTAGTGTGTACCAGGAAACCCTCCTGCGTTAGAGTTCGTAGTTACTTAACTTGAGTTCGTAATTTCTGTACATTTCCCTTCTGGATGATTTTTCATTCCTAATATTGTTTTATCAATCTGCGCCATCATCAGTGTCTATTAAATACTGTGATTGTGGTGAAACCCGCCCGCCGTTAACTCAGGATGTCCGTTTCCCAAAATATTCCCGTAAGCAACTGCGAGTGCGAAAGAGAGACCTCTCGCGTTTCAAGGTTTCTCTCTCGCACTCATTGCGTCTTACGATGGTTCGGTCCGTTTCCCAAAGTGTTCCCGTAAGCGACTGCGAGTGCGAGGGAGAGACCCCTCGCGTTTCAAGGTTTCTCTCTCGCACTCATTGCGTCTTATGGCGGTTCTGTCCGTTTCCCAAAATATTCTCGTAAGCTACTGCGAGTGCGAGAGAGAGACCTATCGCGTTTCAAGGTTTCTCTCTCGCACTCATTGCGTCTTATGGTGGTTCGGTCCGTTTCCCAAAATATTCCCGTAAGCGACTGCGAGTGCGAGAGAGAGACCTATCGCGTTTCAAGGTTTCTCTCTCGCACTCATTGCGTCTTACGGTGGTTCGGTCCGTTTCCCAAAGTGTTCCCGTAAGCGACTGCGAGTGCGAGAGAGAGAGACCTCTTGCGTTTCAAGGTTTCTCACTCGCACTCATTGCTTCTTATGGCGGTTCGGTCCGTTTCCCAAATTTTTCCCGTAAGTGACTGCAAGTGCGAGAGAGAGACATCTCGCGTTTCAAGGTTTCTCTCTCGCACTCATTGCGTCTTATTGCGGTTCGGTTCGTTACCCAAATTATTCCCGTAAGCAACTGCGAGTGCGAAAGTGAGACATCTCGCGTTTCAAGGTTTCTCTCTCGCACTCATTGCGTCTTACGATGGTTCCGTCCGTTTCCCAAAGTGTTCCCGTAAGCGACTGCGAGTGCGAGAGAGAGACCACTCGCGTTTCTCTCTCGCACTCATTGCGTCTTATGGCGATTCGGTCCGTTTTCAAAATTATTCTTGTAAGCGACTGCGTGTGCGAGAGATAGACCTCTCACGTTTCAAGGTTTCTCTCTGGCACTCATTGCGTCTTATGGCGGTTCGGTCCGTTTCTCAAATTATTCCCGTAAGCGACTGCTAGAGAGAGAGACCTCTAGCGTTTTAAGGTTTCTCTCTCGCACTCATTGCGTCTTGTGGCGGCTCGGTCCGTTTCCGAAAGTATTCCCGTAAGCGACTTCGAGTCACAGCAGCTAAAAATGCTAAAATGTTTGATGAAGGAACATGGCCCCTCATATAACTGCCATCTAATATTTCCCGATACGACTTCATGAACTTAACTGAAGGAGCCTCTAGGTGCTGTTTGTAGAAATCTTGACACAAATCTTATAGGCCATTTTCTCTGCCTACCCTTCCAAGCTCACCTTTATGATTCCGAAGAATGCGCAAAAACCACAGATGGTTCAAAGAGAGGAATTGTACGATGAATTCTGATTCAAGGCTGAATTATGCTGCGACTAAACAAAGGAATAAGAGGGAATCACTCCTGTCATGATGAGTACTTCACAAAATTGATGATGACTAACCAGAACCTTTTCAGTGGTCGGCTCGATCCGACATCCTGAGTTAACGGCGGGCGGGTTTCACCACAATCACATTATTTAATAGACACTGATGATGGCGCAGATTGATAAAACAATATTAGGAATGAAAAATCATCCAGAAGGGAAATGTACAGAAATTACGAACTCAAGTTAAGTAACTACGAACTCTAACGCAGGAGGGTTTCCTGGTACACACTACACAGTATAGAAAAATTACCTCCTCAGCCACTAAAACTTTTCGGATTTTGAAGAATCTAGCACTAAAAGGACTGAGAGTGAAGGAGTAGCAGTAGACTCAAAAAATGACTAAAAGCCGATTTGTAGACAGATTGAATCGTCGTAAACAGGCGAACGTGATTTGCAAGATCTTCAGAGCATACCAACGGGTGTCCACTTCAACGACTTATATTTTCCATATATTTTCGAAAAAATGTTACCGGACCCTGTAGGGTGGAGGTCAAAGCCCAAGCTATCCTCCTTCTATTAAGACAAAGAAAAGCAAAATCCGTGTAAAATTAGGAGTTTTAGAAGCGAAAAACGGAAGAGAACATCTTCATAAAAATACGTGTAAACAGAGGTGCTCCTATCCGGCCAAGCACCTCTATTCCTAACCTAACTTTCCTTCTTGCGGGTTACGCTGGTTCGTATTCGTTCGCCGGTCTTATATAGAGGTCGTTGGTCCCCCCGTGTAAAAAACATATGATCACAATCGCCACGGTAACGTCAAATCGCTCGATCAAATTTAAAAAAAAAAAAAAAAATTGACAGAGCAGCACGTTTCCCGCTCACTCGCGTACAAAATCGTATGCTCGTCCGCACGTATGCATTTAAAAAAGGATGACAAAATCTCGCTTCTCTCTCCCACCCTTGCAAAACGAACTGATTCGCATCCTTTTCGCACTCGCACAACTTTTCCAGAGAAAAGTTTTTAGCATTTTAAAAAGGGACGCGGGGCCTGCACGGAAAAACTTATATTTTTCCCGAAGCATTGAAGCCGAGCCCTACCGATCGGTACCAGGCCCCTACCGAACGGTGCAACGGTTCTCCAGGAACTTAGCTTCATTCTTACAAATATAATATAGGATTACTGTTTCGAGAAGTTTGCGTTTCACTGCACGCTCTCTTGTAAGGGAAAGTTTTAAAGGGTGAGTGCAATCATGCATTTTCTGGAGGAAAGCACACGGAAATAAAACTACGGTGAAAATAACCATACAGATATCTGATTTTGGCACCTGCTAGATGTTATGGTAATGTTAATCAGAAGTATACTATGTTTTGACTAGGTACTACATGATGTTACCTGATTGCAAGTCGAATTCACTCAAAGTATCGGTAAATGTACCATACCTCTGGTCAAGTTTACCATAACATCTAGCGGGTGCCAAAATCAGGTATCTGTATGGTTATTTTCACTAATTTTTTTTTCCGTGCAGAAGAGCAGACATTTATGCAATATATTACTCTTTCTTTTTCTCTTTCTCTTTCTCTTTCTCTCTCTCTTTCTCTTTCTCTTTCTCTTTCTCTTTTCCCTCTTTCTTTTTCCCTCTTTCCTTTCTTTTCTTTTTCTCTTTCTCTTTCTCTCCTCTCTCTCTCTCTCTCTCTCTCTCTCTCTCTCTCTCTCTCTCTCTCTCTCTCTCTCTCTCTCTCTCTCTCTCTCTCTCTCTCTCTCTCTCTCTCTCTTTGTCATAGGTCAAATCTTACTTATTTTACAGAATAAGAAATATGTTTAGAGGAGATTTTAAGAAGAGTCCTAAGATAAAGGGTTTCAAGTGTCATCGCTTCGCTTTCATCTGGATAGATGTAATGCTTTAAATTGAAAATAATGATGTTGCCATAATTCGACGATTTTCTGGCCAATAAGCGATAAATACGTTAAATAGAAGAGTTAGCCGGGTACATATTTGACCTTAATGGAAAAGGTAGTAAAATGCTTTTTATATAGCTTATACTGGCTTTCTTTACAGAATTTAAACCTTGTAAAAATGATTTATTTAGAAAAATATTATCGTTACTACCTGCATTCCTGCAATTACTTTGCAATCTTAAGGTCTCAACGTTGCTGCATTTGAATCAGCTGTTGATACGAGTTCACAGAAAAAGACTCCTCATGGTGCAACTATTTTCTTGGCGTCAAACTTTAGCCACTTATTATTTATTACATTATTTATAATTAATTTATTTATTTAGGTGAGACAAATAAGGCCATGGAGATCAATAAGACATCTTGTCAATATCTGCAAAACTAATGACCTATCAAAAAACCAACTGCTCTAACCGACGCAGCGCACTCAAAGTAGCAAACATCAGTCATTATTTACGCTCTATTTTTGAAATTGTCATCAATTAAGAGAATGAATGACGTTTGTTGGAAAAATCGATTTTCTCAAAGCCAAAGTTTTTCTATCACTTCCAATTTTATCGATTCGTGTCATCACATTATATTTTCTTCTAACTTTACTCATCAAGCACAAATTCTGAACGGTTATATCTCCTAGTTCCCGAATCTATCAATGCATAGCACTCATTAGTACATAATCATACTAAAAGATCTTGCTTGAGCAAACCAAAAACCTAAAATATTACTCGCGTGCGTAATTATTGTATTGTATACCGGCCACCTATGCCGTTCAAACCAAACTCATCAACCTATGAGAAACACACTTCAATCGACGCCAGTGGCGGCTCGTGAATTGAGATATATCGCTGTCCACTCCATTTGAAACTACAGAATAGTATCGATTTCTTGGGGGTTCAATTGCACCCCCTGACGATCGATACTTTTCTATAGTTTTAAATGGAGTAGACATCAATACATCGCATTTCACTAGCCGCCACTGATCGACGCGTTACGCAAGAAAAGATCAATCAATTATTCAAAGAAGACCGTGCATGAAAGTGACGTCAAGAAAGTGGCAACATCTAAACCTGAAATTCGCAAGGTAAAACTTACAGAGTGGCTTTATTAAGAACACACGTTCTAATAAGGCCACTTTGACATACTTTGATCATTTGCTCATTTTGATGCCTCGAGACAAAATTTTGATAAGATCTTCCTTGAATCTAAAGGATAAAGAATACGCCATCATAAGTCACCATCTTTCACGATGAAAATTATGACACTTATTACAGGTATTCAAAAATTATGGTGGCCTTATTTGTCTCACCTACCCTATAGTTATCCACACTATCTGAAATTATAACAACTTAATTGCTTTGTCAGTATTAAATAAACCGCTATATCTTTTAAAGATGGAAATTGTTAAAATTTGGTCAATATCGAAATTTGAGGTTCGATAAATTGGCAACAACATACAATTCCTATACCCACCTCACACCTCTCTTTTGACTAAAAAAAGATCATTTGCAACAAATAGGAAGCAAAATAAGCTATAATTAATGCTCCTTATAACTTTTTCCGAATCGGTTTTTTCCAAATACCACACTTAATGAACAACCTAAAACTACTGCAAAAAAAAATACTATTCTTTTAAATGTTGGACACGCTTTTTCCAACACTTGCGTGATAGAATTTAACGGCTTGTTTTTTTTTTCTTTTTTTCAGCACACCGATCTCATCAATAAGCGTGCTCGTAGAAAGCGGCAGCTCGCTTGAAATGCGGCATCGATTATGAAGGGCGGTAAAATTTTCCTCCTGCAGGTATTTAGCTTTGTCAGTGTATTAGTTATTTTTTTATCTTGTTGAAGAGCTTTTTCATTTTCCGATATTCAAGATATTTATAAATGCTTCGCCCCCGCCTATACACAATACACAACCTTTCTTTTATGTTAATCGATAAAGTAAATATAAACATATAGAAATAGGAAACTTCGCTGAAATGATTTTATGATTGAAGGGATGGTTGAAAGAAGGGTCCTTAAACCACCAAGTCTGCTCTCTTCTAAAATTCATGATACTATCTTGACGTACATTCTACGGGAAGAGCAAATTAGAGAGAGGGAGAGGGAGAGGGAGAGAGAGAGAGAGAGAGAGAGAGAGAGAGAGAGAGAGAGAGAGAGAAAGAGAGATGATGTTACGGTTTTTTATTCAATAATTAGACAAAAAAATAATGAAATTAAAACTAAGGATGGCAAAGTTAGGGCTCAAGACCGTTTCTTACAATTAACCAGCAAAAATTAACCTAACGAAACAAAATTAAATAGTAGTAAAAATAAATCACAAAGAAAATTCTACAAACAGAAGAAAAGAGAAAAAAAGAAAAGGAAAATACAATAATTAAAAGATGTAAGACCAACAAAAAAATAAAATATAAATTGAGAAACTATCAGAGAGAGAGAGAGAGAGAGAGAGAGAGAGAGAGAGAGAGAGAGAGAGAGAGAGAGAGAGAGAGATGATGATGAACCGTTTTTTATTGAAAAAAAAAAAGAACTAATGCTGGTTGTATTTCAATGCGAAACAAGACTGCTAGGCACTAATTTTTAAATTTCAATTTTTGCATATATCATGTCCACTTTACTGTAGAATGACCCTTATCTCTCATACCAGTGGTGGATCGTGAGCCAAAAAAGTGGGGGGGGGATTGAGAACCTACTTTTTTTGGCTTTCCATTCTATCAAATGTCAACTCGAACTTCGGAAAAAAGTGGAGGGGCTTCAGTCCCTAAAGTCCCATACACGGTCCGTGACTGTCTTTCACTATACGATGCACAATCTGATGACCGGCTCAGCCATATAAACACCCTATAACCTATATGTTCGTATTTGTCCTCTAAAAAAGAAGCATGTATATGAGCTTCTTTGGGTTCTTAATTGCACGGTAAAGTTTTAAAATTAGTTTAAGTACGCAAGGCTTGAAAAATCAGAGAGTTTCGTCTCTTTTACACACTAAGCGAAGCTTCCTACTCGGGGGGGGGGGGGGGGGGGGTACCCCACTCTGAAATATCCAATTTTCTCAATTTTTTTTGAATTTTTTTTTAAAATTTATTTTGTAGCCTGAAAGCTCCCGAACACGACTATATATTTGGTTCTGTCAACCAAAACTAAATATAAATATTTAAAAAAAATATATATAAAAAATTTATCTGTATTTGGTTTGGTTTTGGTTTTTGTTATTCAATTTTTCGAAGTGTTGCAATTTTCCAATATTTTTGGACGCAAAAGTTTGAACTACTTTTGTTCTATGATAGCCAGAGACCTCTGGTTTTTTTTTTACAAAATAGGGAATTTTTAGACCTATTTTTTCAAAGAAGCTTTTTTTTAAAATATTGCCTACTTATTTCTCCACAGTTCATTGAGTGTCAAAGAACTCTTCAAATTTTAGTTACTAAAAGTAAAAACAAAAAATTCAGTACTAAATTTCAAAATATTGAAAATCCCTTCTTACAGAATTTAGAGGACATCCTAAGCTTTTAAAAGAGCCAAAGATCAAGTGATTTGATTGATTAGACCCAGAGGAGTTCCAAATTTTGTGAAGGTCTATCTTTTGTCTAATAATCATTTTTTAAGGGGCAGGTATATGCAACCATCAGCCTCACCAATTTTTTTTGGGGGGAAATATTGAAGTAGGATCAACCTTTGAGCTAAATTTCAGACTGCAAAATGCTTTAGGGAAGAAAAAACATTTTTCAGTGGGGTACCCCCTTAACCCTTTGGGTCATAGTGGTTAGACTGGGTGACCACATATTCAAAAGGTATTCCTGGGCATCATCTGTCATGGTGGTTAGGCATAATAACCATATCATATGATTAAGGGAAGAGTGTACTTACGCAAAAGAAAATTTATTTGGTCTATGGTACCTTACAAACCTGATTTTTAACCTTATTTTGTTGTTCACCTTATTTTGTGGCGGCTCGTGAAATTTGGCAACAGTGTTCTCCTCCCATTTAATCAATGTAAAATAATCGATTCTTCCGGAGGCTGCCAGCCTCCTCAAGAATCGATTCTTTTACCTAACTTTAAATGGAGAATTGCATGGTTGCCAAATCGCACGAGCCGCCACTGCTCTGTGTGAGGAAATATGAAAAAATAAAATAAAAAAAAAAAAAAAAAACTAATGGAAACCAATAAAGTGCGTGCGTCATAGTGTTTAGTATGTGTTCTTACTTAAAAACTAAACATATTAATAACGAAACTATAATGTACTATTTATAAACATATTTATTGATTATATTTAATCACAGTTAAAAAGGTATGAAGAGGGATAGTAATGGAGTCAGACATCCGAAAAGTGAGCCGCTTGTGACGTTACGATTCTAACCAAGAATAATGTCATTCCCATGAAAACTATAACAGTACGTCTAACAACATTGTTTTTTTTATGAAGGGGAGCTGAGAAAATTCTGAAAAAAATGGAGGTCTTATTAAGGCGGTAAGGCCCTAAGGACTTAGGCGAATCACTTTTTTAAATTGTTTTTCGAGAAGACGTGACACAAAGAGTTAAAGAGAGTTAAGCATAGTATAGTTGAGTAGATATAGCAGCAGTACGCCATTGTAACCAGAAAACGTTGCCGGGTTGGGGGGGGGAGTCTAAAATGTCTCTAATTTGACCTGGGGTGGAGGTGGAGGCAGTGGCGTCGCGTGCCATCTGGCAACAATGCAATTGCTCCATTTGAGCTCATTAACCCTTTATGGGTCAAGCCCGAGTATACTCGTTTTTCTCCTCTAGTCTATGTTACCTTGATTCAGTCTTCATTTTGGATGAACGCAAATATAGATAGAAACACAAAAGATAAGCTCTTGTGGGGCGCCTTCAATTCGTCATATAGGCAATTCCAACTCCACCGAGTACGAACAGTTAACTACCTTCCTTCTAGAAACGGAAGAGTGGTGTTGTCTTTTAAACTAACTAGAGTCCCTTGATGGAAATATTGTATAGGGAGTACCGACACGAGCTCAACGAGTTGTGATTGGTCGTTGGTTTTAGGCTCTCATGGAGTCGAGCAGGAGTCGACGACATCGAAGGCTCCACACGAAAGGAGTCGATTCGTAGAGGAACGTATGGGAACGGAACGGAATGTCGGCAAATCCGCCAGTCCACCACTGGTCCACTGTCGAACTTAACCTTCGAATTCGTTCAGGCAGTCGACTAAATCGACTCCTGTCAAAATGCATAAAGCGTCGTGTCGGTACTCCCTATACAATATTTCCATCAAGGGACTAGAACTAACCTGGTCATTAGAGGGTTAAGTATATCGAATTTTCCTTGTGCACTGTGCACCCCCTGAATTCGATATTTTACATAAGTTTAAATGGATAGAATACATTGTTGCCAAATTGAATGCGACGCCACTGGGTGGAGGGGTATAAAAATCGCAAAAATTGACCTTTTATTATTTTGCAATCAAAATACCGAAGATATTCCCTCGGGACGTCGCGATCCTGAGCGTCGGTACTTTTCCCAACAACGCCAGCATTTGAAACAATATGAACTCTGTTTGGATTAAAGAACGTATCAACTCTCGACGTGTAAAACAATCGGGGCGACAGTCATATCCTATTTCTTAAATAAATTACGAGAAAACTTTAACCCTGCTTCAGAGCTGCCGCGGTGCGGTGCAGCGTATGGAGGAGGGAGAAATAACTTTCACTTTGCAAAAATCTGGGACTAAAAGATTAGATACTCGACGGAGCGAAGCGACGCAGATGCGCAGAGGGGAAAAAGGGGGGGGGGAGGGGGGAGGGGGGAAAAGTTTCTTCCCTCTTGCATCAAACTATATTCACCCGAGCTATCCATCCATTCTCGTTTCCTTCTTTTAAAAAAGGAAAATCATCAGGAAATAACGCAAATAAAAGACTTCCTTCTCTGCGAGTTAGTGCAAGTTCAAGCGAAGAGAAGCCGAGTTCCCTGAGCCTGATTTCCTATAATAAGAATCTAACCAGTGAAATGTCATTCGAGACTAAGAATCTCTTCAAAGTTTGGATGCATATAGTTATATGTATATACGAATGCAGAGCCACATAAGCGGAGTGCACGACTCGAATAGACCTGTTATAGTGTGACGTCACGAAAAAAAATTGGATCACGGAAAAAAAACTACGGTGAAAATAACCATACGGATACCTGATTTTGGCACCTGCTAGATGTTATGGTAATGTTAACCAGAAGTATACTATGTTTTGACTAGGTATTAGGTGATGTTACCTGATTGGAAGTCGAATTTACTCAAAGTATCGGCAAATGTACCATACTTCTGGTCAAGTTTACCATAACATCTAGCAGGTGCCAAAATCAGGTATCCGTATGGTTATTTTCTCTGATCTTTTTTTTTTCCGTGATCCAAACAAATGCTCCATCTCACTCGTTCTCGAGGGTTTTTTTTTTTTTTTTTTTTTTTATAAGGAACAAGATCCAAATTTTCAAATGCAAATTCGTGCTAGAAAACAACAAGTTCTCTCAGATTTCATTTTACCATTGGATTCTACGTACCTCAGAAAACAACCACGTTTCAACTACATTTTCGAAACATCACGCATTAATTTATTACTAGCATGAATTTGCAGTCGAAAATTTGGATTTGATTTCTTATGGGTATAAATCCACGAGAGTGAGTGAGATAGAGCAGGTCTATTCAGAAGCAAGAAAAATATAGCATGTTTCAAAGCTTTTTGATTTGGTGAGGGGTCCAAAATGTAGGGGTAGCCTTGAACATCATCTCCTAGGGCGGGGGTATTTCGGTCTCCAAATCCGCAATTTGAAAAAAAGAAAAAAAAAAAAAAAAAAAAAAATCATAATAAAAAAAAGTAAAAAATAAACCAAGCTGTCATTTCAAACCCTTAAATGCGTTAGAGGAGATTGTTAAAAACTATTATAAATCACCGCGAGAAAATTATCAACTGCGGATTTTGATACAAGAAACTGTGAGCGCAGAGACAATTAAGGACAAAACATAGGACTTTCTCCGACATACCTGTGATTGTACATTTCAGAGACAAAAAGAGACGGAGCACTAACGGCTGTAGCCAAAGAGTAAACCAGAGTCGCAATTGAATGGAAGGCCTGCGTGGTCAACGTAGATAAGGGATCCGAACGCGGGCTGGCCTCTGATTGGCTGCAACGGGTGGAGCAAAAATGACTTGGGGTATATAGGGAAAATAACACGGGATTTTCGTTCCGGGGCGTTAATCTCGAAACTCAAGCAAAATAGTATCAAAACAATTTATACAAGTCGATTCAGCAAATTTTTCCAAACAATTTGATAGGTCGTAAGTGCCACTTTATTGCAAATTCGAAAAGACTGTTTCAGTTGAAAAGTACTCACAATAGTGAGTTACTCAAACACTGCTCAAACACACGCCAAGCATGTAATCACATTATTGTGCGTATTTTTAAACTGAAACAGTCTTTTCGAATTTGCAATAAAGTGGCACTTATGACCTATCAAATTGTTTGGAAAAATCTGCTGAATCGACTCGTGTAAATTGTTTAGATATGATTTTGCTTAGGTTTCGAGATAAACGCCCCGGAACGAAAATCCCGTGTTATTTTCCCTATACCCCGAGTCATTTTTGCTCCGCCCGTTGCAGCCAATCAGAGGCCAGCCCGCGTTCTGATCCCTTATCTACGTTGACCACGCAGCTCGCAGGCCCTCCATTCAATTGCGACTCTTGTTTACTCTTTGCTTCCCAGCCTATCCCCACTGTGTATACCGAATGTCACCGTTCAACACCATGCGACATCAAAAGGTGTTGACTGTTGTTTTACATGTTATTTTGTTGAATCCCCGAAAATTCAGTGTGCCTCAAATCTTCTCTATGTATTTTAACGTAGTGCTCCGTCTCTATTTGTGTCTGGTATATTTATGCGCGATGTTTCGAAAATGTTGTTGAAACGTAAATATACTGTAGGGATCATGCACTGAGAGAACTATTCTTTTAATCCAAGGTGTACTTCGTTTGGGTTAAAAAAAAAAAACTGCACGGTGAAATATATTGACTAAGGGGAAATTCCTTTAACCTAAACTTGCTACTCTCGGAAATAGTCTACTTATATTAACTAATGGGAAAAGTGGCCCTGCTCGTCGAAGAGACAAACGGAAGAGGTTGTACTTTGCTCAACATCATTCTCTAATCAGAGCTTTGCAATTATAATCGGGGTTTTGCGGTGTATGAACGTTATTAAAGGTTCAACTTATATATCCCATTGCATGAATTTACAACTGATTCGATATATGGAAACTCTTGGTAAGTAAGAGCCACTCCGCTATGGATACAAAGGAAACGGAAACACTAGTGCTCACATATTCGCGTCGGCGGAACTTTCTGCGAGGGTTACGCATAAAAAGTTAACTTCCCCTGACAGCAAACAACCACCAACTTTTCTCTGACTCGACGCTCCGCAGAATAGTCATCCGTTTAGCACTTCATTGATATTATCTTAGTTCTCAATATTTGTATATTGCAAGGTCTCGGATTGAATGTTACTATTCCACTTTCTATAATGTGTCTTGAAGTGCAACATGTGACACTTTTCCTCAGTTTCGCAGTCATGTTTTAGGCTTGAAAGTTTAGTAAAGACTGATTCAGTAATGACATTACAAGCCAGAAGAAGCGGAGTTTGCATTTTTATGAGATTATAAGCTGGATTGCTAGATTTAGATTCGCGTGGTGAGGTGCGTGAGGGAGGTTCTTTGGTTTGAAAGTGAGGCAACTGGAAGTTTCTGGAGGGGGGTGGATTACTCCAACTAATTAGATTGCTTGCTGGTCATAAGTTCTTCCCGACAAGCTGTATTATATTTAATATGATTAGTATTAGATTCTATACAATTTTAATTTTGGCAAATCAGAAGTTTATTTACATCCAATCAAAGCTATAGAGGGCATACAGTTTTATATTTATTAAAAGCCCTCGACTCCACAACGAAAAGAACATCACCGCACCAATTTTGATTGTACCATCAAATCACAGTTTGCCATTTTCTGAGTTAAAAAAATCTCTGGCTTTCAAAGTTGTGGAGAGTTGATTTCCCAGCGGAGCGCTCATAATTTCCCAATCTTTCAGAATCACTTGGAATTTTCCTGGACGACCAAAAAAAAAGCTTTCCCTCGAGGGTTTTGTGAAATTCAGTCCGTGACTTAAGATGAATAATTTACAACTGAAACTGTCGTAATTTCAGCGATGACGCGCGCGCGGGAAACGGGTGACACTGATTGAGGGCATCGGCGGAGGAAGGGCCCGTGAAACATTTGGTGCGCTCGTCCTCAGGTAATATCTTTGTGGTTAAGTGAGGATTTCTGCGGTCGAGCACACTTGTTGTTTCGTTAGCTTTTCTTTCGGTAACGTCCCCGATCGTGATTGGGTGTATAAATAAAAAGAGAAGAGGGAAAATTCTCGGATGAGGGGGGGAGAGGAAAGAGAATGGGAGGAGGGGAGGAGGGGAGGAGGGGAGGAGGGGGGTGAGGAAAGAGAATGGGAGGAGGGGAGGAGGGGAGGAGGGGAGGAGGGGGGTGAGGAAAGAGAATGGGAGGAGGGGTGGAGGGGAGGAGGGGAGGAGGGGAGGAGGGGAGGAGGGGAGGAGGGGAGGAGGGGAGGAGGGGAGGAGGGGAGGAGTGGAGGAGGGGAGGAGGGGAGGAGGGGTTGAGGGGAGGAGGGGAGGAGGGGAGGAGGGGAGGAGGGGAGGAGGGGAGGAGGGGAGGAGGGGAGGAGGGGAGGAGGGGAGGAAGGAGTAGGACGATCGACAGGTGAAGGAAAAGGAAAGGAGGCGAGGAACTGGAAAGGATGGGAGGGAGAAGGATACGAGAGAGGAAGAGGTAAGAGAGGGGGGAGGGGGAAGGGGTAGACAACCCATTGTAAATCGAGTCAAGACATGCTTTTTATTTTTGCTTTTTTTTTGTTCATCGTTTAGATAAGCCTTGAAAAATTCATCGTTGACTCATCTGACCCAATATCTTTAAACTTTTATCACTGCGAGCGTTGTTGTGTTCGATCTAGGGTCTGAAATTAGGCGCGTCGGCAACTTTCAATTTAATAGTACCCACGCAAGTTGTTTTGAAAGTTTTAGGAAAAATATGAAGTATCCACTTGAGATAAAAACCGAAGAAAAGTTTCGGAATTTTCAGAAGGCCCTCAAGTCGTATTCGGCTAAACCTATACAGTATACATACACATCCTCTGAGCTTTCTTCTTCCCTATACCCATGCCCTACCTTATTTCCTTTTTCGCGGAGCAACACTGAAAAAAGTGCTTGGTTAAGGTTTACCATAATTTGGTTAAAATTTACTATACACTTGGTTTGGATATACGACAATCCATGTCGAGGGTTACCGTTACCTGCCTCACATAGTGAATTTTACTATGTACTTCATTGTAGGATTTCACGATGATAATGGTTATTTTAAACCAAATGTGGATTAAATTTAACCATCGCACTTGGTTAAAATTGAACCAAGGAATGGTCAAAATATTTTTTTAAAAGTTTCATTTCTGATATGCGTTTTATTCATTTAATGGAGTGGTTCATTTTTCATGTTTCCTATATACTTTCCGTAGTGTCGCTCAGCGTTACTAGAACAGAAGAGGATTGCTAAGAGTGGCATCCGATAATCGATATAATTGCTAGGGAGGAAACGTTTGTATTTATATCAATTTGGTTGAAAATGTTGATTCTTTAGATTGAGGTGGTTTTAAAACTACAATAGCCTCTAAAGTTATCATGATAAATATTTTTTTTTTTTTTTTTAAGTACCATCTGGGAGGCACTCTTATAAATACCTTTGCTTCATCAAATTTTACATTAGAATATTTTTGAGCTTTTGAGAGCTTTCAAATGATTTGAAAATTTCGCGCTTTGTGTCGAAGTTACGGGTGATTTCATCGTAAATATAGTGACCATTTCATCGTAAACTTTAACCAACACATCGTAAAATCAACAAAGTTTGATTCTACTATTTTAACGTGGTTAAATTTACAATGTGCCTCATCGTTTAAATTTACTATATTTTGTGTAATTTTTACCATAGTTATAGTAAGATTTAACCATGAAAAGTTTACTATGTCAATATCGTAAACTTAAACCAATGGGGCAGTTGCAAGGGTCTGAAATGTTGTGTTTTTTACAAAGAAAATGAAAGTACTTGATGAGCTGAGGGCAAAAATGCCTTTGGTTCCTAATTAAGTCTCATTGTTTTGAAGATGAGATTTTGGTCCAAAATACATTGTCTTAAATGGGAATTCCGCGTAGTGACGTCACTTCGTCACTACACACACGATTTTTTACAACTTTACACGCGTGTATCTCCGAAACCAAAACACTTAGGAAAAAACCAAAGCCACCATTGTTCTCAGCTCATTAAGTACTATCATTTTCTTTATAAAAAACACAACATTTCAGACCCTTGCAACTGCCCCATTACTTTTTTCAGTGAAGCTTTATAATATACTAGCCGTTCCAGGCACCCTGGCCTACGGGCGCCCTCCACGGCCAGCATTCTAGGGGTACGGGCTGGTTGGTAGTTGGTTTAAGCAAGTTTTGTTACTTATTTAAAGAATCATAATGACTGTTAAACTAACGATTGAAGAGGTACGGTATACAAATTATTAGTCGTATTTTTTTATGTTCACAATCGTCCACCGTGGTTCACTGTGGACGGGCAGTTGAAAATAGTTCCACGGTTCACAAGCGTTCATGCACATGCTTTTGAGCTTGCGAACGTTCGTGGATCCGCAAAGGAAATGATGCGGGAAGGTTTCAAACTTCAAATTAGACTAGATGCAATGAGATCAAAGATTACTAAGCTAAAGAGATATGGCAAGTCCTATCCCCGCCATGTTAGAAAACCGTTAATAAACATTTCGTAAAAAACGCCTTCAAATAAGCCGTGATACAATACGGCATACCACCTGGTGGACCATTTTTCTTAAACATTACTATAACTGCTGTTAGTGGAAATAAATTCAAGGCACACACTTTTCTGATTTTTTTTACTTTACAAACACGTTGACAAAATGGAAAATGTCAAGGGAAAAATTTAACCACTAAAATAACCACTAAAACTTTAATCAAAAGTAATTTACAGGCAGCCGAACGCACTTCGGTTTCTTTCAGAATTGTTTACAAAAATGGTCCACCAGATCGTATGCCAGTTTGCCTACTTAGTAGGAGTCTATTAACAGTTTTGAGCAGTTCTGCCATATCTCTTTAGCTTAGTAATCTCTGAATGAGATTCTTTCATAAGAACAGATAATTTCATGACCGCGTTTTGTGAACCAAGAACGACTGTGGACATGAAAAAATACGGCTACTGACAAAAAATGATAGATGAAAGGAGCCGGGTTTACGCAATGAGTGCGAAGACCGAGGGAATTGCGACAGTCTTAAGACGGGCGAGGAAAATTGAAAATTTCAAAGACTAAGTGCTCAAGAGATTCACGAAGAAACCAAGTTCTCCCTCCATTCACATACTGCATCGCTCGATGAAACTCTGCCGAGAGTAGAGCGGGCGGGAGAAGGGACCGGTGAGATAGTCCAGCGCAGCGACCCGGCTCGGAGCAGGGACGGCAAGCGACAGAATAAAAAAAAAAAAAAAAAATCTTATATTAAAACTCAGTTTGCGGCGCTCACAGACGTCTTTTTCGAATTTTTTTCAGGGATCTCCTTGAAATACTCGAAGGAATCATCATGCCAAATTTGAGGGAAATCGCTTCGGCATATTTTCGGGATATAGAAACATCACATTGGAGGGGCGTCAGCTTTATATGTAGATATAATGTATAAGGAATGAAAGAAATCGGAGATTTGAAATAATATCCAAAGCGAATCGCACGCTTTTGCTTAAAAAAAAAAACAAAAAACAAAAAACAAAAAAATACTATAATTTATTCACTATTTTTCATTATTTTACCTTGAAGCGTCCGTCGAACACTAAAATATTAAATAATGTAATAATTGTAATCTGTAAACCCTAAAATAATTTCTGAGGTTTAAAGCACAGTATTATATGAATAAAGGAAAGTTTTAGAATATCATGTCAAAATTGGTAAAATTAACATTTAAACTTAGGGTCTAGAGAATTTCTCATGAGTAAAATTATTGGTTTACTGCCAGCGTTTCTCACTCGACTCAGCTCGAATCTTTCTTTAATCGAGTCAAGTCATTAGTACTCAGATCTCAAGGAAAGTCTCTGAACTGCTCGCTGCTCCCAAGAGATTTTCGATACTTCGATTCAGCTTGGCAAATGAGGTCCATCGCCCTCAAGGGTTTTCATATCTTTTGCAATCAGGACGTATCCCTCATAGCAACAAATGATTCATCACATGGGCAAAAAGTTTATGACGACAAAACCCAGCTTGTGGCCCCTCTATCGACTCAGCTTGGCAAATGGAGTCCATCGCCCACAAGGGTTTTCATATCTTTTGCAATCAGGACGTATCCCTCATAGCAACACATGATTCATCACATGGGCAAAAAGGTTATGACGACAAAACCCAGCTTGAGGCCCCTCTATCGACTCAGCTTGGCAAATGGAGTCCATCGCCCACAAGGGTTTTCATATCTTTTGCAATCAGGACGTATCCCTCATAGCAACACATGACTCATCACATAGGCAAAAAGGTGATGACGCCAATACCCAGCTTGTGGCCCCTCTATCGACTCAGCTTGGCAAATGGAGTCCATCGCCCTCAAGGGTTTTCATATCTTCTGCAATCAGGACGTATCCCTCATAGCAACACATGATTCATCACATGGGAAAAAAGGTTATGACGACAAAACCCAGCTTGTGGCCCCCCTATCGACTCAGCTTGGCAAATGGAGTCCATCGCCCACAAGGGTTTTCATATCTTTTGCAATCAGGACGTATCCCTCATAGCAACACATGACTCATCACATAGGCAAAAAGGTAATGACGCCAATACCCAGCTTGTGGCCCCTCTATCGACTCAGCTTGGCAAATGGAGTCCATCGCCCTCAAGGGTTTTCATATCTTTTGCAATCAGGACGTATCCCTCATAGCAACACATGACTCATCACAGCGGCGAAAATGTGAAGTCACCAAAACCCCGCTTGTGACCCCTCTATCCATTCAGCTTGGCAAATGGAGTCGATCGCCCTCAAGGATTTTCATATCTTTTGAAAATGGGGAAGCTTCATCGGCAACTCATCGCTATATAACATGGGCAAAAAGGTGATGTCCCCAAAACCCAGCTTGTGACCCCTCTATCGATTCAGCATGGCAAATGGAGTCGATCGCCTTCAAGTATTTTCATATATTTTGAAAATGGGGAAGCTTCATCGGCAACTCATCACTATATAACATGGGCAAAAAGGTGATGTCCCCAAAACCCAGCTTGTGACCCCTGTATCGATTCAGCTTGGCAAATGAGGTCGATCGCCCGCAAGGATTTTCATATCTTTTGAAAATGGGGAGGCGTCATCGGCAACTCATCGCTATATACCATGGGCAAAATGGTGATGTCCCCCAAAAACCCCGCTTGTGACCCCTCTATCGATTCAGCTCGGCAAATGGAGTCGATCGCCCTCAAGGGTTTTCATATCTAATGCAATCAGGACATATCACTCATAGCAACACATGACTCATCACATTGGCAAAAAGGTGATGTCCCCAAAACCCAGCTTGTGACCCCTGTATCGATTCAGCTTGGCAAATGAGGTCGATCGCCCGCAAGGATTTTCATATCTTTTGAAAATGGGGAGGCGTCATCGGCAACTCATCGCTATATACCATGGGCAAAATGGTGATGTCCCCAAAACCCAGCTTGTGACCCCTCTATCGATTCAGCTCGGCAAATGGAGTCGATCGCCCTCAAGGGTTTTCATATCTAATGCAATCAGGACATATCACTCATAGCAACACATGACTCATCACATTGGCAAAAAGGTGATGACGCCAAAACCCAGCTTGTGGCCCCTCTATCGACTCAGCTTGGCAAATGGAGTCCATCGCCCTCAAGGGTTTTCATGTCTAATGCAATCAGGACATATCACTCATAGCAACACATGACTCATCACATAGGCAAAAAGGTGATGACGCCGAAACCCAGCTTGTGGCCCCTCTATCGACTCAGCTTGGCAAATGGAGTCCATCGCCCTCAAGGGTTTTCATATCTTTTGCAATCAGGACGTATCCCTCATAGCAACACATGATTCATCACATGGGCAAAAAGGTTATGACGAAAAAACCCAGCTTGTGGCCCCCCTATCGACTCAGCTTGGCAAATGGAGTCCATCGCCCTCAAGGGTTTCATATCTTTTGCAATCAGGACGTATCCCTCATAGCAACACATGACTCATCACATGGGCAAAAATGTGAAGTCACCAAAACCCCGCTTGTGACCCCTCTATCCATTCAGCTTGGCAAATGGAGTCGATCGCACTCAAGGATTTTCATATCTTTTGAAAATGGGGAAGCTTCATCGGCAACTCATCGCTATATAACATGGGCAAAAAGGTGATGTCCCCAAAACCCAGCTTGTGACCCCTCTATCGATTCAGCATGGCAAATGGAGTCGATCACCTTCAAGTATTTTCATATATTTTGAATATGGGGAACCTTCATCGACAACTCATCGCTATATAACATGGGCAAAAAGGTGATGTCCCCAAAACCCAGCTTGTGACCCCTCTATCGATTCAGCATGGCAAATCGAGTCGATCGCCCTCAAGGATTTTTATATCTTTTGAAAATGGGGAAGCTTCATCGGCAACTCATCGCTATATAACATGGGCAAAAAAGGGGATGTCCCCAAAACCCAGCTTGTGACCCCTGTATCGATTCAGCTTGGCAAATGAGGTCGATCGCCCGCAAGGATTTTCATATCTTTTGAAACTGGGGAGGCATCATCGGCAACTCATCGCTATATACCATGGGCAAAATGGTGATGTCCCCAAAACCCAGCTTGTGACCCCTCTATCGATTCAGCTCGGCAAATGGAGTCGATCGCCCTCAAGGGTTTTCATATCTAATGCAATCAGGACATATCACTCATAGCAACACATGACTCATCACATTGGCAAAAAGGTGATGACGCCAAAACCCAGCTTGTGGCCCCTCTATCGACTCAGCTTGGTGAATGGAGTCCATCACCCTCAAGGGTTTTCATATCTTTTGCAATCAGGACGTATCCCTCATAGCAACACATGATTCATCACATGGGCAAAAAGGTTATGACGACAAAACCCAGCTTGTGGCCCCTCTATCGACTCAGCTTGGCAAATGAGGACCATCGCCCTCAAGGGTTTTCATATCTTTTGCAATCAGGACGTATCCCTCATAGCAACACATGATTCATCACATGGGCAAAAAGGTTATGACTACAAAACCCAGCTTGTGGCCCCTCTATCGACTCAGCTTGGCAAATGAGGACCATCGCCCTCAAGGGTTTTCATATCTTTTGCAATCAGGACGTATCCCTCGTAGCAACACATGATTCATCACATGGGCAAAAAGGTTATGACGACAAAACCCAGCTTGTGGCCCCTCTATCGACTCAGCTTGGCAAATGGAGTCCATCGCCCTCAAGGGTTTTCATATCTTTTGCAATCAGGACGTATCCCTCATAGCGACACATGATTCATCACATGGGCAAAAAAGGGTTTTGACGACAAAACCCAGCTTGTGGCCCCTCTATCGACTCAGCTAGGCAAATGGAGTCCATCGCCCACAAGGGTTTTCATATCTTTTGCAATCAGGACGTATCCCTCATAGCAACACATGACTCATCACATAGGCAAAAAGGTAATGACGCCAATACCCAGCTTGTGGCCCCTCTATCGACTCAGCTTGGCAAATGGAGTCCATCGCCCTCAAGGGTTTTCATATCTTTTGCAATCAGGACGTATCCCTCATAGCAACACATGACTCATCACATGGGCGAAAATGTGAAGTCACCAAAACCCCGCTTGTGACCCCTCTATCCATTCAGCTTGGCAAATGGAGTCGATCGCCCTCAAGGATTTTCATATTTTTTAAAAGGGGGAAACTTCATCGGCAACTCATCGCTATATAACATGGGCAAAAAGGTGATGTCCCCAAAAACCCCGCTTGTGACCCCTCTATCGATTCAGCATGGCAAATCGCGTCGATCGTTCTCAAGGATTTTCATATCTTTTGAAAATGGGGAAGCTTCATCGGCAACTCATAACTATATAACATGGGCAAAAAGGTGATGTCCCCAACACCCAACTTGTGACCCCTGTGTCGATTCAGCTTGGCAAATAAGGTCGATCGCCCGCAAGGATTTTCATATCTTTTGAAAATGGGGAGGCGTCATCGGCAACTCATCGCTATATACCATGGGCAAAAAGGTGATGTCCCCAAAACCCAGCTTGTGACCCCTCTATCGATTTAGCTCGGAAAATGGAGTCGATCACCCTCAAGGGTTTTCATGTCTAATGCAATCAGGACATATCACTCATAGCAACACATGACTCATCACATTGGCAAAAAGGTGATGACGCCAAAACCCAGCTTGTGGCCCCTCTATCGACTCAGCTTGGCAAATGGAGTCCATCGCCCTCAAGGGTTTTCATATCTTTTGCAATCAGGACGTATCCCTCATAGCAACACATGACTCATCACAGTGGCGAAAATGTGAAGTCACCAAAACCCCGCTTGTGACCCCTCTATCCATTCAGCTTGGCAAATGGAGTCGATCGCCCTCAAGGATTTTCATATCTTTTGAAAATGGGGAAGCTTCATCGGCAACTCATCGCTATATAACATGGGCAAAAAGGTGATGTCCCCAAAACCCAGCTTGTGACCCCTCTATCGATTCAGCATGGCAAATGGAGTCGATCACCTTCAAGTATTTTCATATATTTTGAATATGGGGAACCTTCATCGACAACTCATCGCTATATAACATGGGCAAAAAGGTGATGTCCCCAAAACCCAGCTTGTGACCCCTCTATCGATTCAGCATGGCAAATCGAGTCGATCGCCCTCAAGGATTTTCATATCTTTTGAAAATGGGGAAGCTTCATCGGCAACTCATCGCTATATAACATGGGCAAAAAGGTGATGTCCCCAAAACCCAGCTTGTGACCCCTGTATCGATTCAGCTTGGCAAATGAGGTCGATCGCCCGCAAGGATTTTCATATCTTTTGAAACTGGGGAGGCATCATCGGCAACTCATCGCTATATACCATGGGCAAAATGGTGATGTCCCCAAAACCCAGCTTGTGACCCCTCTATCGATTCAGCTCGGCAAATGGAGTCGATCGCCCTCAAGGGGTTTCATATCTAATGCAATCAGGACATATCACTCATAGCAACACATGACTCATCACATTGGCAAAAAGGTGATGACGCCAAAACCCAGCTTGTGGCCCCTCTATCGACTCAGCTTGGTGAATGGAGTCCATCACCCTCAAGGGTTTTCATATCTTTTGCAATCAGGACGTATCCCTCATAGCAACACATGATTCATCACATGGGCAAAAAGGTTATGACTACAAAACCCAGCTTGTGGCCCCTCTATCGACTCAGCTTGGCAAATGAGGACCATCGCCCTCAAGGGTTTTCATATCTTTTGCAATCAGGACGTATCCCTCGTAGCAACACATGATTCATCACATGGGCAAAAAGGTTATGACGACAAAACCCAGCTTGTGGCCCCTCTATCGACTCAGCTTGGCAAATGGAGTCCATCGCCCTCAAGGGTTTTCATATCTTTTGCAATCAGGACGTATCCCTCATAGCGACACATGATTCATCACATGGGCAAAAAGGTTATGACGACAAAACCCAGCTTGTGGCCCCTCTATCGACTCAGCTAGGCAAATGGAGTCCATCGCCCACAAGGGTTTTCATATCTTTTGCAATCAGGACGTATCCCTCATAGCAACACATGACTCATCACATAGGCAAAAAGGTAATGACGCCAATACCCAGCTTGTGGCCCCTCTATCGACTCAGCTTGGCAAATGGAGTCCATCGCCCTCAAGGGTTTTCATATCTTTTGCAATCAGGACGTATCCCTCATAGCAACACATGACTCATCACATGGGCGAAAATGTGAAGTCACCAAAACCCCGCTTGTGACCCCTCTATCCATTCAGCTTGGCAAATGGAGTCGATCGCCCTCAAGGATTTTCATATCTTTTGAAAATGGGGAAGCTTCATCGGCAACTCATCGCTATATAACATGGGCAAAAAGGTGATGTCCCCAAAACCCAGCTTGTGACCCCTCTATCGATTCAGCATGGCAAATCGCGTCGATCGTTCTCAAGGATTTTCATATCTTTTGAAAATGGGGAAGCTTCATCGGCAACTCATAACTATATAACATGGGCAAAAAGGTGATGTCCCCAACACCCAACTTGTGACCCCTGTGTCGATTCAGCTTGGCAAATAAGGTCGATCGCCCGCAAGGATTTTCATATCTTTTGAAAATGGGGAGGCGTCATCGGCAACTCATCGCTATATACCATGGGCAAAAAGGTGATGTCCCCAAAACCCAGCTTGTGACCCCTCTATCGATTTAGCTCGGAAAATGGAGTCGATCACCCTCAAGGGTTTTCATGTCTAATGCAATCAGGACATATCACTCATAGCAACACATGACTCATCACATTGGCAAAAAGGTGATGACGCCAAAACCCAGCTTGTGGCCCCTCTATCGACTCAGCTCGGCAAATGGAGTCCATCGCCCTCAAGGGTTTTCATATCTTTTGTAATCAGGACGTATCCCTCATAGCATCACATGACTCATCACATAGTCAAAAATGTGATGACGCCAAAACCCAGCTTGTGGCCCCTCTAACGACTCAGCTTGGCAAATGGAGTCCATCGCCCTCAAGGGTTTTCATATCTTTTGTAATTAGGACGTATCCCTCATAGCATCACATGACTCATCACATGGGCAAAAAGGTTATGACGACAAAACCCAGCTTGTGGCCCCTCTATCGACTCAGCTTGGCAAATGGAGTCCATCGCCCACAAGGGTTTTTATATATTTTGCAATCAGGACGTATTCCTCATAGCAACACATGACTCATCACATAGGCAAAAAGGTGATGACGCCAATACCCAGCTTGTGGCCCCTCTATCGACTCAGCTTGGCAAATGGAGTCCATCGCCCTCAAGGGTTTTCATATCTTTTGCAATCAGGACGTATCCCTCAAAGCAACACATGAATCATCACATGGGCGAAAATGTGAAGTCACCAAAGGCCTGCTTGTGACCCCTCTATCCATTCAGCTTGGCAAATGGAGTCGATCGCCCTCAAGGATTTTCATATCTTTTGAAAATGGGGAAGCTTCATCGGCAACTCATAGCTATATAACATGGGCAAAAAGCTGATTTCCCAAAAACCCAGCTTGTGACCCCTGTATCGATTCAGCTTGGCAAATGAGGTCGATCGCCCGCAAGGATTTTCATATCTTTTGAAAATGGGGAGGCGTCATCGGCAACTCATCGCTATATACCATGGGCAAAATGGTGATGTCCCCAAAACCCAGCTTGTGACCCCTCTATCGATTCAGCTCGGCAAATGGAGGCGATCGCCCTCAAGGGTTTTCATATCTAATGCAATCAGAACATATCACTCATAGCAACACATGACTCATCACATTGGCAAAAAGGTGATGACGCCAAACCCAGCTTGTGGCCCCTCTATCGACTCAGCTTGGCAAATGGAGTCCATCGCCCTCAAGGGTATTCATATCTTTTGCAATGAGGTCGTATTCCCTCATACCAACACATGACTCATCACATAGGCAAAAAGGTGATGACGCCGAAACCCAGCTTGTGGCCCCTCTATCGACTCAGCTTGGCAAATGGAGTCCATCGCCCTCAAGGGTTTTCATATCTTTTGAAAAAAGGAGGACCCCCATGGGAACCATGCTTAAAACCATGGGCAAAATGGTGATGTCCCCAAAACCCAGCTTGTGACCCCCCTATCGATTCAGCTCGGCAAATGGAGTCGATCGCCCTCAAGGGTTTTCATATCTTATGCAATCAGGACATATCACTCATAGCAACACATGACTCATCACATGGGCGAAAATGTGAAGTCACCAAAACCCCGCTTGTGACCCCTCTATCCATTCAGCTTGGCAAATGGAGTCGATCGCCCTCAAGGATTTTCATATCTTTTGACAATGGGGAAGCTTCATCGGCAACTCATCGCTATATAACATGGGCAAAAAGTTGATGTCCCCAAAACCCAGCTTGTGATCCCTCTATCGATTCAGCATGGCAAATGGAGTCGATCGCCCTCAAGTATTTTCATATCTTTTGAAAATGGGGAACGTTCATCGGCAACTCATCGCTATATAACATGGGCAAAAAGGTGATGTCCCCAAAACCCAGCTTGTGACCCCTCTATCGATTCAGCTCGGCAAATCGAGTCGATCGCCCTCAAGGATTTTCATATCTTTTGAAAATGGGGAAGCTTCATCGGTAACTCATTGCTATATAATATGGGCAAAAAGCTGATGTCCCCAAATCGCAGCTTGTGACCCCTGTATCGATTCAGCTTGGCAAATGAGGTCGATCGCCCGCAAGGATTTTCATATCTTTTGAAAATGGGGAGGCGTCATCGGCAACTCATCGCTATATACCATGGGCAAAATGGTGATGTCCCCAAAACCCAGCTTGTGACCCCTCTATCGATTCAGCTCGGCAAATGGAGTCGATCGCCCTCAAGGGTTTTCATATCTTTTGTAATCAGGACGTATCCCTCATAGCAACACATGATTCATCACATGGGCAAAAAGGTTATGACGACAAAACCAGCTTGTGGCCCCTCTATCGACTCAGCTTGGCAAATGGAGTCCATCGCTCCAAGGGTTTTCATATCTTTTGCAATCAGGACGTATCCCTCATAGCAACACATGATTCATCACATGGGCAAAAAGGTTATGACGACAAAACCCAGCTTGAGGCCCCTCCATCGACTCAGCTTGGCAAATGGAGTCCATCGCCCTCAAGGGTTTTCATATCTTTGGTAATCAGGACGTATCCCTCATAGCAACACATGACTCATCACGTAGGCAAAAATGTGATGACGCCAAAACCTAGCTTGTGGCCCCTCTATCGACTCAGCTTGGCAAATGGAGTCCATCGCCCTCAAGGGATTTCATATCTTATGCAATCAGGACGTATCCCTCATAGCAACACATGACTCATCACATGGGCGAATATGTGAAGTCACCGAAACCCCGCTTGTGACCTCTCTATCGATTCAGCTTGGCAAATGGAGTCGATCGCCCTCAAGGATTTTCATATCTTTTGAAAATGGGGAGGCTTCATCGGCAACTCATCGCTATATACCATGGGCAAAATGGTGATGTCCCCAAAACCCAGCTTGTGATCCCTCTATCGATTCAGCTCGGCAAATGGAGTCGATCGCCCTCAAGGGTTTTCATATCTTTTGTAATCAGGACGTATCTCTCATAGCAACACATGATTCATCACATGGGCAAAAAGGTTATGACGACAAAACCCAGCTTGTGGCCCCTCTATCGACTCAGCTTGGCAAATGGAGTCCATCGCTCCAAGGGTTTTCATATCTTTTGCAATCAGGACGTATCCCTCATAGCAACACATGATTCATCACATGGGCAAAAAGGTTATGACGACAAAACCCAGCTTGTGGCCCCTCCATCGACTCAGCTTGGCAAATGGAGTCCATCGCCCTCAAGGGTTTTCATATCTTTGGTAATCAGGACGTATCCCTCATAGCAACTTATGACTCATCACGTAGGCAAAAATGTGATGACGCCAAAACCCAGCTTGTGGCCCCTCTATCGACTCAGCTTGGCAAATGGAGTCCATCGCCCTCAAGGGATTTCATATCTTATGCAATCAGGACGTATCCCTCATAGCAACACATGACTCATCACATGGGCGAATATGTGAAGTCACCGAAACCCCGCTTGTGACCTCTCTATCGATTCAGCTTGGCAAATGGAGTCGATCGCCCTCAAGGATTTTCATATCTTTTGAAAATGGGGAGGCTTCATCGGCAACTCATCGCTATATACCATGGGCAAAATGGTGATGTCCCCAAAACCCAGCTTGTGATCCCTCTATCGATTCAGCTCGGCAAATGGAGTCGATCGCCCTCAAGGGTTTTCATATCTTTTGAAAATGGGGAAGCTTCATCGGCAACTCACCGCTATATAACATGGGAAAAAAGGTGATGTCCCCAAAACCCAGCTTGCGACCCCTCTATCGATTCAGCTTGGCAAATGGAGTCGATCGCCCTCAAGGATTTTCATATCTTTTGCAATGATGACATATCACTCATAGCAACACATGACTCATCACTCATCACATGGGCAAAATTGTGATGTCACAAAACCCTCCTTGTTTTGACCTCTAGAAGACGTGGCTTCAAGGACGACATATGTTTTTGATTCACCCTGTATACTGTATAGGGACTCTAGAATGTACTAATCGGCAACCCTGTTATCCATCCTCCGCACCATGTATCAAAATCTACGGTGTTTATACCATTTTTATGCGGCATGCGTTGCGGGCAAGCGAATTGGAATGTGTCCGTGTGCGTCGCGTCGTCTTCAGTACGTCCATAGTACGTTTCGTAGTACGCTTGTGCCGTATACGTTTGTGCAGCTTTATTAGAACTATACATATGTATAGAAAAAGTAAGAACAGCATGAGGTTGATAGTGAGTAGGCATTCATTGCGCGGGTTTCAGAATCCAATGATTCCAATGAATGAGTAATGACCACTCTCCGACTGTCTTAGTACATTTCTCGTACGATCAATCGGTAGCCAGCCTTGAGGAATGTCAATAGCTGATAGTCATTGTCACAGCCTCGGAAGCACGTAAGTCCAGATTATAGTATGTGTAACGCATTTATACTGAAACTCTGACTGCCTAAGGGTAGGGATGGCGAAAGAGAAAAACTGTAAATACGCGGACGTTGAGGAGTATTTACCCATCCGCTATTATCAACAAAAAAAAAAAAAAAAAATTAGTCGGCTTCTAACAGTAAGGTCAAAATTATCAAAACATCGCGTTTTTAATATGCATGCATTTTGTCTTTCAGCTGCACGGAAAAAAAAGACTAATAGAATTTACCATCTGCACATGCTGAGTTTGGATTCTGCTACCAAGTATATGGTGAATTTTACCATCATATGGTAAATGCAAAGTAAATAGTGGTGAAATGTACCAACAGTTCAACAGGTTATCTTAATTTACCCCCAAGGCACGTTTCATTTACCATATGATGGTATAATTTACCATACTTGATAGCAGACTCTAAAATCAGCTTTGAAGATGGTAAATTTTACTGCTTTTTTTCCGAGTGATAAAACTGTTCCTTTCCACAGAAGAATAAAAGAAAATTGGGTAGGGAAAGTTGTATAAAGACACAAGCCTATTTGGGGGGGGGGTTCATATTGCCGCAAAGATTCAATCCTGAAAAGTCTGTCGGTTTACCCTCCAAAAAACCTGAAATACTGCTGTTAAAAAACTACACTCACAGGCGCAACTACCTTTCTTCTGCCGCTGATAGCACTAACATGCTTAAAGCGTAGTACTGTGCGCAAAATAGAGGGTTTTAGTAATAGCGGCAGCCGATGATGAGCGTTCCAAACAAAGACAGTTTGTCTTTCTCGCTCTCACGTAACCCCCGCATGTACTGCCACCACAACCTCATTTCAAAAATCGTATATAGAGACATCTTTCGTGAAAATTTGTGGCTGAAATGAATTCCTCGAGGCATTTTAAAGCGATTTTGACATTAATGTGTCATAAAACAAGGCCCTGTAAACGAATTTCGAAACTAAAAAGAGATGGGTACACATGGGGGTTACGGGAGAGGGAGTGAGATAGTTTGGAACGCTACGCGAGTTTTATCACAATAACCGATTGCGACCGATGAATGCATTGTTGTGGTTGTTGGCTAACCGTTTACTTCGCACTAAAACCGTCTTCAGAGTCGCAAAAATGCTACCAAACAAAAACATAGCGCGGAGTGGCGGGGAGGAAGATAGAGAGCGAGGGGTGAGGGGGTTGTGAGTAGAGGAGAGAGAGAGAGGAAAAAGTTGAGAGTGCCCGTTTAAGATAGAAAGAAGCTCGTCAAGCTCATCAGTTCAAGTTGGACAAGCTCCCAGCTTTCGTCACTCTAACCTTCTCCCATCCGCCCCCCCCCCACTCTGACGATGGATAAGCGGAGTAATAAAACACTCAAACTTATGAAAGTTTTAAGTTCGGACGAACTTCATCCTTCTGCATCCACGCTGCGGCCGCCGCCAACAATGTTGCCAGATTGGGGTGAAAAAGCCGCACGTTTTACATTGATTTAAATGGGGGCGATACGGTTTTTTACCCTCGATCTGGCAACATTGGCCGCCAATCTGAAGAGACCCGGATCAGCGCCAACCCTCCCCATAGTTGCCAGGTCAGATTTAAAAGCTAGGCTGACCTCACCTAGTATATAATCTTTGGCACAGTTCATAAAAGAAGAGCAAAAAAAAATGAGGTTTCATGCAGCCTTTTTCTTAGTCTTCATGAATTATTCTTACTATAATATTGTATTTTTCAATATCCGGCTCATTAAAAATACGAGTTGTTCGAGGGGTCCCCCCCCCCCCCCCCCCGGGTCTGCCTTTATTAATGTAATATCCGGCGTATTTTTGGGACACTTCACTAGAAATAGGATCAAAATGTGTCGAATTTTGCCAAAACTGTCTCGTTTTTCATTGTAATTTTCAGCATAGAATAAAAATTAAAAAAGTTAAAAAAGTTTCGATTGATCGAAATTTCATCATTTTTGAAATTTTGATCGATAGAAACTTTGAAATTACGAGAAATCTTGTTTGACTGAGTTCTACCTTGCATCCTCTGGACAACTTTTAAAACTTAAGTATACAGAATGTTGCGAATATTGCCCCCTTTTCCCTCCAAAACAAACGGTTTTGGAAACTCTTATATAGGTATTCCATATTTAAGTAATTTAAAAGTAATTGCAAAGTTCGTTAAAACGCACCACGGGGACTTTTTATTTTTTTTTGGGGTTTATAAGGCTTTTGACCACGTTTTATCAAAATAGAAACATATCTTTCAACATCTCACTATAATCTCACAATCAGTAATGTAAGGAGCTCCCACACATCTGATGGCTTCGTTAAAAGTAAGTTCGTGTCAAGTAAAAACAGAAAATTATCTTACAAAGAGACCACCAAGATGAAAGATTATTTTCTCCTTATTTTAGATACCTATTTAATTGAATCCGTGAATATATAGATTTGAACGTGGGAGAAACAGTAAAATTGTGAATTTATCATCATTTTTTTTGTTTTTTTGTTTTTATTTTTTTTGGTGAAACGATCAACTTTTCAAATAATTTTACTGTAAAAGCCTTGAAAAGTCTCAATGAAATTCTCAGCGTATTTAAAGAAAATTTATTCTGTCAATTTTCCTAATTCAGGCACTAACTACCAAAAGGGCTCCGACCCCCTCCCACCCCAAACGCTGCATTATTCTGAAAATTTCGTATTAGGATAGGCAACGTCGCGACCCTAGCCCAGTGCGATCCGCCCTCATCGCGGCCCATTGTCAATTTTGACGGGCGCGAAAGCTACGTTCCGCTATGCGAGAAAACGCAAAAGAGGATTTCAAAAGGATTGAAAGCAGGAAGAAAGAGAAAAAAGAGAGACCAAAAAAAAACAAAAAAAAAACAGGTATTTAATTTCATAACGAACTCGCGTTTGATTTCATTAGCTCAGCTAGTTTCCTGAATAATTCTGACAATTAAAAAGTAAATACCATAATTTTAACTCATCGCGCCTCCGGTTTGTTTGTTTTTCTAATGCAAGACCGAGACGCGACATTGCCGGATCTCATTGAACGATTTTGTCGGATTCTTCTCTTGAAGTCCAATCTTGCGAAGGAAATTTTCACTTTATACGAAATAAAGGGTCTGTTGCATACTTTTACTACAACAAAATAGAACCTTGATTCTTATGTAAAATTCGGAGAAAATAACGATGCGCACATCAAAAACGTTCAAAATCCACTCATTAACTCAGGAAATCACTTCAATTTCAAACAGCCCGCGCTACACTAGACACTATTTGCACCGGTAAACTAATACATAGACGGAACCACCGTGCATAAGTAAACAACATCGTAACTAAAAATTAATGGAATTCCGTTCTGAATACATGAACAATTGGCTTCATTTGCTGTCTATGGTCTTTTCGGTTTATCACAGATTACAAAATAATATAAGAAATGTACGCATCTAAACGAAACATTCCAATGTTTGTAAATTCTGTTCATGTTTACATAAACGAGATGGTTCCATCTATGTAGTTATGAGTCGATGATATAGTGTCTAGTGTAGCGCGGGTTGTTTGAAATGGAAGGTATTTTGTGAGTTAATGAGTGGATTTTGAAAGTTTTTAACGCATGCACATCGTTATTTTCGCAGAATTTTAAGTTCGGAACAATGAGGTATATTGATGTAGCAAAAGTACGCAACAGACCCATTCCCCTCTGATGCACGTGTTAGTATTCGGAAATTCATGCATTAAGGGACTTGAGAAACAGAGGGAGTATTACTCCCTTAATAACTTTAATAACTGAAACTTAAATCTTAAACTTAAATAACTTAAATCCCATAAATAACTTGAACGAGCATTTATTATACGAATACACTATGGGCTCCAAAAATCTACAACATACTTAAACGGCAAATTCAGTCGTTACAAAGCAACTTTTCGTGCTTGATCTGGGCATCTATTTAGACAGGGTTGCCAGATTTGGAAGAAAGTTCATTGGATTTTATACATTGATTTAAATGCAGAACGTGATGATTTATCGTCACTATTTGGCAACACCGATTTAGATCATCAAGTCATCAGCTAAATACACTTGTGGTGCTCTAAATGGATAAAAGTATGAGCGTGAAGTGATTACGGGACGGCCAGGCCAGGGGGGGGGGGGGCGGTTAAAAAATTGTAAAAGAAGGAAAACTGGGGTAAAAACGAGTCAAAAGGAAGGAAAAGGACGGCAAACATGTATGATTATGAGAAAACGCAACTCCTTTGCCAAGATGTGATTGCTGCCCCCCCTCTTGCTCCAGATAACTTTCTTGTTACATCCATTGACAAGAGTGAGGTACTTTGTCTTAAAATCTGAAAGAAGCGGAAGAAAATAATAATATTGGCATGTATACAGAACTATACCGGTGATTTGTGAGGATTGTCCTGCCGTGACCGATACAAGAAGTCCAACTGACTGAGAAGGATGACGTTCTAATTTAATTTCTCATGTCTCACATCCATGCGCGTAAAACGCGCCTTCCGTTTCCAGGAGCGGCAATTTGACATGCGCTCCGATTTGTTCTTTGCTGCCGATCACGGTGCACAGCAAACTTTATCATTGACATCACTGCTGTGCAAGCAGCAAGAGCAGAGTGTACCAGAGCTGCCGTTTTGCGTATAATTCATGACACTTTTCAATTCACCGATGATTCCACCGGTTCATAAAAGATTACATAGTTCGAATCAGTGTATTCCTGTTATGCACGAAAATACTCCGATCCGTAATATTTTCTCTATCGGTGGAAACGCCGTTAATTAATTAAAATATCCGCACGTTTTTTAAAGTCATCGACGACTCCACCGGTAGAAAAAAGATTACAGATGCGAGTATTTTCGTGCATAACAGCTCCACACAAAACTGAACTGTGTAATCTTTTCTCAATCGGTGGATATACACAAAACGGCAGCTCTATGGAAAGATCGACGGTGACTGAAAACTTCCGGAATCCACCTCAGATTCTCGGTGAAACTTTGCTTGTCGATTTTTCTTGGTGTAAGTAGTTTATCCCCAAAAGTTAGCCCCACCCCCTTCGCCCCTCAAACTTCATTTTACTAAAGGGTCGAGGACCCACGCGAAAATCAGGCCATTTTTTTTGCCATGAAATGTATATGGATGAACCCCTTTGAGAGGACTCAAACCTTGCAAGCGTGAAGTTGCACTTGGGATTTTAGATATGATATTTCACGGGGAACCGTTTGCGAGTAGGACAGAGCAAAATTTGGATTAAGTTCACTGAAAAAAATGAAATTACTAAAAAAGCAATTAAGTTTTGTAAAATCAGTAAAATAAAGCACATGCTAATTTTACTTGTTATTTTCGGTGAATCCTACAAAACTTATGGCTAATTTTACGATTTGAATTGTAAATTCTGCTAAAGTTCTAGTAATTTTTCTATTTGGATTGCAAATTTTTCAATCTAAACAGTACATTTTACGATCCAAATCATTGTGACTTTTGCATATTACATGGCTGTCTTGGCGTGACAGCTATACGACTTGCAAAAATTACAATGCTTTGAATTGTTAAATTTACAATCCGATTGGTAAAATTTATGATCCAAATTGTAAAATTAATCAAAATTAAGCAAAATTTACTATCCAAAACGTAAAATTAGCTATATGTGTAGTAAATATTACGAAAAATGGCTGGTAAAATTAGCCTTTGCCTCATTTTACTGATTTCACAAATCTATTTTTTTCAGTGTTATCTTCATGACGCCTCAAAAAAATGGTCTATGGGTCACATGAATGAGAAATGGGTATACTCTATTTCATTTACGTGCACTCATATTAAATAGATGTATGAAATCCGTCCTCACAATGCCGACTTTACTTCTCATTCAAGTTTAATGATTGATGGCTCAAAAACTCAAAACAAAATTGAAGAACATGGTGATGTTGTGCTAATTAGCATTATATTATATTTGATCTCATGTAAATCACCTTCCTATCAGTCATCAGAAAAGACAAAATTTGAGAAAGTTACTTAAGTGGCGCCCACGCAAGCTGATTGGAAGATCCTCAACTCTCGCCCAGTGGCGGCTCGTCAGGTGTAGTTAGTGTAGTGGCACTATACACCTACTTTTTCAAGGCTTTATTTTTTTTCTTTTCAAATTTTCAAAGATAATGGTCGCTCTTGATTAAAAATTATTGGGATTTCTGAGAAATTGAAGGGGGAAAAGAAAAAAAGGAGTTGTAAAAACAAAGTTTCTTAACGTTTTCATGTTTTTCAATTTTTTATTTTGATATTTAAATAAATTTTGGTTTCTAAGGCTTGAAAAAAGATGTTTTTATTGCAGGTTTTGCTCGGAAATTTATTTATGTTTTTATTTTTTTTACTTTGATAGGTTATTGGTGGGGGGATTTGTTATTACTATTCTGTCGCAGGAGAACTTTCGTGTCACGAAATAGTTAAAACTAGCTTTTAATTAAATCTGAGGTAGTCAATTATTTGAAAACTTTGCGCGGGAGGACCCCCAAACCCTCGTACTACAGAGAGCATCCTCCTAGACCCCCCATCGTACTACACCTAATTTTCCAGTCACGAGCCGCCTCTGCTCTCGCCTGGAATCATCTTATGAGACAAGAGACACTTGAGTTTCCGTGTTCAATAAAATCTTCCTTTAAACCCGTATTCGTCTCGCTTTTCATCTGCAATCTAGATGAAATCCCGCAGGGGAAATGTTTCTTTTTTTCATACGAGCTTTTAGAGTGATAAGTTTTCCGGTTTAAAAAACACCGAAGAAAAATAAGGAAGAAAGATGTTAAAATCTGAGGAAAAAAATGAAACACACAAGTTGCATTACCAGATAATGTTCCGTTGCTGAGTAAGAGCAGTCCTTGAGTATTGAAGTCGCTTCGAGCTATGCATTTTGACTCCATCGAATCCGGCTCAACACTCATCCATTTTCTTCTCCCTTTACCGCAGATTTGTCGTCTCATAAGCTCGAGTCTGGAGATTTTCTCAATGCCGATGCCACTCTCACAGAACTTAAATCTCGATCGTTCGCACCCAAGATTACAGAAAGCAGTAATCTTTGATTTTTCCTTTAACGCAACCGATACCGCACTACTCACCACATTCTGCGTCAACACTTCACGCGTGAACCCGTTTCGAAGGAGTTTATTGTTCGAAGTGAACGGTTTGAGTAATCTTTGCCTAGCACTTTTCTCAACCATATTCTTAGTTTCACCAGACTCCCAAATTTTTTTCGAAGGCTCCGAGGTACGCTTTGATACCATAGCATCTATTTTTTTCAAGTCGTTCTCCAAATCGCTTCTGGTTTCGTTCGAAAATAATTTTCGGCACGTTCCAATTTTCGGTCTTTCGAAATTTTCGAATACTCCTGATGAGTGAATCGAGTTAATATCTGAACCGCCGACACCGGCTGGTGAGTTAGAAGATAGCAAGGGCGAATCAAGAATTTCTTTTTTCGCTTTTGAACGCCGATTTCCCAACATCTTCCCAATCCGTGAATAATTATTAGGGAGACAAGATCCTCCTTTCTTCGAACTACCTGATTCCCCGAATTTCTCGGAGGGCCTGCTCAATGAGCACGGTATTGACTGCTTTGAGCTCTGTGAAACCTTTGTTGAACTTCTTGAGAAGTTCTGTATAATGGCGCCGTTGCAGTTGACCTCGTATTTTGCTTTGCCGGGTAGGGGTTGATTTCTTTTTTCGACGCAAACGAAGGGTTCTCCGGACTCGGCGGAAAAAAAACCGTCTGCATTTTTGGGTACAGATAGAACCACCAAATTTTGGGATTAATGTGATATTTAGTTTATTTCCCGTCACACTATCGCAATATTGACCGGATTTTGCTGCCATATTATCAGATTTTTGGCTTGATTTATTCACGGCATCAGAGAGCGCTGACAAGTTCTCCAGCTTTCGACTTGCTTCATTTACGTCACTGAATTTCGCTGCCATTTCACCCGATTTCCCACTAGATTGCGTCTTGGCGCAAGATTCCATTGTCAAATCACCCACCTTTCGACATGATGTATTTGCGGTATTACATTTTGCTGCCATATAACCTAGTTTTCTATTTGATAACATTCCAGCCCAAGATTCAACTTTCACATCGTCCAAGTGTTGGCTCGCTGTCTTATCATCAGGTTTACGACTTGATTTTGTTTTAACGTTATTGGATATCAAATTACTAGAGATTTGGCTTTGTGATTTTAGATTATGCTCCTGTGCTATCCGCATTATATACTTACGGTAAGCCATTTCGTTCTGGATATTGCGTTCAGAATAGATCTGGAATGTCTGTTCAGATAGTCTTGAATTTGATTTCTCTGCAGACAAATGTTCAGCATTGTTAGTTTGCGGCAACTGAGAATGATTTGATTGAGTTTTCGTTGTTTTTCCAATTGACATTTGCTTAATTCGCGCAATCTTTCGGACCGAAAAATTTGGTTCTGCATCCTTCTCTGAGATACAGTTGTACACGTCTTGGCAGGGCAGGCTAACAAATTGATTCTTTTGGATCGACAAGGACGACAACCGTTCATGCGGTAGATCGTGTTTGTAAAATGGCTTCAACAATTGATTTCGAATTTCAGATACTGGATTTCTTAGTAATTCAAACTTGGTATCATGAGAATATTCTGTCCGTTTATCACCCTGGTGGATAAGGTTGTGATTTTTACGCTTCCTGATTTGTTTTACAGGGTCAGAAATCATTTTTCCGTTTTGAAGAATTTTCGAGCCTTTTCGAGTTTTTCCTTCCATCGGTGAGATATTTAAAGAAGCAGTAAAGCAATTCTGTGTTGAATGATGACTTGGAATTGTTTGGCTGAGATGACTGACGTATACCGTGTTCTTGGCGAGATGCTGGCAAGAATCCGTGGGTATTGAAACGTATGATATACTTTGAGGATTTGGGATTTTTGAGATATTCGTAAATCTTGTCTCGGGATAGGGTTCTTTCTCCAGCGACCGTGGTTTATCCAAAAACCCCATTTTTGTTTTGAGAATTTTCGAGGTTGAGATTTTTGGACCAATATTAGTTTCTGGGTTCTGATCGGCTTGAACCGAACTTTTATGCTGTAATTCCCTGCTACTAAGGGTTGTTGGAAACTTGTCATTGTTTTCTGATTTATGTGAGGTTAATATTTTCGTACTCGGTAATTTTTCAGACGAAAATGACGATTCGAGTGCCTTATTAGGGGCCGCTGCTTTCTTGCTTCGAGTTCTTTGCACATTTGCCGGGCTCAACAGACTGACCTCACTGGATGGTTTCCTCAAAATTTCATTAGAACTGCGACATTTTATTATTCTAGTTTTCAAAATTTTTGAAACAATAAGGCTCGTCGAATTGAGGTCACCTTGGAAATATTTCTTCTTTGGAGAGGAAGCAATATTTATTTCCTGCTTTTGACCCTCAAACGTCGATCCGAGTTCATTACGACCCATGATGTCCGTCTAATTATGAAAGCCGTAATGTAATTGCAACGGGCGAATGCTGCGAAACGTGTTGTGGAATAAAAACATGTTCCTGTAAATGTGTTCCTTCGATGTGCATTTCATAATAATTTCAGTTCAAATAAATGTCAGTAACTTTCCATTTTGAAACAGCGATGTTGTTATCGAACTTTCCTATAAAAAAGAAAATACTTTTGTTTCGGAAGGGAAAATTGACTTACAAGTAGACTCGTTCGACTCTGGCCCTTCAAAATTCCTACATGCTGGCTCGAAATGCTCTCAAACGTTACTGGAACTCTGTCGGGACATTGCAATGTTACTTTCGAAGGGAAATGAGACTTACAAGCGGGCTGAAACGGATCTTTTATACTAGAGGAACACGAATGACCATCGACCATAGGCCAAAAAATAAAAACCTATTAATTCTCAAAATCACTGATATAGTTTTAAACGATTCGATCCGCGACGAGTTTCAATCGAACCACATTTTTTTATATCCAAAATATTCTGAATGAAATTTAATATAAATCTTTCTTGAAACTTTTCTCGTGTCCCAAGGACTTGGGATTTTTTGGAAAATGTCAAGCATTTTCTCAATTTTAATCATAAAGTATCGACCCGGTTTGGAGCTAAATACTAAGAAAACCACCGCAAAGGTAATTCATGAGTGAATTATGAAGGAGTTTAGTGTGTTTCATCGATTTATTTTTTTATTGGGTGATAATAATCTATATATATATATATGGGCTTCATATTGCTGTAGCAAAAGTGTGCAAAAAACCAATTAATTATTAGACGAGGCGACCGACGAGGTGTTGATAGTGGCGTCGCGTGCAATTTGGCAACAATGTATTCCCACCATTTAAACTCATGTAGAATATTGAATTCAGGCGGTGCACAGTGCACAAGGAAAATTCGATATATTTAATGAGTTTAAATGGAGCAGTTGCATTGTTGCCAGATGGCACGCGACGCCACTGATGGGTGTTGGTAGGTACCAATGCAGTCCGACGATTTATAGCGACCGATAATCTTCGGTGATTTCAACTTGTTGATTTTAGTCCCTAAAGCGGCCGCTCCTACCTACTGAGCGATGCCATCGCGCATACCAATGCGAAAAGCGTCGCGTGAGCGTCCCCTCCCTCAATCCTCGTCTTTCCTTTTCATCCCTTTCAAAGCTAACCCGACATCGATTCGATGGTCAACGTAACAGCTCCCCGTTAGGATGAGAGAGATATAGTGGCGTTGAGGGAGGGAGGGAGGGGGAGGGGGAGGGAGGGGGAGAATCAAGCTAACGTTCCCTCGCTCATTAAATGGTGACAGTTGTCATTTCGTTCGTCGTACGGAGTCCGGGAGTGATTGCAGTCTTCATGTTGGTCCCCCTCCCCCCCTCCCCCCCTCCCCTCCCCCTCCCCTCCCCCTCCCCTCCCCCCACCCCTCAACTCACAGCCGCGGCCTCTCCTCACACACACAACCCTTTGCACTTCTGTCCGTCGAGAAGAGGAGTTTAATCGCTCGAAATTCAATCTACTGCAGCCTGCTTCGTGCGAGGAGACCGAATTGAACTGTAATCTTAGTTTTGGATTACTTATTTCTTGTATACTTGTTTATTTGTCTTCTTCTTCGAGTGAAAATAAAGAAATATTTTTGCACCGAGCATACACCTCAGCTGGAATCATTTATCAAAGTGTATATAAATGAAAAAATAATGGGGCTCTTGCAAACTTTTGGTGTGAGTAAATGAATAGTTCAATATGACGTTAAAACCAGCAAAAATCACGAAAATCACACTAAGAAAGTCTCAAATTCAGTAATGAACTCACATAATTGCTATAACGTCAAGTTCGTAATGGCGGTTCAACGCAGGTATCATGGGAGATTTCTGTCTACTTTCTCTACGGAAGCACAGAGATATGTCTCGATTTAGATTAATCTCCCATGATATCTGCGTCTTTCCGCACTAAGCCCGACTCTGAGAGATAATTTCGTGATTTTTCAGTGAACTCATTGCCATATTAACAGGGTTTTATGCAAAGAATTAACTCTTGAATCACCTGTAGCAAAAGTTTACAAGAGCCCCATTTGATGTCGTGAATTTGATAATTTGGGCGCTTTACTTCTATTAATGAAAAGAGATTGTTTGCACACTTATGCTACAGAAATATGAAATATATTTTTCCAAAGATTTTAATAAGAATAAAATTATCTAGGTACTTGATCTCATAGGACCTTCTGAACCTAAGAACTACGTGAATGATGCACATTTCATCCATAAAATCATATTAATTTTCTTTCGTTATTTCTATGAGCTTACTGCACAATCAACAGAATCGACTTTTGATGATTGGTTCTTTTGTGAAAAGTTAAGATAATTACAATGAGCTGAAAGTCATTGCAATCCGTTCAGTATTAATCGCGGTGTGTAGTCGTCTGAAAACCAAATGTTTGGACTTACTTGTGCGTCACAATTTTGGACCGATTTGCATACTTGCACAACAATTATGGATAGAAGTGCTGCCAAAAATAACACCAAGTGTGCGGTTGATCTTTTAATGCGTAGTAGAGACATAAGTTTGGCATACAAATACGCCACAACATCCGTTTTTTAAACGGCTTTTTCTTGGATGATAAACTGAATGGATCACGATGAAATGGGTCTGTTGCATACTTTTGCTACAACAAAATAGAACCTTGATTCTTATGTAAAATTCGGCGAAAATAACGATGCGCACATTAAAAACGTTCAAAATCCACTCATTAACTCAGGAAATCACTTCAATTTCAAACAGCCCACGCTGCACTAGACACTATTTGCACCGGTATACTACTACATAGACGGAACCACCGTGCTTATAAGTAAACAACATCGTAACTAAAAAATTATGGAATCCCCTTCTAAATAATTGAACTATGGCTGCATTTGCTGTCTGGTCTTTTCGGTTTATCATAGATTACAAAATAATATAAGAAATGCACGCATCTAAACGAAACATTCCAATGTTTGTAAATTCTGTTCATGTTTGCATGAACGAGATGGTTCCGTCTATGTAGTTAGAAGTCGGTGATATAGTGTCTAATGTAGCGCGGGTTGTTTGAAATGGAAGGTATTTTCTGAGTTAATGAGTGGATTTTGAAATCTTTTAATGTGCGCATCGTTATTTTCGCCAAATTTTACGTTAGAAACAATGTGTCATATTGGTGTAGCAAAAGTACGCAACAGATCCATTGCATCCATCGTAAAGTTCCCCAGTCATCGAAATTTGAATCTATTGATAATGCAAATAGCCTATATAGACCCATTTTTGTCCCTAAATCATTTCCGACTGTGTTTATTCAAGGTATGCTTTACAATAATCTGTCTTATTGTCATCAACATTTTCATTGAACTTGATCTAGTATAAAGGAACATTATTACACAGCTCTTTGACTTTTTTTTGGAGCCAAACCACAGAGTTAATTTACCAAAACAGTCTATTATGAGGTAACCATTAACACTTTTAAATCCCTAGCGGAACATCAATAAATTTTGACGGCACCATTTAAATCAAAAATTGTATTACTCTGCCAACAATGTAATTTCCCTCTGTACAGAAAAAACAACTTTTGCATTTATTCAAATCACTGAAAGTGTACTCGAATGCCTTCTAAAGAATTAATTCTGATAGCAGTCTATTATTTTACTTATTGGAATAAAGACGCTCCGTTGAGAAATTCACGAAATCAATCTCGCGCGCACTTTTCTCGAGATCCCGCGCAGCATAAAATTAAGTACGCACAAACGCGGTGCCGGCGGTCCGACCGGGCTTAGACTGAGTCAAAAATAACTTTGAACTTATAAATTGAACGTAAGGAATGTGAAATACTTCGTTCATCTTTTTTTGCCGTCTCTATTAAGTTTATTAGTTTAAGATCTCTGGTTTTTTCGCTCATCGTAAACTCTGTGGATCACCACCGCATGCATTATGGCACACGTGGGATCCCCTCTGAACAACCTATGGTCGCACCCAGGATTTCTGTATGGGAAAGCCAAGTTGTCATTTCATATGGGGGGGGTCTGGGGGTCCTCCCCCGGAAAATTTTGAAAATTTAGCACTTCTTAGACGCAAAATTAGGCTACTTCTATTAGGAACTATTTTGAATTAACTCTCGAGAAAAATGAGATTTTCCGAGACTATATGCTGAAATATCTTATAAGTCGGAAATATCGGAAATATCTTCATCATGCTGATAGAAAGACGGAGTCTTCAGGAAATCTAGATTTCAGAAGAAGATCGAGCGAAATTAACAATTAAGGACATTGCTGTCGAGAAAGATGTGTTCCTCCAAGGAAAAATATGTTTCATGACATTGATACTTCTTTTGAACTCATTTCCTTTCCCATCTTTTCTTTTTCTCTCCTTCTCTTCTTTTCCTCTTCTCTCTTCTCTCTTTCTCTTTTCCTGTTTTTCCTTTCCTTTCCTCCTTTTATTTCTTCCTATGCGGGGGCCTTGGCCCCCTTGGAACCCTTGACCCCCCCCCCCGGGTGCGCCCATGGAACAACCCAAGGACTTGGTGCTGTTTATATTTGCGAAGGCTTACTTCATTTTAAAGATGCTGGAAAGGTTTCCAAATTTTGTCCTGACATACTGAAACAATGAATGTTTTCGTGAAGATACAAAAATAGCCATGTTTATGCCATAATTAAGTTCGGATTGATCGCCGATTGATGACTTAAGTCGGATTGAAGTACACGTGCACGCTAAACACTCCGTATTCGATCCTCGATGTCGTTTAAAACTGATATCCATCTGATATCTTCGTAAATATACGATTTGTTGTGAATCAAACTTGGTTTAGCTAGTCCACGAAAGGTACTGGTAAGTGGTAACTGCTCAAGGAATTTAATACTACGAGGAACACCAAAATGGGGCTCTTGCGAACTTTTGCTACACGGGATTGAAGAGTTGACTCTTGCATAAAACCCTGTAAAAATGACGACGAGTACACTAAAAATCACGAAATTCACTCTCAGAATTTAGCTTAATGGGGCGGTTTGACGAAGGTATCATGGGAGATTCCTATCTAAATTGAGACATACCCCTGTGTTTCCAAAGAGGAGAAAGTGGCATATTAGATATAGGAATCTCCCATGATACCTGCGTCGAACCGCCATTACGATCTTGCCATTTATGTAGTTATGTAGGTTTATTACTGAATTTTAAACTTTCTCAGTGTGAATTCGTGATTTTTGCTGGTTTTTACATTAGAATGGACAGTTCATTTGCTCACAGCAAAAGTTTGAAAGAGCGCCATTGTGGCCATCTCTGAAAGCAAGGCCCACAAAACATGTGAGTGCTTCTGAAGAAATCAGCGGCATTTCATGCATTGTAGCAACAACAGATTCTCTTTATTTAAAACCCCTCACTGCATAGTGTGACACCTGTGTCACATGATGTAAAAAGCCCTATATCAGACATTGTAATGTATATTTTGACTTATTTCAAATTGTATCACCAGTGTCACATTATTAGAAAACATAAAAAGGGGCTCAAATATTTTTCAAAAGACCACCAGCACTCATTATAATGCATTAAAAAAAAGAAATCATGGTTGGGGAAAATTTGCCCCCGTATCCAATTCAACCCTAATCTCATTAATTTTACTAAGCTTCTGGCATTTGCTCTTTGAAAAATCCAATTAAAGTAAAAAATTCTTATTTTTTTGAACATTTTGAAAACTAAAAGTTTTTTTCTTTTCCAGCCATTTCTTATGGTGTTATACCACATGTAAAAAACAAGAAAAAAATGGAAAAATGAGAATTTTCACCGAAAAACTGTCTAATTATTTGTTTTGCTATTTTTCCCATATATGTGACCACCACCTAGTGAATCGAAAAATCCAGTTTTGGTGGAAAAAAATCCCATGCAGTGAAGGGTTAAATCTACGTAAAATAATCGATCTTCCAGGGTTCCAATGGATCCATGAGAAAAAATTGGTTCAATAAGCGGCAAAAAAATATGGTTGCCAAAAAGCTCCGTGTATATTCATCACGAAACTCTCTCGAGGCAACACATGTGGTGTCACGGTGGAAATACGAGCCCGTATGTAGAATTTTGTGCCCATAAGAGACTGTGATTGAGACGAAAACAAAAAGTCCTACGTTCTGTGTTCTGAAAATTTATGAGAGATGTTCAATAATAAATGTTGTTGGAGCATCAAAAGTATTTAAGGTAAGTGAAATCCACTGCATTGGTATACAGTGAAATCTTTGGCAACCACTTTGTTTGGTGGCATAAATTATCGTTCCAAAATCTAGATCATATAATGATACCCTGAAATAAATCCCGTGAGAATGAGTGAAATAGAACTTGTGTTGGGTCAGGGCAGCGGTTTTCCGGATCTCGAAAGATATGTTTTAGTTGACCAATGATTCACGGAGAAAAATTTCTAATGGGGCTATTGCACACTTTTTCTATAAGCGATTTAATAGTCGATTATGGCGTAAAAACCTCAAAAAATAACGATGGTGGTACTAAAAACTTCCAAAATCCACTCCTAAACTCAATAAACGCAGTTATTTGCGGGAGCGTAATGGTGGCCGAAGGCACTAACAATGGGAGATTCCTATCTTAATTTCGTCACTCTTTCTATGTTGACAAAGGATGATTCACAGAGTAATTAGTCATCAGAGTGATGATCCACATCCGATGAATGGTGCCGCAACACCTAGTGACACCGGTGTCAAATGAAAGTAGTCTCTTATTGGTCACTTCTTGATGGAGTTTCAGAATTGTTAGATGGGAATCTCCCATTGTTAGTGCCTTCGGCCACCATTACGCTCACGCAAATAACTGCGTTTATTGAGTTTAGGAGTGGATTTTGGAAGTTTTTAGTACCGCCATCGTTATTTTTTGAGGTTTTTACGCCATAATCGACTATTAAATTGCTTATAGAAAAAGTGTGCAATAGCCCCATTGAAATCACGGAACGTAGGAAGAAATTGGGGTAAAAAGAAATTCCCTTTAGAATAATAAGAAAATTCTTATTGATTCAACCAGAAATCTTATTGATCCAACGATTATTCTTTCTTGTGAGTCTTCTGTTTCATCAGAACGTTCAATTGGACCAATGATAATTCTGGTTGAATCAGTTAGATTTCTTATTATTTTAAAGGGAATTTCTTTTTACCCCAATTTCTTCCTACGTTCCGTAATTTCAATCAGAAATTTTTTTCTCCGTGTTCCTTCGGATGATGAAAAGGTTGCACAAACCTGCACCGCAGTGCAACTAAAAACTCACAGCAATACTCTGATATGTAGTCTTTTCGTCCACCAATGGAAACAAACACCGTCAACTTTTTTTGATGGAACTTTGATAGTATAATAGTATATATGCGGCCAAATAGATTATATAGATCAAAGCATGTTCGTGTGTGGCTGCGTACACACAAAAAAGACTGAATTTACCATCTGCATAGCTGATTTGGGAGTCTGCTATCAAGTATGGTAAATTTTACCATCATATGGTGAATGCAACGTACCCTGTGGCAAGTTGAGATAACCTGTTGGTACATTTCACCACAAGGCACGTTGCATTTACCATACTGTGGTAAAATGTACCATACTTGATAGCAGACTCCAAGATCAACTATGCAGATGGTAAATTCTACCTGTCTTTTTTCCGCGTACAGTCATATAATATGCTGACCCAGAACATATGTAATATTTTGCTTGTTTTATTTTTTTAAATTTTTTTAATCTCTTTAATCCATATATGCCCAACTTTATTTGATCATTTTATGTATTTTTCGGTGTTTTTCTCAAAAAGCAGCATATTAGAGCTAAAAAAATTGAAAAATTGAAAAATATGGGAAAATTTTCTGGTCCAGGTAAATGATACGTGTTGAAAGATAGCAACATTGATTTTTGAGTAAAATTTGCCTAAATTTACGGTAATTTGGTCCAAAAAAACATTAACAGTGGGTCGTTAACGACCCAATGGGCACATATGGGTTATTAACTCGATAAAATTGCGTTTTTCTGAAAACACCGATAAATATCAAATAATGTTGGGCATATACATAATAATTGTCAAACGTGGCAACTTCTAAATCCTCTCTCGTGGGAGTAAAACAAGTACAGAGGAAAAGATACACGTTGTGCGGGGCCGGGCTCGTGAACATTCACGCATCGCTAAAGATTTGTCTGCTTCCTCATGCAATCGTAGATGAAAAAGCAGCTATGGCTTGCAGGATTGCCAACTGTGATCAAGACAATCTAGGGAAATGTCGCTTTGACAGGCGTGTTATTTAATCCTCCAAAGTTGGCAATCCCGCAAAGTACACAAGAGAAACAGTAGACGCTCTCGAATTTTTCCCTTATTCAATTTGAAGTTTTCTTCCAGGATGATGATTTGCACGCCGATTTCAGAACGAGTCTCTTTCACCAACCATTTTTATATGAGAGAATCTTTTTATTATTATAACCCGTTTCCAGCACGCATTCTGGAATTTGACCTTTTTTGAGATTTTTATAGACCGTTCAAAAGACGAAAATTTTCTAGGACTTTTGATGGGTCACACATGTTTTTGTAAAATGTTCATTTAAATTCCATTGAAACCCATGTTACAGAAAATGGTACTTATTATGTGTACCCAGTGGCGGCTCGTGACTGAAAAATGTGGTGTAGTTGTGGGGGGACTGGGAGGACGCTCCCAGTAGGAAGGGGGTTTGGGGGTCCTCCCGCGGAAAGTTTTCGAAAATTTGACCTGCCTCAAATTTAATTTTCAACTTGTTTTAACTATTTCGTGACACGAAAGTTCTCCTGTGACATTATATTCGGTGCTCCTTTTTTCCTTTTCCCCCTTTAATTTCTCCAAAATACCAATCATTTGTAATCAAGAGCGACCATTATCTTTGAAAATTTGAAAAGAAAAACAATAAAACAATCCTTGAAAAAGTAGGTGTAGTGCCATTACACTAACTACACCTGACGAGCCGCCACTGTGTGTACCACCTTGCTGGAAAGGTAGAAACGAGAAAACTTGTCTTCTGTCGTATAATTTGTACATATATAATTATGCGGCCACGTCAATATCGACGAGAGCCGAAACCAATTTTTATATTTCCGTTGCATTTTGACGATAGTATACTAATCATTAATTATTCTGAGGTGAAATGCCGAATAGCAGGTATAAAGATAATGGTGTATTGCAGTAGCGCACCGAGAGTTTCTTCATCTCTCTCTTTTCTCCATTAAGAAACGTATGTTAGACAAGGATGGACAAGGGGATAAAACCCCCGCCTTCTGTCCTTTTCCTACTCATACATTCAAATGGGAAATGAGAGAGATGGAAGATATCCTGGTTGCGCCAGTGGTGTATTGCGATTGAATGAGTCTGTTGACATCAGTTGGCACACAGCGCTATAGGTTCAATATGGATTCTAATATTTAATGATTTATTATGGGGAGGTTGTAAGCAAAAAAATTGTTTTTATATTTTGATTTTTTTTTTTTTTAAATTATATTATGTTCAGCATGTCTCAAAGATCATTTTCAAATATAATAATAGGATATAGAGACTCGTGGGCAGGGGAATTTTAGGATATAGTTTCCTTTTTTAAAAAATAAAATCTTCTTTAACCCTTTACTGCATGATTTTTTTTTCAATAAAATAATTTTTTTTTCAGTACAATTTTGATCCTTGAGACAGGGAAAAATAGTGAAAAAATTCTTTCCATTATATTTCAATGGTAAAGAGCCTGAATATTAATTGTTCCATATATGGCCTTACCCGCATTTAGGTATCCATGCAACTGAAAATAAAGTTTTCAGGCTAAAAAAAAAAAAAAAAAAAAAAAAAAAAAAAATTAAAGTAGTAAAAAATAAGTTAGTAAGTTGCAATAGTTGTTTTTTTTTGTATATGGTACCCCTGCGTTACTCCCAAACATAACAATGAAAATCGGAAAATCTTCATCAGATTTTCAGTGAGCTATTTTCAACCACTCTGCACGTTCTCTATCCTGTGCTGCGCGCTCTAGGACAAAATCGACAATTCTTACTCGTTTAGTATCTGTTCCACATGTGACCCACCATGCAGCGACAGTACAACTCAAGTCCCCTACTTTTAGATAAGGCTTCAAAGTAATTGTTCCAGATCTGGGCTCATCTGCAGTTAAGGGTTAAAGTGTTCTCCTGAAGAGGTGTAATTTTTCAACTTACGGTAGGTACACATAACTCAAGTTCTTTGGCACCTAGAGAGCTCATTTTTGTTTTAAAATGTTCGTCTTTAATAGACAAACAAAGTTAACTAAATTTTATTGCATAGTTATGTGGAGAAGTATTGAAAAAACAAAATATGCAAAAAATAACTCGTATTCCAAGAGATTTTTTTAAAAATTAAAATTAGTTTCGAAATTTTAATTTAAAAAAAAAAATAAAAGTTAGTAAACAGCGTTCAACTTGTCAAGATGTACATACATTTTGAAAAAAAAAAAACGAGCTCTCTAGGTGCAAATGGTCTTGAGATATGTGTACGAAAGTCGGGTAAATTAACATGGTGAATAAAGGGCTCAATTTAATTGACAAAAATCACTCCTAAATCGAAGAACAGAATACGAACCCGTCAGCGATCTGTAACCTTTGATATCTTATGTTTTTCGAAAAACATAGTAAATGACACCTACTCAATTTTTCCCTCTTATAAATCTTTTTATGTGTGTTTTTATGTGAATTTATATTTAATAATACCTCGAATTCCTGAATATTTTTAAATAACTGATAAGCGCGCGCGGCTTCATTGCGCATCACGGCGGAAGTGTTTGATTATGATTGGACACAGAATGCATTTTAAACTGATAAGAGAGATAAGACCGGTACCTAGTCGCACAGTGGATTGACCATAGTGGTGAAACATGCCAGTGGCGTAGCGTGCAATTCGGCAACGTTGTAGTGAGTCCATTTAAATCCATGAAAAAGATCGAATGCGAAGGAGTTCACTGAACACAGGAGTTGATTGTGAAGGTACAAAATTGCACTCTATGCCACTGCGTCGCCGAAAAAAAGAGGGGGGGAGAGTGCAGGCCCGTAACCAGCTCTCTTTAGTGGGGGGGGGGGGCTGGTTTGACTTTAGGGGGCCCCTATGGGGGTCTGGGGGGACACCCCCCAGCAAAAGGGGGGGTCCGGGGGGCCTCCCCCAGAAAATGTTGAAATTTCAATACCTTGGAGACGCAATTTTAAACTACTTTTGCACCAAAAAACACTTATATTTGTTTACAAAAATCTATCAATTTTATTCCATTTTGCTTTAAAAAAATGCATTAAACCGCCACGACGGCGCGCGCCGTCCACTGCTCCTGCTGAGGCAATCCACTCTTTTTAAACCCTCCCGTTGGCGCGCCTTATTTTATGACACAAAAAGGCGCGCGGGTAAAAGCAGGTCTTGGGTAACCCATAGCTATTCAGATGACCGTGAATCTTAAAGTTTTCATTGAAAACTACCTTAGATCCATGTATAAATAAACATCGAATTATTATAGAATATTGAAGAAACAGTTAAAAAATTCACCCAGTTGATTGAAAGGTTCGAATCGAGGTCAATTTTTCCGAATCACTTCTGATTAATTGGATTTATTAGGCGATATAGTAAACGAAAATTATATGAGCGGCTCTAAATTTTCCAGGGGGGGGGCTCAAAATTTACCAAGGGGGGCTGAGCTCCCCCTGCCCCCCCTGGTTACGGGCCTGGGGGGGTGACAAAAACGAAAACATCAAAACCAATTAGTGTCAGAACAAAGAACAATTAGAAATATCAATCTCATGACCGTCACGTAATGAGATTTATTGGGGTCATTGATTTTTTCCTGTCGCTGAGAAGAAGAAAAAAAAAAAAAACCTTATTTTTCAACAGAATGGAGTAAGTGTAGCGTTTTATCTGTTAATTTTGCGTTTTATCCAGTAGAACTCATGCTAAAAGTCAAATTTGAGAGTTTCCACTTTACACTAAAGACTTCGATGTTTTCTGTGGGTTTGAATAGACTGAATGCTGAATGCCACGTCGCCGTCGCGTCGCGACGAGTATCCAGTTTGAATTCCGCGCCACGACATGCGCCACTGCGTTTGTCCGCAGAAAGCAGCTTCGTGTTTAGTGTGCGTCCATAGGAATGAACTTTTCATCTCCGCAGCCGACTTGCAAAAGTTCGATCAAATTTTCTATTACGATCGGTCGGTAGCGTGGCCGAGCGGTCTAAGGCGCTGGTTTAAGGCACCAGTCTCTTCGGAGGCGTGGGTTCGAATCCCACCGCTGCCAGTTATTTTTAGATTTCATACGTTTAAACTTGAAGCCAACGTATTCACTGTATAGGCTCGGAAAAATAACAACTGTGTCGCTAAAAGTTTCTTAAAGTGGAAAGCCTTGCTCTCGTTTTTCAGCAGTAGTTTTGCGCTTCAGCTTATGACATCGGTGATGCCTATGCATGTTTATATTCATACTTTTTATTTATTTGTTTATTTATTTATTTATTTATTTATTTATTTATTTATTTATTTATTTATCTATCTATCTATCTATCTATCTATCTATCTATCTATCTATCTATCTATCTATCGATCTATGTATCTTTCTATTTATTTATTTATTTATTTATTTATTTATTTATTCATTTATTTATCTATTTGTTGATTTATTTCGCACGATTTAGCCTTGTAAAAAGATTGGTACAGGTAAAATTTGCATAAAACAAAAAATACAAAAAAGTTAACCATCATAAAGAGTTAGAGATCATATATTCCAAAGTCAAGGGTTTCTATAAAAATATGATGATTCTAAGTATTGTTTTGTATATTGTATTGCTAAGTCTTGCTCCAACCTTTGCTTGACTATCGAGCGATTAATTGACAGTGACTGTGATGTAGCATAGAAAATGGGGTTCTTGGCTCTAGGGGTCGCTGAACCTCTTGACATCAAAACTTGCCTTAAAAAAAGGGAGATTATTTTGCATTTTCTCGGAAAATCGACAAATTTTGGACCTCAGGCCCCCACCCCCCCCCCCCTCTCCGACAACTTTTAGAGCTTGGCTCTAAGTAGTTTTGCACCCGTTCTTTGTTTTTCATTTTTTTTATTTTATTTTTGGCTTTTGCTTCTGAATCCTTTCCATTAGTCCATCTCTCTACTCTGCTAGAGATCGGCGTAAACACATTTCTTCCAACAAAGTAAATATTTACAGCAAATCCCCCTCATCACAAGTCTCAGTTCAAGGCCCCCCCCCTTTTAACCAACTGTTATTCCGGCTATATTCATCATCTTTGCATCTCAAGCGTAAGCAAAACAATAGTGACAAGTGACAACGGGGTTCGCCGAAGCTGTCCGACATCTTAAAGTGCATCTGTTCTTTGTATTTACGACAACACGTTTAGCAAAGAGAGAGCGCAAAGATCACGAGGTAATCATTTTAAAAGCCCCCCCCCACCCCCCGCTTACTATCATACACACAACGGTAAAACCAAATATCGTTACTAAATCAGTACAAAGTTCGTCATCTCTGAAGTATTTTGATACGACGCAAGTACGTCGTGCATATCGTCAATTTAGGCGTTCGGTGCAGTAACGACATTTCTCTAATTTGAAATACACTTTAGAAGAGTGATTGTTGCAACCGTTTGCATCGCGATTGTTTTTTCCTCCCCTTCATGATAGGCATATTAATTTTCAAATGTCAGCCGCGCCTTGCTCATCCACTGATCTTCAAGTATAGGAGCGCTCTCTCCTTTAAATTAGGTCACTTTATTTGCGCTCAGAGAGCTCAAAATATGGCAGCTGTGCTCTTCCTAGCAGATTCTCATTGAAAATTCCACGCAGCTTCAAGATAAGAGCACACGCCTTGTTTTATATGCCCTTCTTTTGGAGACGCAGCTTCGGTTGTCACCTATGGCGGCGCGGTTATGGCACGGAGAGGATGACGAGAGGCGACGATGACAAATTCGGTAAACTTTCGAGTGGCGACTGCTAAAGTGGGGCGGGTGGCATCTCTTCACTTCTCGGGCGCGAAAATATAAGTATATTGAATTAATAACTTTTGACAAGAAGGGGGCCGCGCGGCCGTGGTATGGCGGCGCGGTGACTCGTCTCAGCAGCAGACCCTGCCCCCCGAAAAAAATAAAGAAAAAACGAGGGAAAAGAGAAAAAACCGCGACGAAACGCACTCGAGCATATTCAAACATGACAAAGTGACAAGTACTAACTCCTTCGTCTTATGGAAGAGGGATTCTTGGGCTTCAGCGTCGTCTTTCTAGCTTCCGAGCGTTACATCGCCTTTCTTTTTCTTATTCTTCTTCTTTAAGTTAACCCGCTTTTTACAGCTTGTTGACGTCAGAAAAAAGAAGACCAAAAGCCATTCGCAGTTACCCTGGAATTTTTCCAACCCTCGTTTCATCAAAGACATTATATCATATAGACGGAGTGCATAGCAAGATCCTTGAGGCAAACTTGCGGTACTTTGCATGTTCACCAAAAATGCTCACCAGTCATCAGCCTGCTCAACGATTACATCAAAACTTAAATTGGTTATTTTTTCAGGTATATAATCTTTGTGGTGACAAACAAACCGACGCCAATTTGACAGTGAATGAATGTTGCACACTATTTCCAATTTTGTAAGTTATTTGAAGCTTTTTTTGATCTTAAATCATACTGTTGTCAAAATGATGGTCATTAAATAGTGTTTCGTCCATCTTCGATCTCGATTTTTGTCAAGTAGCAAGTTTGGGTTAAGGAGGTTATGTTCGTTTGTTTGTCACCAGTTGAAGGTTCCTCCCCCAATTTCGCCCTGCTAGAAATTTTCCTTGCTTTCGGCAAGGAAATATTTCCATTTCCTTGCTTTCGGCAAGGAAATATTTCCATTTCCTTGCTTTTGGCAAGGAAAAAATTCCATGCTCATGGAAAACTTCAAAGAAGTGGAAATGTTTCCTTGCTTCGTTCAAGGAATTTTTTCCATGACCATGGAAACTTCCAAGGAAATATTTCCATTTCCTTGCCTTGTTCAAGGAAGTTTTTCTATGACCATGGAAACCTCCAAGGGAATGTTTATAATTCATTTTGAGAGCAATAAGGAAAAGGAAATACTTCCTTGTATTCAGCCAGGAAATAATTCCATGTCCATTGAGCCTTCCGAGGAAATACTTATTCCATTTCCCCTTTTTGTTCGAGGTAACTTTTTCATGATCACAGAAATCTCGAAGCAGGAGTGCAGAATCTCAGTGAATGAGCAGTCGATACAGACAGTGGAATGTTCCACTCATCTGTACTAACATTTTGGACTTAGAAAATTTTTCGCCGCCTTTCTTCGACTTATTTTTGAAAAAAAAATCTAGAAATTTCACACAAACTCGATTTACGCAAAATTTTTCACATTAAGACTTCGTAAATTTTTGAGTTTGACTTAGAATTTTTTTTTTTCAAAATTAGGACTTGCAAAAAATGTTCACATAGGGACTTGAAAGAAAATTTCAAATGGGGAATTGCAAATTAAGTTTACTCTCCTGAAAATTTTTAGAGTGGGACTAGGTGAGATTATCACCTTTGGAATACCAATTTTTTTCTGGTTTTAGACTTGTTTTTTAACATTTAACCGATGCATATCGACACTGAACCGACAAACCGATTTTATATCGACCCATATCGACAATAAACCGACATCATATCGACATATCACCGACATCATATCGACAAAACACCAACATCATACTGGCACCGATATAACTTTTAACCGATCTTATACTTGCCATGAAGGTCGGTATGCAAGTAAGCATGCTTTTGTCGTTGTAATGTCGGTAAGTCAGTCAGTTTCATACCTGAATAAGGTCGATAAGTCGGTATGATCCTACAACGACATCGATATATTTTCAAATCGATCTCATATTAGCCATGCTATTATGCAAATTAAAGCAAGTAAATCTGTCGGTATGATGTTAGATGAACATTTCTCGAGTCAATTTTAAGCTGTTTAGGAATACTATAACATTTTAAAGGTTTTATAGCAAAAAAAAATTGTCTGTCACTGAAATAAGAATGTTGTTAAGCTTTATTTCATTTTCTATCTTTTTTCTCGTATTATGCTTTAATTCTTCATCTGTAGGTATCCAAGGATTATTTTTTTTACTTCCATCCGTAATTAAATTCCTGGTAAAAGTGACGATCATTAACAACTAAATTAGTCGCACGACAGTCTTTAATGGTCGTATGGAGTTGTATAAAGATTGCCATCGAGTTGCACAGCGTCTCTGCAACTTTGACGCCTCTTAAAGCAGGGTCCCACAGCAACTCTACGACTTTGATGACCGTAAGTTGTATGGCAACTCTGCAACTTTGACGACTTTGAACCATAAGTCATATTGCGATTTTCTTGAAATATTGAACATGAGTCGTATTGTAACTTAACAACTTTGACGACTCTTGGTCAAGGAGTCAAATAGCACCTATATGACTTCGACAACTCTTGATGAATAACTGGAGATGGTGTCTTAACTACTTTTGAGGATTTTACTTTTGGAGTTGTAAAGTTGCAGAAAATAGTAAAACTACAACCATTTTGAAAGCTGAATTCACAAACTAATCTCTCATGACCAGAAAAATCATACATCATAGCAAAATTGCTGCAACTTTAATCCCCTTGACTGGAAAAAATAGTCATGCACTCACCTTACAGTTTAGAGGTATATGCCGTAAAGAGAAGAGAAATTAACAACTTTGATGAAAGAGTTTAAAAGTAAGCTCGCATGCATAAAAGAAAAAAATGTAAGACTGTAAAAAGCACTCACCACATTTGAAGGTTATCCAATCAATTGAAAGTTTTTAAGCCGAACAGCACCGATTCACAAATCAAACGAACTATGACCTCATAGCCATTTTCATAAGACAATATACGTCACTTACAATAAGAGAAACTTTTAAGTATTTAAAATCAATTCACCACAGTAGCTGCTCATGCAATTTAGTAACATTGCTTTCATCTTATTTAAACTTAGATAAAACAATAATCGATTCTTGAGGAAGCAGTCAGCCTCCTCACGAATCAATTGTTTTACCTAATTGCAAATGGAAAAATTGCATGATTGCCAAATCGTACAGGCCGCCTCTGATTCACCAACCGAAATGCGTTGAAAATTGAGAAACAAAAATTTAACTCAAGCTCTGTTTTTAATTGTAGATCAATGCAAAGCCCGGATTTTATAAGATTTCTGGTTATTCTTCAGAGATAGGTAAGTATGCCGCACAAATTTTCAAGAGTTGAAAACGAACGAATCACAATTATTAAGTACACTGAGCAAGTTGTCGAATCACCCAAAAGGAATTCTAATCAATCCTGGTTTTGATTTGGTAGAAATCTTTCGAACTAACGCACCTGGCATTTCTTTCATGACTCCTGTGCCTTTGAACAAACTATCCGATGTGAGATGATTCAATGTTTCTACGACTGTCCCTACAGCACTAAACTGTACTTCCATCAGCTTAATATGTTTCAGGGACGTAGCAGAGAACGATACTAAACAGGGCAAAGTACCACACTCTTGACAGAAACCGGAGTTCCTGTAAATGTAAATCAAGATCGAGTCAGAGTTGTAAGAAATTATTCTATTTCATAATTATAAGCTACCAAACAACATGGAAAAATTCTCTTTGGAAACATGAAACAAGAGTCAAGAGTCTGGCAGGGAATGCGAAAGCCCGTGGCATCTGTTGAAAAGGATTCTCTTATGAAGGCCCAAACAAGGGCTCATTTGTCAGATTATTATCCCTTTGCGGGGCAGTGGTTAGACAGGGTAACCACCTTTTAATTTTTTTTTCCTGGCCATGCGTACAGAGCGCAGCACCGTTCAGCCATGCAGGCATGTTGGTATGATAGTCCAGAATAGGGAAAAAAATATTTTGTGGTGGCACCACTGATATTTGTTTATTTACAAAGGTTACGTTTTTCCGGGATTGGCTAGAAACGGGCGTGCGTCAATATCTCCGCCAAAATCTTTTTATTTCTAAAATTTGTATCAATATATCGATGTTTTATTAATGTTTCGTCATTTATAGGAGTCTAGTAGGCAATATTCAGCTGTTGTAAGCAGCTTTTTTTAACATTTTGTCATAAATACATAGCTTGGAAAATGGTGGTTATACCGGGTAACCACTGCCCCGGATGGGGCAAAGCACATTCTAGGTTGACTTTTTGATGTGCCTACAGCTGTTTTTCTATTTTCAATCACTTTTTGGGATTCAAACGAATCATTTTCAGCTCAATGTTTTAGAAATAGTTTCTTCAACTTCACCAATAAGAAAAAACCTAATTTTATCATCGTTTAGCGGAAAAAATGAGTCGTTCATCGCTGTCTCTTTTCTCATGCATTACCCTCGAAATTACCTTATGAACACATTTACTTATTGCTTTTATTTATATTGCACTAACTAAATTAACTTCTAATTACCTTTCAGAATTACCTTTTCTTTTCTTATAAATTGCCTTCCACATTGCCTTGCAAATCGAACCCTTTCTTTTCTCACAAATTCTCAATCTCCAAACTTTTTTTTCCTTTTTCTAAATAATTATTGTTTATATTTGGTCATTATTCAAAGTGTACTAGACTGGAACAAAATGTTAGCATGAGAAACGTGAACTAGTATTACCACTGCACATTTCTCAATCTAAAATGTTGGAAAAAAATAAACGAAACACTTTATTCTGCGTATCGCACAGTGAATTTACTAATTTTCTAGATCAAACTTCATTGTTTTAGACAAAAAATTGTGGAACAAATAGATGTAAAGAATATAAAAGTAATTTTTTTCAACAATATTCATTTTTCTACTACATTTGCCTCCTCTGATTCTTTGATTCTAATTTTTTTCTGAAAAAAATTATTTTTCATAAGTAAAACTAGTTTTGCCTCCTCAAGGGCAGTGGTTACAATGGGTAACCACCTCATATCTCTGCATGTAATGCATGGAAAATTTTGATAAAATTTTTTTTGCGTTATTTAGACCTTAGAGACCCTAAAAAACACAATATCAAGTTTTTTTGACCTCTACCCTTAATGCGCCCCTCAAAGGGTTAATCCTTTCTTTGGGAATTAGTTTTTTTTCACAGATAATAAGCTCTGGATGATCCCACCATCTTTGAATATACCTATCAGTGGTGTAACAAACAGGACAGCAAGGTAAGCGCAGTGCTTGTTGGCCCAAGCTCCGAAAAAGTTACCTCTCTGGCCCTCGGGAATAGTTTACTTGCAGGCCTCCACTTCTCTTGTTACGTCACTGATTTGTATCAGTGTGAGTCTCCCTTCACACATACACCACTGTAAAAATTGGCAGACTGACTGCTGATTTTAGAGCTCTCTCTAGACAGTAAGATTAAGTTGTTCTGCTCTGTAATCTGTATCAGTCTTGAAACTAAGGTTAAGTTGAGATTTGCCAACAAGAAGGAGTCTCGGAAGACTGTTTGAGAGTAGGTAGTCCGTTTCACGGACAGAGATTAATAGAATTCAAGCGGGAAATGAGCACAGCACTAATGTTCTTAAAGAGTTCAGAGACATTTTGGAACAAATGCATGATGACAAATTTTTAATGAATGAGATGGTTAAGATACCTGCTGAGCTGTGCAATGTGCATTGTGCATCCTTGGTGGGTCGAAATCATCCCAGAGTAAAACCTGGCTCTTATACAGAATAGCATACGTGTACATGGATTACATTTATTCGATTGAAACTCGAAAAGAACAAAAATTTAAAAAAAGAATGCTTCCGATGGAAAAGAAATTACGATTTTTTGTGGACATTTAAGCGGTAGTTTGCTAATGTTTGTTTATCACAGATATAGGATGTTCCATGAGTCCGAGACTCCCCTTCTTGCAGGGACTTTGGGATGCGGATCGATCAATTGAATTTTGCAGTTGGTTTGATATCATTTCGATGTAATTTTAATCACAGTTGAAATTTCGGGGTACGAATACTCTGTGGTCGATCCATCCAAAGAATAATAATAATTTGACACCGTTCAAAAGTCACCGGGGGCCTCAGACTTGTTAAGCACCCTATAGCATCTTCAATCATGAATCGTGATTCGTGAAATCCCAGCCGCCATTAATGCTCTCAAAAAGGACGCATGATCAACACACTCTGAAAGTCTCCCTCGTAATTCATTAATTCTCGAAGTAAGTTTCATCAAATTATTCTCAAAGTCTCCTGGTTGGATCTCCTCACCTTCAAGATTTGAAACCGGGGTGAGTAATTAATTACTTGTCGCACTTGGTAGATATTCGATTCTGAGCAAATAGAGGTGGCCGTTATTCACAGTCCCATGCTATTCTTTGTAATTTCTTCACTGTGTTATTCAAGGTGCTCGCAGAAGGATGACTCCACTATTAGTCTAGCTCTAATGTTTAAAAACAGCGTTTGTTTGAAATCTCATCCACCTAACTCCTTGCCGATATTTCTTGTTCATAATTTCGAATGAGCTGCCCCTGTTAACTTGGGACCTAGATTATTCTTTCTGTTAGGGCCCAGTAACATTCTTACAGGATATTTTGTCTCATTGAAACGCATTGGCGCATGAATCATGCTGCATAACAGACTTTTTCACTGTGGTGAGCCAGCATGGTCTGTGCGTTTTGTCGGAACGGAATAAGCGAACAACTCTAAGTAGTCTCTTCTCTTATCACGGTCAGTTTTGACCAATCGAGAGTAATCATGAGTTACCCGTCCCATCCTGTTCAATTAATAGTAAAATTGGCCTACCATTTAAGATGAAGACCTAAACATGGCTGTATGTAAGGAGTTTGCACGATCTCTCAGTAAGAAAACAGTAAGGACCTCATACCGGAAAGTGGCAGGTTTGAGGTTAGGGTACAACGTTTCTACAGCTGCTTATGGGAGATGGTGAGTAGTTCTCAGATTTTTAGTTTCTTGAGCCAAATATTTAGTTGCTTTTGGAAAGTCTCCTCTTGATATTCCTGACAATTTTAGCTGCAGTAAATGGTTTTTTTTTTTTTTTGTTTCTCGCTTACATTGTCAGTAACATTACCAGAGCCTTTCCTTAGAGCAATTCGCCCAAACAAGGTCTGTAACTGCCAAGAACTCATTATCTCCCTCAAGCGGCTGTAGAAACCTAAGACATTACAGAAGACGACTGGCCACAGCTGTTTCATGAAGTGAAAGAAAAGTGAAGCCAGTCTTGGCACATGCAGATGGGTGGGGCTTGCACTGATCGGTACAGCTCGTCTCAGAAGACGAAGCAGAGCTCGGCTGATTATGTTTAGAATTTTGCTATCATTATTTCTCAGATTGTACGTAAGAATAGAATGAAATTAATTGGATGCTGAAATTAGAGCAGGACCTTTTTGAGTATTAGGTTCTGACAAGTAGCTGTGCATGCTCCCAAAATTGCATCAAAGTGCAGTGGTGAGTGGTTGACTAGCAATGAGTAAAAACTGCGCAAACCAACCTCTGACCGATGCGTTTTGATGCAGTTCAGTAGCACGCACCACTACTCGTCAGCACTCGATACTCAAAAGAGTCCGGGGGGGTGATCACGGAGGATCGTTATCGTTATCGAGTAGAACAGTGTTGAAGAAGAAGAAATAAGACGATAGCCTCCTACAGCGCGAGTAACTGCTGCACTCGAAAACGATAACGATCCTCTGTAATCACCCCCCTGCTTTAGCAATTTTCAAGTCTCAGGCAAGTTTTGTTTTGACTTGAAGGAATGAAAATTGAAAACCTGCCAATAATCATCATTTGAGCTCCACCCCCACTTCTGAAACAAGCTGTATGTTCAGTGAGCATAGCTCAAAATACTACAATCACAGTTACTGCCAACTTAGGTCAACTTAGGTTCATTTTGAACATTTTTGAAGTATTATTTTCTGATTAGACGTTCCAAACAATCCCTAATTCAAGCAGTGAAAAAGACAGTGAGAAATGTCTGCCATCTTGAGAATTACCAAACGATATGGAGTTTCCAGTCTGATTGTATTATTCTGTGATCATGGGACTGTTCCGAACATACAGGGTGTAATAGCAAATAAATTTAAAAGAAAAAGGAAGAACATGAAGAATTCAAGCTAATTAGTCCTTATCCAAGCCATTACATATGTCTACTTGTCTGTAGATCTTGCAGGTCTTCACTCTCCCTTGTTTCATTTTTCCCAAAGAGAATTTTTCCATAAGGTTGGTGGCTAGAGCAGATGCTTTCTGAGTATCCAGATAAGTCAGTTGAGGTACTGAAAATGTATCAAAACTAATCACATGGGCGGAGCCAGCAATTTGGCAACCATGAATTCATCCCATTTGAACTTATGAGAAACAATCGATTCTTGAAGGTGCTACGGCCCTTCTACAAATCGATTGTTTCTCATGCATTCAAATGGGAATAATACACTGTTGCCAGACCGCTGGATCCGCTTCTGACTAATCAGTGAGCTTGCAAAAGAGTTTATCTGGTTGCTAACCAACTGCTCACCGATGTGTTTTGATGCATTTTGAATGTATGCTATTCTACGAGTCAGCACCTAACTCTCTGCATGTGTCTGCTCTAATAATTATGAAACAGAATGATTTCTTACAACTCTGACTTGCAGTTTTGATTTACATTTTCAGGAACTCTGGTTTCTGTCTTGAATTACGTGACTTCACACTGTTTTGTATCGTTCTCTGCTACATCCCTGAAACATGTTAAGCTGATGGAAGTCCAGTTTTATGCTGTAGGGACAGTGGCAGAAACATTGAATCATCTCACGGAGGAAAGCTTGTCTAAAGGCACAAGAGTCGCATGGAAGGAATGCTTGGTACCTCAGTTTGTATGATCTCTACAAAATGGATTCATCAGAATTCCTGTCGACAACTTGCTCATGGCTGTGAATAATTTTTAAATTTTTTTCTTTTTTTGCTCTTGAAAGTGTATGTGGCATTAATCTTCGGAGAGTCACTGAAAATCTTTATTAAACAGTTTGGCTTTGCGTTGCTTTAAAAATTTGGGAAAAATGAGATTTCAGTTTAATTTGTTTTTGGTTAGTGAGTTAATTTCAAGCATTAAAAAGCTCTAGTGATAAATCATCTTGTAAATAAGTCATCAAATAGCTGTGAGGCTATACGGTTGAAATTTTTTTTGGGGAATCAGTGCTGTGCGGGTTTTAAAACTTTCAAATAAATGGATAACCGTCAAATATGGTGAGTACATTTTACAGTATTACATTGTCTTCATGCATGCAAGCATACTCTTAAACCCCTTCATTACAGTTTATAATTTCTCTTCTCTTTATTTGTATTTGTTCTGCAAGAGCTATGAGAATGAGGAAAGTAATGTTAGAGCTAGATCTAGTGCTACCAACGTTTGTAGAAAATCTGTAACAACGTTGGCTCCCTTGCATCTACAAACATTATTGCAAATCTGTACCAAAGTTTTTTCAAATTTCATAGTAACATCTGCTTACTAACGTTGGTTCAGAGTAGACCTATCAACGTTGGTACAGAGCAGACCTAACAATGTTGATACAGAGCAGACCTATATAACAACGTCGCTACAACAACCTGTACTAACCTGTACTAACCTGTACTAACGTTGGGTTCCAATTACGAGTACAAGGTTAGTACAACCTCAAACGTTGATACAACGTTGTACTACCTTCATTTTTACCAGGGATGTACTGTTACAGTTTTTTTTCTTTTACAATATAATTGAATTTAATTTGATTTAGTTTCATGTCTATCTTTTCCTGCCATCAGAAGAGTAGAGCTTGTTCTAAAATAGTTGGTACGCTGTTAGTTTTCAATGTTTACTGTGCAGAAGATGCATTTGGGAATCTGGGTTCAACAAGTGTATGGGTAGGTTCAGGAAAAATTTCTGAATCAGGCACATGCATCCATGAAACCTTTCTGAACCAGATATGGAAAGCATTCCAAGCCAAGCAAGGAAAAGGACATTTTTCCATGCCCAAGCAAGGGCAAGGAATTATTTTCATTCCGCGCGAGGCAAGGAAATTTTTCCATGCCGGGCAAGGAAAAGGAAAAATTTCCTTGCTTGGCAAGGAAAAATTTCCTCGCCCAGCAAGGAAATATTTCCATGACTGGCAAGGAAATATTTCCATGACTGGCAAGGAAATATTTCCATGACTGGCAAGGAAAAATTTCCCGGCCATTTTTCCTTGCCACGAAAGTCATGGAAAAAAGTCATGGAAATATTTCCTTGCCAGATGTCAAGGAAAATTTCTAGCAGGGATGACATTGATACTTTGATTGAACTCATTTCCTTTCCCATCTTTTCTTTTTCTCTCCTCCTCTTTTCCTCTTGTATCTTTCTCTTTTCCTCATTTTTACCTTTCCTTTTCTCCTTTTTTCCTTTCCTTTCCTCCTTTTTTTTCTTCCTATGGGGGGGCCTTGGCCCCCTTGGTCCCCCCCCCCTGGGTGCGCCCATGACAACCGAGAAAACAGTGTTTCTCATAAATCGGTATCTATAATGTCATCGGGGTCACCGATTTCGGGTGCGTTTTGTATGCATGCACAGTATTTTTCAGCAATGGCGAAATGGGGGGGCGATCTTTTCGCCCCTCCAATATATGCGTGAGATGGGGATGGCGGAAGAGTATCGTTATCCCCCCCCCTCAAATTTGGATGAAAAATAATGATCGAGGAAAGAAAAGAAGAGAAGGGTAAAGAAACGTGAAACTAAGAAACGAGGGGAAAGAAAGAAAATTAATAATCAAATAAGGTAAGTGACCCAAAGGTGGCCATACATATGCTTGGGGCCAATATGCACGTATAAGTCATGAGAGATGAAAAAAAAACTAAATATTTCAATTTACTATTCAGACAGTTGACTATCATATGTTAGTTTCATTTTTTTAAAATTTGCTTGTTTTTGAGGTTTTTTTTTTTGAGTTTGAAAAAAAGTAGAGTTTTGACATCGCACAAAACATGTACCAAAGGTGGCCACCCCTAATATTTATGATGAACCTAAAGGTAAATTTCCCCTTTCAAATTTCATTAATAAGTATTCAAATGCTATTTTATCGTTCAAAAACGGGATCTATACCCTAGTTATACACCAACAATTACAATGATTATGATGAATTGAAAGTCAAAGGTTAAATCAATTTAAGGACTTAGCTTTTACGATTGTTTACTTCCGTGAAAATTAGCTGAAAACCTGCAAAAACGGACGTTGCACTGTTCCGCGCCGACTGAATCGCCCAATGCTCTTGATTTTTGGAGTGGGGGAAGCGATAGCATTCTGCTACTCAGCACTAACGCCATCTATCGTCAATGCTCGTAATTAACTGAAATAAGCTGGGGTGGGCCACCTTAAGAGCCGGGCCTCCTTTAGGTCACCTACCTTAAAGAAAAACCGAATACTTACAAAAACCACAAACGTATAGGAAGTGTCGCGAAATAGCTCTAATCCACCTTAATACTGTGCCGAAAGTATATCTAAAATTAGAAATTCTTCTTCCGTCAATGATTTGAAGAAACTATAGTTTAAAATTGCTTATCCTCTGTCCTCTGACATGAGAGAACCTTATTTTTCAAAATTTTCAGGGGGCCTAGACCCCTCCCTCACTGCAGAGTGTATCCCCTCAAAACCACCCTTGTAGAACATCCAAGCATGAACTGTCCCCCCCCCCCCCACAAATCTCAATTTTACGCCATTGAGCGGAATGAAAGGCAAAAAGGGTCGAATTGGCTTCTATCGTCAAAGTCGATTTTTTGACGGGGGTCGAATTGGCTCCCACAAAATTTTTAAAAGTGGCAACGCTGCAACAAAAAAGTTGCAAACAACAAAAGAACTGCCACCTGATATGAATTAACAGAAAATAGAATTGTACCTACGAATTTTGATGAATTAATAAATATATGAAGACATTGAAATTGATCTTTTGAAGTTTAAAGAAACTAGCAATTCTTTTAAATCTATTAAATCAGTTTTTAAATTTATGCTTTGTTTGTTTTTGCTTTTTTGTTTCTTTTTTTTTACCATTGCGCTTTTCTTTGAAGTTTTTCAATCGCGTTCATTCAAACCAATTCATTTTTTTTCACTCACCTATGAGTTCTAAAAGAATTTGGAAAAGAAAAAATCTAGGAAATTGAGTTTAAAAATGTTACCATTTTACTAAAAAAAAAAAAAAAAATCCTTAAAACTTTCTCATTGGCCAATCAGAGGCCGTATTTTGACTGAGGGTACAACTAAACGAGCTTATATAAGATTGACCTTAAGAATTGCGGAGGTGAGGTGGCATTACTGACAATCAAATTAATACACGAAGGAAAAATTTGAAGTTTAGTCCCGTACAGGCGGTATATGGTCAGCGCAAAATCCAACATAAAAACGAAAAACCCGTTGCTGAGTATTTCTGAATACACATTTCCTTTTTCACTTGCTCAACTGTTGCTCCGTGTTTTGAGAAAGTTATGGGTTCAAAAGTTTCCCCGTCAACCGTTAATATTCATCGTTGCATTTCATTTTCACCCCCAAAGGACCTGACACCGCTCTCGAAGAAAGTTTTACCAACGAAGACAATTTTCTTCCTCCGGCGACTTCAACAGAAAAGAAAGCTCCTTTATCGCACATTTTTGCACATATTTTTTGCACAGGTGTAGACATTTGGGTAAAGCCTTCCGTTTTGTAATAATGCACTCGCTTTCAGTTTTATAATTATTTTACTATAATTCTTTTTCATACCTTTATTTAATCTTGCAAAGTCCTTCACTTTGCATTGAAATAATGGGTCTGTTGCATACTTTTGCTACATCAATATAACTCATTGTTTCTAACGTAAAATTCGGCGAAAATAACGATGCGCACAATAAAAACGTTCAAAATCCACGCATTAACTCAGAAAATACCTTCCATTTCAAACAACCCGCGCTACACTAGACACTATATCACCGACTTACAACTACATAGATGGAACCATCTCATTTATGTAAACATGAACAGAACTTACAAACATTGGAATGTTTCGTTTAGATGCGTACATTTCTTATATTATTTTGTAACCTTTGATGAACCGAAAAGACCAGACAGCAAATGCAGCTTATATTTCATGTATTAAAAAAGAAATTCCATCATTTTGCAGTTACGATGTCGTTTACTTATGCACGGTGGTTCCGTCTATGTAGTAGTATACCGGTGCAAATAGTGTCTCGTGTAGCGCGGGCTGTTTGAAATTGAAGTGATTTCCTGAGTTAATGAGTAGACTTTGAGCGTTTTTAATGTGCGCATCGTTATTTCCGCCGAACTTTACATAAGAATAAAGGTTCTATATTGTTGTAGCAAAAGTATGCAACAGACCCATTACTGTCTTTCTCCTTAACTTCGAAACTTAGACATTTTTGTCCGTATCATCGTATTGACTAACGCTGACTCCATTTGAAGTTTGAGATAAGATTCCTCTGTGCAAATTGTTTGTATACTGTATAGTGAAGACTAGTACTTATTTCGCACCATTTTACACGCGATTAATCCACATATATCTCTAGATTATTTTTTTTTTTAATTTTTTTAATTTTTTTTTTTTTTTATTTGATTTTTTTTTACACAAACCCGCACTTTGACCTCTGTTCTCTTTAGAATTTTGTTTGGTCCAAAGTGACTGCAGCATCAATAAATTAGTTTGATTTTTCCCAGTTTTACAAGATTTTCATTGGAATAGGAAACAGAGATGTCGAGAGAGAAAGATATTCACGAGCACGCTCCATTCATGAAAATGTAATAGCTAGAGGCGAGGGGTGGGGAAGCTTATTTAACTTTCAATTAAGGAGCGTTTTGAAGTGGATTATTTTCACATCTTTTTTTTTAGTTGGCTGCCATGGCAATAGTCATGTTATTCAATTTTTTTCCCGCCGGTTTCGTGTGCTTTCAATGAAGCAGGCTCGTGGTCTAATGAAGCCAAGCTGAAACGGCTTGAAGATGCATCCGCAACCTTCATTAATTTTTTAATATATATTCGTGCATTTGTGCATGCTTTTTTGTAATATCCAAAAGCTGCTCCTTTCTGGATCCTTTGGCTCTTTTCAAACTGAGCTCTCATCTCGTATTGGATTCATTCCGAGAATTTCTTTTCTTTTAAAACGACAGCCAGGACGCTACCGTACTCTATCCATATACATATTACCTCAGTATGGAGCGGATCCAAGAGTTTTACGCCTTCCCTATCTCTCTCTCTCTCACTCTCTCTCTCTCTCTCTCTCTCTCTCTCTCTCTCTCTCTCCCTCTCTCCTCCTCTTATTCTCTCGGCCCATTTGAATGAATGTGTTGGAAAAGGACTTAGAGATAGGGCATGAAAGACATATGATCGCCACCTTTTTCTATCCTTTTATAACACACATTTTCAAATGGACGGTAAGGGAGAGAGGGAGGGAGAAAGAGAGAGAGAGAGAGAGAGAGAGAGAGAGAGAGAGAGAGAGAAAGAGAGAGAGAGAGAGAAAGTAGAAAAGAGAGAGAGAGAGATAAAGTAGAAGAGAGAGAGAGAACGTAGAAGAAAGAGAGAGAAAAAGAGAGAGAGAAAGAGAGAGAGAGAAAGAGAGAGAGAGAGAGAGAGAGAGAGAGAGAGAGAAAGACATTTCTGGATCCATCATCCCTGCATCTCGACTTGGTTTATATTCTGCACTTCCTCCCCGCCTCTGTACAATATAGTGTACATGCATCAAAACAAACGCCACGCTTCGAATTGCCTCAAAATCTCAAGCGCTTAAAACCGTAATAGACCGATCATGTAATGACGTCTCCACCAAAATAGTATTCAAACGCAAGATCAATCTCACTCGCTCTCTCTATTATGGAGTGACCCATAATAAGTTAGATCCAAATTTTCGAGTGCTAATTCCAGCTAGTAAAAAATAAAAAATGTTCTCTCGAATTTTATTTCACTATTGGACTTCACGTAACTTAAAATATCTTTTCACTACAATTTATTCGCGGAAAAGATCACCAGTGTTTTTTTAACGATAAGTTCAGCATGTTACCATTGACATTATCTCGTAAATATTCCTGATGTGTTTTGTCCTCATTTCTTTGATATATATTTTAAATGTTTCGAGTCTCAAGTTTTTTTTTTTTTTTTTTTTTTTTTTTTTTTTTTTTTTTTTTTTTTAAATTTTTGCTGCGTTTATTTCTAAGCGCCTGTTTTGTGCTTTTTTTCTTTTTTTCTTCAAAAACTCTTTTTACAAAGTTTTATTATATATTTATTACTTTACGAACGGAGCAGAAAAAGAGAAGCTTCACAATGGGGCAGTTGCAAGGGTCTGAAATGGTGTTTTTTTTTTTTTTTTTTTTTTTTTTTTTTTTTTTTAAAAATAAAATAAAAGTACTTGAACTTGATGAGCTGAGAACAAATATGCCTTTGATTTCTAATTAAGTCATATTGTTCCGGAGATGAGATTTTGGCCATAAATACATTGTTTCAAATGAGAATTCCGCGAAGTGACGTCACTACGCACATTTTTTTTTTTTTTTACAACATTACACGTGTATATCTCCAAAACCGGAACATTTACGAAAAAACCAAAGGCACCATTGTTCTAAGCTTATCAAGTACTATAAGTTTCATTATAAAAAACACCACATTTCAGACCCTTGCAACTGACCCATTTACTCCCCTTATCCTCCCCCTCCATCCTCTCCTCCAATCCCTTGTTTAGACCATCTCACCCTCTCCCTACCCCTATACAGTCTCCTCGTCAAATCTGCGGAATGACACCCAGGCAACGTTTTACTTATTTGACGACGTCAAAAGTACGATTTATCAACCACATTCGCAGGATACGTCGCGTCTTGAGGAGGAGGGGGGTGTTGGTTGGTCTTATTCTATAGTAGCTTAACGAGAAATTCGCCATAATTCTATTTTCTCCATTAAAACATGGATATAAGTCAAGGATAGACAAAGGGATAAAGCTCTCTTCGTCTTTTATCCCTTTTCAACTTAAACGTTTACAGGGAAAATGAGAGGGACGGAGGAGAACGCGGGAGTTATTGCGCCAATGGTTATTAGCAAGTCCACTTTATTGCATTTATCAGTCTGTAACAAGATATTTGACAAGTCATTTGTTTAGAGAGATTGGATGTCAGAATCTCGAATCCTAAAGCCTCAACCAAAGACCGGTGGAGTGTGAGGGGGGAGGGGGAGGGGGAGGTTAGCTCCCAAATAATTTCGGGCCAATTGAACAGCATTCCTCGAAGAAACGGTAGGAGGGTATAAGATGGAGCAGGAGAGGCAGAGCGAAAGATCCCTTTGAACATTCTCAGCGGAAACTTTTAGACGGGTCCGTGGTCACAGGAGTCCAACAAATTAGGGGTGGCGTGCGGTATGCGTCCGCGCGAGGGTACGCGACCCCTTTGTTATTCCATCAAGAGGATTGTCTTCCTTTTCGTCCCCCCACCGTGAATTGCTCAAGTTTCCCTGGGTTGAATTTATATTCTAGATACCAATAAGAATTCTACGAGTTTCTCCCTTCGCTTTACAGAATATAACTTTGCTTGTTATCTGTTGCGTTCAAATGCTTTGATTTCATGCTTCTTTTTTTTTTTTTTTTTCATCCCCCCCCCCCCCCCCCCCACGTGTTTTATTTATTTTTTCGGACGTGAAGCATCTCAAATCGGCTGACTAATTCAAAGGTCAGTGGTTGGCAAGTTCGGACGATTGCACGGGCGCCCGGAGCGGGGGGCAAGAGGGGGCACTTGCCACCCCCTGGAATTTAAAAAAGTCCAAATTTCACGATGAAAAATGAAAGGAAAAAAGAAAATAAAATGTTAATCAAAGGAGTATAATATTTGACAAACTTCATTATTATTTTATTTTGTAATTTTAACTCATTTTTTGCAAGGAATAATAAATTACGAGGGGCGTTCAACTTATAAGTTTCCCTATTTTTTATCTCAGACTTTGTTAAAGCTAAAAGAATTTCATTTATACAGTTAAATCCGCCAAATTCTCAGCTTTTCAATGGTATTTTTGTTTTTGAAATTCGAGCAATTTTTGTAGGAGAAAAAGCTATATTTCTACACCCGTGTCGAAAAAGTCCCCCGCCAACTTTTTCAGCTAAAAGTATTCGCCTGTTTTGAACAACAGCATTCGTCTGATTAGCGACGAAAATGAGCCGTTATCGCTCCATACCTGTTGCTGCGCTCAATTTTTGTCGTGAAATATTATCTAAGATGATCATGAGATGCATTATAATCACATATTGTCGGCAAAAGTACCGCACGTAAAGTTCCAGTCAGACGACCACCTGAAGGATACCGTGATGAATTTTTTCAAGTCCTTAGACCGAGAGTTTTTCGCCCAAGGTATTGAAAAGCTGGTTCATCGCTGCGAAAAATGTATCAATCTGGAAGGAAATTATGTGGAAAAGTCGTAAAAATGGAATAATTCAAAAATAAAATGTATCTTTTATTTTAAAGTTTTGCGTTCTTCATTCCAAGTGTCAAAGTTAGTTTTTACTTCCCAACTCAGAAGTTGGCGGGGACTTTTTTGACATATAGCTTTTGAATATAGCTTTTTCTCCTACAAAAATTGCTCAAATTTCAAAAACAAAAATACCGTTGGAAAGCTGAGGATTTGGCGGATTTAACCGTATAACTGAAATTCTTTTAGCACTAACAGAGTCAGAGATAAAAACTAGGGAAACTTATAAGTTGAACGCCCCTCGTATATATTTTTCTTACTATCTTTATCATCTGTCGTCCCTTTATCCATTATATCAAGCACGTCAAAATTGTTATTATTATTTGATACACATAAAATGGGTCAATAATTGTACACTTTTTGGGTGAAAAAAGTTGTCCCTTTTCCCACGGGGGGGGGGGGGGTTCCTCCTAGACCTTCCGTTGTGGTTCAACAATTTTGCCCCCCCTTGGAAATTTTTCTGCGGGCGCCCATGGACGATTGCGCTAGTACTTACAAGCAGCCGTAGATGAAAAATATTTCCACATTTTAACATTCAACAAAAGATAAAGCCCTATATGTGAACTTATACAAGTACACGGAAAAAAAGATTGGTAGAATTTACCATCTGCATAGCTGATTTTGGAGTCTGCTATCAAGTATGGTAAATGCAACGTACTTTGTGATAAATTAAGATAACCTGTGTGTACATTTCACCACAAGGCTCATGGAGGTGAGGCGACAAAAAGGAGAGGTGCACAGAATTTTTTTTGGAAACGCTTTTCACCGTAACTTTTTTGAAAATTCTATGTATCATTCACTCTTTCTGGACTATTGAAACAAATAATCATGGAATAATGACCATTTTAACCTTTTTACGTTGATTTTTGTGATGTTTTTTCTTTCTCCTTCAAAAATTGTGAGGCGATGGCTCCCTGTCGCCTCACTTGCCTCATCTGGTGAGCCGCCACTGCCACAATGGTACGTTGCATTTACCATAAGACGGCAAAATTTACTATGCTTGATAGCAGACTCCAAAATCAGCTAGGCAGATGGTAAATTCCACCAGTCTTTTTTTTTCCGTGTGACAAAATAATAATGAAAAGCAGATTTTTCGGGTTAAAGCTAAACTACTCAATAAAAACGGTACGTTTTGGGGAGTCAACCCCCCCCCCCTCCATTTTCAACCGCAAAAAGAAGAAAAAAAATTTAAAAATGTGAAAAAAATTTTTGTTTAAATTTTGGCGGTTGAAAATGGGGTTGTGACTCCCTGAAATGTCCAGTTTTTTATGTAATAGTTCAGCCCTCGAACCAAATAGAAATGCAGTAGGCTAGATAAAAACTGCTTCCCCTCGTTTTTTTTTATCTATTTTAATGGAACCATGCATAAAATACCGAGAAAATAATAATGAGCACATTAATAACTTTAAAAATACGTTCGTTATTTCAGGAGGTCACAATGTAAACAACGCCCATTTTGAACAATCCACCTGATCGATCGAGATCATGTATATATAACTGTTCAAACAGCTACGTACTACCTGCATGACGGTCCAAATATCATTGCTCATTCTTGAAAGTCTTGTCGATGACATTTTAAGGAATGCGTTATTAATTTGACAGTTATTAATATCCATTCGAATGAATTCTTTCCCTCAAATTAATGACAGAGTCAACTATAGGTGAGAGCTCCTGTATCATTCCAGCAGAAAATTCCTACGTGATTTTCATTACGTTTAATTAATATTTCGACGTGTCACTCGGTGATTTGTTTGCCAGTGATGCCCTGAGCGATTCCACAACACCCCCTCCCCTCCAATTACATAAATGTAAAACAATCGATAATCCATGACTCTAAGAATCGATTATTTTACAAAAAGTTTAAATTGAAAAAGTGCAAGGTTGCCAAATCTCACGAGCCGTTGCTTTACCCTAGAGTTCTCGTTTGCTCATAATGCAACTACCTATACCTACCACACGGAAAAAAAGATTAGTAAAAATAACCATACGGATACCTGATTTTGGCACCTGCTAGATGTTATGGTAAACTTGACCAGAAGTATGGTGCATTTACCGATACTTTGAGTAAATTCGACATGCAATCAGGTAATATCACCTAGTACCTAGTCAAAAGATGATATACTTCCGGTTAACATTACCATAACATCTAGTAGGTGCCAAAATCAGGTATCCGTATGGTTATTTTCACCGTAGTTTTTTTCCGTGCAAGTATCATACTATTTTATGCCGATGGGTTAGTTCTGAGTTCGCATACCCATGACCCACATGCTACGAGAATTAAGCCAAGAGGGTGGTCAATGGCAAAGATTGCAATCTGGCAACGTAGCAGTTTGTATATTTAATCGACAGAAAAAAAGTACTAAGCAATTGCGGGTGTGTGGCAAACACTCTGAGAATTCTTGATCTATTTCATTGCTCATGGGTTTATATGGACAAAATGCCACGTTGCCGTATTGCTCACTTCGCTACTAAGAGCTGGCAACCTTTCATTGGCTGACGGATTATAAACGTTACATGATTGGTCACCGGGAACAAAATTAAACTTGCATTTATTCAAGTAAGTATTATTCAAAATTATTATTTCTCAAAAAAAAAAACAAAACAAAAAAACAAAAAAAAAAAAAAACAAGCAGGGAAAATTCCAACACGCAGGTGTTGGAAAAGCGTGCCACTAAAGTCTGAACAGCTTTAATGCTTTTGCTAGCAATGATAATTCATCAAAGAGGAACCACGTGACATGGAGCTAATTTCGAGAAAATTGAGTCCAAAATTGAAGAGCTAGCATTTAAATAAAAAACATGGAATTACTTACGTTTTGATTTCATTCAACTACCGTGTTATTTTTTTTGCATTTCAACACCGGAAAAGTGGAATTTCCTATGTATACTCTGTTCGGGATAAGAAGTCCGATGGGAAGTCAGGTATGAACGCACTACATTGCAACGCAGCGGTTTCTCGGCTGTCGATTCTTCTCCGCAACGTCCGTTCAGGAAGACTTGCCTTTCAGACCCTTTTATTGAAAAAGACAATACCGTGAACTGACCAATTTATACCGGGTGTCCGGTAAGTCCCGGAACGGCTGCGCCATTTCTTTATTTACGCAGATAAAAAAACCAAACTTTGGGAATGTTCCTAGATAAATAAAAACTACTTTTTGGGGGGGTCAACATTTTGGTCGCCCCTCCCGGGGGGGCGGGGGCGCCCCTAACTTTTTTTTTCAAATGGCAACCCCTATCTTGTGATACCTCATTCGAAAGAGGGTAAAAAACTGAGCATTTTGGCGCAAACCGCATGTCGATATCTCTTTTAGTATTCGAGATATCGAACTTCAAAATCTATGGAAACCCATTTTAAAAAAATCATAACTCTTATTCAGAAAGTCGCTATTTAAAAAACTAGGGGTCTAAACTACTCTACATAACAAGCTCTTTCCAAAGAAAAACACCTCTGCCCAAAAAAATTAACTTACAGTTATTGTTTTTTTTCCCGCCAAAATGTTTTAAAAAATTTTGGCGGGGAAAAAAAACAATAACTGTATGTTAATTTTTTTGGGCAGAGGTGTTTTTCTTTGGAAAGAGCTTGTTATGTAGAGTAGTTTAGACCCCTAGTTTTTTAAATAGCGACTTTCTGAATAAGAGTTATGATTTTTTTAAAATGGGTTTCCATAGATTTTGAAGTTCGATATCTCGAATACTAAAAGAGATATCGACATGCGGTTTGCGCCAAAATGCTCAGTTTTTTACCTTCTGTCGAATGAGGTATCACAAGATAGGGGTTGCCATTTGAAAAAAAAAAGTTAGGGGCGCCCCCGCCCCCCCCGGGAGGGGCGACCAAAATTTTGACCCCCCCAAAAAGTAGTTTTTATTTATCTAGGAACATTCCCAAAGTTTGGTTTTTTTATCTGCGTAAATAAAGAAATGGCGCAGCCGTTCCGGGACTTACCGGACACCCGGTATTGTCTTTAGAACGCCCACTCGAAAATTAAACTTTTGCGGCATTCGCGAATTTTGAGTAGCTGACTTTAAATTTAAATTCTGCTCGACGTGCACAGTAAAATGATACCTAACGGCGGTTCAATATGTAATTATTCAAAGATTTCGGGTTTCTGAAATCACTCAATCAGGAATGCCGACATCTTTGAAAATTTAATTATTGAACCGCCGTTAGGTATCATTTTTCTATCTACGTCGTGCACAGTTTAAATTTAAAGTCAGTTATTCAAAATTCGCGAATGCCGCAAAAGTTTAATTTTAGAGTGGGCGTTCAAAAGACAATATACATTGGTCAGTTCACGGTATTGTCTTTTTCAATAAAAGGGTCTGAAAGGCAAGTCCTCCTGAACGGACGCGGCGGTGCCCGGGAAGAGCAGAGGGGACGTTTTGATGAGCCCTGCGCCTATCAACGATTAAAAGCCCACCAAAATGACCGGTCTGCTTTTAAGTCTGTTTTCCCATTTAAAATAACATTGGCGGTGCCCGGGAAGAGCAGAGGGGACGTTTTGATGAGCCTTGCGCCCATCAACGATTAAAAGCCCACCAAAATGACAGGCCTGCTCGTAAGTCTGTTTTCCCATTTAAAATAACGTTGGCGGTGCCCGGGAAGAGCAGAGTGGACGTTTTGATGAGCCCGGTGCCTATCAACGATTAAAAGCCCACAAAAATGACAGGTCTGCTCGTAAGTCTGTTTTCCCATTTTAAATATCATTGGCGGTGCCCGGGAAGAGCAGAGGGGACGTTCTGATGAGCCTTGCGCCTACCAACGATTAAAAGCCCACCAAAATGACAGTCCTGCTCGTAAGTCTGTTTTCCCATTTAAAATAACATTGGCGGTGCCCGGGAAGAGCAGAGGGGACGTTTTGATGAGCCCTGCGCCTATCATCGATTAAAAGCCCACCAAAATGACAGGTCTGCGTGTAACTCTGTTTTCCCATTTAAAATAACATTGGCGGTGCCCGGGAAGAGCAGAGGGGACGTTTTGATGAGCCTTCCTCCTACCAACCATTAAAAGCCCACCAAAATGACAGTCCTGCTCGTAAGTCTGTTTTCCCATTTAAAATAACATTGGCGGTGCCCGGGAAGAGCAGAGGGGACGTTTTGATGAGCCTTGCGCCTATCAACGATTAAAAGCCCACCAAAATGACAGGTCTGCTTGTATCTCTGTTTTCCCATTTAAAATAACATTGCGGTGCCCGGGAAGAGCAGAGGGGACGTTTTGATGAGCCCGGCGCCTATTAACGATTAAAAGCCCACCAAAATGACAGGCATGCTCGTAAGTCTGTTTTCCCATTTAAAATAACGTTGGCGGTGCCCGGGAAGAGCAGAGGGGACGTTTTGATGAGCCCGGTGCCTATCAACGATTAAAAGCCCACCAAAATGACAGGTCTGCTCGTAAGTCTGTTTTCCCATTTAAAATAACATTGGCGGTGCCCGGGAAGAGCAGAGGGGACGTTTTGATGAGCCCTGCGCCTATCAACGATTAAAAGCCCACCAAGATGACAGGTCTGCTCGTAAGTCTGTTTTCCCATTTAAAATAACATTGGTGGTGCCCGGGAAGAGCAGAGGGGACGTTTTGATGAGCCCTGCGCCTATCAACGATTAAAAGCCCACCAAGATGACAGGTCTGCTTGTAACTCTGTTTTCCCATTTAAAATAACATTGGCGGTGCCCGGGAAGAGCAGAGGGGACGTTTTGATGAGCCCTGCGCCTATCAACGATTAAAAGCCCACCAAGATGACAGGTCTGCTCGTAAGTCTGTTTTCCCATTTAAAATAACATTGGTGGTGCCCGGGAAGAGCAGAGGGGACGTTTTGATGAGCCCTGCGCCTATCAACGATTAAAAGCCCACCAAGATGACAGGTCTGCTCGTAAGTCTGTTTTCCCATTTAAAATAAAATTGGCGGTGCCCGGGAAGAGCAGAGGGGACGTTTTGATGAGCCCTGCGCCTATCAACGATTAAAAGCCCACCAAGATGACAGGTCTGCTTGTAACTCTGTTTTCCCATTTAAAATAACATTGGCGGTGCCCGGGAAGAGCAGAGGGGACGTTTTGATGAGCCCGGCGCCTAATAACGATTAAAAGCCCACCAAAATGACAGGCATGCTCGTAAGTCTGTTTTCCCATTTAAAATAACATTGGCGGTGCCCGGGAAGAGCAGAGGGGACGTTTTGATGAGCCTTGCGCCTATCAACGATTAAAAGCCCACCAAAATGACAGGTCTGCTTGTAACTCTGTTTTCCCATTTAAAATAACATTGGCGGTGCCCGGGAAGAGCATAGGGGACGTTTTGATGAGCCCGGCGCCTAATAACGATTAAAAGCCCACCAAAATGACAGGCATGCTCGTAAGTCTGTTTTCCCATTTAAAATAACATTGGCGGTGCCCGGGAAGAGCAGAGGGGACGTTTTGATGAGCCCGGTGCCTATCAACGATTAAAAGCCCACCAAAATGACAGGTCTGCTTGTATCTCTGTTTTCCCATTTAAAATAACATTGGCGGTGCCCGGGGAGAGCAGAGGGGACGTTTTGATGAGCCCGGCGCCTATCAACGATTTGAAGCCCACCAAAATGACAGGCCTGCTCGTAAGTCTGTTTTCCCATTTAAAATAACATCGGGGACGGTCGTAGCGGGGGAGAATCGACGGCCGAGAAACCGCTGCGTTGTAATGTAGTGCGTTTTTACCTGACTTCCCATCGGACTTCTTATCCCGAACAGAGTATAGGAAAGGTACTTAATTTTTAGCGTTTAAAGTGACTTGGTTCCTTTCTTCTTTTTCGTTGGCATAATCACGAAAACCTAATCTCTAAGAGAAACCAAACGGCAGAGTTGGTTTACACTGTTGATATTTTAAAATCCGTTCATCCGGACTTAAGTCTGTTCCCAATTCTAGAAAAGGAACCAAGTCGGAGTTGGTTCCTTACGTGACTCGGAATAAGGTTTAAGAAAATGGAACCAAGTTTTCATTTTATTTCATCATATGGACAATGACTTAAATGAGGCTCACCAGCTCACTTTTACCTGGAATTTTGACGGGAAATAGTTGTTATTAGAAGAAGCATTTGTTGCTTCGATATCCAGTATTGCTAGGTCTATCAATCAATAACTCAATTTTATCAAGAATGTCGCTCAGTTCTTTTGTGACAAGTCCTGTCCAATTGAGCTTATTTGGTGAGAAATGATGAAAAAAATAAATTTAGATCAGATGTATCTATAAGAAGATGAGTCACAGGCGGTGTTTTTTGTGTTTGTTTTTCGTTTTTTGTTTTCAAAACTTTAGAGGGCTCTAGCTCAGAAGAGAAACATTTGCAGCACTTATTCATGTAGGAAAATAAAGTATTATATATATGTTGACCCCAAAAATACACTCCATAAGTTTGGCACTTAAATTTGAAACATCCTGTTCTTGATATTTTGCCCCCCCCCTTGCCCCCTTCACAGAAGACAACATCTTGACCATTCAAATTTTTAAAATCACATAGTTTGACTGTGGAGATTTTTTCTTTTCCCCCCCTTTCAACGAAAAAGGGAAAAAACGGTCGCCTATCTTTGATGTTCGTCGTATGTGGGTGCACATATATTGTTCGGCTTTACGACTGTCATTTTGGCTTTCTTTAAAATGCGTTTTGTGGGTTTATTAATGGATTTTATAACTATTTGATGCCGCCAATGTAATTTTCAGGCGATTTTACATCAGAATCAAGCTCTATAGCGCTGTAGCAAAATTTTGCAACAAACCCATTGAAAGCTGAAAAGAGAAAATTATATGATAAGGCTAGCTCGATCTTTTTTACCCACATAAAGTATAGACAATATATATTTTCTCCAACTTTTAAATGGCTTCCTCAGGGATCAAAAATGAGGTTGCGTTCTTTTGAAGTCAAAAAGTGTCATATTCGAAAAAGCCGTGATTCTAAATAATAAACAGTTTTTTTTTTCTTTTTTTCCGTTTTAGATGCTGTCAGCACTTATTGCGATTGTCACGATGTAGGTAAGTAATATGCACAAATGGAACACTTGCAAATTCATGAAAAAATAATCCTTTAATATACAGCACTAACCATTTCAGGTGCCCTTTACACGTCAAGCATTCTAGGGGTATAGATTAGTAGGTGTGGAGGTTTAAGACGTTTGTGGATTTTAATTCCCCCTCCCCCCACATTTATTTTGTTGAAAAGTATCGAAAGTTTACAGTCAAAACTAAGCCATTATTCATTATAACGTTTGTAATATTATTTCTTTTTCTGTTGCCGTCGGTCAATATCATTTTTCGTGTTGGAAAAGCAAAGTTCCATATGGACCTATAATTTCCAAAATTTGAAGAAGCTTCCAGTAAAAAATATTGTACACGCGAGAAACTTTTTAGGATAGGTAAATAAGTTATTCCAGAGTCAATTCCATAGCCGCAGCGAGGAGGCTGTCCAGGGGTGGAAGACACGTGACAGCCCCTCTCACTTTTTAGAGCTATTAATGCGAATTTTACCCCCGTCCCTTTGTTCTGGATTTTAAAAACCTTTTTTTCAACAAAACGCCCAAAATTTCCTCAAAAATCCCTTGATTGCATAGACGCTCATTAAGGGCTTTTCAATTTGCCGATCCCCCAGAATTTCAAATGTTTCCAATAACCAAGACCTGTTTAATGTGACGTCATGAAAAAAATTGGTTCCAAAAAAAGGCTCCGTCTCACTCGCTCTCGTGGGTTTTCCCATATGAAACACGATCCAAACTTTCAAATACAAGTGCTAGTAAACAACATGTTTTTTGCACCAGTTGTGTTTATCACACCATTGGGTTCCACGTCCCTTATAAAAATTTCCGATTGTTTCAATGAATTTTCCGATAGGATATATATTCCCGCGCTTTATTTCCCATAGAAATAATCGAAATTCCATAGAGACAATCGGAATTCGTGTAGATTCAAGCGCGCTGACTATAGCAACGATAGGTCTCATGATTGAAATAAGGCGAAACATATATATGGTTCTATTCTTACAGTTTTAACAGCCACCTTTTTCTCAGTGATAAAATATGAACGCACAATCACAGTTATATCGAAGTAAGTCCTATGTTTTGTCCTTGTCACACTCACAGTTTCTTATGAGCACAAAATTCTAGGATATAGGCACATCACGACATGTGTTATATCTCGAACAATAGCTTTGATACGAAGAGAAGTTAGAATTATGATTGAGTGTCATGGCGGTGATACTCCCATAAGAGACCATGAGTAGGACGAGGACAAAACGTAGAACATCTTTCGGTATAACTGTGATTGTAAATTTGCTTGTGATCTTTTAGGAATTATGTTAGAGTGGAAAGATACTTTAAGGTACGTGGAATCTAATGGTGCAATAAAATTTGAGAAAACTGTTCTTCAACTAGCATGAATTTGCGTTCGAAAATTTGGATCTGATTTCTTATAGGTAAATCAACGAGAGTGAGCGAGATAGAGCATTTGTTTGGAACCAATTTTGATCGTGACGACATCACTACACAGGTCTATTTAAGGATATGAATGAGCCCCTCTCTTTTCTATACCCCTCCCGCTCTTCATCTATACCTCGTCACTTCTTTTCGATACCCTCGTCAAACAGATTTTGACTTTTTTATATGAGTTCTCAGACCTTGCGAGTCCCGAGACACAAAACCTCTCTAACACCCTCTCTCTCCCACACATTCACAAATCTCTCCGCTTAATGAACCGTGAAGAAATCTCGTGATCGGTGGAGCCCAAAGCCGAGGGGCAAAGAGGGTTTATGTGAAGGATGTTTCCACCCCCCTCCTGCCTTGGAATTTTGACTCATAGGTTGGCACAAATGACTCAGGTTGCTGGACCTGTATAGAAATCCCGTTCAAAGGAATTTGACTTTGACGCTTAATAACTTAATGAAATTAACAGGAATACCAAAGCTTTTACAATTTTAAGAAAATAGAAATATATACCTCCTGGATTTCAGTAATATTTTAACGATTAATGAAACCAGTTTCAAGAAAATACGTTTTTAATTTTTCAAACCTTTCCCGCCAAGGTTTTGCCATAAGCAAAGCATGGAACCTATATATTCGATATGAAAATGAAAACAAGAAGCGTACCGTATATATACGGCACGCTTAAAAAAATTGTCAATGTGGAATTTTATAATCACCATTATTTTCGACCGAATCGTGTTTCAAATGCTCAAAAAATCTTTGAATGTAAAATGGTATTTGCAATTTAGATTGCAATTCAGATTCAGAATGCAATCCTTGCTAAGTACGGTCCAACGCAATGGTGGAGTTCTATTCAAAATCCGATTTGACAGCGGCCCTTTATCAAACGCGCGGTTACATATGTCCTTTGTTTGCCAAAGGAATCAGAAAGAAGCAAAAGACGAAGGTAGATGAAGTTGTATTTTTTTGCTCGTAAACTTGCAACAATCCCCTCACAAAATTAAGGAGCGAATAAGTACAACTGAATGCGTGCTTCTTTCTTATGTGGTAATAAGAAAGAAAATAACACTTTAGAATGCGAACTCCGTACCTAGGTATTCACTTTTCAACGAAAGCCATCGGCCCTTTTTTTGGTCTAAACAAAGTAATGAACAATAAAATTCTTTGCATTTTGGTGCTTTAATAAAATTGCAATACTTATTGTTAGACGTAAACCAGGTTTCACACTGATTGTGAACTTGAGCTTACTTTAGTATAATTTGGAAATATTTCAGCCTTCCAAAGTCAACGGTTGGTCGGTGACCTCAAACATATGATAATAAACGACTACCTTGCCGACCACGGCAAGATTTAATGTATTTGGAGAATTTATATGAATTTTTCCACTTACCTCACCTGCGAGACATTTCATGGAACAGGAAATATAGCCGCATATTATATTCTACGCTTACAATCATAAATAACATTACGTAGCCATCAACTTTGTTTAAGTTTAAGTTACAAGCCGGAAGAGGCATTTTTAAATTCTCAAACTATTTGCTTTACATTTACGGAACGCAATCTGATTCAGCTAGTGCATTTGAATAGATAGAGTTGAATATATGAACTTTGCAGTAGCATGACAGCAGCTGAACACTAATAAGACTATCTCGGAAACATCATATACTTTAATGGGTCGGTGGTGAATATATGATGGGATCGATTAATCGAAGGCATGTTGACTGTTTTATTATGACTCTGAAATTTCACCAGAAAAAAAGGATGTTGGTCTTTACCCGCAGTTGGTTCCAATAGAGTCCATATATACTATATGAGAGTTGCGCCAATGTTGAATCCATTTCTGGTTATCTCTCTCCGATTTATTAGGCTGTCAAGAGAGCTCCAAGAGGCAAATGCAAATGGCGGAGGGTTCGTTTACTTTTCGAATAAGTACTAGCTTTCATTACACATTTGAAGTAATAGTGACCGCAGTAATTGTTGTTAATTTTTCCTATGCTTGACTGTTATTCTGGAGAACGTCATCTCTTTCAATAACGACAGCTATTGTCGAGAATCTGAACCTAACCTATAAGAGATAGCGAAAATAGCGGCAACAGTGCAGAGGCAAATGACCATCCGCCATTTGCAATTTGCCTTTTAAGGGATCCATTGATCCGCTGGTTCTTCTTCATTTTAAGAGACTTGGCGTAACTCTCATAGTATATAGGGACTCTAGGATCCAATACTTCGTAGCTATTTGGATGGTTAAAAAATATCCTCGCAATCGTATGAAAACTAACCGCAAGACAGTGAATACACAACCCATATGACTGTTAAGAATACATAATAGTCCTATTTTATTTAACCATCGCTAATAATCGCATAAGAATTGACAATTTAAATTGCTAAGCAATATACAAGTAGGAACTATCTTACGGTAAACTTTACTCTATAATTTTTTTGACGTGTCTTTAAACACGACATGAGAAAATAGGAATCGACAGCTCTCATTGGTTTAAAAGGCATTATAAGACTATGTGCACAAGACAAGTTTTGTCAAAATCCACATTGCTATTTACACTCGGAACAAGTTATACTCTCGCTTTTGAATTATAAAATTGAAATGTTATTATTGCTGATAGCTCCTTTAGCATTTCATTTCTTCTAATGGGTCTGTTGCAAACTTTTGCTACAATGATAAAGAGTGTTTAATCTAATGTAAAATCACCTGAAAAGTCCACTGGTGGCACCAGAAAGTCATAAAATGCAGTATGAAACTCACGAGAGACGTTTAATGAAATCCAAGATGGCGGTAAAATATTGAGCAACCTGTATGCATGCACCACGAACATCCAAGTATAGCCAACCTCACAATATCGATCTCACCCAATCACAACGTAAATAAATACATAAACTCTGAAGCTGTGAGGTTGTCAACGTTGGCAATCCTTGGATGTTAAAAGTGCATGCATACAGATTGCTCGATTTTTTACCGCCATCTTGGATTTCATTAAACGTCTCTTGTGAGTTTATTATCGCATTTCATGACTTTCTGATGCCACCAATGGACTTTTCGGGCGATATTACATACGATGAAACACTCTTTATCATTGTAGCAAAAGTTTGCAACAGACCCATTGGGCTAGAAACAGCCGTCCAGATTTATTTGATGGTTCACGCCCAGAGAATAAAAGAAACAAAAAAAAACCTAGCTCGTTTTCCATAAAAAAAAGGAGGGATCACCCCCAAAATGTTGAAAGTTTAAGTATTGTCTAGAACCTAAAGAATAATTTTCAACCTCTATAGCTAGATTAGGCATAAGTCAATAGGCAATATTATAACAGTATGAAAATAGCAAATTTTGTTCTAGGTTTATTCTATTCGACTGTACTTGCTAACATCCATTTGGACTTCCTTTCAACTTTAACTCCATTCCTACGCGTTAGAGACCAAACTTCAACATTGCTTAGTCCTAGATTTGCGGTGTTAGTGTTTACAGACTCAAATTACAGACGAAAATAAACATTGATTCGTGGAAGCGTGAGCAAAGTCTACGTAGTTACATCAACTTGGAGAACGGATGTGAACTTTGGCTACGCGGAATTGGAGAAGGTTGCAGGGATGTTACGGACTACCCTACCCTCCTCCCCCTGTTTCCTCTAGGAAAACACCTGAACGATTTTATTCAGGAGCCTCTCTAGTACTCTTCATCTCAGATTGGGTCATGTGAACTATCCTCAAATTCCACTTTTAAGGCTTGATTCTTCGGTTCAATGCGTGGGAAATGCCAAGGGTTTGAACGGAGCTTTTGCAAGGGTTGTCTGAAGGAGGATTGATCGTTAAATCGTGAAGGTCAACTTCTACAAAAAAACGATTGGTCCATTAAAAAGTCTAAAATTCAATCTCCACCGATAAAATGCAGGTCAAAGTTCAGATGGATCAAGTATGCACTACGTATATCATACCCCAAACCAAAAGACATAACCTCCAAATTGAGACAATAAGGCAGTTTCATTTTTTTTCGGTAGTGAATTTCAGGGTTGATTCTTACAGCTTTTGACGTGAATGATAAGGTTATGTTGATTGTACCAGCAAAAAAAGTTCCAAGGTGTGTAAAACTCGAGAAAAACCGTACGTAATTCAATATTGATAACGTTATTAATGGGCGTCATTTAGGGGGGGGGGGCTGGGGGGCAATTGCCCCCCCCCCCCCCCAAGGATTTGAAGTGAGGCTCAAAAACTGGCACGAATTATATTGATGAGCAAAGAAAAAAAAGGTCATCCGATTATTGCCCCCAAAAGACGGCTCTTTGGCTCTAAAATTATATTGATGAGCAAAGAAAAAAAAAAAAGTCATAAGATTTTTTGCCCCCCCCCCCCAGCCGAACTTGAAATGACGCCCATGCGTTATTTCGATAAAAATTCGTACGAACATCATCATCACTATACATTAAACTGAGCGATGTTGATCACGGTTATTACACGACTTAGTTTTTGTTTAGCTTCATTCTGTTCCTTCTCGACAAAAACTGTAAAAATCAACCATCAAATTCGCTGTATAAAAACTAAATGAAACTGTTAAAAAACTGTGGAATTTATCGAGTTTAGATATTGTGTCCTTTTGTTTAGGGGTGAGAAGATGCGTGTAGAGTATACATGTACAGGCTCCATCTGAGCTAAGCTATTTTTACCCCGTGTGAGGAGTGAAATTTAGACTTTCAAAGTTCTATCGTTTTTCTTACAGAATTTTGTAGACAATTTTATAATCAATTTAGATAAACATTGCTGAAGGAGAAGGTTCCACAGGTAGGTTTTCTTTAGATTTTTTTTGTAGAGACAAGAAAACTTTTCAAGAGTAACATATTGAAAAACAGCCGTTTTACACTTAAGCGTTCGAATACATTATTGCCAAAAAAGGTAGGGGTTTGTAATGTTTTGACTAACGAGATCCAAATTTTCGTAATCGATTATCTGAATTATCAATTGCATGTGTTCTTCAATACACTTATCGATTTCCAGCTTTGATTTTCAAAATATTCTCGTTCAATGTGTCTAAAACGATAATTTTAATATCAAGTAGGTAGGTATCCCCTAATATTATCTCAGCTCTGAGATGCGGAAGTTGAGGTCTCAGGCGGGAATGTTCTCGCTGAAATATGGATCTTTTGTCAGCATTTAGTTCTACGAGGGACTTCACTTAAGTATTTTCGGTAAAAAAGAAGAAAAGAAAAAGACTACCTCCCGCCTCACGCAGGTTATGTGTTGTGTCAATAAAGATTGTGGAAATTCGGTTTTCTGTAATGTCAGAGCGTATTTTGGTTGAAAGTTCAAATCGAGTCGTATCGGCTCTTAACTGATCAAAAGCTTTTAAATGCAAATCCAATTCAAAATTCTCTCTTAAAATTAGTTTTTTGAATTATATTAGTGAACAAATGGAGATACTAACCGAAAGAAAATTCCGGAAAATGAAGAACGAGGGAAAAGAAGAAATCATTTTAGAAACCATCAAAACCCGCAACAAAAAGTCATAAATGCTAGTATTTTTGTAAATAAGTTTACGGTTTGTGCCTCTACATTCTCAAAAGTGTATTTTTCAAAGGTCTTCTAATATTATCAAGGGTTGTTGTATGCAGGATAGCTAAAGAAAGTAGTCACCATTTGGAATAGTTATTGTCATGACTATATATATTACGACCAAAAAATACGATGAAATAAAAGCTTTTTACAAAGGATATCAATACAACGTATAAAATATGTTATGCTACAAGTAAAAACGAAATGTACAAACTACAAATGCAACGCATAGCACTCACTATGAAACACATTCAGACATTCCCTCGGCTGATCGTTAGAAAAAGGCCATGCTGAGTTCAAATCAGGGTCAGCGTCCGAGAAATCAGTGCGGAAGATGTCGTAGTTCAACAAATTCACTTGTCTGTCAGCCTCCGTGCAGCTAAGCCACAAGTTAGAGGATGAAGATGAAGATTCCGGCGACGGACTCAAATCGCAGAGTCGAGCGTCCCTGCTCAAGTGTTTCGCCCAATCTGCGGGATCCGGGGATACAGAGGGATCGGAGGCCCCATTGCGAGGACTCAAAAATGTCTTCGCACTTCGGAAATCTGAACTTTCACCTACTGCCGGCGTAGATGTCCCTTCCAAACTAAGGTTTTTGATAAGAACTCGCGTTTCCACCGTCTCTTTTCTATCTTCGTCGCTGACAGATATAATGACTTCTTCTGGTTTATTCCTGGGGACTGGTTTAGGCGTTTGAGCAAAATGGCTCGATAAGAGATTAGTGCCATTTTTATCCGTATTTGGCGCTGTATCGGGCGGCTCGGGCGTTGGATCAGCATCATCCTCCGATGTTTCAAGAATAACATCCGAGACGGAAAACTTGGCAGGTTTTTCTCTGAAATACTTTTGTACCTCAAGGATTTTGAGCGTAGAGTCATCAATATCCGACGAGTCCGATAAATTGCCCGCACTAGATGGGCCTAAAGTTTTCAAACTTTTAGATGTACGAGGTAAACACTTCGGCACAAAACTTCTGGACGAGCTGTCATCGAATTCCTGGAAATGGACCTCATTTTCCGTCGCTATCAACGACTCAAGGACAGCGTGTTTCCCACCCTCCAAAACTTCTGGAACGTGACAGTCTTCAAATGTTTTTTTGAAATTCATCAATTTACAAATAGTTATAATCTCTTGGTCTTCTTCTTCGTCACCTTTGATATGATGATCGGTTATTGTGACAGACTCTGACCTAATGCCTTGACACTTTCTTTCTAAATCTGGTTGTACATCATTCCAAGAACCCATTTGAGACTTGTCAACAGTTATACCTATCTCCAAACCTTCTCCTTTCGTTTCTTTTTTGCCTGCTCTTGCTTCTTCATCAAAATCATGAATCGAAACTTCCTTACAAATTGTTATGTTTGATTCATGACTATATTCAGATTCCTCCGTTACGTTTGTGCTATTTAATTGGAGGGGAGAATCGATTGGATCGACTATCATAGAATGCAAAAATAAACTTTGCCTTGACAAAGTCTCTCTATGTGTTATATTTAGTTCTTTTTCTGGAAAAGACTTGAGGTTTGCATCATTCGTTTCACATAGCATTTTTTTCGGAATGATCGTAGCTTTTGTATTTTTGCTTTCTGAGTATTCTAACCGGACCAGTTGCTCATTTAGATTTTCATGAGCATCTCCCTCATCGATGATCGGGCCATTCCTTTCGATACCTTCAACTGTATCTATACTGATTGTCTCTCGGTTTTTTTGTACAATTTCACCGGTAGAAAATTCGTCATCCTCCAGGAGTAAATTTCTACGCAAACTTTGTGTGAAACTAAAGTCATCAGTGAGCACAAAATTATCATTAGGGTGTTTTTCATCGATCGGATACATTTGTGAGGTAGATATTTTAGTGCTGTTACTTCTCTCTTTCGGAATTTCGGTCAGAATTGTTTCGTCTTCGAGACGCAAATTCCTCCTCAAAGTCGCTGTAAAAAATGGATCATCAGCTTGATACTGTAATTCCATCCCCTTCCTTTTAATTTCATGGTCATGTTTCATGTGCGTTTGCAAATTTGACTCCTTTCTGTCTTCTCGAACTTGGTCGGTTAGTACAATGTCATCTTTATCATTTAAAAACTTCAGCGTTTCTCCTGATTCTCGAGATAAAGAATAATTTTCTTTTGAGTTAACATTTTTTAGTTGGGGCGTTGTTGGTATTAGATCACTATTTTGGCAAAAAACTTCATTTTGAGATCCGCTAGCTCTTGTAATCGGTGTATCGTTCGATTGACCATTATGCAAATCTGTTTTTCTGACATTCTCAGGCAGGTCTTTCATCGAAGTAAGGAGAAGATTTTTATTCAGACAGGCGGGATCAAATTTAGGATTATCCCATTCTAAAGCCTCTTCTCCTTTGGGACCTGTTGTGATACATGTCTGGGATAGATTTGTCTCCTTATTATTCTGAAAGAGTTGACTCTGTCGAGAATAACTGATGTTATTTTTGTAAATGGAACTCAATTTCACATCCGTTTGTTTCATATTTATTGGTTCCTCGCCCTCTTCCTCAGAACTTGGACAGTTCATTTCGTCTCCCGAAGAACTCAATCCACCATTTCTTCCGGAATTATTCGTCATATTATCTTGAAGAGCGGCGCCCAGTTGAGTAATGATATTGTTTCTGAATGAACTTACCGTCTGACTCTCAAACTTATCTAACGAACATCTTAACAAATATTCGTCAACGTCCGGTTCGAAATGATCCATGAGCCGTGGTTTGTCACTCAGATTTGAAGGCACGTACGGGTGTTGGTCACGTTCTGCTTGTTGCATAACCTGTTGATCGGAGGGGAAGCTCCAATCGATTTCTTCGCTCGCCAGAATTCGTCTCGGCACAGCGAAGTATATGCCATCGGCCGCTTCGGCAGATATACTTGTGTTTTCTGGGTCGGTCATTGTTTGGAATATATATGCTGACTACTCTGATGCAAAGCCGATATAATTAAATCATTTTTACTCCATTGAATGACTCAAATTTTTAGCTCCTCTTCCTATTCCCATTTGGAAAATTGTGATGAACACAGATATGACAAATTATGAGCTCGGCATTTCTTATAAAAAAGAGAGAGAAAAAAACTTTTCTTTAAAAAAAAGTTCTGTTTTAATTTTCTTAAGCTGATTTTGAAAGTTTTGAAAATTATGCTAAAATTGTGCACTGGAAGTTCGTTTTTTGTACTGATTTAATCCGAAAAAGTTGATACAATGTAAAAAAGAGGAAAAATGCAAAGTTCTTTGCTAGCAACTTCTTGATGACGGGATAATTTCACACAGAGTTTAACTGGAAATGGCCCTCAGCAAATCTGCAACAAAACAAAAAAAGAGAATTTGTCAATTTTAAACAAAATAAAATGAATTACTTATACGCGTGATTATAATGATGATGGGAAGTGACGAGACTTATTTCACTATTCAGAATTTATGCAGGCATACATACGTTTGATATGAATACAAATGATAAATAAATAAGCGTAATTCGATCATACATTTTGATCGTTGTCCAGCTAAACCACACCAACAGTTATCAATGTTTTCTGGTCAATTCATCTCGGCGACCATCGAAAGAAAATGGTTGGCTCAGGGGCGCCATTTGGGGGCAATTGCCCCCCCCAAGGATTTTCAATGTGGCCGAAAAATCAAGTCAGAGAGCGGCAGAGGAATAAGCCGGGAAAAAGAAGAAAAAAAATTTAAATAGCCGAAAATGGCCAAAAATCAATTTTCAACGAACAACTATCCCTATATGAGGATTAATTTCTTTTTTAAGGGTGCATGGCCAAAAAAAAAAAAAAAAAAAAAAAGGTCATCAAAATTTTTGGTGAGCTTTGCCCCCCCCTTCAAGGAAAATCTGAAATGGCGCCCCCGGGTTGGCTCCTAATACTCATGACAAACAATCAAAACGGGCGCTTTTCTCTTTGCGGAGAAATTCTGACAGGGAATTTTTACGTCGTAAAACACTTGCACAAGTTAGTGAATTACATGATACGCACTAGGTGTTCCAAGCATACCTTTACATATTTTAAGAATGAAAATGAAAATGAAAATGAAAATGAGATTTTGTTTTTGTTTCGTAATTCTTAGCCCTTCTGAGAGTCTCCAAATTATGAATAATTAATGGAAGATAGCGTCTACACATCTACACATATGGACCAAACGTCATTTGACTTTCACTCGTCGGTAGCAATGAGGGCCAGAAATTAATTAAAAATTTAGACGAAAAGAATAATAAAAAATAAAAAATTACTTTACGTATCTCGGTCAATTTTGAACGGATCGCGATGAAATTCCAATGATTGCAATGCCTTGGAATTCTATTAAAATATCAATAATCATGAACGGAATATGTTAACAGTGCAACTGACTCATAAGGAATGGAGATTTCTGGATAGATTTGTGAATCGTTAATGTACGTCCCAGAGAAATCCATACTAGCCTCAGGTTGAAAAAAAAACGAATCTCATTTAAATTGTTATGACGAGTCTTCTTGTTCGCTAGTGGTTCGAAGAATGCCTCACATTAATCAAACGGCGATTTTTCTAATCTACAAATAACGAACAGAACTATAGTCTTCGAAATGAGTAGACCTCTTTAGCGAAAAAACTGTCCGCGACAAGCACCAAACATCAATGTTCCTTTCTATCTAAACTTTAATGTATTTCAATGAATTTTCTTGTTAATCACATGAAAATTGTGCAACTCCATAGTATTTGAGACGCTGATGTCAAAAATTATATAAATTTCTACGTAACTCGTCCAAATTTTACGCAAATTCTACTTTTTAGTAAATTTCGCGATAAAGAATAAATTGTGGAAAAACTAAATTATTTCGATCAAAATTAAGAGGCCAAATTCGAACTCAGCAGGTCAATTTACATCGGAAGTCTCGCTATTTACGCGATCTGAGGTCCTAGGTCCAATTAGAAAAAAAAAACTCCATGTTTTAACCAAGGTATATGGAGAACAGGTATGGACAACATTCTGAGCTTGGCTCTGATTGGTTGTGAAAAAAGCGACTCCGCCGCCATTTTTTGACCGCGCGATTCAAATTTAGATGTCACATCTTGAAAAAGAAAGTGAACAACGTAATTGATGATGTTAATCCATTCTATAGCCATAAAATTAATATTTAAAGATAAAAATTACATGTCATTGTTCAAATAAATAAAGCATTGCTTCAGATAAACTTCCCCTTCAAACCTAGCCACAAACAACAATGCAAGATATACACGGTGTAAATAGGAGACAAGATGGCGGCGAAGTCGCTTTTTCCCAAGTGGCCAAATCCCCTGAGTCGAGTGTTGTCCATACCTGTTCTCCATATACCTTGGTTTGTGTCTAGTGACCTTTATATTGTGTTCATAGGGGGGGGGGGGGGGCAGCTATGTCGTTAAAGCGTATAAATCCTTCAAATTGGTTACTTATTTTTCGATTTGAACCTTATGGGAAGGACTTTTGGGGCATACTGTACAACATAATTTTAGAAACATTTTTAATTTTTCTAAACAACGTGACAACATTGTCTCTAAATCTAACCAGATCCTAAAATTCAATGACCGAATGCAAGGCTAAGAGCAAGGACTGCAGTATAAAATTAGGTGCATCAACGGTTGGTCTGCTAAAGTAACTTCGCAAACAGGATTGGTCATGCATCCCAGGGGACTTGCAATTGAAGCACAGCGGCAGGGCAGCGCAGCGTAGCACGGCACAGCACCGAGGGATATTTAGCCTCAATTCACGGTCAATGGTATTTTTTGTTCGCTGAAATTCTGCGTATCAGTTGAAAATTTTTGATTCACAATTTATCCATCATTATTTTTAAAGCTACGTAAATTACAACAAAGGTTAATCCCGTAAAGATGAAAAAATGACCAAAAGTATACTTTCCACCACTTGCCGATGCGAGTGGTTTGCGTCAAGTTTCACCTTGTAATTAATATAGTTTTGTTTTATCATTCGAGTGGTTCCTCCCAGAGTGGGGCTATTGCACACTTTTGCTATAAGCGATTTAATAGTCGATTATGGCGTAAAAACCTCAAAAAATAACGATGGCGGTACTAAAAACTTCCAAAATCCACTCCTAAACTCAATAAACGCAGTTATTTGCGGGAGCGTAATGGTGGCCGAAGGCACTAACAATGGGAGATTCCCATCTAACAATTCTGAAACTCCATCAAGAAGTGACCAATAAGAGACTACTTTCATTTGACACCGGTGTCACTTGGTGTTGCGGTACCATTCATTGGATGTGGATCATCACTCTGATGACTAATTACTCTGTGAATCATCCTTGTCAGCATAGAAAGAGTGACGAAATTAAGATAGGAATCTCCCATTGTTAGTGCCTTCGGCCACCATTACGCTCGCGCAAATAACTGCGTTTATTGAGTTTAGGAGTGGATTATGGAAGTTTTTAGTGCCGCCATCGTTATTTCTTGAGGTTTTTACGCCATAATCGACTATTCAATCGCTTATAGCGAAAGTGTGCAATAGCCCGATTCATGTGGTTCCTCCCAGAATTCCTGTGGTTTCTCCCAGAATTCCTGTGCTTTCCGGTAGATTTGACTTCGATATTTGTCAGTTGTATTGATTTTTTTTTTCGGTACATCAGTACATCGTTTTGTTAGGCGTAATTGCAACAAAGCGTGTGTGTACAGTTACGTCACAACTTGGAATTCCCTTTTAACCATATAAAGACCAGATTAGTTCATAAGAACGCTACTCTTCCGTTTAGATAGGGAGGGTAGTTAATTTTTCGTACTCTGGGGAGTTGGAATTGCCTATACGATGAATTGAAGGCGCCCGACGTAATTCTATCTTGTACATCAATAATCACGTTTTTTCTCAATCGTGAGACTGGAACCACCTGAAAAAGACTAGAGGAGAAGAGAAAAACGAGTTTATTCGGGCTTGGTCCATAAGGGGTTAAAACCATGTATTTCGGACCAAAATCGCATCTGCAGAAGCACACGAGTCCTAATTAGAAACGAAAGGCATTATTGTACTCGTATTCAGCTCACAGAAAACTTTCATTTGTTTACCAAAAATACCAAAATTCAGATCCTTGAAACTGTCCCATTCGGGTTATATCTCAGTAATTTGGAACTTTTTGGTAACTTAGTATTTTTCGATGTACACGGAAAAAAAACTATGGTGAAAATAACCATACGGATACCTGATTTTGGCACCTGCTAGATGTTATGATAATGTTAACCAGAAGTATACTATGTTTGACTGGATACTGGGGAGATGTTACCTGATTGCATGTCAAATTCACTCAAAGTATCGGTAAATGTACCATACTTCTGGTCAAGTTTACCATAACATCTAGCAGGTGCCAAAATCAGGTATCCGTATGGTTATTTTCACTAATCTTTTTTTCCGTGTACGGTGTTTTTCAGTATACTATGATATATTTCGATGTTTCGGTTTATGGTATTTACCGATTACCGAGCGACTCTCGCCAGTCCTACAATAACAAACCTTGATATCATATTTTTGATACTGAACAATACTCTAGCGCTGCCTAAAGTGCGGTGGAACGCGGAGCTGAGGGCACAGGTGCCTGTGCCTTCATAGCTCGCACTTCTCAAATGTACACCTTTGTGCCTTTAAAACGCGCCTTTAATAAATTGTAATCCTCGGAATGGCATGAAGAAAATGTACGTTTCTGCATGTTTCCGCCGCGCGCCAAGCCGCTACCCCACGCCCACACCCTCTCCCCGATTAATCCCGTTTCGTTTTAAATTATCTTACTCCTCGCGATTACAAACGAGTCTATTTATATGCTAATCTGTGTGCCACAATAGCCATTGTAAGGAATGGACCCGACGGTGAAAAAGCCTCGCGGCTAGAGACAAGGAATTCTTTTCACGGGTGGAACATTCAATAAAGAATCGTATAAAAATACACAATTTCTTTCAGCAAGTTTTCAAACAAGGGAAGGGAAATTAATTCCGGCGTATGCATGTTCCAGGCAGGGGGTAGCGTGCGAAGGAGGCCGACGTTTAATTTCGTCCATTTAAACCAATGAAAAATATTGAACTATCGAGATCAGAGATCACATTCGAACTCAACCTGTCTTATGGGTGTGTATGGACGAAATGTGACCTTCTTATAGGTTCCTCGCTTTTTCACCATGTTTCGAGAGTAAGCATCATTTTAGACAGGAACAATCACGAAAAAGCATCAATTTTGACTCTTGTATTTTCGAAAATTTGAATAAAAAATGTTGACACGCAACTATAACGTTATCCGATTTAAACATTCCTCCCGAAAGTTTCGGTGATTCGACGGGTGACAACCGCGTCTCTTACTTTTGTGGCTGCGCCTTAATTTTTTAGGATATAGACTAAAACTGCACAGTCGAGTACGAATAGTTAACTATACTTTTCAACACACAGCTACCGCCACTGGCGCAATCAGGATCTCTTCAATCTCTCTCATTTCCAATTTGAATGTATAAGTAGAAAAAGGACAGAAAGCGGGGGTTTCATCCCGTTGTCCATCCTTGTCTAACATACGTTTTTTAATGGAAAAAGAGAGAGATGAAGAAACTCTCGGTGCGCTACTGACCCTCCTATTTGCCCAACTCTGGTGTGTTCAGAGCATTGATCTCGTGAGCACACGGTAATCTCAATTTGTCAAACACGGAGAAAAATCCGTCAATTCGTTCAACCAAACCAGTCTGGCAAAAGACAGTCTCAAATATGCAATGGATCTTCTAGGAGTCTCTACCAAGTTGATTATAAAAATAAACAAGTTGGAAAAACATAGGAACAAGATGGGTTTAGTTCCTTTCCTCAGGCCTTAGTCGAGTCGCAAGTCTGAAACATTTAGGTGCGTTATTCAAACAGTTCATTCGCTCTGTTGAACGGGGCTGATCGAATCTACTAAACTCAGACGGCAGATATCGTGAAAGAGGTTGCAGAATTCAACCGGTCAGATCATGGGCGCTGCTGTCTATTCTCATGAAATGAAATAGATACTGATGGTTGAAAATATAGAAGTGTTTATAAATTTAGTCACCCATTCTCGTAGGGTTTTTAAAACATTTATCGTTCTCATTCATTCACTGAAAGGTTTCTTCGCGCGTTTTTTCTTATTTCCTTTGTAATTAACACTAGAACGCCCAACGTCCCATTTTTGGGACGGATCAAAATTAAAAGTTGTCTCACGAGCCTCCTGCTCGATGCAGGGCCCTGAAATTTTATGACTTTTCATCATTTTAGGAGTACCCCCTGACCACCAAGTTTCATCGAAATCCGCCTCTTCCTTCAAGAGAAAAAAGCGGTTCTACCTTTAACGCCCACGTCCCATTTTTGGGACAAGTGTTGTATTTGCGGTTTCAAGCCAGTGAAAAGGATTAAACTTCTTGTGAATGTCTCAATGACGTAAATGGCTGAAACAAACAGTTTTTGAACATCAAGGGAGGGCTCCCTCCCGATCACCTCCTCCTCCCCTCCCCCTCAAACTAGCGAACTTTCCTCTTCTCCCCTCATTAGGACCAGTAACTTTCATCAGAGAACAGTACCGGAAGTCGCGTGCGAGTAGAGTTGATTCCTCTCCAACAGATCAGGAATGAGCCACTGTTCTCTTATCTAACTGTATGTAGATACCGTGCTCCCTTGAGCCAGAATATTTTTTGCTGGCACTATTACTTGCCTCTGAGATGTTAGCGTTCAGAAACCACGAATGATATAATATGAACTTGTTTGAGAGTACCGCCCCGAAAAAATTCCTGGTTACCCTCATTAGTTCCGGCGCCTTCAATTCCTCCTCTTTTCAATTAAAAAAATTCTGCTCATTTCCCTTTTGATTATTATTTATTCTTGGGCATAATGAGGCTCTAGCAAACTTTTGCAAAAGGAGATGGAAGATTCTTGCATAAAAACCTGTAAAAATGATGATAAGTACACTAAAACATCACGAAATTCACTCTCAGAATCGGACTTAGTGTCGGAGCGACGCAGGTATCATGGGAGCTAGTCCTATATCTAAAATGAAATACATCTCTGTGTTTCCGTAGAGAAAGTGACATTATAGACAGGAATCTCTCATGATACTCGGGTTGATCCGCCATTACAAACTTGCCTTCATCGCAGTTATGTGAAATTATTAATAAATTTTATACTTTTTCAATGTGGTTTTCGTGATTTTTGCTTGTTTTTACATCATATTAGACTATTCATTTGCTCACAGCAAAAGTTTGCAAGAGCTTCATTGTTTCTAACACTGGTAGACCAAAATCTTGTGAAAACAAATCAAACAAAAAACAAACGAAAAAAAAAACAAAAAAACAATCGCAAGAAGGTAAGCTTTGTATCCCCCCCCCTCTTGTTTCCCTCTCTTCTAATCCTCCCTCGCAATTGCGTGAATTATTTTTCATTGTAAATAGAAGTGTTGAGAATGGAAAGTGAACCTTAGAGGACAAATGGGACTCTTGCAAACTTTTGCTATAGAGAATTGAAGAGTTGATTCTTGCGCATAAACCTGTAAAAATGACGATGTGCTCACTAAAAATTGCAAACTCCATACTCTCAGAATCGGGCTTAATGGCGGAGAGACGCAGGTATCATGGGAGATTCCCATTTAAATTGAGACATATCTCTCTGTTTCCTTAGAGAAAGTGACTAATTAGACAGGAATCTCCCATGATATCTGCGTTGAGCCGCCCCGCCATTACGAACTTGCCGTTATAGCTGTTACGTGAGTTTATTTCTGAATTTGAGACTTTCTACAAGTGGTTTTTGTTCTTTCTACTGGTTTAAACATCAGAACGGACAATTCATTTGCTCACAGCAAAATTTTGCAAGAGCCCCATTTGTGTTATTTCAGGTTGTGTGTAAAATTACCGTGAGATGATCTTCTGCATTTTTTGGGATAAAATATTGTGGAAGGGGAAGCTGAAATGAGAGGGGGAGGGGGCGAAGGGAGGGGGGTATTTATCATAGCATACATACAGCAGGCCCATAGATATAAGTGCCCGGTTTAATGTTTTACGTACTTTTATTAGGGATCGAAAGAACAAATAATAGCAAAATAGTAAACTAATGCCCCTTCATTTGCCTGAATAGGCAACAAAAATGCTTGAAACAAAGTAGAAATTTCGAAGAATTAGTCCCACAAAGTTTATAAGTCCAAGTAACACTTTGATCGATAACATATATAATAACATTCTGCACTTTACAGCATTGTCCCAATTTTGGGACGCTGGGCGTTTTAGGTAGGAGCATAAGTCCGGGCGTTCTAGTGTTAACCGACGAGGCTCGGGTTCTTCGCCTCAACGTATTTTTTCAAATGATGCCTGTCAAATCGAGAAAGGGACGAGACCGGGAGGAATGGCACTCAGAGCCAAGGCGTCAGTCTAGTGCAGTCAGTTCGGTTTGTTGCCTGTTTGGTGTGTAATAGAAATGTGTCATCTTTTGATTTGTTTTAAATTATTTAGCTCTATTCGAATAAAATATGTGTTGTGAGTGGTTCGTATGAATTAGCGAAATGTGGATTTATCGGGTTTACTTTGATCTGAGGGGTTTACGCTATACTGCTGCATTCGAACTATTTAACTCAGAATGATAGTATTTTTTGGTGTGCAATTTTCTAGCTCAAAAGTGTAGTGTCTTCGTTCAAAAATGTTCTGTTTTATTTATTTATTTATTTATTTATTTATTTATTTATTTATTTATTTATTTATTTATTTATATTTTTGTGTGACAGTTTTCATCGTTTTATGTTCGGATCATATAAGTACCTCTACCTTTAAAAATACTCATCAATGATTGATTGAAGTTCTAATATAACAATTTTCGTTTCTGTCTTGAAAGTGGTTTACGCATATTCCACGTTTATTACAATAAACAATTTTACCATAAAGCTTTTTCGAGAAGAGACGTCTTTCATAATTTTGTGTTTGTGTATTTTCGTGACACATTTATTTGAATATTTGGTGATACTCTTGTACGGTTTCATTCATGGTGTGTGCATACGGGATTACGAGGTTGCTAAAAATATACATTTTGAAACTGCTTTTATGAAAATAACATTCTTATACCCAAAGCCTGTTATTTTTGAAATCAGTTTGAAATGACAACTACAATGTATTCATCTTGGTTCGGTGTACTGCATTCTGCGTTTTTATTGAAAGGTATTTACTTTGACTTTTTATTTAATCTACTTTTATTATACAAAAGACTAAATGGAACGAAGCATGTCAGAGTAAACATGAGTGAAAATAAGTTTTTTCTCAGAAATGAAAGAACCCACTTCTGAAGTTGTGCGAAGTCCGAGCACTTTTAATTAACGGTTTTTTAGAACATTAGACTTCACGTTACAGAAAATTTTAGAAAACATATTTGACTTTAGACGGAGCAAATATACATATGGCATACGCCATTCGATTAGCCAGGTTCGAAGAGCGGACGAGTCTCATTTCACTTACCAAACTGCCGGTTACATACTTTTCTCATGTGTGAGAGGTGGCATGCTCACATGATATAGTCAGTACATTGCAACGAGGCGTCAAAACGATGCAGCTGATCAGCGAGACAACGCAACGCGACAAGGGCGACTCTGCAACGCGGCGAGTTGTAACCCGCAGCCAAGCGGCGAAACGGTGCAACTAGATGAGGAGTCTAAATTTTAACTAAACTGGTCTGGCTGCTTTATACAGGAATTTATCTGTGCCGAAAATCAACTCAGCAGTTTGGTAAAAGAAGCTAGATTCTGGGCAGATGGCGCGAATCATTTTTCTCCGTGAAGGATTAACCCCTTTCAAGGACATACGATTCTCAGAACAAAACAAAATAAAATAGAGAAACCACAGAAAAACTGACAATTATCAATAATGACAAAGCCATAGTCTGAATTCTGCGGAAAGGCAGAAGAGATCAGGGCATCAACTAAGAAACTTTATCTTCGAAATATGGTTTGGAACGGCACTTTTGACCATGGAGTCATCATTATATTTATAAAGTGAGGAGATGCCTATTTCCTATTCTTGGGGTGTGGTGGGAAGAAATGCGCGGTGTCTCCACAAACCCTCTATCACGGGCGGTTCAAAGTATGTATCCCGGTCCAAATTTTGGAACCAGTCCACCTCTGGCCTAACCCAACTTCATGAAGCTTCGAACTGCTTACTAAGACCAATAAGCCCGGGATCATCAAATTCGCGTTGCGTATTATTGCGTCTTATTGTAAGTGTGAATGAAATATTCACGTACAGTGAGCCACACGAATAATAAGACATGGGCGGATCCAGCGATCTGGCAACTGTGTATTCTTCCCATTTGAATGCGTGAGAAACAATCGATTAGTCAAGGGGCCACGGCCCCCTCGAGAATCGATTCTTTCTCATACGTTCAAATGGGAAGAATACATGGTTGCCATATTGCTGGATCCGCCTTTGCAATAAGACAGATCTCGAGCGTCAGCCCTAGATTAAGCCTTGAATTCAATAATCGTCCGTTTTACGGTGGCGATTTGGCAATGGGGCTCTTGCAAACCTTTGCTATAAGCAAATAAATAGTCCAATCTGATGCAAAGACCAGCAATAATCACGACAATCACACTAAGAAAGTCTAAAACTCAGTGATGAACTCACATAACTGTTTTAACAGCAAGTGCGTCGTGACAGTTCAACGCAGGTATCGGTATCGTGGGAGATTTCTGTCTAATTAGTCCCTTTCTCTATGGAAACACAGAGATATGTCTCAATGGAGCTGTTGCAAACTTTTGCAACAGGCTTATTAATAGTTGATACTGGAGTAATACCCTGTATAAACAACGATTAGCGCACTGAAAAATCACGAAATCCACTCCTAAACTCACAAAATGCTTTTAAATGCGAGACCGTAATGGCGGCCGAGGCCGCGGTTTTCTTATGGCAATTGTATGCTTCTTCTTCTTCTTCTTGTGTGGTGTTGCGCGAACACCTTGTGTAGATGGCGCTGATTGAAGATAGAGAACCCCAATGCAAACCGCGGCCCCGGCCGCCATTACGGTCTCGCGTTTAAAAGCATTTTGTGAGTTTAGGAGTGGATTTCGTGATTTTTTAGCGCGCTAATCGTTATTTTTACAGGGTATTACCCCGTTATCAACTATTAATAAGCCTGTAGCAAAAGTTTGCAACAGCTCCATTTAGATATAGGAATCTCCCATAATACCTGCGTCTCTCCGCCATTAAGTCCGATTCTGAGAGTGAATTTTGTGACTTTTTAGTGTACTCCTGGTCATTTTTACAGGTTTTTATGCAATAATCAACTCTTCAATTCCCTATATAGCAAAAGTTTGCAAGAGCCCCATTTTTCATAATCTGTGTTTGTCAATGGCGAAGCGTGCTATCTGGCAACATGGCATTTTGTCTATTTAAGACCATAGAAAAGGTCGAACTTGGTGGTCATCGCAGATTCCTAGATAGCTCGATATTTTTCGTGGGGTTTAAGGAGTCAAATTCAACGTTGCCAGATTCCACGTCTCGCCACTAGTGTTTGTCATTTCTTTATTCCGTCCTTTTCTACCGTGCTTTCTGCGTTCATAACTCTCGTTTCCACGACAGTTATTTTGTCACAGTGCATGGAAAATGTAGCAGGGCCATCTCAAGGGGGGCTAGAGAGAATCTTTGTCGAGAGTGCTATTATAAGGACAGCCCAGCCCACTCTTTTATACTTGAACAAATAAAACGTAAATAAGTTTAGATGTATACCCTTTTTCTATTTATTTATCTAAGAAAAAAAGTTTTTGTTGTGCTGAATATAAAACTTTATTTGGTAAATGATTGATCAGGCGTCTTCTACATTGATACACTCTCGTATAATCATCCCGTTTAAGTAATACGGTATAGTTGCCGCAAGTGAAAGTTGAAACTAGGCAGAGACAAATAGAGACCCAGCACACCGTATGCTCCCCGTGTTAGAAATGTGAAGCAAGTTTAGCGGTCACAGTTTTGTTCGGGGGTCACCGGCTGCAACGATAAACAGTCGCCTATTGTTGAGTGGTGAGCTCAACAAAAGGCTGTGATTGGTCCGCGATCCCGGAAACGGAAACAGGTTTTGTTTGTCGAATGCAAACCAAGCGCTCATCAGTCAACAGTAGGCGACTGTTGGCTGTTGTTTCGATGAGTTCCGACCAAAATTGACTCCCGAAAAGTGGACACCGGTAGCGAGCTTTGTACTGGGTCTCTATTTGTCTCTGAAACTAGGTCTTATTGACTTAGTAATAATTTAGCCTCGCAGATTGTTTAAGTCTTGAAGGTACAACCTTATCGGGTTATCATTTTTTTAACCGGTTTTGAAATTATGACTCACGTACGGATAAACAAAATGATAAGTGCACGGAAAAAAAAAACGACGGTGAAAATAACCATACGGATACCTGATTTTGGCACCTGCTAGATGTTATGGTAATGTTAACCAGAAGTATACAATGTTTTGACTAGGTACTAGGTGATGTTATCTAATTGCATGTCGAATTTACTCAAAGTATCGGTAAATGTACCATACTTCTCGTCAAGTTTACCATAACATCTAGCAGGTGCCAAAATCAGGTATCCGTATGGTTATTTTCACTAATCTTTTTTTTCCGTGCGAACGATTATATTTTTTTTTTTAATATAGAATCGGCAACCACGCTTCTGCGAGTGAACTGCAAAGCAATTATCATTCCTGGCAGAGCTTCAAAAACTTCAGAGCTTCAAGCGAGAGAAGGAATTCGTTATTCAGTCAATGGACTACAGTGCATGATGTCATATTTTCGCGGTCCGCGAGTTCTTCAACCCCCCCCCTCCCCCACCCCCCCTCCCCCCCAATCACCCCATCCCCACCCCCCTACCTTTACTCTCCACTAAATCTCCCCCGTTCTCTATCTCCTTAAACTCTGATGTCATAATAAATATACGCAGCGTTGGGTGATCTCCCCCCCCCCCCCGCACTCCCCTATATGCTTCCATCACCACTTTCATACACCCTCTTCCCGTTGTGGGTTTGTTATTTTTTGTTTCGTGGATCTATATAGACGTGCACCATGTTTTGAATGCATACAACGAACGAGAATGTCTCTGTTTTCCATCCTTGCAATATCCATTGGGGACACTCAGACGGTTGAGTCAAAGATTATACATATTTTAGTTGAGAAATATAACGATGGATTATAGAAATATATTCTCAAATATGAAATTTTGCTCATTCTGGTTGAATCAGTGGCGTCGCGTGCGATTTGGCAACAATGTATTCTACCCATGTAAACTCATGTAAAAGATCGAATTCAGGGGGTGCACAGCAGCGTGTGTTTCTTACCTCTTTTACAACTTCTGTAGGATGCCAATAAGTGTATCATGCTCTTTCTGTATAAAATGAAGTTTTGATTAGATAAATTAGTGAGAGAATTAAATAAAGAAACAATGCAATGAGAACAGTAAACATACCCTTAGTTCCTCTTCACCCCCAAGCTCAAAATCATAAGGTCGCATTAAAAGATACAATTTGTATTTTTTTTTTTTTTTTTTTTTTTTTTTTTAACATAATAAGCAATAATTTATAACAATTGTTCGAAATGGAAACCCCGTTGACTTTATGATTTTATGATTTTGGGCTTGGGGGTGAAGGGAACTAAGGGTATGTTTACTGTTCTCATTGCATTGTTTCTTTATTTAATTCTCTCACTAATTTATCTAATCAAAACTTCATTTTATACAGAAAGAGCATGATACACTTATTGGCATCCTACAGAAGTTGTAAAAGAGGTAAGAAACACACGCTGCTAGGTCCAATGTGACGCGCCTCGACAGCGCCGCGGTAGCGCGTGATGGTAAACAATGTTTGGGAGCAGCGGCCGCCGCGCCCGGTCAGAAGTTGCGCCTTCAATGTGCAGGTTATACCCGCGAAGAGGCCAAAATTTCAAAGTCATTTTTCTCCTAAAATATTCATCTTAGGACGAAGATGAAGGGGGACCTTTTTTGTTCCTTTTAGTCTGCGCTATCTGAATATGCATTTAGATTTTCAAAAAAATAACGTCGAACTAAAAAAATTCAAATTTAAGATCAGCACCCCCTCAAAAACACCCTTTGGACCCATTCGACAAAATTGTCAATCCAAAAAAGGAATTTTACACCAAAAGTTACGTCTAGTGACCAAATTTGGTGCAATTTCATTGAGAACTTTCACCACAATTGAATAAAAACGAAAATTTTTGGACAACTTTGAAAAATCGTAGCTCCAAAATGAAGCATTTTAAGGGTCATGTTTATAGGACAAAAAAGTCTTATTTTGACTTGATTAATCGGCCAAAAAATTTTCCGACGTTAAACCTGAAACACCCTGTAGAGTGTTCAATCTCATGTAAAATCGCGTAAAAAGTCCTTTGGTGGCATCAGAAAGTCATAAAATGCAAAATGAAACTCACGAGAGACGCTTAATGAAATCCAAGATGGCGGTAAAATATCGAGCAACCTGTATGCATGCACCACAAACATCCAAGGATAGCCAACCTCACAATAATTTCGATCACACCCGCAATCACAGCGTAAATAAACACATAACCTCTGAAGCTGTGAGGTTGTTAACGTTGGCAATCCTTGGACATTAAAGGTGCATGCATGCAGATTGCTCGATATTTTACCGCCATTTTGGATTTCATTAAACGTCTCTCGTGAGTTTATTATCGCATTTCATGACTTTCTGATGCCACCAATGAACTTTTCGGGCGATTTTACATACGATGAAACACTCTTTATCGTCGTAGCAAAAGTTTGCAACAGACCCATTATAATAGACCCATTTTGTGAAAAGTGGAGTATGTTTTCATTCCTCTGTTGATAAAAGGCCGCAAGATAGAGATAATTTCCGACGAAGGGGAGTGCGGAGAGGAATTGAAACGTCGGAGCGCGATCCAGCAATCTCTATACATTCTCGAACATAAGAAAATCGTTGAAAAAGTGCCCGAGTCACTTTTCTCGTAGCATGACAGCCGAATTAATCGAACAGTCAAAATGATGCGAAATAAAGAAAACGGCTGTTTGTTATGTTAGATGTTGGAGGTTTCAAAAAGAAGATTGATTGTTTTTCGATGACCTATAAGCGCAGTCACCGCGCCGTCGGTGAACTGCTCGCGTAAGGCAAACGCACTCATCTGTTTAACAGTTTTCCGTTCTTGAGTCTACGTAACGCTTGTGTGCACTGTGCAGCGACTTAAAAACTCTCTGAGTGAGTGAGACGGAGCGTTTCGGGGTGAAAGCTGTAAACTTGTTGAAGCCTCCTTTAGCTCTTCGGGATTGAAATTTTCGTTAAAGGAAACAACCAACGATTGACGGCTGGACCGGACTCTCCAAATTTTTAGGTCGCGACCTACTCCTGTTCAGTAGCGCACCGAGAGTTTCTTCATCTCTCTCTTTTCTCCATTAAGAAACGTATGTTAGACAAGGATGGACAAGGGGATAAAACCCCCTCCTTCTGTCCTTTTCCTACTCATACATTCGAATGGGAAATGAGAGAGATGGAAGATATCCTGGTTGCGCCAGTGCTCCTGTTCCATGCTTTCTCCTCTTTCTTTTTTAAATTAAGTTTCTTTGATTGGTTCGAGGCTTCGTTTCGATCTTTGCCATGTGTGCTATCTTTACCGGGGCTGCCGGTGGTTTTTTGTGTATAACTGTACGGCACTTTTTCGGTACAACATTTTTTGTATTTCCCGCCAAATTTGACAGCACTGGGCTTCAACCTTAAGGGCTCTCTCCACCTGCGAATTTAAAAGCGCGAATAAACTGATTGAGTCAATGAGTTGCCTTGAAGTCGATAGGTTGAGTCTGATGTATCGACAACAAAGAAGCCCATTGGCTCAATCAGTTTATTCGCGCTTTTAAATTCGCAGGTGGAGAGACCCCTTTACATTCCAAACAATACCATGCCCCAAGGTACTTTTATTTAACCGGTATGCTCGGCTCGACTCGCTTCCCGCGTCATCCTCAGTGGTGCGCAATTCAAATCACTAGAGCCAAGATGGCCGACAAAAGAAGAAAACTTATACTCTTTCCTGAAAACATCAAGCTGTTTTTGCCTTCCTGGAGAGGGAAGCCCAATGTTTTCAAGAAAGAGTATAAGTTTTCTTCTTTTGTCCTTTCCTGGAGAGGGAAGCCCAATGTTTTCAGGAAAGAGTATAAGTTTTCTTCTTTTGTCGGCCATCTTGGCTGATGATTTTGAACTGCGCGCCACTGAAGATGACGCGGGAAGCGAGTCGAGCATACCTGCGTTAAATATAAGTACCTTGACAACGCCCAAGCATATTAGTTTTCGTGTCCTGATAAGTCATTACATTACTTCTTACCGTCCATAAAACGACTCGAAATTATTGATATTTGGAGAACCATGTCTCATCTAGCGCCTTCAAATTAAAGGCATATGCAATATAAACTCAGCAGAGTAGGGACTGTCTCAAATTTAACTACTCACATCATTTATTTGTTGAGCGAGAGGTGATTTGTCTGATAAACGTAGTTGTAAAAATTTTAAGGGATGGCGCACAGCGGATTCGAAACATGGATTTCTCCGGATAAGAAAATGTGTGGTTTCTCTAATGGTTTTGTGAACATTTCGTAGTTGATTTTCTCTTGCGAAAACCTTGTCGCAGTTGACTCGCGTTTTAAGCTCCAAAAAGAATGATTCAAAACCATTGGCGTAGCGTGCAATTTGGCAACGTTGCAGTTCTTCCATCTGAACGCATAAAAAGCTCGATCGATTGGGTGTTCGGTGAACACCTTCGCATTCGACCTTTTATACGGGTTTAAATGAACACACTACAACGTTGCCAAATTTCACGTTACGCCACTGTTCAAAACATGTTTAAGTTGTCTTACTGTTCATTGTTCATAATCTTGATTTTGATTCGTAGTATTCAACAAGCAGTGGCGAAGCGTGCAATCTGGCAACGTTGTAGTTCGTCTATTTAAACTCATTAAAAATATCGAACTTCTGGGTGTTCGGTGAACACCTTCGCATTCGACCTTTTACATGGGTTAGAATGGGCACAATGCAACTTTGTCAAATTACACGCTAAGCCACTGTCAACATAGACATACATTTATCGATAGAGTGGAGGTTTAATGGGTTATCTGCGTAACCACCATAGGGGATTTGGAGGTTAGCTTTAAGCGAGTAATTTGTCCATTTTTTCCATGTATTTTGATGCGACGCGACGCACAGAGAATCAAAGCATGTTCCGATCCACAGTGCCCCAGCGCCGCACCTAAATACACCGGAATAAATGGACAAACTACTCGCTTAAACCTAACCTCGAAATCCCTCATGGTGGTTACGCAGCTTACCCATTAAACAGCCACTCTAGAAAAATGTATAACTCGCTGGTAAAATATTTTGTCCGGAAAATTCGATTTTTCGATCCACTGAGTGGCAGAGCGGCGCGGCGCGGGGCGTAACAGCTCGATTGAAGTATAATATTTAGAGAAAAATCCCACCACACGTACGTGTTTATACTAACATTTTAACTACCAAGGGTTATGAGAGAGGGGGATTTTTCTGGTCCACGATTGAATGGTCCCAAAAGTAAAATTCTAAATTCTGAAAGAATTTTTTTTTTTTTTTTTTTTTTTGCCCTGAGACTATTATTTTTGGGGTACAAACAATACTGTGAAATGAGAGCGGCATATTAATGCAGGCAAAATCCATACCTACTTGAAATTGGAGTTTATGATTGTGATTGAACGCCCTCCCCCTTTCATCTGATATAAAATGCGTAGTCAAATACTTCAATAAATAGAAGGAAGTCATGCAGTTGTGGAGACTATAGCTGCTTCTGCATGGCGTTGTAAATAGTTGAAAAGAGAAGAGAATTTTTTAGCGGTGGTAACAGAGCTAATTTCGTTTGCTGAAATAAATTTTAAATTTTTTTTAAATTTTTGGTGGCCCGTATCGTTTTCCAGAAAAAAAAGAAAAATTACATTTCATTTGTGCAATGCCTTGCATTTGATCCAACTCAATTAATTATGATTGTTACTCGAAGAAGCTTTCTTCAAAAATTTGCTCCTGAGATCCATCCAATTTAACTATAAAGTCTGCTTGTCCTTCTGATAACCGATCTGCTTTCACATATTATTATGTTTACGAACGCATCAGCGATACCGGGAAGTTGGGAAGCGGTGAACTATTTTATACCATGTAAATCAATAAATCCTCCGTCTGAGCCCATAGAAAGTTGTTTATCTGTTGACTCTTCGCTTCAATCGAATTTTGCCATAGATGCAAATGATGGAGAGACATAGGCGGATCCAGCAATCTGGCAACAATGTATTCGTCCCCATTTGATTGCATGGCAAATAATCGATCAGTTATGGCCCCTTCAAGAATCGATTGTTTATCATACATTCAAATGGGAATAATGCGCAGTTGCCAGATTGCTGGATCCGCCCATGGGGAAAGAAAGCGACAAATCAATCGTAGGTACACGAGCCCCAATGGACCTCCCTGTAGGCCTAAAGAGAATAATCCTTCAAAAGGAGCTTCAATCCAGGGGGAGGGGGGGGGGGGGGGGGTTACAAGGGTCAGAAATCATGGGCGGCGCGTATAAGGGGCTATTGGGGCTATAGCCCCCCCCACTTTTTTCGGAACAAGGGGCTAAACATTTTTTGAACGAAAAAAGAAGGGAAAAAAGGGAAAAAGGAAAAAGAAAGAAAAAGAGAAAAAGAAGAAAAAAGGTTATTTATCCCCCCACCTGCGTCAAACTTTATTGTGAAAAAGGTGAAGAAAGAAAGAGGAAAAGAAGAAAAAAAAAACTGTTGATTTTTAGCCCCCCCCCCCACTTTTTGTCCCCACGCGCCGCCCATGTCTGAAATTGTGTGTTTTTTATGCAGAAAAATACAGTTTACTTGATGACTGAGAACCATATGATTCCTTCGAGTTTTTCGTAAGTGCCTCGGTTTTACAGATACACACGTGTAAAGTCGCAAAAAATATCTCGCCCCAGTTGTTTCGTCTTGTTATAAAACGCCTGTTCATTGGTTTATTGCTCATTAGTAATTAATTTCATGTACTCGCAGGAAAGGTGTTGAATATTTAGGGGTGGGGATTCTCAATTCACCACAAAAATGGAGTAAAACCTAAAGAGCCCTTCCTCTCTATAACTCATTGCAGCTTACGTTTAACGTTAAACATATTTTATACATTTTAAAAAAAATACAAATAAATTGACATACCAATGTACAATTGTATTTTAACAGAAATATGTATTCAATACTTTTTTTGGATCTTCTAAGGAAACAACTTCATTCCAGAATTATTTTTTTTTTCTTTTGCTTTTTTAAATAAGATCCTGAGATCACGCATTGCACAGCTCAAAACATAATATGAGGCCCGCTTTTGAGACCCTCCATCTACCTCTATACTGTTTTAAAGATGGAAAACACCTTGTTGCCACAAGGATTAAATATACCAGCTCTCCAATCCATTCGTCCGTTGTGCATGCATACAAGATTGCAATAACCCATTCTTCTTCAATGGGTCTGTTGCGTACTTTTGCTACATCAATATAACTCATTGTTTCTAACGTAAAATTCCGCGAAAATAACGATGCGCACATTAAAAACTTTTAAAATCCACTCATTAACTCAGCAAATACCTTCCATTTCAAACAACCCGCGCTAAACTAGACACTATGTCACCGACTTATAACAACATAGATGGAACGACTTCGTTTATGTAAACATGGACAGAACTTACAAACATTGGAATGTTTTGTTTAGATGCGTACATTTCATATATTATTTTGTAATCTTTGATAAACCGAAAAGACCAGACAGCAAATGCAGCTTATATTTCACGTATTAAAAAAGAAATTCCATCATTTTGCAGTTACGATGTTGTTTACTTAGGCACACGGTGGTTCCGTCTGTGGAGTAGTATACCGGTGCAAACAGTGTCTAGTGTAGCGCGGGCTGCTTGAAATTGAAGTGATTTCCAGAGTTAATGAGTGGATTTTGAAGGTTTTCAATGTGCGCATCGTTATTTTCGCCGAATTTTACATTAGAATCAAGGTTCTATATTGTTGTAGCAAAAGTATATGCAACAGACCCATTACGCGGCTAATGAGCAAATGATTAGGATTAATCACCCACTGAAACCACCGAGGATTAATGGAGATTTAATTGAACTCCCCACGAAATCGATTATTTCATGTAAGTATATTAATAGAGATTAAATCGATGTATCGAAATACACGCGCCTCCCCCGTCATTCTGGCAACTGCGTATTTCACTGGGGGTGTTTCGCATCGATAATTCAAGTATTCCATTCATCAGTCATGTCCTGTCTCATAGCAGGGGCGCGGGTGTCGACTTGAATTAGCCCCAGAGATTCAGGTTTAATGGTTGGAGTCGACAAGGAATCGGTGGGGTGGGCGGGTGAGTAGAACGAGGGGGAGGGGGGACAGGAGGGGGGTAGGCGGGGGCAGGAGGGGTACGCAAGCTGGTGGCTGGGGGTGAGGTGAGGGCCACGAAAGACGAATTTTCGAATGAATCGAATTGAGTTGGAGCCGACTTCAATCCAGGCTCAGATTGTATCGGCAATCAAATTAGGGGCCCGGGAGGACTTGAAGATTACTTCGCGGGACCCTCTCACGGATCTAATTGCGTAGAAAAGGAGCCAAAGGAGCACCCTATTTGAGTGCAGAATTTTGCAGAGTGCGCTAAGTGGCTATAGACAAGGTTAAGAGTTTGCACTTCGCACTTCTCGCATCTCGCCTTTGCGGGCAAAACCTTGAAAATGGGCGACTCTCTTTTTTGAAAAAGTCAAGAAGTAAAAAGTTGCAGCAAACATTTGGAACCTCTCTCATTTCAAACCCTTGAACAGATTAGTTTTCAAATTCCGTAGTGGTCCCAATCTCTACGCAGCTTTCCGTCAACATTTTTGAGAAGTTTTGCGGTAAAAAATATGAAAAACTTATCTTTTTCTTACATACTAATGAAGAAACGCGGAGCTTTTTCAGTTTCTTGAGGTGATTTCAGGCGAAACTTTTCCAGATTTCAATCCGATGGATAGCGCCACTATAGTCGCTTTTTGGAAAAGTCGTGTTTTTGGCGCTTTAAACTGAAACCATAGATAAAACGCAAAATCCAATAACGTCAGCACCTGAAAAAAAATGTTATGGATTTTTTGAGCCCAAAATGAGCAAAATTGGTTTAAAATTAAAGCCGTAAATTATGAAATTCGTTTCGCCATAAGCTTAGTGAGTGAGGGTGAGCGCGAGTGATGATACGTCCATCTGCCTTACTCGCACTCATTGCGGTTTACGGGAAGTTTCGTATTTCATAATTTCCGGCTTTATTTTTGAGTGTTTCAGCCTGAAACTTTCAGGGTATCTTTCTGAAGTATGCTCGCAGGTGCTGACGTTCCTCAAATTTGTGTTTTTAGCGCGAATTCGTCAAATTTAGCAAAACACTGTTGACTTTTTTAGCTGCGCGACGTTGTGTCCACAGTTGGAACTAATCGATTCTTGAATCATAAGAAACTTATTTTTAGAAACTCAAAACTGGAAGCAATTTAGAATTTCACGGACGTCCGGCACGGTTAGGTTATAGATTAGCTTAGCTTAGCTTAGCTTAGGTAGGTAGGCTATTTAAGGTGATTTTGGGCTTAGTCTATCTATCTGAGGAAAGGTTGGGTTTAGTCTATAACTATCTGAGGAGAGGTTAGCGTAGGTTAGCTTAGGAAGGCTATTTGAGGCAGGTTGGATTTAGTCTATCTATCTGAGGAGAGGTTAGGTTTAGTCATAGTCACCCCGTTTCACTGTGCGGAGCAGTGTTGCCTGATAGACGGTATAAAAAGCTGTATCGTCCCCATTTAAATCAATGTAAAACATACGGCTTTTTCACCCCAATCTGACAACACTGGTGCGTAGGAGCCAGAGCGAATCTCGAAATTGCCCCGGCCTTTACCCGCTCATTAATTTTCTATCGGGAGTTAGCTAGCTCGATTTTCGCATCCGCACTCCAGTGTTGCCAGATTGGGGTAAAAAAGCCGTACATTTTACATTGATTTAAATGTGGGACGATACGGCTTTTTACCCTCCATCTGGCAACGTTGCCGCACTCATACACACTAACACAATCTTGCATACATATGCCACTGCTACATACTCGAATGCTCGAGCGTCGCAAACGACGCGCCGAGCGAGCAGCGTGACGCGTGACACCTTTATGAGGCTGACGCGTGAGCCTTGGCTTGGCTTACCTTGGCATGAGGCTCTATAATTGTAAGATTGATTACAGCCAAATGTCACATCACATCAACGGTTGCGCTTCTCGCAGCTGATCTTTGAGCTCGGAAAATTCAGTGCTCCTTCGGGCGGTTTCTGTATATACTCACTTTTATTCTGTACCGTTATAAATAACTTTCGTCCTTAAAAATATTATGAATATTTATTTCAAGGTAAATTAATACAGGTGGATACATTAGGCCTACAATGCCTATACAATAAGAGTGTTCTGCGGCATACGTGTACTGTACTTCTCACGAAAGCTGGAGTCGGTGCTCCGTTCTTGGTATTTCGTTCCGTTGTAAATAGCTTTCGTCCTTATAAATATTATGAATATTTATTTCAAGGTAAATTAATACAGGGGTCATAATTTCAAATCGGTCCAATTGAGCATGCACTCCGTGAAAATTTCAAGTCAAAAGTTAAACCCAATCAGCAATTTTTTACCTTCAGTTCTACTTGAAAATACTTTTCACCGAAGGGTTCCGCTGAATTTCCGATATTTCTCATGTGCCGCCGGAAACAGCCGGAAACGCATGATGAACTAATGGTAAATAACTTGTCGATTGTCGGTTACGCTGTCGGTTACGTAACCGACTATTTCAAAAGTACTTAATAAAAACAATATTACTCGTTACAATAATCTTTGATGTTGATTTTTAAAGCAAATTACGGTAAGTAGTTGAATTGAATTAAAAATTACAGGGCGGAACTTTACTGTATTACCTACCTCTTTCGTATATTTAAGTGCCGCTGACTAGGACCATAGGCAAATCACGAGATCGGATTTGTTAGTGAAAAATGTTTCCAAATAAAACCCATTTGCACAGATATTGATAATTCCTGTTTAGAACGTTAAAGCGTGGTTGAGAAAATCGTAAGTTACCCAGTTTCACTTTTAAATAAACTTTTAAGATGTTTTGAAACAGTAAAATCCGTGCGTAACCGACAGACATTTTGGAACCGGGGGACAACCATTTTTCACAATTTATGGCATGAAGAAAAGTAATTTCGTAAAAAACGATGGTTTACACGTGTTCTACGAAGTTTTTTGAGCATTTCCACTATCTTCACACTTTATTTCAGCCTCAAAATATGGTCAAAAACTTAGGTTAAATACCAAAAACTCGTGTGGGGGACGCGTAACCGACGGAAATTTTGAACCATAAAACAATTAAAATTAGTGTTTAAATAACTTTAAAAGCAATTATTACTATTGCTCCTCATAAAACTAAGTTCCTTCGACTTAAAAATCGAAACATCGAACTTATTTGATCTTTTTTAAAAATGTAATCTTGTTGGGACACCATTTGGCCCGTTTCGAAATTATGACCCACAGGTGGATAAATTAGGCCTACAATGCCTATACAATAAGAGTGTTCTGCGGCATACGTGTACTGCACTTCTCACGAAAGCCGAAGTTGGTGTCGTCGATCGGTTCAGAGCTGGTTAACCCAATCAGGTCACCTATCAACTTGTGAATCCCTGTAGAAATCGATAGTCTACTTTGTAAATGGATCAAAGACATAGTTCACTTTCTGAAGCAAATCGGGTCCTCCTAAGTTTGAACCCGGATTGAGAAAAACCAGTGGCGCACCGAAGAGGGGGGGGGGGGGTGTTTGGGTTAACCCCTTCCCCCCAAGCCTTAAAAAAAAAGAGAGAGAGAGAGAGAGAGAGAGAGAGAGAGGATGTGGTTCCTTCACTAGTAGAAGAAAGAGAAAGAAAAAAAAAATCGTGATCAGCTATAGGAAGGGGGTTTGCACGGTGAACAAATTCCATATTATCCGCATTTGCTTAAGAGTGTTTTTTCACTATGATGGGGGGGGGATAAAATCTAACCCCTCGGTGAACCCCCTCGTGAATATTCCATGGCTCCTTAATCCACATTCCTTTTGACTCTTCTCCCTCCAATTATCATGAGTCGAGAGCAACGATTTCACGCAGGCAAAATCGAAAATATATTTGAACATTTCAATACATGAAAGTACCGTAAAATTCAATCTGAAAGTCAAGAAAATTGAAAAAAATTTCCGGGGGAGGACCCCCGAACCCCCTTCTCGGTGAACCCCTCGGTGAATATTCCATGGCTCCTTCAACCACATTCCACGTGACTCGTCTCCCTCCAATTATGAGTCGAGAGCAAAGATGTCATGCAGCAAAATCGAAAATATATTTGAGCATTTCAATTTTACTGTACATGAAAGTACTGTAAAATTCAATCTGAAGGTCAGGAAAATTGAACAAATTTTCCGGGGGAGGGCCCCCGGACCTCCCCCCCCGTTTGTCCTGAGGGGCATTCCATACCCCCTGGAGTTCGAGTCGTACTAACCCCCCCCCCCCCAGGAAAATTTCTCGGTGCGCCACTGAGAGAAACCATAACTGTTTATACGCGAGAATCTCTTTTTCAGTTGGAGCCTACCTCGGATTGAGAAACTATGAATAAATATAACTATTTAGGCAGTCTAAAAAAATGCTGAGGTTGTCAAATTCGATTATTCATTTTGTTCGTAGAATTATGGAAAATATGAGTAATTTCATTGCACGCCTTCGCATAGACATACATACCAAGAATTGAAGTGATTGCAACAGGCGCTCCGTTTTCCTGGCGGAAAATACCTCTTTAAACTCGGATATTTTTCACAGCCAGCTTCCGAGCTCCGCGTCTACGCCGAGAAAGCTAGGTCACCAACGGATATTGAAAAAAAATAGATAAAAATATTTCCTAAGAAGAGGAAAATGAAATAGTTCTTCCGGGTTTCGTTTCCTTGTCAATTATTATACTTCCGACCTGTATCCAACTGTTCGGGGAAACACTGTTGTCCGCAAAGACAGTTTCCCGGCATGGGCACCGGCAGCATTTTCCAAGGAAATAAGGAGAAGGGAATGAATCTATGTTGCATATTTTTGCTACAGCAAAATAGAACCTTGATTCTTAGGTAAAATTCGGCGAAAATAACGATGCGCACATTAAAAACGTTCAAAAATCACTCATTAACTCAGGAAATCACTTCAATTTCAAACAGCCCGCGTTACACTAGACACTGTTTGCACCGGTATACTACTACATAGACGAAACAACCGTGGATATGTAAACAACCTCGTAACTACAAAATGATGGAATTTCTTTCTTAATACTTACGTGAAATATAAGCTGCATTTGCTGTCTGGTCTTTTCGGTTTATCAATGATTACAAAATAACATAAGTAATGTACGCATCTAAACGAAACATTCCAATGTTTGTAAGTTCTGTTCATGTTTACATAAGCGAGATGGTTCCATCTGTCTAGTTATAAGTCGGCGATATAGTGTCTAGGGTAGCGCGGGTTGTTTGAAATGGAAATTATTTTCTGAGTTAATGAGTGGATTTTGAAAGTTTTTAATGTGCGCATCGTTATTTTCGCCGACTTTTACGTTAGAATCAATGAGTTAAATTGATGTAGCAAAAGTACGCAACAGACCCATTGCAGCTATATTTACAGGGAAACTGGCGTGACAATGGGGCTATTGCACACTTTTGCTATAAGCGATTTAATAGTCGATAATGGCGTAAAAACCTCAAAAAATAACGATGGCGGCATTAAAAACTTCCAAAATCCACTCCTAAACTCAATAAACGCAGTTATTTGCGGGAGTGTAATGGTGGCCGAAGGCACTAACAATGGGAGATTCCCATCTAACAATTCTGAAACTCCATCAAGAAGTGACCAATAAGAGACTACTTTCATTTGACACCGGTGTCACTTGGTGTTGCGGTACCATTCATCGGATGTGGATCATCACTCTGATGACTGATTACTCTGTGAATCATCCTTGTCAGCATAGAAAGAGTGACGAAATTAAGATAGGAATCTCCCATTGTTAGTGCCTTCGGCCACCATTACGCTCGCGCAAATAACTGCGTTTATTGAGTTTAGGAGTGGATTTTGGAAGTTTTTAGTGCCGCCATCGTTATTTTTTGAGGTTTTTACGCCATAATCGACTATTAAAACGCTTATACGAAAAGTGTGCAATAGCCCCATTGGTTTTTTTGAACTTTAAGGGGGAGGAGGAGAAACTGCCCCTTATTTGGCAACCCCCTGCTAGGACTCTTGTTTCCGTGAAAACAATCAATGAGACCGAGATCACCACCCCAAAACATATCCTTCCAAATTCAAATATAATCAGGGAGCCGGGCCTTCAAAAACTTTTAGCTCCGCAAAATTTCAACTTTTAAAGAACTGCCTTCAAAACGATCATTTCTTGATCCTGCGATCGTCCTCAATGTCCTCATTACTCCTCATTCATTCCTTTTACTGAAGGTAAATGGAGAATTGCAAGGAATTCTCAAGCCGAGGCCATTTTAAGTCTTTTCGTTGAGTCTCTGAATTGCACCCATAATGCCCGCGTTTCGGAGATACACTGGCGTGAAATTGCATTTTTTTTTTTTTTTTTTTTTTTTTTTTTTTTATAACATCACGACACGGACTTCCCATTTAAACGAATGCATGTATTCAGGGGCGTATTTTCAAGTTCGGCTTGGGGGGGGGGGCAAAAAATCTGGAATGACTTTTTTTTTTTTTTTTTGCCTCATCAATAAAATTTTAGAGCCATAGAGCCGGCTTGGGGGGGGGGGGGCAAAATCCGTTTTTGAGCCTGACTTCAATTCCTTGGGGGAGATTGCCCCCTGCCCCCCCCCAATTGACGCGCCTGCATGTATTTTTGGTAAAAAGTACATCTCCGAAACTATGAACTCTAGGGGGGGGGGGGGGGGAGACGGCCTTATTACTTTCAGCTCACCGAGTAAGTTTTTTCATTTTCTCACTAAAATAAGACACCAAAATTCAGACCTTTGCAACTGCCCGATTATTTCGCTTTGTTAGTGATGAAGGAATTGACCTTTTTGTGTAGGGGGGTGAAAAAGGATTAGTTGCGTAAAAAAGGAGCTTAAATAAATCAAAGAATCTGAATCAACACCTCAAGTCATTGATACGGATTTAGAGGTGGAACAAAACTCCATCATCTCAACTGTTAAATCATTACGCGTCCCATGGTCGGATGCAGGGAATTGTCTTTCTCTCTCTCCCTCCATTTGAACTTATGTGTTAGAAAAGGGCAGCAGAGGGGGCCATCACGTGACTTTGGCCCCCTCCTCTGTCCTTTTCTAACGCACGCTTTCAAATGGGAGGAGAGAGAGAGAAAGCCAATTCCCTGTATCCGCCCATGTACGCGTCTCGACATCCATCCTCATTGCGAGTAACCTCAATCCCACCTATCAACCCCTCTTTTTTCCCCTCCCTTATCATTTATCCCGTCTGTGAAAACTCATTCGTTAAATTGTTCAAGCTTAAAAGTCTGTATAAAACGATTATACTGGTTTGTATTTCGGACACTCGGACGCAACGCGGTAAGATTCTTCCGCCCCCCCTCACCAATTCGATCCGCGGAGGCCGGGTTCTTCGCAGCGTTGCCAATTCTTGCGAAAATAAAAATATACAGGGTGTCCTAAAATAAAATTTACGGGAAGAATTTTGACCACGCGTATTTTTGGGGTCAAAATGATACTTCTTTCCAGTAAAAGTGTTTCCGCAAATTCTCCCTCCCTTCCCGAGCAAAAACCCTCCTCCAAATTTATTTTTTTAACCGGGTTTTCTTTGATTCTAGCCACGGATCACAGTAAAAATGGATGAGAATTGCTAGCAGGAGGTACTATTATGCGTTCTTTTCGACTTTGTGGTCACACATTTTAAAAAGGGTCCAGTAAGGGCGCGGGTTCGAGGGGTGTAAATTCGAGGGGGTAGTTCAACAATTAATGGAGGTAATAAAACTCATATTTTGAACGTGCATTTTGGAAGGAGTTCGATCGCTATGCGAGAGAGAAGGACCGATATTTAACCCCTGGATTTCAGATTAACCCTCGTGACACCAAGGGGGGAATTTTTAAATGAATTAGGGTCTTCCAAAATGAATAGAGGGGGGAGTATGTTTATGGTAAAAATTCGCCCTGAGAAAAAAAAAACAATGTTGTAGCATTAATAATGAAGTAAACGTAATGTGTGAATGTTACAACGGCAATCGGACAAGTAGTGACCTTAGGATCCAGCGATCTGGCAACTGTGTATTCTTCCCATTTGAATGCGTGAGAAACAATCGATTAGTCAAGGGGCCATGGCCCCCTCGAGAATCGATTCTTTCTCATACGTTCAAATGGGAAGAGTACACGGTTGCCATATTGCTGGATCCGCCCTTGCGCGGAGCAAAAATTATAAAATCTGATTTTATTGGCAAAATAAACAGACTTATTCTATCAATCTTTATTGCACGGAAAAAAAGATTAGTGAAAATAACCATACGGATACCTGATTTTGGCACCTGCTAGATGTTATGGTTAACTTGACCAGAAGTATGGTACATTTATCGATACTTTGAGTAAATTCGACATGCAATCAGGTAACATCACCTAGTACCTAGTCAAAACATAGTATACTTTTGGTTAACATTACCATAACATCTAGCAGGTGCCAAAATCAGGTATCCGTATTGTTAATATTTCCGTAGTTTTTTTTTTTCCGTGTGGGGGGAATAAAATTAACGAAAAGAAAAACAACAAATTAATAGAAGGGATAAGCCAAAACAACGAAAATCAGCGCAATGCATCTGGGGTAGTTCTGCCTATAAATAGACACCAGTGAGTGGTGTGAATACCTTTGGGGGGAGGGGGGCACACATTTTCACAGGATTGATGTATCAAAACTTCCGCACGCACAACTCACGCATTCCTGTTGCACCTGTCTGAACTGAGCTCTTACGTAAGCTCCAACGACGCGAGTTAGTTGCACATATCAGTCTAACAAGGGGAGGCTCAGAAGTCGCCGCCTCCGATTTTGAATACGATTGCACTAAAATGTACCTAAAATAAAACTATTAGACCCGTGTTTCTCACTTTTTGCCAATGGGCTTTCCTAGCGTCAGGAATTTTTTGAAAGTTGCCGAAATTCACGTAAATATTCGGAACACTCTCCGCTCGGGTTTTTTGCGTGAATTTCGACAACTTTCAAAAAATTCCTGACGCTTTAGGAAGGCCCATTGGCAAAAAGTGAGAAACACGGGTCTAATATAGTTTTACTTTAGCTACATTTTCGTGCAATTGTTTTCAAAATCGGAGGCGGCGACTTCTGAGCCTCACCACAACTGATCATGGTGATGTAGAAACTCTACTATCGTTACCATATCGTGGCGCATGGGCGGATACAGGGAATTGTCTTTCTCTCTCTCTCCTTCCATTTGAACTTATGTATTAGAAACGGATAGCAGAGGGGGCCATCACGTGACTTTGGCCTTCCTCTTCCGTCCTTTTCCAACGCACGTTTCCAAATGGGAAGAGAGAGAGAGAAAGACAATTCCCTGTATCCGCCCATGTCGTGACGCAACCCGCCCTCTAAAAAATGGACTCTAGACTAATTGTAAGATAGCTTTCCTTCCGTAAAAAGGCGACTCTTGATTGCATCAGGGATAATTCGTGGCAACTCTGTTATGAGGGTGAAATTGTTACAGTGAGTCGAGCTTTCTACTTCGCAGCAGTAATAAGAGAGCAGCTGAACAAGAAATGAGATTTGCCAATCTATCTTTTGAGCTGTCAAAAGGAACTCCATTCTCAGTAGAGCGGATGCCCAGTCAAGTATAAGCGGGTGGTATCGCGATATATCTGAACAGGTTCTCTCTTTTATGCCCGCGTATTATTTCGCCAGTTCCAGCCCAATGCCATGGATGGATGAACGGCGCACTTACTCCAAAGGCGGATTCAGAAATTTGTCTTTCTATTTCTTCCCATTTAATTGCTCGTGTTCGAGGAAGACAGAAAAATGGGCTGAAGTCATGTGACGACCTCCATTTTGTCATGAGTCCTCTTGTAAAACGCATGAACGCAAATAGGAGGAGAGAGAGAGAGAGAGAGAGAGAGAGAGAGAGAGAGAGAGAGAGAGAGAGAGAGAGAGAGAGAGAAACAGAAGAACTGAAAACGCTTTTGAATCGAGCAAGCATAAAAAAGATTATGAGGACTATAAAAAACGAGAAAAAAAAGAAGAAAAATCAGGGACGACTCAACGATTCAACAACCTCCGATAAGATGCTATCAGAGAAACGCCTTTGTTCCAATTTTCCTTTTGAGAGCGTTATCTCCTCCGACGTCTATGTGAAGATTCATTTTTACAAGAAAAGGAAAATGTATGTCAGGTTGTGCTTCCACTTTCTGCCGTTTTCTTGGAGACTGGACTTCTTTCGAAAAGATTGGTTTCAGGACTGCCGTTTTGCGTATAATTAATCGCATTTTTCAATTCACCGATGATTCCACCGGTTGAGAAAAGATTACACAGCTCATAGTTCAATGTATGATCATAATGCACGAAAATGCTCGCATTAGTAATCTTTTCTCAACCGATGGAGTCGTTGGTGACTTTGAAAAAACTTGCGAATACTTTCATTAAGTAACACAGTTTCAACCGATTGAAAAAAGATTACAGATCATATTATTATTTTCGAGCATTTCAGCCATACATTGAATTGAATTGTGAAATCTTCTCTAAGCCGGTGAAATCATCGGTGAATTGAAAAATACGATTAATTATACGCAAAACGGCAGCCCTGATTGGTTTGATGATGACGTTGCAAGTTTTATCTGTATACACGTGGCCGGTTAGCTGTTCCGAGAACCACAGGTAAAGGCCCTATTCCACCTGAGACTTTTGTCGCCGGATCTAGCGTCAAGAAGCTGAAAACTCCCTTCCACCTAGGCGACTTGACGCGCGTCACCGATGCAAACAATGCCTCTCACCACTCATTTGTTTACCGAAATCGTCGGTAATTTTTCACGTAATAACATAATAACAAGAAAATAATAATAACAAAGTAATAACAATAATAACAAGCAGGGAAAATTCCAACACGCAGGTGTTGGAAAAGCGTGCCACTAAAGTCTGAGCAGCTTTAATGCTTTTGCTAGCAATGATAATTCATCAAAGAGGAACCACGTGACATGGAGCTGATCTCGAGAAAATTGAGTCCAAAGTTGAAGCGCTAGCATTTAAACAAAAAACTTGAAATTACTTACGTTTTGATTTCATTCAACTACCGTGTTAATTTTTTTTATTTCAACACCGGAAAAGTGGAATTTCCTATGTATACTCTGTTCGGGATAAGAAGTCCGATCGGAAGTCAGGTATAAACGCACTACATTGCAACGCAGCGGTTTCTCGGCTGTCGATTCTTCTCCGCAACGTCCGTTCAGGAGGACTTGCCTTTCAGACCCTTTTATTGAAAAAGACAATACCGTAAACTGACCAATTTATATTGTCTTTTGAACGCCCACTCGAAAATTAAACTTTTGCGGCATTCGCGAATTTTGAATAGCTGACTTTAAATTTAAATTAGCTCGACGTGCACAGTAAAATGATACCTAACGACGGTTCAATATGTAATTTTTCAAAGATTTCAGGTTTCTGAAATCACTCAATCAGGAATGCCGAAATCGTTGGAAAATTACTTATTCAACCGCCGTTAGGTATCATTTTTCTGTCTACGTCGTGCACAGTTTGAATTTAAAGTCAGTTATTCAAAATTCGCGAATGCCGCAAAAGTTTAATTTTCAAGTGGGCGTTCAAAAGACAATATACATTGGTCAGTTCACGGTATTGTCTTTTCCAATAAAAGGGTCTGAAAGGCAAGTCCTCCTGAACGGACGCGGCGGTGCCCGGGAAGAGCAGAGGGGACGTTTTGATGAGCCCTGCGCCTATCAACGATTAAAAGCCCACCAAAATGACAGGTCTGCTCGTAAGTCAGTTTTCCCATCTAAAATTTTATTGGCGGTGCCCGGGAAGAGCAGAGGGGACGTTTTGATGAGCCCTGCGCCTATCAACGATTAAAATCCCACCAAGATGACAGAACTGCTCGTAAGTCTGTTTTTCCACTTAAAATAACATTGGCGGCGCCCGGGAAGAGCAGAGGGGACGTTTTGATGAGCCCTGCGCCTATCAACGATTAAAAGCCCACCAAAATGACAGGTCTGCTCGTAAGTCTGTTTTCCCATTTAAAATAACATTGGCGGTGCCCGGGAAGAGCAGAGGGGACGTTTTGATGAGCCCTGCGCCTATCAACGATTAAAAGCCCACCAAAATGACAGGTCTGCTCGTAAGTCTGTTTTTCCATTTAATATAACATTGGCGGTGCCCGGGAAGAGCAGAGGGGACGTTTTGATGAGCCCTGCGCCTATCAACGATTAAAAGCCCACCAAAATGACAGGTCTGCTCGTAAGTCTGTTTTCCCATCTAAAATATCATTGGCGGTGCCCGGGAAGAGTAGAGGGGACGTTTTGATGAGCCCTGCGCCTATCAACGATTAAAAGCCCACCAAAATGACAGGTCTGCTCGTAAGTCTGTTTTTCCATTTAATATAACATTGGCGGTGCCCGGGAAGAGTAGAGGGGACGTTTTGATGAGCCCTGCGCCTATCAACGATTAAAAGCCCACCAAAATGACAGGTCTGCTCGTAAGTCTGTTTTCCCATCTAAAATATCATTGGCGGTGCCCGGGAAGAGCAGAGGGGACGTTTTGATGAGCCCTGCGCCTATGAACGATTAAAAGCCCACCAAAATGACAGGTCTGCTCGTAAGTCTGTTTTTTCCATTTAATATAACTTTGGCGGTGCCCGGGAAGAGCAGAGGGGACGTTTTGATGAGCCCTGCGCCTATGAACGATTAAAAGCCCACCAAAATGACAGGTCTGCTCGTAAGTCTGTTTTTTCCATTTAATATAACTTTGGCGGTGCCCGGGAAGAGCAGAGGGGACGTTTTGATGAGCCCTGCGCCTATCAACGATTAAAAGCCCACCAAAATGACAGGTCTGCTCGTAAGTCTGTTTTTCCATTTAATATAACATTGGCGGTGCCCGGGAAGAGCAGAGGGGACGTTTTGATGAGCCCTGCGCCTATCAACGATTAAAAGCCCACCAAAATGACAGGTCTGCTCGTAAGTCTGTTTTTCCATTTAATATAACATTGGCGGTGCCCGGGAAGAGCAGAGGGGACGTTTTGATGAGCCCTGCGCCTATCAACGATTAAAAGCCCACCAAAATGACAGGTCTGCTCGTAAGTCTGTTTTTCCATTTAATATAACATTGGCGGTGCCCCAGAAGAGCAGAGGGGACGTTTTGATGAGCCCTGCGCCTATCAACGATTAAAAGCCCACCAAAATGACAGGTCTGCTCGTAAGTCTGTTTTTCCATTTAATATAACATTGGCGGTGCCCGGGAAGAGCAGAGGGGACGTTTTGATGAGCCCTGCGCCTATCAACGATTAAAAGCCCACCAAAATGACAGGTCTGCTCGTAAGTCTGTTTTTCCATTTAATATAACATTGGGGACGGACGTAGCGGGGAAGAATCGACAGCCGAGAATCCGCTGCGGTGCAATGTAGTGCGTTTTTACCAGACTTCCCATCGGACTTCTGATCCCGAACAGAGTATAGGAACGGTACTTAATTTTTAGTGTTCAAAGTGACTTGGTTCCTTTCTTCTTTTGCTTTGGCATAATCACGAAAACCTAATCTCTAAGAGAAACCAAACGGCAGAGTTGGTTTACACTATTGATATTTTAAAATCCGTTCATCCGGACTTAAGTCCGTTCCCAATTCTATAAAATAACCAAGTCGGAGTTGGTTCCTTACGTGACTCGGACTAAGGTTTAAGAAAATGGAACCAAGTTATCATTTTATTTCATCATATGGACAATGACTTAAATGAGGCTCACCAGCTCACTTTTACCGGGAATTTTGAAGGGAAATAGTTGTTATTAGAAGAAGCACTTGTTGCTTCGATATCCAGTATTGCTAGGTCTATCAATCAATAACTCAATTTTATCAAAAATGTCACTTGGTTCTTTTGTGACAAGTGCTGTCCAATTTTATTGAGCTTATTTGGTGGGAAATGATGAAAAAAATAAATTTAGATCAGATGTATCTATAAGGAGATTAATCACAGGCGGTGTTTTTTTGTGTTTGTTTTTTGTTTTTTGTTTTCAAAACTTTGGAGGGCTCCAGCCAGCTCAGAAGAGAAACATTTGCAGTACTTATTTATGTAGGAAAAAAAGTATTATATATATGTTGACCCCAAAAATACACTCCATAAGTTTGGCACTTAAATTTGAAACACCCTGTTCTTGATATTTTGCCCCCCCCCTCCTTGCCCATTTCACAGAAGACAACATCTTGACCATGCACATTTTTAAAATCACAGTTTGACTGTAGAGATTTCCCCCCCCCCCCCCTTTCAACGAAAAAGGGGAAAATGGGTCGCCTATCTTTGATGTTCGTCGTATGCGCGTGCACATATTGTTCGGCTTTACGATTGTCATTTTGGCTTTCTTTATAATGCGTTTTGTGGTTTTATTATTGGATTTTATAATTATTTGATGCCGCCAATGTAATTTTCAGGCGATTTTACATCAGAATCAAAACTCTATAGCGCTATAGCAAAATTTTGCAACAAACCCATTGAAAGCTGAAAAGAGAAAATTATATGATAAGGCTAGTTCGATCCTTTTTACCCACATAAAGTATAGACAATATATATTTTCTCCAACTTTTAAATGGCTTCCTCAGGGATCAAAAATGAGGTTGCGTTCTTTTGAAGTCAAAAAGTGTCATATTCGGAAAAGCCATGATTCTAAATAATAAACAGTTTTTTTTTTCTTCTTTTTTTTCGTTTTAGGTGCTGTCAGCACTTATTGCGATTGTCACGATGTAGATATGTAATATGCACAAATGGAACACTTGCGAATTCATGAAAAAATAATCCTTTAATATACAGCACTAACCATTTCAGGTGCCCTTTACACGTCAAGCATTCTAGGGGTATAGATTAGTAGGTGTGGAGGTTTAAGACGTTTGTGGATTTTAATTCCCCCTCCCCCCATTTATTTTGTTGAAAAGTATCGAAAGTTTACAGTCAAAACTAAGCCATTATTCATTATAACGCATTGTAATATTATTTCTTTTTCTGTTGCCGTCGGTCGATATCATTTTTCGTGTTGGAAAAGCAAAGTTCCATATGGACCTATAATTTCCAAAATTTGAAGAAGCTTCCAGTAAAAATACTGTACACGCGAGAAACTTTTTAGGATAGGTAAATAAGTTATTCCAGAGTCAATTCCATAGCCGCAGCGAGGAGGCTGTCCAGGGGTGGAAGACACCTGACAGCCCCTCTCACTTTTTAGAGCTATTAATGCGAATTTTACCCCCGTCCCTTTGTTCTGGATTTTAAAAACCTTTTTTTCAAAGAAACGCCCAAAATTTCCTCAAAAATCCCTTGATTGCATAGACGCTCATAAAGGGCTTTTCAATTTGCCGATCCCCCGGAATTTCAAATGTTTCCAATGACCAAGACCTGTTTAATGTGACGTCATGAAAAAAATTGGTTCCAAAAAAAGGCTCCGTCTCACTCGCTCTCGTGGGTTTTCCCATATGAAACACGATCCAAATTTTCAAATACAAGTGCTAGTAAACAACATGTTCTTTGCACCAGTTGTGTTTATCACACCATTGGGTTCCACGTCCCTTATAAAAATTTCCGATTGTTTCAATGAATTTTCCGATAGGATATATATTCCCGCACTTTATTTCCCATTAAAATAATCGAAATTCCATAGAGACAATCGGAATTCGTGTAGATTCAAGCGCGCTGACTATAGCAACGATAGGTCTCATGATTGAAATAAAGCGAAACATATCTATATGGTTCTATTCTTACAGTTTTAACAGCCACATTTTTCTCAGTGATAAAATATGAATGCACAATCACAGTTATATCGAAGAAAGTCCATGTTTTGTCCTTGTCACACTCACAGTTTCTTATGAGCACAAAATTCTATAGTATATAGGCACATCACGACATGTGTTATACCTCGAACAATAGCTTCGATACGAAGAAAAGTTAGAATGATTGAGTGTCATGGCGGTGATACTCCCATAAGAGACCGTGAGTAGGATGAGGACAAAACGTAGAATATCTTTCGCATTCGGTATAACTGTGATTGTAAATTCGCTTGTGATCTTTTAGGAATTATGTTAGAGTGAAAAGATACTTTAAGGTACGTGGAATCTAATGGTGCAATAAAATTTGAGAAAACTGTTCTTCAACTAGCATGAATGTGCGTTCGAAAATTAGAATCTGATTTCTTATAGGTAAATCAACGAGAGTGAGCGAGATAGAGCATTTGTTTGGAACCAATTTTGATCGTGACGACATCACTACACAGGTCTATTTAAGGATATGAATGAGCCCCTCTCTTTTCTATACCCCTTCCGCTCTTCATCTATACCTCGTTACTTCTTTTGGATACCCTCGTCAAACAGATTTTGACTTTTTTATATGAGTCCTCAGACCCTGCGAGTCCCGAGACACAAAACCTCTCTAACGCCCTCTCTCTCCCACACATTCACAAATCTCTCCGCTTAATGAACCGTGAAGAAATCTCGTGACCGGTGGAGCCCAAAGCCGAGGGGCAAAGAGGGTTTCTTTTCTGTGAAGGATGTTTCCACCCCCCTCCTGCCTTGGACTTTTGACTCATAGGTTGGCACAAATGACTTAGGTTGCTGGACCTGTATAGAAATCCCGTTCAAAGGAATTCGACTTTGACGTTTAATAACTTAATGAAATTAACAGGAATACCAAAACTTTTACAATTTTAAGAAAATAGAAAAATATACCTCCTGGATTTCAGCAATAACTTAACGATTATTGAAACCAGTTTCAAGAAAATACGTTTTTAATTTTTCAAACCTTTCCCGCCAAGGTTTTGCCATAAGCAAAGCATGCAACCTATATATTAGATATGAAAATGAAAACAAGAAGCGTACCGTATACCGGGTGTCCCAGACCACCCGTCTAGATACCTTTTCTCGAAAACGGCTGGGAGTTGAGATCTGAAACAAAAAAGTCAGATAGGGAATTGACCCCAAAGAATTCAATGAAAATATTTTCAAAACCCCCCGAGGCCCCCCGGGGGGGTTTTGGGGGGGTTCGAAACACATTTTTCCATTTTTGGCGGAAAAAAGCCTATAAAAGGTACCAAAATAAGTTCAGATTCTGAAAGAACAACTCATTGCCGACATTTTTGGTCCCATAAATTTTTCCAGAAAACCCCAACTTTTGGGGTTATGGGCCCTTTTGGGGGGAAATTTTCAATCGGTCACTGTGACCACACCATTCAATATTTTTCAAAAAACTAAAAACCATCTGAAAGAAAACATCAAGACCTTTCGATTGATATGCCACATAATACCTAAATTTGAAAAATTAAGGCCCCCACGTAGAATCCAAAATTTGTGGGCCTTTGGGCCCCCCCCCACGTAAAAAAAGTCAAATGGCAAGGTATGGCTTGTGATACATCGATCGAAAGCCCTCAAAGAGTAGAATAAGATGGCGCAATCCAAAATTGTCTACAATCATTACTTTTAAAATGGCGGCCATTTGAAAATTATGGGTGCTCAAAAGTAAGTCCTAGGAAGAGAACCTAAGGTTGAACGATACGTGGCTTGAAAGGCCTTAAAAAATGCAAACAAATGGTACAAACCGCAAATCAATCCGCCTTTTCAATCAAAAGTTATGACCGATTGAAATTTAAGCGGCCGTAAATAGGCCTTTTTGAGCACTTTAAGTTTCAATCGGTCATAACTTTTGATTGAAAAGGCGGATTGATTTGCGGTTTGTACCATTTGTTTGCATTTTTTAAGGCCTTTCAAGCCACGTATCGTTCAACCTTAGGTTCTCTTCCTAGGACTTACTTTTGAGCACCCATAATTTTCAAATGGCCGCCATTTTGAAAGTAATGATTGTAGAAATTTTAGATTGCGCCATCTTATTCTACTCTTTGAGGGCTTTCGATCGATGTATCACAAGCCATACCTTGCCATTTGACTTTTTTTACGTGGGGGGGCCCAAAGGCCCACGAATTTTGGATTCTACGTGGGGGCCTTAATTATTCAAATTTAGGTATTTTGTGGCACATCAATCGAAAGGTCTTGATGTTTTCTTTCAGATGGTTTTTAGTTTTTTGAAAAATATTGAATGGTGTGGTCACAGTGACCGATTGAAAATTTCCCCCCAAAAGGGCCCATAACCCCAAAAGTTGGGGTTTTCTGGAAAAATTTATGGGACCAAAAATGTCGGCAATGAGTTGTTCTTTCAGAATCTGAACTTATTTTGGTACCTTTTGTAGGCTTTTTTCCGCCAAAAATGGAAAAATGTGTTTCGAACCCCCCCAAAACCCCCCCGGGGGGCCTCGGGGGGTTTTGAAAATATTTTCATTGAATTCTTTGGGGTCAATTCCCTATCTGACTTTTTTGTTTCAGATCTCAACTCCCAGCCGTTTTCGAGAAAAAGTATCTAGACCGGTGGTCTGGGACACCCGGTATATACGGCACGCTTAACGAGAACCGCGGATGATGGTTGTCTTGGTTGTTTTCAGCCGAATTAAAGATGACACAGGGATATTGATGAAACTCGGGAGCTCAACGTTGCACTAGAAGCCAAAAAAGTAGGATTCGATCCTACTTCTAGCGACTTGACGCTAGATCCCGGATCTTCGCTCTTCCACCTGATCTTCCTGACGCTGACGCTAGATCCGGCGACTAAAGTCTCAGGTGGAATAGGGCCTTAAGTCCAGTTGAGGCCTGCGCTTTCATAACAGTACGCTTACTGGGATCCTTGCGGAGAGCTGTATCAGAACATTAAAAAAAAAAAAAAAAAAAAAAAAAAAAAAAAAAAAACAAGTTGGAACTTGCAACACTGGAACAGTGTTAGCAAAGAGAGCATGAGTGTCGGCCGTAAATCATTGTAAGTGTGGAGTTCTATATTGATAGTACAAAACTGCGACAAAGTCAATCGCAACGCTGCATTTGTGTTTGTATAACAGTGATCGCTGTAAAAATAACTTGATAGGTCAAAGTGGGAATGAAAATTTACTTATAGCGTGTTGAAACAGTTGTTCACGAGGCGAGGTGAATACTGTGGTTTTGAAAATCGATTTCGATAGTGATAGTTCCTTTAAAATCGGATGACGCAATACCAATCCTAGCAAGCCGTAAAGTCTAGTTTAGTTATTTGGGACTTTTTTAGATTTCTCTCGCCTGAACCAAAGTCATCAGGAAGGAAATTCTTAATACCAATCCTAGCAAGCCGGAAAGTCTAGTCTAGTTATTTGGGACTTCTATAGAATTTTCCTCGCTTGAACCAAAGTCATCACGATGGAAATTCTTCGTCTTTATGGTTTCAGCTCTTTTTGTCTCAGATTAAAAAATGAATGTTAATATTGATCAAATGTCATCCGACACTCATCAAGGCCCTTAAGGAACGTAATATGAACTTGAAAAAAGCTCATTCGATTTTTAAGGGAGCTTAAACGGTCCATGAGAGACGAAATTCGCGGATACAGAGTATCCACAGCTTATTTCAATGTTCGATCTGACAAGACCGTGCGCCTTTGAAAAATCGATATCTCGATAGTGAATCGATGTATTGCAATTCGGTTTGCACCGGTCGAAAGCGCTTGCTTGTGACTGACAACCTCGAAAATTTCAGATCCATCCGAGTTTATTTAATGACCTTACAGGACCTCTCGCGGCCGCAGTTAGACATTTCTTGTCAGAGTTACGCTGAAACGGGGAGTAGTTCCCCCCTAAGATGATATTTTTTGGCTCGAAACTGCATTGGGCCCTCTCGGGACATCATTGGGACCCGAAAAAAAGCGGAACCGATATAATACGGCACACGACTGGTTCGTGAGAGACGAAATTCGCCTTTTTCCAGCCTCCAGCGCCCCTCTAAGGTCGATCTGACAAGACCGCGCGCCTTTGAAAAATCGATATCTCGAGAACGAATCGATGGATTGCGCACTGCGGTTTGGATTGGGCGGTAGCTTCAGCTTTTAGATAATTCTTGAAAAAAATTCAGATCCATCCAAGTTTTTAAACGGATCTTATGGGACCTCCCGCGGCCGCAGTTAGACATTGTACGTGAGACTTACGCTGGAGTTGGGGCCACGCCCCCGCCCCCCGATATAGACTTTATCGGTCCGACATTTGTCAGGGCCCTTAATGAACTTCATGTGAACTCAAAAAACTCACGTATGACTTCTCACGGCGCATGCTAGGTCCATGAGAGTCGAAATTCGCGGATTTTAGAGAATCTTAGATTTCTGACCATATACCGCGTGCCTTTGAAAAATCGATATCTCGAGAGTAAATCGATGTATCGCAATTCGGTTTGGACCGATCAAAAGAGTAAGCTTACCGGTACTCGCCGTTAAAATGTTGGATCCATCTGATTTCATTTTGAGACCTTACTTGAGTTACTTGGACCCCAGTTGGAATTATTTTTTCGGAGTTACGCTGGCAAGGGGGTCGCTCCCTCTCTTGGAAAACTGTGGAGGGGGCCCTTTGCTGGGGCATACATTCTATTTTTCACTTTTTTTTTTTTTTTTTTTTTTTTAATTTTATATTTGTGTCTAATCTAAGTTGGGGGAGGAGGAGGAGAGTACCTGCAAGTCAACCGGCAATTTACTTTTGATAGTGGCTGCGGGTCGAGGGTGCGGATTGCGGACTTTTAACTTGTTGTGGGGTTTACAGGGTGGCCGTGTCTAAACTTATGAGAAAAGAAGGCAACCACAGACCGGAAGAACGTTCAATTTCTGGTTCAGAGACCATGGACAAAGACATGGGCACCCGCAAAACAATTGCCCGGAGGGGCAACTTTTTGAATGTCAATGAAAGGTCTAGGGGACACCACCTAGAGACGGGCAAGTCTAGAGAACCCCCCCCCCCCCCACTTCCGCCCAAAATAGAAAATAAATCAATTATCCTTCCAAATGGTAGAAATTGTAAGTGATTGTAGCATGTAAATGTATCAAAAGTAATTCTATTTTTGACGTGTTTGATATTATGAATAAAGTGACAGCATCAGATGATAGAAATAGTAAAAAGCTAAGTATAACTATTCCTTCTTTATTTTCATTGTCCTGATGAATTCTAAGAGTTAACCTATTTAAATTAACAAAACCAAAACTCTTGCCTATACATTCTCTAATCATGTAATTATCGACCAGAGGATTCTGAATTTTCAAGGAAGTTCGCAAAATTCTCGTTGCCAACGGTAGTTGCCAATGTAGACACGTTCATACTAGTAGATTTTAAAACTTCTTTCGGCGAGGGAGATGACGGGTGGGAAGTATGATGTCGTCTGAATCAGGAGGGGGTGGGGTAAAAATCAGGGGGAGGTCTAGATCTGGGGGGGAGAGGAATCCTGAAACTGGGGGGCGAGCTGTATAGTGGCAAGGGGTGGTTGGGCACCACTGCTTAGGGGGGGGGGGCTACTTCCCGCCCTGCCCCCCCTAAATTACGCCCCTAATTAAAATTGTAAAGTAAACTAAGAATAAAGTTTGTTAACTCTTACTCCTTTCGTTATTATTTGATCTTCGAATGTTCCGATTCTTTTTTATTGTAAAGTTTTGATTTTTCTGAATTAGGGGGGGGGGCGCCGCGCCGCCCCTCGGGGAGCGCCCATTGACAGATAAGGAGAAAGGTAAGTGTAGGAATTTGCACGGGAATCCGGCGTAGTGTGCCGCAAAAATTACTACCAATGGCGGATCCAGAAAATTCTTTTAGGGGGGGGGCTTCACGCCTATGAATTTTCAAATTTGCAGGGAGGAATTTATGGGATTTTTTCTGTTGAAAAAAGGCAAAGGCTACCGTGAGTTGGGGGGGGGCGTGCCTTTCCCGAATCCGCCGCTGATTACCATGTAACACTGGGCCACGATGACCGATGTCGCATAAAACCAGGTAGAAGACCCGTGGCGGGCGTGGCATCCGTGATGGCTGTGAAATTGGGATGAAGTAGATGGACACACATCATTCATGCAATCTGCACTACGCGGCAAGCAACTGTTGTAGGCGTAGGTGCAGTAGTTCGTGGGGAGGGCAAAGGGGACGGGAGGTCGTCGCAAAACCATGGACGAAGATATAACTAAGGACTGCCGGCTGTTGTTAGTCCTGTTTTGCTCTCGACCCCAGCGCTCCAAGCAGCGGCCAGCTGAACTACTCTTTCAAGTGAGCGATCCTGGCGATGTGTCCATGCTCACATGCTATGCTACTGCTAAAACCGTTGTTGGAGTTGGTCTGTTATGGCATGGCTGTCAACTGTTGTCGGCGACCCAAGAGGATCAGATAACTCAGTATCTCAATGGAAGATCGAAAGCAAGGGAAATTCAGAATCAACTTTGGACAAGGTAACAGAAATCATCAGCAAATTAAAAGAGTCGCCTGATCTCTACTAATAAAACAAATGTCTATGTACTCTTTCTTGTTTGATTCCGTTTTGAGGTTAACTGTGATGTATAGTATTTCAGTCCTTGATTAATCATTTTCGACAATTCAGGAATCTTTCAAGAAATACTCCAGACGTTTGCTTTTTAGCGGATTTTGCTTCCTTTTAATTCGCTGATCATTTGTTCCCTTCGTTCAATCGTGATTCAAATTACCTACACGGTATACATTTGCGGGAAGGCATGGGAGAAAGGGAGCCGGAGCGGCCACCGCTGCAGCGGTTCGCTTTTAGTTGACCCTTACTGCTGCTTGGAGCGCTGCGGTCGCGCTCGAAAACCCGCTAACAGGTTTTAACACGGGCGGAGATAGGAAGTCGGCAGTCCTTAGTTATATCTTCGTCCATGGCTCGGAATGGTCTTAAAATTTTCCTTAGGATTTGATCTAGAACGCAACGTTCTTACATTTTCGAAAAGTTAACTCTAGCTCTCGCAATTAACGATTAAAGGCGGAAAAAGCATGGTTTCTGGACCGCGGAACAGTGGCGTTATCTAGCGGATGAGAATCTTACTACAGGTCGCTGAGGATTCACCTTAAAACGCAGCGCCGATCGCGTTCCCCAAACGAACTCTTTTAGCGGACCGAAACATCAACAATAACAGGATTGGAAATTTGAAATCATCTAAATGCATTTTAAATCGCCGAATACACGAAACATGGACACAATCCTCTGATATAAAACCCCAATATCTCATACAGAAAATTTCGTTGAAGTCTGATCCAAATTAGTAACGTAATTACATTCCCAAAAATGCTTAACCTCAATCTTGGCCAAAAACTCCCGCCACAAAGAAAAAGCGACAAATTGGGAGGACACCGGATTGGCGGAATCACATGGGTCAATCGGTCCTCGAGGACCCGTTCTCGATACTGAAATCAAGCGATCCCCCGAGCGGACCCCCGAACCATGCCGTTCCTATAAGAAAAGCATTATTGACCTTGTAGAAACGATTTCAATAGAGCATGACACTCATGCTCTAAAAAAGAGGAATCTGCGGTTTTTGACTTTGATAGAAAATAACCCGAGATGCATTTGCGCGGATCTGCGTTGTTTTGGCTGATCCCTTCTACAAAATTGTTTATTTTTTTTTTACTTCCTCGCTCTAACGAAGTTAGAAAAATTGAGAAAGGATTGCTATGGTGTAGAGTTTTTCAACGCATTTTGTTTCGATACTTGGCCCAGTTTGACGAAGTCAATCATGATAGTTATGAAATAATTGGCACTCATCATGCCTAATAGTATCCTAAAAAACATCTATACATGGCATTTTTATAATTCTTAATTAAATGTGATCTGGAGCGGTAAATGTATAAAATGTCTATAGCGTCCGTGATTTGTGAGTCCGTCTATGTATCCAAGCATAACTTTTGCACAATAGGTCCAAATCAAAGACATTATATCAAGTAGACCGTGCACTCCGCATCTTCGCTGTGAGCGCTAGGCGTGGCAAGTTTTGCGAAGCTCCATGATGATGATCGGGCGGGGTGGAGGCTCGCTGAATGGCCCCACGGTAGCGAGACGTTTGCTGGGAATGAATGGGGGGAGGAATGCACTCCCGCGCTCGGGTTTTCCTAAATAACTCGTTCTTGGCCCATTTTCCGGCAAAATGTGTATAAGAAAACAGAGTTGTAGAAGAAAAAAAAATTAGGATTGAACTGCATAATTTTTTATCCCCCAAAGGTTATTGCTAACCAGAAAAAACGCCCATCCGTCACAGATATTTTGCGTACGTAACATACCGGCCGCGCATGCGCAACAGTGGCGGCTCGTGACTGAAAAATTAGGTGTAGTACGATGGGGAGTCTAGGAGGATGCTCTCAGTAGTACGAGGGTTAGGGGGTCCTCTCGCGCAAAATTTTCGAATATTTGACTACCTCAGATTTAATTAAAAGCTAGTTTTAACTATTTCGTGACACGAAAGTTCTCCTACGACAGTATAGAGCAATAAAAAATCCCCCCCACCAATAACCTATCAAAGTAAAAAAATTAAAAACATAAATAAATTTCCGAGCAAAACCTGCAATAAAAACATCTTTTTTCAAGCCTTAGAGACCAAGATTTATTTAAATATCAAAATAAAAAATTGAAAAACATGAAAACGTTAAGAAACTTTGTTTTTACGGTGCTTTTTACAACTCCTTTTTTTCTTTTCCCCCTTCAATTTCTCAGAAATCCCAATCATTTTTAATCAAGAGCGACCATTATCTTTGAAAACTTGAAAAGAAAAAAAATAAAACCTTGAAGAAGTAGGTGTAGTGCCACTACACTAACTACACCTGACGAGCCGCCACTGATGCGCAATGTAGTGGCGTAGCGTGCAAATTGGCAACGCTGTACTGTGGCCCTTCAAACCCTTGTAAAAGGTCGAATGCGAAGGTGATTCACCGAACACCCAATACTTCGATCTTTCTCATGGGTTCAAATGGACAAGCCGCAATGTTGCCAAATTGCCCGCTACATACGCGACTGGCGCAGTGTCACCCGGGCTGGGGCAACTCAAGTCATCGATGGCAGTTCGTCGCCGCATCGCTCCACACTCATCACACTCGAATAACTAAAAGACTGCCACCGCTCGCGAGAACTGTGCACGGTCTAATTGACATATTGTCTTTGGTCCAAACGTATTCAAATTTTGCAGAAAGGTTGCTTTTGACATTCCCCAGAGGAACTTTGTTTTTTTTTGAAATTTTAATTTTTAGGTTAGTTGTGGATGAAAAATGGTTTCCATTAAAATCAAAGGGAAAATGAGTCAGAAAATGGAAAAATTTAAATATTTCAAAAATTTATCTCTGTATCTGGATAAAAATATCAAAGGGGGGTCTGAGGGTCTCCGCCAGAATGTCAAAGGCGGGTCTGGGGGTCTCCCCTAGATAAAATTTGACGTGAGAAAGTGTTCGTAGGGTATTCTATACAGTTTATTTTTCATTTTATTCCTCCCTATAAAGATTGATAGAATTAGAATTGTTTATTTTGCCAATAAAATCAGATTTTATAATTTTTCCTCCGCGCAAGGGCGGATCCAGCATTATGGCAACCATGTATTCTTCCCATTTGAACGTATGAGGAAGAATCGATTCTCGAGGGGGCCATGGCCCCTTGACTAATCGATTGTTTCTCACGCATTCAAATGGGAAGAATACACAGTTGCCAGATTGCCGGATCCGCTCATGCTTTAGCATAGATTCAAAAGAGAAACAACCGACGTACGGTTGCTCACAAACCCAAGGGCGGATCCAGCAATATGACAACCATGTATTCTTCCCATTTGAACGTATGAGGAAGAATCGATTCTCGAGGGGGCCATGGCCCCTTCACTAATCGATTGTTTCTCACGCATTCAAATGGGAAGAATACACAGTTGCCAGATCGCTGGATCCAAAGGTCACTACTTGTCCGATTGCCGTTGTATCATTCACACATTACGTTTACTTCATTATTAATGCTACAACATTGTTTTTTTTTTCCTCCGGGCGAATTTTTATCATAAACATACTCCCCCCTCTATTCATTTTGGGAGACCCTAATTCATTTAAAAATACCCCCTTGTGGTGTCACGAGGGTTAATCTGAAATTCAGGGGTTAAATCTCGGTCCTTCTCTCTATTGGGGCGGTCGCATAGCGATCTGAATTCCTTCCAAAATGCACGTTTCATTTATAATTTGAATTATTTTGTCTCGGTTTATTTTCGACGCAAATTTGATCATCGACGAGGCATCAACGAATAAACAGAGCGGGGGAGGGGGGGTCACCGTTTATACCTCAGCGTGAAACAATGGTTCAACTATGGAATGGAGTCATTCGAAACGCATATACTGAATACCGAAAACCGAATCTGTCAAATGCAAGCGATGTTTGCAAGAGGGATGGTCGTTGACCGTTTACTAGTGGAGTGAACCTGAACTCCCTAAAATGAGAGTTAATAATAATGCTCTGCTCTCCAAAGCGACAAACCTCTCTCTGTACGGGAGCACGGACCACCGATACCGTGTGCTCATGAAGTGTTGACCGTAATCCGATCCAATGAATTATAAGCGGCATGCAGAAGCCATGCAGTGAACTATACTTTCTCAATGCATCTATCATAGGCGTAAGTTGGTTTTTGCCTTCTCTTTTGGACCATTTGAAAAGGTGTGTTAGAAGGGGATTGAGAAGCTATTAGGTGATTTTCGACTTTCCTATAGTTTGTTTCTAACACCTGTTTGTGCTGAGATTAAAAGCGAGAGAAAATACAAAACGCCTAGATAAGCCCAATGCTCAATGGGCATTGCCCACCCCAACACGAAGCGAAGAAGAGCAAGTTTCATCCCTTTAGATGACCAAATTTGTGAAACGACATTAATGATAACAGCAATATTCCAATGACACTGACTGTGTTAAAGGTATTGAAGACATTAATGATAACAACGATATTCCAATGACACTGGCTGTGTTAAAGTTATTGAAGACATTAATGATAACAACGATATGCCAATGAATCTGACTGTGGTATAGGTATTGAAGACATTAATGATAACAACGATATAGCAGTGAAACTGACTGTTTTATAGGCAATGAAGACATATGCGATAACAACGATATGCCAATGAAACAGACTGTGAGTATAGGTACAAATGACATTAGCGATGACAACGATATGCCAATGAAACAGACTGTGAGTATAGGTACAAATGACATTAACGATGACAACGATATGCCAATGAAACTGACTGTGTGTATAGGTACAAACGACATTAATGATAACAACGATATGCCAATGAAACGGACTGTGTTAGAAGTATTGAAGACACTAATGATAACAACGTATGCTAATGAAACTGACTGTGTGATTAGGTACAAACGAGTGTGAGATTACTCTCTATGGTCTAAATGATGAGTACTGTGTTACATTAAAGACAGTTTTCGTGTTCTAACCCTGGTAAAAATGACGACTCTACGACTATTCCAAAAACGACTATAAACATAGTTGCCGACTATAATCTATAGTTGGCCAACTATAATCCATAGTTGGCCAACTATGTTTATAGTCGTTTTTGGAACGGTTAGTCGTCATTTTTACCAGGGAATAGAGAGACGAAACATAGGATCGAGTTAAGTGCTTAGGGACATCTGGTTTCAACAAAAATCCGGTTTCATATAATTTTTCCATGAACGAATTTTTAAACGAGAATATTGGCTATTGCACCAAAATTCGTGATAGTGAATTCTACGACCGAAAAATGCTTTATGATCATGGTTTTACAGTAAAAACTATACTGGAATCAATTTGATGCTTTAGATTGTCTCATGCATTTGTAGGCTAGAATCGTCCAAACTCCCTCGAATTCTATTACAACATCGTAATTAAACATGTCGGTGATTATCACCTCCAAATGCATCGTAAAATGTTTAAAATCTTCTTGATTTCGGTAGTATGTCAAACCATGATAACTGTGACGGGGAGATAGCGTTCATTCTCGCTAAAAGGTTGACTAATTTTCTTGGCTGATTTATAATAGTTGAATTCAAAAGAGCGCTTGGAAAAATTAGATAGCACCAGATTTTGCTTGGAACCAGAGGTCCCTGATGGACACCGGAATTGAAACTACTGTTTTACTAGGCTTTATACTATATCTAATGGTGGCATATGGAGAAAAGCCGACCAATTTTCTCTTATACCGAATACTTCAATTATATTGGAAGTAAATTAGAGTCAGACTTCACAGAGAAAACTGACAGCCAGTATAGCCATGTGTGCGTTGAGCTCTGATTGGTTGTTTGATGCACTCTCACAAAGACTAAAATGAATGAATCAAAAACAAAGACGGCATAACAGAATTATAAGTGATGTCGGAAAATTGAACGACAAATTCCCCTCTCTGTCAGTCAATAACCGCGTTGCATGAAATTCGGATTTGTTGTGTTTTACTTTTCATTTAAACCCCATGCAGACGACCAAATGTCACTCCAGAATGTCCTGGTCCAAGTAATAGACTTTCTGTGGTTTACATATCGTGCGTCTAGTAATATTATTAGAATTCGGGAATTATTTTCTTCAGTGCAGGTGCGTGGCGTACAATTTTGTCTATTTAAACATATGTAAAAAGTCGAATTTGAAGGTGATGGAGTTCACAAAAACCCGATAGTTCGATCTTTTTTTTTCGGGTTTGCAAGTGGAGAAATAGCAACTTTACCAAATCGAGTGCTCTACCACACTACTGAGTCAGCTAAAAGCGGTATCTCGTATGATATGTTTAACAGAAGTCATTGCAAAAAACTTCAAAGACTCGGCACGTTGGAGGGGAGAAGCAGCTCCAGCAGAGATGCAGACACAGCAATCAAAATCTCGCGGTCTCGTGGACGGAAACGGAAACTAATTGTTTGTCGGTTTTTGTGTTTGTTGTAAGGTAGTGGATTATTAAAAAACCGCAGTGTATGAAATTACTTACCACTGCGTGTGCTAGTGGCTGGTGCTATGCTCCGAGCTGTGCTTGCCGATTCTATTTGCACAGCCGAGGTTTCAGCGCGAAATTAATATTTCCAGCATTTAATCTATTGCCCCTTCCCCTCCACCCCCGCTGTACGCTCTCCAAAACGGAGGAATTACAGGGAGCTGGTGATTTCGACTTCCTACCCCACCCTACCCCACCCTGCCCCGCCCTCACGAACATGACCCCAAATCTCTTTCGTTACTTTGCACCTGAGAGGGTGAAATGAGGAATAAAAAAAGAGGGGAAACCAACCTCTGTAGGTTAGGTTAGCCACAAGATTAAACTCGGGTGATTCCAGACGAAGCAATATATTTTATTTCCCAGAAACGAGAGCGCATTTAAGTTATACTAAAGGGTAGAAGAATTCTGTTTGCTCGGCATAGGAAAGAAAGTGAGAGAGGAGTGATGGAAAAATATGAATCCTGGGAACGAAGGCGAAGGAAATATTCGGAAGCAGGAAATTTCGTTCCAACGGTCTTAGCATTTAACACTATAGTCCGGGTCTAGTCCAAGAATTCGTCTTTCTCTGTCTTTGCTCATTTGAAGGCGCGGGATAGAAAAAGACAGATTAGGGGTAGTCTCGTAGTTTTCGCCATCTCCTTCATCTTTTTCTAACGCATACGTTCTGAAGGGCGAAGAGACAGACAAGAAGAGAAAGCTAGAAAGAGAGTAAGAGAGATAGAGAGAGAGAGAGAGAGAGAGAGAGAGAGAGAGAGAGAGAGAGAGAGAGAGAGAGAGAGAGAGAGAGAGAGAGAGAGAGAGAGAGAGAGATGTATTCATTGAAAGATGTTCCATTTTTATATATGTCTGTGAACTTTCATGGGGGGGGGGGGGAAGGTCTCGCAAGCTTTTTACTTTCGTCTTTCCCGAGCTCCTTTTTTTATTATTATTATTTTTATTTATTTATTTTTTTTTTTACTTTTTCCTTTTTTTCTTTTTCCTTTTTTTATTTTATTTAATTTATTATTTTTTTCGCAAGTGAACTTGAAAGTTGAGTGTGTTCTTTTTTATATATTATAATTGAGGGGATCTTCGAAAGAAAGGGCAGTGATACAACATGTGTGCTCTTCCAAATAAACAATTACGTATTTCCAATGCTAATCCCAAGGGAAGAGCAGGGCTCACTTTTTTTAAGGGGCTCTTCTCCCAGAAACCCCTTCAATTTTTCAATTCAAGTACCACAGTACATTCTCGGGCAGCCATGGAGCAACAAAGAATGGGATAAAACGCAATGATTATATAAATTGAGGGTGCAATCGCAGAGAAAAAACGGAGGAAACACCAGGAGTGCTATTTTCCGAGAAATAAACATTGAATCTAATAGAGAATTCTTGTAACTAGCAGACCGGATGTTCCGCGAGCTTTACTTCCGGAAACGGAACTCCTCCTCCGCTCTTCATCCACGTTTGAGACAATGACGGCGCGGTAAAGCATGTGATCTCATTAACTGCCCCGGCTATTTTTCATTTCATCTTTAGGAAGGCTATCGTTCTATGTTTTTAATTAAACGAAACCCATAAAACCCTCGTTAAAAACTTTTAAAATAAATTAGAGAGCTCTCAAGAGCGAATACTTCATTTTCATATGAACCTCAAGGAGCTATTAAAAAAGCGCGTTTAGCCCGATCTAAACTTCCGCAGAAAGAAGGCGGGGAGGGATTTCAGCTCAAGTTCAAAAATTACTTTCATTCAAGCTTTACCGAAAAGAAAAAGAAAAAAAATAAAAAACCTCCGCGTGCGGAAAGAGAAAGTTATAATTCAAGCTTGTTTCTTACAACTTTTTCATCTAAATGTGTCTTTAGTCTTTATTCGTTCCTTCATCAATCATCAATTCCTCGTCAAAGTCTAAAAGAAGTATCGATGCGGCTTCAGTCGAGGAGACGCCCACTGCGCAACTTCAATGTCTGCAAACAACAGGTTTTCAAACGTTTTCATGACCAGAATCAGATTCATATTCCGAACTTTTTGGTTCATGATTATTTTAAAACCCCATTTCCAATATAGTCAACTTTGTTATAGACGGTTTTAGTGCGAAGTCAACGGTTAGCCAACAACCACAACAATGCACTCATCGGTCGCAATCAGTTGTGCGATAAAACTTGCGTAGCGTTCCAAACTATCTCACTCACTCTCCCGTGACCCCCATGTATATCCAGCTCTTTCTAGTATCGAAATTCGTACACAGGGCCTTGTTTTACGACATATTATTATCAAAATCGCATTATAAAATGTCTCGAGAAATTCATTTCTGCCATAAAATTTCACAAAATAAGTCTCTATATACGATTTTTGAAATTAGAGTGAGATGGCAGTACATAGGGGTCACGTGAGAGCGAGAGAGACAAACTGGCTTTGTTTTGAACGCTCATCGCCGGCAGTCGCCATCACTAAAACCCTCTATAAATAAGATGCTCCAAGAATTTAATTTTCATAGTATTTTCGTCAAAAATTACATCTCTAGGAGACATTACTTTTGAATTGTCCAGATCTTAGAATTTATATTAACTGGTATATCCAAACATTATACACAGTTGAGATTTACCGTCAAATGCTGTCTTTTATTTAGGAATGAGGGCGTAAGTCTTGCATTCAAACACTCTGTAATGTTTCAGCTTGGGAATCTTTCCGTACCATAATTCTTCTGGTGTTTTTTCTCATCTTTTAGGGTGCTTTTCTCGGTGGTGTGTGCCTGAAGTTTCTCCTCGTTTGTTCTTCTGAATCCGGACTTTTCTTCCTGAATTTATCTTTTTTCATTCTTCTGTCGAAGAAAGTAGTTGACCCTTCATGTAGCAATAACCGTGAAAGTGCTCTAGATCTAGGTGCGACTTTTAATTGAAAAGCGGTTTCATTGAAATTACATTCCTTTAGATTTTCAGATTGTTTTAATTCAACATTTAATAATCTTGAACAGTTATTTTAATAATAATCTTGCGTTGACATAGGTTATACGTAGAATCAACTTTTCGCCGCACTGAAAAAAATGAAATTACTACAAAAGCAATTAAGTTTTGTAAAATCAGTAAAATAAAGCACATGCTAATTTTACTTGTTATTTTCGGTAAATCCTACTAAACTTATGGCTAATTTTACGATTTAAATTGTAAATTTTGCTTAAGTTTTAATAATTTTTCTATTTGGATTGCAAATTTTTCGATCTAAATAGTACATTTTACAATCCAAATTATTGTGACTTTTGCATATTACATGGCTGTCTTGGCGTGATAGCTTTACGACTTGCAAAAATTGCAATGCTTTGAATTGTTAAATTTACAATCCGATTGGTAAAGTTTATGATCCAAATTGTAAAATTAATCAAAATTAAGCAAAATTTACAATCCAAAACGTAAAATTAGCTATATGCGTAGTCAATTTTACTGAAAATGGCTGGTAAATTTAGCCTTTGCTTCATTTTACTGATTTCACAAATCTATTTTTTTCAGTGCGTCCATAGTTTAAAGCTCAGTAATAAGGATTGATTCATCATCGAGCCATCTGATACAACTACTAGTATGGTAGTCACTATGATCCCCCCCCTTCCACTTTTAACCCACCTCCTAATTCGGCCCATAGTGACTACCATACTACTACAACTCATTGAGCCAATTATTGGAGGTTATGTGTTCTTTTAGCGTGCGTTTACAATCAAGTGGCATACTCCGCTCTTGACATCAGCGCCATGTTCGTATAATAAAATAAGCTTGTGCACGAACCAGATTAAACAGTTTAAACAAATGCGCACGGTATACAGCAGAGTCTGAAGGGTTGAAATTGAAAGGTGCGTGGAAAAGCTGTCCCTTTTCTGAGAGTGTCAAATATCACATTATTCACTCCATTTATCTTTGAAAATAGCTTTGCCTCGGAGTCTTTTACTCCTCATTTTCCGACTACTCTTTTCGAACTTGGTGCTTCACTGCGCTCAGAATTTCTGAAACGGATCTTGAAGCGGACAATAGGACTTTATTAGATGGCGCCGCGGACGCGCCGGTCACTGAACCACCATCAGTCCACTACAATTGAGAATATGGCGGCGGAAAGGGCCATTTAAAACATAGGTTGTGCTCATTCTCAAAAATCATCTCTGTGGTAAAAAGAGGAGCTCTTTGGACGAGCACACCTTTCGTATCATGAGCACGTATACCACGGCGGAGACCGGATGTCCTCAATTTCGCGCATTTCAATGTTGCCAAACCTACCGGTCTTCTCAACTTCGAATGAATTGAATAAAGCTATTGCACACTTTTGCTCTACAGGCGATTTAAGAGCCATTCAGATGTGAAAACCTCCAAAAACAAGGATGGTAGCACTTAAAACGTACAAAATTCATCTCTAAACTCATTGAATGCTCCATAACGCGCGATCATAGTGATGGTATCGAGCTTTGAAAATGGGAGATTCTCGTCCAATAATACAGCCACTCTATCAACAAGTGTCAGCAAAAAGAGACGAATTTCCTTATTTAGCACCGGTGTCACAGTTGGTCACGGTCCCACTTTTTGGCTGTGAATCAATACTCTTTGTGAATCCTCCTTTCCCAACATAGGACAAGGGACGAAATTAAGATAGGGATCTCCCATTACTAGTGCCAAATATTGTCATTACAATCGCGTATTTGAAAGAATTTTATGAGTTCATTATGAGTTCAGAGGTAGATTTTATAATTTTTTAGTGCTGATAACGCAATGTTATTTTTGGAGGTTTTTATGTCTGAATCGTCTCTCAAGGCCTCAAATCGTTTGTAGCAAAAGTTTTCAACAGCACAGAAAAAAACGGAAAAAAACACTTTGGTAGCGCTGACAAAACCTTTGGTAGAAAAATGACCCAGCAAAAGACTTTAGTTGAGCCAACCAAAAGTTCTTTACGCTTAACTAAAGAGATTTTGCTGGGTGAATAAAAAATTTCATTGGCGCAACTAAAGTCTTTTGCTGGGTCATTTTTCTACCAAAGGTTTTGTCAGCGCTACCAAAGTGTTTTTTCCCGTTTTTTTCTGTGAGCCACATTGCAAAACTGCAAGGGAATTTGGCTAAACATGGTGGCAACGCTGTGTCTCCCATCCGCTGTCGTAAGGATAGCTGCAGAAAAGCGGAAAAGCGCGTATATAAATACCCTTATCCCTCTCACTTCCTCTTATCCCCAATCCTGTTAGATTCAGCCCCCTTGAGCCAGCACGGCAGCTACAAATGAGTTGCTTTTGTTCCCTCTAATTCACCCTGAATTCAATCCCTTGATGACGGTTGTCGGGTTGTCATTCATCGCTAGTGAGAGTCGGGTACATTAAAAGGGCGGATCTCCAAATTATACTCCTAGCAGATGATCGGGCAAATCTGCTTCCTCGAAGTATAATTTCAAATAATGTATTCATCCTTGAAATATCAGGCTGACGCTATTTCAACTCGTCTCCAAAGTTTCTATTCAGCCCCTCTCCCCACCGCGAAAGAAAAATTAATGGCTGGACATTAAGTACGTTAACATGTCTGATACACTTTTTTTAGGGTCGGGGGGAAAATTCCTCGTGATTTTCGATTAATTATTGCAAATTTGAGTGAGCCGGTTTGGTCGATAAAGAAGAGTACCTAAATTTTTGAAACAATTCATTTAAATGTGCAAAAAAGGTCTTAGAAATTTCCTAATGAATCGATGACTTACGTCAGAAGATGCATATAATATTATCATGAAGACAAATCCACTGTTTATCAGGTACAACATTGCATGTCGTCAGTGGTGTTGCCAGGAATTTTTCAAGGGGGGGGGGGTCCAAAGATACTAATTTCGTAAAATTTGTCTGAAAACGCATAAATTGACCTTTTTTTTAGGACAAATTTTGGTTTCAAAGGGGGGAGGGGTCCAGACCCCCTGGACCCCCCCTTGGCTACGCCACTGCATGTCGTCCGTTTTAGCCCGTATTCTGAAATTGAATTATCGGGCTTTCGTCGAATACGATCGAATGAATTCAAACCTTAATTATTTCATCGGTTTAAATGGATCAATTACTCTTTGCCGAGTCACACGCATTAATGCTACAGCTCGTTACGCCTCGGTTGGCAGAACAGGAAAGGTCAAATATTGATTTATGAAAGAAATTTTACCAGGTCCAAGTGGCGGCGTGCAAAAAAGTGGACCCGTTCAAACCTGTTTTACATCAAAATAAAAGTACGTGTTTTTCCCTCATGATACTTCACTGCATAGTGTGACACCGGTGTCACATGATGTAAAAAGCCTTATATCAGACAATGTGAAGTAAATTTTGACTTATTTAAAATTATATCACCGCAGTGTCACATTATAAGAAAACATAAAAACGGGCTCAAACATTTTTCAAGAGACAACCGCAGCGCTCATTGTAATGCATTTAATAATGGAAATCATCAACCCCAATTTCATTAGTTTTTCTAAGCTTTTGGCATTTGCTTTTTGAAATTAATCAAATCAAACCAAAACATTTTTGTCGTTGAAAATTTTGAATGCCTCCCCCCCTTCCTGACATTCTTATGGTGTTATAGCACGTGTAAAAAACGAGTAAAAATAGACTAATGAAAATTTTTACCAAAAAACTGTCCCATTATTATTTTTTTCCCTATTTTTCCCCTATGTTTGACCACCTGGTGAATTGAAAAATCCATTTTTCGTTGGAAAAAAAAGGCTCATGCAGTAAAGGGTTAAGCCCGTCTGTACCTACCTACATGTTTATTTTCTAGATTCTTATGGACAATAATCAACATTGATAGAGGATTAATCCACTTGTAAATAATCGATTGGTATACTTTTAAGTTTAAATGGGCGATTGGGGGAGAACGGGCAATCGAATGTTCACGTGCCGTAACTATATGAGCGGCGCGCGGCAGCACAAAGTTCAAGCATCGACAACATTCAACAGTTTACCCGGCTTAGCAATCCACAACGCAAAGGTCCACTCAACAATCAACAATTTTCTCAGGAGATTGCCCTCTCAATCTTCTCTCCACTCACAGCTTCTTCCCCGGCTCTCGACAACCAATCAATTATCGCGCGGACGATTTCTTCTCTAACTGCCCTCGTGGTTGCTCCAAAAGATTCCGTTTACCAAAGCGGTCTTTTATATCCAAACTTTGGTACATTCACAAAAGCTCTTGCAGTATTCGCAATTTCACACACACAAAAACGCAGTCAACGTTAAATATTGCAAAGTGCAAAATTGAGAAAACGCTAACACTGATGTAATTGTGCGTGGTGTGCCGCTGAATGATGGGGCTCTTGCAAACTTTTGCTGTGAGCAAATGAATTTAATCCAATAAAGGTTTCAACATTTATCTCCGCCGTATATAACTTTATAATTATTATAACGCTGAGAACCAATACTAATATAATCTAAAAAAGCGTAAAACCTAGCGAAAATGAGGGAAATCATCACATTTCAAAAGTCTAAAATTCAGCAATAAACCCACAAAACTGCTATAACGGCAAGGTCATAATGGCGGTTCAACGCAGGTATCATGGGAGATTCCTTTCTAATTTGTCACTTTCTCTACGACAACACAGAGAAAAAGGAATCTCTCAATTTAAAAAGGAATCTCCAATGATACCTGCGTCTCGCCACTAAGTCCTTCTCGGAGAGTGAATTTCGTGATTTTTCAGTGTACTAATCGTCATTTTTACAGGTTTTTATGCAAGAATCAACTCTTCAATCACCTGTAGCAAAAGTTTGCAAGGGCCCCATTACTGGTGTACATATTTGATCCCTCTATTGTTTCAAATGGGCCCAGCTCCATGGAGAAATTTCAAAATTTATTGTCGTATTTTAATTTTTTAGATCCAAAGGACACACTTTTTGCAAGAAAATTAGGCGTGATTCTTTACAATACAAAAAGTCCATAGAAAATTATTTGCGATATTGTATTAATATTGGTTCTTAGTGTTAATTATAAAATTATAATACGGCGCCGCGGCAGAGATAAATTTTGAAACCTCACAATGAAGTAAAGCTTATTTGAAACTAACGGCTAATTTGGAGTTGGGGTCAGGAAAAGGAGCTGGAGGAGGAGAGAGAGAGAGAGAGAGGGGGGAGAGGAGGGGAGGGATACGAGGAGGGGAGAGAGGAGAGGGTGACTCCAAGAGGAGACGAAGCTCGATCACAATTGAAAGAAAACTTCAAAGCCGATTGCAAAGAACTGACAGACAGCAGCGTCATTCATAAAAATAAATTTAATGTTGTCACCCTCCGCTCAGAACTGAGAAGATTATGAAACCGAGTCCCTGTACACTCCTCGTTCGGATGGATGACAAAGAATCCTATCAGTCGAAACTTAGAACATCCCTCAGTAAATTTTCATTGAGCTCGGAGAGGAATTCCTATTCCGAAGAAACTTTTCACCGCGCGGACATCCAGGAATAGAGGAAAGGTGAGACTTGATGCAGTTACTTACAATGAGTAACTTCGAAGAATAAAAATTTGAGACAGCAGTTGAGAATTCGAGAAATTGTCAAGATGCAAATAAAGCGTATCTTAGGAAGTATTCTAAATGCTGGGGCTCGGACGCACGAAGATTGCAAAATGCGAATAGTGCTGGATGGGGTTGGGGGGGGGGGGTGGGGTGGCGGTAGGGCGGCGGTGGCGGTGGGGGTTAGTTTACGGCACAAACAGGGGGCGTTTGGAAGAAGGGAAAGTAGGAACGAACAATGGCAAATTAGCAAAGCGAGCTGCTTTTGACAAGTTGTTCATTTAAAACAATTCAAATTCTTTTTCTCTACTTTCTCGTATGACTCGCAGCTTCTCCCTCCCCCCCCACCCCTCTGCCCGGGTCATCCTCTCTCCACTGGCGCAACCAGGATATCTTCCATCTCTCTCATTTCCCATTTGAATGTATGAGTAGGAAAAGGACAGAAGGAGGGGGTTTTATCCCCTTGTCCATCCTTGTCTAGCATACGTTTCTTAATGGAGAAAAGAGAGAGATGAAGAAACTCTCGGTTCGCTACTGCCTCTCTCCATTCACAGAAGACTGCCGTAATTTATCTCGCTGTTTAAATATTACAGCTAACTAATGTTGTTCCTACTTAGAAAAAAAAAAAAAAAAAAAAAAAAAAAAAAAAAAAAAAAAAAATGAGTGTAATGAGGAACATCCAGTAGAAACTTAACAACGAGCGATTAGCTTGGAATGCATTTAAAATTCATTCGCACTCGGACTCGCAATGTTCTGTTGCATTTTAGACTTCTCGCTGATGAAAAGTACTTAAATGAACTTTTTCAAGGAATAACAAGGATTTTTTAGAAGGAAGAAATTAAAAAAAAAAAAAAAAACAACTCTATTCATTCGTTGTCGGTCTTGAAATTCTCGAAGACGGAATTGAAGGGGCGTCGAGGATGGAGGGGGGGGGGGGCGAGGGGGAGCTGTGAGTTGTGTGTGTATGTATATATGATCAATTTTAAATATAGATTAATTTTTAAATGTACTCGTTTTTTTATAAATATATTTCTTCGGAAAACGAATAACCTCACCGTACGACTACTTTTTCTTGTCGTGCGAATAAAAATTGCAAATCTTCCCTGCGAGAGCTTACCTCAGGACCGCATGTACATGCATAGCAATCATTTCTACTGGAGGGGGAAAAGCCATTGCGCATAATATTATTATTTTTTTTTTATTTATTTATTTTTTTTTATTTCATTTCAGATCGAGTTACAAAAATTCACAGCGTGTAATTTTATTTGAACCGCACAAACGCAAGCATGCACGCTACGTACTCCGTTCGAGAATATTTGAGTAAATTTAACGCAAAATCGAGTTCAGTGAACACGGTCAATGAGTCGTATATGCTCGCTCGCATAGAAAATCGAAATCAAACAAAACTGGAGGAAAGGCCGGAAGGGAGCTTGGTTAAGTGGCATATGGGAGACAAATCATGTAAATATTTATTTATGGATTCAATAGAATATGCTCATTTAATAGAGAGAAAAAAACCAAATGATAAATATGTTGTAGACAAATCCCGAAATCTGGACACATCGCGAAGTGTCCAGACAAATCGCTAAGTATCCAGCACCGTTTTGACAAATCCCGAAATGACGAAAAAATTCGGGATTTGTCTAGACACATCGCGCTTTGTGTAAAACCGTTTTGACCAAACCCGAAATGAAGAAATAAAATACGATTTGTCCAGACAAATCCCGATCTGTCTAGACAATTCGCAATCTGTCCAACACCGTTTTGACACATCTCGAAATGAAAAAAAAAAAAAAAAAAAAAAATTACGAAATGTCCAGACAAATCGTGAACTATATTCAACCCTGTTCGAATGAATCGTGAATATAGCATGAAAGTGAAATTAAAAATCTTCATTACCTTAAAGATGGATGTACGAGTATGAATGAGGCGATGCATGCTGCAAAATTATTTTGAGAAATAAAATTTATTTTCCCATTTTCAGAAATCAACATTTGGGAAAGCTAAGATGTTGTTTAAAAACTTAAAAAAAAAAAAAAAAAAAAAAAAAAAAAAAAAAAAACTTTAATAAAACTTCAGACAAACTGTAAAAAATCTAAAAACAAACAGCAAAATAAACTTTAAAGGGCTTTAAAAAACTGTAAAAAAACTTTAAAAAAAAAAAAAAAAAACTATGTAAAACGTTAAAAAGACTTAACAAAATTACTATATATTTATCTATCGTTGCAAAAGAGTGAAACGTGGCATTTAGAGTTGCTCTGAACTTTTGCGGCTTTACACTCCCCCCCCGCCCCCCGTTAATGAGACGCTCCGTATTTTATCATGCATGCATATATAAACAGGAGGGAAATTAGGGTGTCTTATGGATGTATTTAGGACTTTTTGAGACACTTACAAGATAAGGATCCCATTCGCGCCTTCCATTCGTCGTATAGGCAATTCCAACTCCCTCGATTACGAACAGTTAACTACCTTCCCTCTGGAAACGGAGGAGTGGCGTTTTTTATAACTAACCTGGTCCTTAGAGAATTAAGCGTTCTATGGCTTATTGATTGCTGGAAACATTGATTTCATCCCCCCTCCCGTTAATGAGACGCTCAGTATTTTATCATGCATGAATATAAACAGGAGGGAAATTAGGGCGTCTCATGGATGCCTTTAGGACTTTTTAAAACTCTTGCAAGATAAGGACCCGTTTGCGCCTTCAATTCGTTGTATAGGCAATTCCAACTCCCTCGAGTACGAATAGTTAACTACCTTCCCTCGGGAAACGGAGCAGTGGAGTTTTTTTTTTTCTTAACTAACCCGCGGGCCGATCATTTACTTCATCGTTAAACCGATCGTTAAGACTATACGTATGAGTGATTCTATTGGTCGAATATTGTGAAACTTATACCCGTTGCTATGGTAACCATCGTTATAGTGTCCGTTTTTTAAAGGTTACTCATGAATAGCCTTTACAAAACGAGACTCTTAACGATGGTTACCATAGCAACAGCCAAGTTTTTCAATTTTCGACCATCAATAGCATCACTCGTAGACAATTTTAACGATCGATTTAACGATAAAGTAAATGATCGGCCCGCTGGTTCTTAGAGAGTTAAACGTTCTATGGCTTATTGATTGCTGTAAACATTGATTTCACCCCCCCCCCCTCCCGTTAATGAGACGCTCAGTATTTTATCATGCATGAATACAAACTGGAGGGGAATTAGGGCGTCTTATGGATGTCTTTAGGACTTTTTAAGAACGCCGAGTTCTTTGACAGATTAAGTTCTAAGGAAACCGTCTCAATGGAGATGTGGAGTCACTATAGATCCTCGCGCCTTTAAATGTTTACACGTCACAAATCAAATTTCCACGCGCGATTTTGCATCCTACAAATCAGACTGCGATATTTGAGCGGGGAAAGACAAGACTCGCGAAGAGAGGCTCATAAAGTTACCGGTTCAGAAAATTAGATTCTTTGCTAGATTCAGGAACGTAGGTAAACATTTGCGGTTCAAAGTTAACTTAATTGCTCCGTCACGCTAAACTCGCTGTTGCGGGGGAAACGAGACAGAGAGAGTACTCTTTATAGTTTTCGCAGTTTGGGAAGTTTTGAGGGGAACTAACACACGCAGCTTCGAAATGTTAAATTTGCCCTCTGACTCAAATTTACGAGTATTTCATTCGCGCGAGAATAAGCGGGTGGAGGGAAATTAACTTCAAATTTTAACAAATTAATTATATCCGTCGCTAGGAACGCTCGCGACTTGCATCCTACCTTAATGCGTATTGCTGCATCGGTATACCGTATACCACCCCCCCTCCCCTTTAACCATCCCCGCAACCTTTTCAGTTCGATCCGCAACCAACGAACTGTCGAGAAAATATGAGATATGCATCGGATGAATTATCTCATTCTCAACCACCGCCGACATTGCGTAAACGTGTATCGGCTAATATCGAGATTAAGTATATCCCTTCAACGTTGCCAAGCTATGCTTATCAAACAAAGCTGTAGCAGGGCTGCCGTTTTGCGTATAATCAATGCTATTTTTCTATTCACCGATGATTCCACCGGTTAAGAAAAGATTACAAAGTTCAATTCAGTGTATGACTGTAATGCACGAAAAGACTCTAATCTGTAATCTTTCCTTAATCGGTGGAAACTCCGTTGATTAATTAAAATACCTGCAAGTTTTTTAAAGTCATCGACGACTCCACCGATTGAGAAAAGATTACAGATGCGAGTATTTTAGTTTATTACAGTCATGCACTGAACTCATCTGTGTAATCTTTTCTCAACCGGTGGAATCATCGGTGAGTTGAAAAATAGCATTGATTCTACGCAAAACGGCAGCCCTGAGCTGTAGAGAAAATAAGCTTACCTACTTCAATGTATGACTCAATAATTTACTATACTTTTCAGTACATCGATATACATATAGTATCGATTGACGTTCTAGGACCTCTGCGGGCCGATTATTTACTTTATCGTTAAATCGATCGTTACAACTGTCTATACAAGTGATGCTATTGGTCGAAAATTGTGAAACTTGGCTGTTGCTATGGTAACCATCGTTAAGAGTCTCGTTTTGTAAAAGCTATTCATGAGTAACCTTTAAAAAACGGACACTATAACGATGGTTACCATAGCAACGGGTATAAGTTTCACAATATTCGACCAATAGAATCACTCATACATATAGTCTTAACGATCGGTTTAACGATGAAGTAAATGATCGGCCTGCAGGTTTAAAACGAACTACGATTCAATGTAATTTATCCATAAGCGCATTTTTGAACGGAAATTTCGGTTATTAATCCGAGAAATTATTGCGACCTTTTAGCGATTATGAATTCTTCGACCTCAAAACTGCTTGATTTTGCCTAATTTCAAGAGCAAAACTGGCAAAATCAATAAGATACTGTAGATTAGACGATGCATTTGGAGGTTAGAATCGTCCGAATTCCTGTCCAACTAACCCTTTGAGACACGCATTATAAAAAAGTAGCCTCATCAATCTTGGATCCACGTCATTGAACTAGTTGAACTTTTCTCATCTAAATTGACGTGCATTCCTATTTTTTCAAAATTCCATAAGACTCCATGTTAAACCCTGTACACATATGTGTACACTGTGTCGGAAAGGGTTAATCCACAACAACACACCAGTAACATTTTTAAGTGATTCTAACCTCAAAATGCATAGTTGTTCTGTCCTATCCATAGTTAATTTTCAGCAGTTTTAGTCGAGGAACTACGCATGACTAAGAATTTTTGAGGATTATTGAAATTGAAAATTTTACGCAAATTTTATCATGCCATAAGCAAAGTCAAGGAGATCAAAGCAAAGTTTGTGCCGTACATTACAGATTTTGTCTCAAAGGTGCGGTGATACCAATGAGCTATAACTTTAGAGTGGCACATCAAGGAAGGTTCCGCTGGTTCATTGTTGTCACCTAGGGTGCCGCCATCTTGCCGTAAACATCGATTTTGAGTTTTGTAGGTTGTTTCCGGTCGTTTTGTAAACAAACTCGGGCATCGCCGGAAACGGCCTGAAAAATTTAACCTCAAACCTTGGAATGTGCCGTCCAAATTCCCGCCAAATTCCGCACGACCTACAAAATTTAACCTCAAACCTTGAAATCTGCCGTCCAAATTCCGCTTTTTCCCGGGATTCCTTCTACCCTGTGTGGCACAAGGTGGACCAGCCCGCTGCCACTCAGAAGTTATAGCTCATTGGGTGATACCAAAAAAAAATATTTACTTGAGTAGTGTTTGGGAAAAACAGGTTCATTTTGATGCACCGATGACGCAATTTTTATAGGACCTTGAGGGAATAAAGACCAATAGCATCACTTAACTGTGTGAACAATCAAATTAATGGACAAGGGGATGATTGGCCCGCACTGCGCTGACCAAGACTATACCGTGTGTTTAATGTTGGCTCCAATGGCGTAGAATGAAGAGGGGTCCAGGGAGTATGGACCTTCCTCCTCTCCCTGAACACCAACATTTTCCCGTAAAAAGGGTAACTTTTTGCGTTTTCAGATCAATTTTACCAAATTTTGACCTCTAGAACCCCCTACTTTTGGACTCCAGACCCCCCTACCGAAAAATTCCTAGCTACGCCGCACTGATTGTCTCTGGCTACAAAGTCACTTAACCCTTTACTGCACTTTTTTTTTTTCAATAAAATAATTTTTTTTTCCGTACAATTTTGATCCTTGAGACAGGGAAAAATAGTGAAAAAATTCTTTCCATTATATTTCAACGGTAAAGAGCCTGAATATTAATTGTTCCAAATATGGCCTTACCCGCATTTAGGTATCCATGCAACTGAAAATAAAGTTTTCAGGCTAATAAAAAAAAATTAAAGTAGTAAAAAATAAGTTAGTAAGTTTCAATAGTTGTTTTTTTGTATATGGTACCCCTGCGTTACTCCCAAACATAACAATGAAAATCGGGAAATCTCGATCAGATTTTCAGTGAGCTATTTTCAACCACTCTGCACGTTCTCTATCCTGTGCTGCGCGCTCTAGGACAAAATCGACAATTCTTACTCGTTTAGTATCTGTTCCACATGTGACCCACCATGCAGCGACAGTACAACTCAAGTCCCCTACTTTTAGATAAGGCTTCAAAGTAATTGTTCCAGATCTGGGCTCATCTGCAGTTAAGGGATAAAAAAGCAAGTGACCATAATGGGTCTGTTTGCAAACTTTCGCGTTAATTATTATCTGAAGGTCGATCCGTGAGTAAATTTACATGAAAATGTCATTGAAGGCATCAAAAAACCCCCCAAAAAACTCAATCTCAAATCCAAAAAAGGCGTTTCAAAAAAATCCAAGATGCCAGTTGACTAGCTCTATGACGAGTCACTTTTTTCTGCATAGAAAGTTGCGATTATTGATGGGATATTGTGACACGCTCATTTCGCCGCCATCTTGGAATTTCATTTAAACGAATTTATTGAGTTTGTGAGTCAATATTGGAACTTTCCGATGCTCCCAAAGTCATTTTCAATTTATGTTACAGCGCAGTTGAGAGACCCTCTCTCTTTAGCTTTTGCAGAAGTTTGCAACCGATCCATTCAGAGAGACGATGCGCATACCTCCAATGGCTTACCATCCCTTTCTATTTACGAACTCTAGACCATTGTTGTTCACATAATCATTCATTGATACCAACTTGGGAAACGAGAGGTCCCGCTGGCAAAAGCACTTAAAAGCTGTGAGATCCGCGCAGATTTTTTTTAAAAACAAAAGAACCGAATCTTCCAGAAACAAAACATGAAGAAATATTCTGTAGTCTTACATAATTAATGTATATTTTCAAGTATACTTATAGTTAGTGCTTAGGTAGAGCTCGTTTCAGAAGTGTAGGCGGACCAAAACCATAATCTTTGGCGAATTTTCAACTTTTATTCCTTCAAATCAATACCGAATTTACCCCTGACTTTATTATTTTGTGTTTAAAGTTTTCCTCGTTGAAAAGTGAACACTCAATTTCATTTTTATTCATTTTCATCGAGTAATATCAGAAATAATGTTGACCAATTCCAAAGATTATCGGTCTAGGTCCGCCTACACTTCTGAAACGAGCTCTAAGAAAGAAGCTTTAAGGTGATTCTTCAGCGTTTAGTGCCGATTTCTGCCACCAGAGCGCTACCGTTCGATTAAAGTCAAATTACAGGCCGAAAGTAATTTATTTTTAAGAAAACGGAGTGTCAGTTACTAGATAATCATCTGAAGAGTGTCTCTGCAAAAAATCTTGTCAATAACTTCAAAAATAAGGCTGAAAGTACCAAAAAATGAAATATCGCAAATCGATTCTTGTATCGAAATGCGATATTTCATTTTTTGGTACTTTCAGCCTTATTTTTGAATCTTCAGATGATTATCTAGTAACTGACAATCCGTTTTCTTAAAAATAAATTACTTTCGGCCTGTAATTTGACTTTAATCGAACGGTAGCGCTCTGGTGGCAGAAATCGGCACTAAACGCTGAAGAGTCACCTTAAGACATGGATCATTGAAAACGTGGGCGCCCCCCTCCCCTCCAAGGATATTCATCATCAGTCAAATTTATGTCTTGAATAGTCCCGATTATAAAATAATCGATGCTTGATGTGTACTAATTTCCAAGCTAAAGTTTGCAACGCTTCTTTGTGAACGTGCAGCCTAGCGGGCACCAATCTCATGCCTCCAATCAGTTAGTTCCAACTCTAGTGTTATGATTAACCTTAACTAATTGCAGAAATATTGCAGTATACGACAATGGCGGATCCAGCAGTATGGCAACCATGTATTCTGCCCATTTGAACGTATGAGGAAGAATCGATTCTCGAGGGGGCCATGGCCCCTTGACTAATCGATTGTTTCTCACGCATTTAAATGGGAAGAATACACAGTTGCCAGATTGCTGGATCCGCCCTTGGTATACGAGACACTTTAATGCCGTGCACAGTAGGTGTCGTTCATAAGCTTCATATGAGTTATGACGCAATGTAAATCTAAAATTGTCAGACTCTAAGCATCCTTGGTAATTTCAGGGGAAACGGAAACAGAAACCTCAAAGAGGATGTTGCTCAACACTTAACCCTTCACTGCATGAAGTTCCACCGGCGGAACAAATTCTTCAAACGCTCATATACAATACAGGTTTTGAGATATGCCTTTGGCGCATGGTGGTTCAACGCGGGAGAAGGTATGTTTTGAGCTCAAAAAAAAAAAAAAAAAAAAAAAAAAAAAATTGGCTGAAAGAAAACATCATGCAGTGAAGGGTTCGTGATCGAAATCATGTCAGGGGGGAAATTTGCCCCCGTATCCAAACTGACCACATTTTGATTATTTTTATAAAGTTTCCGGCATTGGCTTTTTGAAAAATCCAATTAAAGTAAAAAAAAAAAAAAAAAAAAAAAAAATTTAAAATTTAAAAAAAAATAAATAAAAAAAATTCCCGCCATTTCTTATGGTGTTATATCACTTGTACAAAACGAGAAAAAAATAGAAAAAAAGAGAATTTTGACCGAAAACCCGTCAAATTATTTTTTTCACTATTTTTCCCATGTATTTGACCACCTAATACATTGAAAAATCCACATTTGCTTGAAAAAAAAAAAAAAATCATGCAGTGAAGGGTTAAAAAATTTTATGGTTCACTATTTTCCTGCGGTGTATCTAATGTATTCTCCACATTTTCTTCAGCAACGGTGGCTCTTGGAAAGTCAGATACCTGTATATATTTTCTACCGTTTGTTCCTGATTACCGTTTCGATCAGAGCTGCTGTTTTGCGTGCAATTAATAGCATTTTCCAATTCACCGATGATTCAACCAGTTGAAAAAAGATTACACAGTTCAGTTCAGTTCATGATCGTAATGCACGAAACTCTGATCTATACACTCTTTTCTCAACCGGTGGAAACGCCGTTCATTTACTAAAATATCCGCAAGTTTTTTAAAGTCATCAACGACTCCACGCACCGGTCAAAAAAAGATTATACAGATGCGAGTATGGGCCTTTTGTAAACTGTTGCTGTGGGCAAATGAATAGATCACTCTAATGTAAAAACCAGCGAAAATCGCGAAAATCACAAAAATAGCACTTAGAAAATCTAAAAATTCAGTAATAAACTCCTATAACTATGCTAAAACGTCAAGTTTGTAATGTCGGTTCAACGCAGGTATCATGGGAGATTCCTGTCTAATTTGTCACTTTCTCTAAGGAAACACAGAGATATGTCTCAATTTAGATAGGAATTTCCCATGATACCTGCGTCTTTCCACCATTCAACCAGATTCTGAGAGTGAATTTCATGATATTTTAGTGTACTCATCGTCATTTTTACAAGTTATATGCAAGAATCAACTCTTCAATCCCCTGCAGTAAAAGTTTGCAAGAGCCCCATTTTTGCGCTTTTTGGCGCATCTTTACAATTATCTTACGCTGAACTGAACGGTGTAATCTTTTCTCAACCGGTGGAATCATCGGTGAATTGAAAAATATCATTAATTATACGCAAAACGGCAGCTCTGGTTTCGATGCCGGGTTGAATTTTACCCTTTTAATACCCAGCCCAAGTATGATTGTTTTCCTTGCTCAATCTTAATCATTCGATTTCGATTTCATATGAGCATTAAAAATTAAGAATGAAGCGCCTTCAACTTGTGGTGTAGGCACAATGAACACCGCGGAGTCAGACAATTCAACTACCTACTTGACTCAAGTGAATGGGTGTTAAATCGACGAAATAACCTGATCCTGAAAGGGTTAAGTAAGTTTAAGTGCACGAATCTATATAAAATACGTAGTTGCCAAATGTAGGTAATCATTTTACATTCGAAGCAGCGTAACGAATAATTATATTGGTTTGTTTATCGATACGCATCGATATAAAATACGTAGTTGCCAAATGTACATAATCATTTTACATTCAAATCAGCGTAACGAATAATTACATTGGTTTGTTTATCAATGTTCTTCGTTGTTTCTATTTTGTAACTCTAACTTCTTTCTTACTTTTACCTGTTGAAAATGAGGCTGTGATTCAGTGAGCTCCTCAAAGCGTTCAGATTTGTTTCCATCATGTTTTTGGCCTTCCCATTATAAAACATTTTCTACAATTAGAATCAATGCTCGAAATTTTCTGAGGCAAAATTTGGAAAAAGAGCCGTAGGGACAACCAAGAGTCCTTGACACTGAAAAAACAAAGTTTATGTACGGCCGAAGCAGCTTTTTAAAATAGCTTCGCAGAGCAAAAGCTCAAGCTGTAACCGGAGACAGTTGCAGGGGGGTGATCACGGAGGATCGTTATCGTTATCGTTATCGTTATCGTTATCGTTATCGTTTTCGAGTGCAGCAGTTACTCGCGCTGTAGTAGGCTATCCTCTTATTTCTTCTTCTTCAACACTATTCTACTCGATAACGATAACGATAACGATAACGATCCTCCGTGATCACCCCCCAGGTCTACCAAAACACTACTTCTTTAGAGTGACCTCTATTCTTGCTTCGGCTCTACCGAAGTAGTGTTTCAGGACATAGGCGTAGCGTGACCAAAAAAAGTGGGGGGGGGGGGCTAAAGAGTGAAAAAGTGATGACTGACCTTTTTTTTTTTTTTTTTTTTTTGCTTCTCGTCTCAAAGGGATGTTTAAAATTACCTAGAATAGAATACGACGGTTTTTCCCAGTCAGTTTTAGCCCCTCCGTAATATTTTAGCTCCGATTTTTAGCCCCTCCACCCAAAAAAGTGGGGGCTATAGCCCCCCCTGGCCCCTGATACGCTACGCCTATGTTTCAGGACAACCGCAACTTTCTCCGGTAGAGCTAGGACTTTTGCTCTGCGAAGCTATTTTAAAAACTTGCCTCGGTTCTACTTAAACTTCGTTTTCCCAGTGTTGGAAGTGCGGCCATATCTACCAATCTAAGAGTTCTGATTGGCTGATTATTCAACATGAGCTAGATAAAGAAGAGGGAGTATGGATAAAGCCAAGGTAATTTTCTGCCTCCATTTGAGCCAAATTTGAAGTGACTGTACTCTCTGTACAGTTTTCCTTCAAGGGACTCCCAGGAGCAACATGCCACATGCCGCACGGTGCTTTTTGCAAAGAGACAACTCAATCCCTTTAGACTGGACTGGAGTGGAGTTCAGCAGATTTTGGATGGCTCTTTTTAATCCCTTGAGGATGGCAACAAAGCACCTTTGTTGTCACGAGATTGATAAGACCGTCAAATGCAGGGCGAAGATGATAATAGTGCTACTGCTGTCATGGAATATGAAAGAGCGAGCCAAGTCCCAAATACAGCAGCATCTTCTTATGAATGCACAGAAGCTTAAAAAAACAACAACAACAGGAGTAACAATAATATAGCAGCGACAAGAAGAAAAGGGACAGAATAAAGAGGGAAGAAAAAATATGAGAAGCACGAGTCGACCAGGAGGAATAGAGCGTGGGATTGGTGGAGGGATGGTAAGAGGGTAGGAGGGCCGAGGGGGTTGGAACGAAGGACAATGCAAGATGATAGGAAGCCGTTGGACGTCTTTAGAGATACGCGGGCTAGTCCACGAACGGCCACAGACGCCAAATCGCAAGACCAAAAATCCTAACCCTTTACTGCATGACTTTTTTTTTTTCAATAAAATAATTTTTTTTCAGTACAATGTTGATCCTTCAGACAGGGAAAAATAGTGAAAAAATTCTTTCCATTATATTTCAATGGTAAAGAGCCTGAATATTAATTGTTCAAAATATGGCCTGACCCGCATTTAGGTATCCATGCGACTGAAAATAAAGTTTTCAGGCTAAAAAAAAAAAAAAAAATTAAAGTAGTAAAAAATAAGTTAGTATGTTTCAATAGTTGTTTTTTTTTGTATATGGTACCCCTGCGTTACTCCCAAACATAACAATGAAAATCGGAAAATCTCTATCAGATTTTCAGTACGCTATTTTCAACCACTCTGCATGTTCTCTATCCTGTGCTGCGCACTCTAGGACAAAATCGACAATTCTTACTCGTTTAGTATCTGTTCCACATGTGACCCACCATGCAGCGACAGTACAATTCAAGTCCCCTACTTTTAGATAAGGCTTCAAAGTAATTGTTCCAGATCTGGGCTCATCTGCAGTTAAGGGCTAAAATAGCAAGATTAGATTCATGAACCTTCAACGAAACAAGGTTTTCGCTTTCAAAATGTGGTTTTGCCGGCGATGTTTTGGTTCATGCTTTGACAAGAAAATACACTACAAAAATTCGTGTCATTATATCTGTTGCAGACTGAGGATTAAAATGGAAACTAGACCAACAATAAACAAAAACTTCCGAGACATTTCGGTGCAGTCACAGCACCATTATCAATCGAAAAATTATACAAATAAAAACAAAATACTCACACACTCCACACAAGAGCACACTCCACACAAAGTGAAAGAGGGACTGATTACCAGAAGAGCGTGTCTCAAATAAGGAAACCAACACGCTTAGGTAAGTACTTACATATGCTGAAGCAAACAGGAGACTGAAGGAAAATCAGAAAAAAAGTCTTGGTGTAGTTATAGTTATAAATGTTTCAGTTTGTTTGTCATTGTTGTTAATGCGCTGTCACGATTCAATCAAAGTTCATCTCAGGAAGCCTATAACAGGGCCCTAATTACTGCAAGTAAAAAATTCCATTTTAAAATTTTGGCTGTTTTAAACAATTATTCACTTTAAAAAAAAAAAAAAAAAACAAAAAAAAACAAAAAACAAAAAACAAAACGAAATAAAAATCAGATTCCGTGTTTGTTCGCGCATATGCGCGCTTTCTTCGTGAAACCTGGCAACAATGAAAGGCCAAGCTCATTCAACGGATTTCAATTTTCACGGCAGCTTGCAAGCAATACTGCAAATCTACGTCTCGTTCTCAATTTCATTGAAACAGAACAAATATTGTCCAAAATATTAGGTCATTAAAAATATACCTTTTAAATAAAAGCAAAATGCCTAAAACGTTGCTTTCAAAAAAGATTAGAAGTTTGGTTCTTTCATCGAAGCTCCACACATTCTACGATCTCATTCACTTTGCGCTTATTTATTAGTGAGAGTAATAAGGCAGACATATTTATTCAATCGACAAAGATCGTTCGATAAACCCAAAGAAAAAAATACAATTTGGATGGATAAAAAAGAAAAGTACAGAAACGCAAGTAGTAATTTTTTGAAATAAGAGTAGCATCGGTGGGACACACTTGTATACAAAAAGTATCAAAGAACTTCAGAAAGCTGATAAGGGAGCCTTATTTATTAAAAACGAACCTTAAGTCTATAATTCATAAAATGGATTTGTTGTGGACCGTTGACTTTAACGAATTCGATCAATCAGTAGCGCACCGAGAGTTTCTTCATCTCTCTCTTTTCTCCATTAAGAAACGTATGTTAGACAAGGATGGACAAGGGGATAAAACCCCCTCCTTCTGTCCTTTTCCTGCTCATACATTCAAATGGGAAATGAGATAGATGGAAGATATCCTGGTTGCGCCAGTGCGATCAATATATGGTTGATTATTTAACCAAAAAAAAAAAAAAAACAAAAAAAAAAAAATGAAAAATTATCCAAATTCAATGGTTCGTACCCTTCACCCCATATGGGAGTTTACTCTATGGTATGTAAAACTGGTAAAACTGCTGATTTTGCTCATTGTGAAATGGGGCTGTTGTAAACTCTTGCTGAAGATATTTCGGGTTCTGTGCAATAACCAACAAAAAACGAACGACAACATATACGGTCTCGTCAGGTGCCTTCAAATAGTCGTATAGGCAATTCCAACTCCACCGAGTACGAACAGTTACCTATTTTCCCTGTGTGTCAAAACCAAAGAGTGGTGTTCTGTTGAACTAACGTGGTCATTGAAGGGCTAACATTTTCATTCAAATCAATTTGTGCCAAACGCCCGAGGATTCAATCTTTTCCCTAGGTTTAAACTGATAAAATTGCAACGTCGCCAGATTGCACCCTTCACCACTGCTTTTTATCTCAACTCAATGTAAATATGGATGCAAAGTAACGAGCAACTAGTGGCGTCGCGTGCAATTTGGCAACAATGTATTTTATCCATTCAAACTCATGTAAAATATCGAATTCAGGGGGTGCACAGTGCACAAGGAAAATCCGATATATTTAATGAGTTTAAATGGAGCAGTTGCATTGTTGCCAGATGGCACGCGACGCCATCGCCACTGCGAGCAACAATATTCAACGCCAGGGCTCGACTATGTTACCCTTGATGTGCGTTGCATTGAAACCGCGTCAACTTCCTCGACGCAAGCGTATGATACGTTGATGCCCTAGTAGTCTATGAAGTATACATAACAAGTAGAAAATAAAAGATTTGACTCACTTTCAAAAGTTCTCAGTGAAGGCACGTTGAGTCGAAGTTGCGGAATAGTTTCATGTCGGCCAAACGGACTGCGGTCAGACGGAGGATTCGCTCTTCCTTGCGGTCACAAAGTTCTGATGCGGCGCGAAATCTCAAAGGACGCGGATTGTTCGGGAAACGACGAGAGAAATCAAGGGTCAGTTGCTTCAAGTCCAACTTAATTTCGATGACCGAAGGGCAGTTTGAAGTACAGGAGATAACAATCGCCAACTAACGTATAGTAGACGAATGGTCCGCGAGAATTTTTTGCGGGGGCTTCCTTTTATTCCTAGACAATTTTGACAATCTTTCCTTTTGAATGTTAATGAAAAGAAATAAAAGTTATCAGCTTATTTTTAAATTAAATGGATCGTTAGACGTTATAGTTTGAAATCAAAATGATCACCGCTAAATTAATTACTAGCCCCGTTCACATTTCACCGTTTTAAACAAATTGAACTTTAGGTTTCGGAAAGGTTGCAAGATTTATTTAATTTTCATTGATTTATTTATTATTTATTTTATTTTTCAAATGAACCTGCAAGTAAGGTTATATCGTAAAACTAATATCACTATTGAGTTGTTGAGGTGTTTTTGAGGCTATAGTTTGCACGATCGGCAACGGTCTAAACTTGTTGAGGTTCGGTGACTGATGAGGTCAACGGACAGCATAGGCTGAGGTAATAACGGTCCGATTGCAGAGCAGGGGTTGTTGCATGAAATTTAGCCTTGGTCTTGACTTCCGATGGTTGAAAGCTCGACGAACGGGGTTTTCCGGGAGAAGACGAAGAGATCGGAGGGGCGTAGTAAGCAATACAAGAGACGGCAACAAGAAATAGGAAAAAAACAAAAACGACGTTGAACATAAGCAAGGAGTTGAAGAGGACAGTTTCCATAATGTTCCCCAAACATCCCGTGGGATGTTTAGCTCGCTCTGAGTCGACGATGACGCCTAAGAGATCCCATCATGCTCAGCACGCTCCTCTTGCCTCCTCCTTTCTTCAGCAGCCATCGCCAGATTTCTTTTTCTTTTTCTTCCTTTTTATCTTGAAACTTTGCCCCCCGAATTTAGGTATCCGTTTCAAGACCAGCGATGGTAAGCATGTGCACGATTCTTTGGAATTGGCGGCATTGTCGTCTTTTCAATGTTCTAGTTCTCCGCTCTGTTTCACAGTCACGCTGTCTATACTTCTTTCAAGTAACTTCATCAGAACCTCTTTCAAATTTTAAAGAGCAAAAAATCGAGGCTTCGGACTTTTGTTAGGGATTGGTCTTTATTTGGTCCTCAGTCTTTTTAAATTTATCAAAAATAGGAATGATCAAAAAATTGAGCATTGGAAAGCTCGGTATTGTTCTGTTCTAAGCCTGTTCGTTATTTTGTTTTTTGTGATACACTTCGCTTTTCTGAAGATGTTCTGAGAAAGGAGCACACGAATTCAGAGGATGCCTTTGAAGGACTCACCAAATATAAGAAAGGGAGGAAGAGAACGTAAGATATTGCAAGGGATTTTCTTTTTTGTCTGTAGTTTTGTTTCTTCAAAATCCCGAGTTTCAAATGGGTATTTTCAAATGAGTCTGGTATTATTCATGATTGGTCATGCATCTTGAAGTTTTTAAAACAAATAATTCGAAAGCGTTCAGTTGTATTCATTGTTTTTCATAATATGGCTTCTCCTCATAAAATATGAGTAGTGCGATGTGATTTTGCGAGTGGATGTTGGTCAGCTCCTGTAACAAAGAAAAAAAAGGGAAAAGAGTCAATCGTATGATAACATTATACAGATTTGTGAATAAAATCGGACATACAAAATCGATCAATATAAATCAATGTCGGTATTCTATGGATCCCATAAAGAGGACATGCACTAAAGTTGGGAAAAACATAATGTCCGACGACTCGCGCGTTAGAATTTGGCATCGGTGAGCCATCTGCAATGCTTAAGTTGATTCTTTTGCTTTTAGTGCGGCTCTCTGCCGCCAGAGCGCTACCATTCGATTAATGTTAAATTATAAGTCCGTAAGTAATTCACATTTACGAAAATGGATGGTGAGTTACTAGATAATCATCTGAATAATGTCTCTGCAAAATATCTTTACCACCATCACTTTAAAAGTAAGGTTAAAAAACTAAGTTTAAGTTGAACGTTTTTGCAATATGATTTTGTGGACTAGTCTATAAATTCTTGGACTAGACGCATTGGACAAAAATAAAAGCGGACAAAATATTTTGGACAATAAATCGTCCGTTGGACAAAATAAATTGGACAATTTGTCTTGCCACCGGCGCGGCGTACATTATGAACTGAAATATATGGGACCTTTACTGACAGTATTTCATAGGGCAGTTGCAAGAGTCTGAATTTTTGCGTTTTTTATAAAGAAAATGAAAGTACTTGATGAGCTGAGTACAAAGAAGACTTTGGTTTCTAATTACGTCCCATTGTTCCGAAGAAACACTTTTGGCCGAAAATACATTGTGTTAAATAGGGATTCCGCGTAGTGATGTTACCACGCCCACCATTTTTTCAAACTTTACACGTGTGTATCTCCAAAACCAGGACACTTAGGAAAAGACCAAAGACACCATTGTTCTGAACTAATCAAATATTATTACTTTCCTTATAAAAACACACAATGTTAGACCCTTGCAACTGCAACATTCACTGATGTACATATAGAAAAATGTAAGAATTTGATCTGGTGGGCAAACTTGGAACTAAATTCTATGAGGTTTCACCTTAAGACAGTCTTTCTCTGCGAATCTATTTAAATTCACCGGAGATTCAGAATGTCAAGAAACTTTGAAAACGATTTCGCGTTTTAATGGAAAAAAGAGGAAATACAGGAGAGAAGGGAAATTATGATAATCAATTCCAGTCTGCGGAGAGATTAAGAGAGAGAATGCGTTACAAGAAGGGAAGAGAGGAGGAGAAGTCGGGGGCGTGAAACGATTATGCTGAACAGCGGCGTGTGTTTAAAAAAAAAAAAAAAAAAATGATTCCGGAATTAATTGAACGTTAAGGAAAACAAAATTTAAGTACACGTGAGAAAAATAATTGAAGGAATGAGCTCCGAGTGTAGAATACGTAATCGAGGGGGTTTCAGGGTGAAGTTCCTATAAATTATGAGGTGTTCTCTCCCTCAGAAATCCTGGTTTAATCATAACGTTGATTTCCAGGATGGAGCATAACACATGTTTTATGAGCACTCCTTCCGTGGAGACTGCCTGACTGCCTCAATCAAATTATATGATGGTGCTTCAACCTTAAACCTTTTGCAAGCAACAGAGGATGAACGAAATGAGGATCGGGGGTGTGGAGGAGTTTTTTTTTTTTTTTTTTGCATCGTGCGAACATGGATTCAACCTAATTTCAAAAACATATGCGTCTACTCTCTCTATGAAATAAAACTAAATAGCATAAAGAATCATAATTTTGACGCGAAGGTTTTTACGTCTCATCAATCAGAGATATTTGTGGAAGGAAGGGGGGGGGATGAAAACATCTTGTGATCACATTTCCATTGATTGAAAACGTACGCCTGAAAGATACCAATGACAAACGTTTGTAAGTCGTGTTGAAAATGCAATTCTATCATTCCTCCTTCATATACGAAAATTAAATTCTCAGTAAAAATATTTTGTAGTATACATTTCTTGTGTAGCCTAATTGTTCGCGAAAAACAAGGCAAACTCATTCTGAGCGAGGTTCATTGATCGTTTTGAAAACGTTGTTTGTTCTTTCTTAGAAGGATGGTTTTAATTCGCTCGATGTGTGCAAATCATATCAAATCAAAAACCCTTTTATAAAAAATTTCATACGCAGCTTGTTTTTTTTTAAATGTTTTAGAAATGTGTCAAGAATTTTTTGAAATAAGATATTCTACACTGCCACGTAAATCAAACATTGAGGATGATATATATAATATATATGATGTCGCAAGCAAATCGCAAGCCGCTTATTTCCTAAAAGAAAAAATTCACATCAAGCGTGACGTACAAAATAATTTTATCGAGATGAGATTTACTTACACAGTGGCGTAACTTACGGGGCCGCAGGGACCGCGGTGCGGTGCGGCCCGAAACGATTGGGGGCCCTTAACGTAGCCGCAGCACGTAGGAGTATTTACCCCAAAAACCTGGCCAAATATATTTGCGTGTTCTTGAATATTTGAAAATAGATTTTGGTTAATTTTCCAATTTAAACTCAAAACTCCTATTGCACGTTTTATGGTTGGAAAAGGGGTAAAAAATTAAGAATTTTGGCTCAAACGAAAGGTCGATAGCTCATTCTTTTGCCGAGTTATTGACGCTTATTTCATGAAAAAGGCTTGACTTCAACAGGTTTTTTCTTTTTAAAAAAGGGGCAATTTCTTGCAATTTTTGTCTGTTGGAGCAGTTACCTAAAAGGGTCTACTCTAACCTCATTGTTTTGGTTGTGCCCGGTTTTGCCCGGAACGTATTCAAAATTGCCTTTTTTAAAAAAGATAGAGCCTAAAATTAGAGATTTTTTTCATGTCCATTTTAAATTAGATGTGAAAGGGTCAAAAATGCACGGAAAAAGAAATTGTTGCCATCAAAATGAAGCGCATGTCATCTAAAACAACGTCCATAATCGCTGAAATGTTTGGATGCCCCAACGCTTGTCCTTGATGGAAAATGTTGACTGATTATTAACAGCGCTTCGAGCGGTGAACAACCGCAGGTGCGTCGAGCGCTCAGTTCCATGTTGTCCCCTAAACAGTAGATAAACGTATATGTTCCGACATATCTATTACGCAATAGAGCGGTTACTTACCTCTCAAAAACCACCAATAGTTTGTTCTTGGACGACTTTTCAAGTTTCCGTTTTTGGCCAGGTTTTCGGGTCAAATACTCTACGTGCGCAGGTGTAAAAAACAAAAAAAAAAAAACAAAAAAAAAAAAAACAAAAAAAAAAAACAAAAAAAAACAAAACTGAAAGTATAAACAAGGAGGGGAGAAGACCTTCTGTTATGTTCTTAAGTTACGTAAGTATATTTTCCTTTACAAACGCGGATCTTTCTGAAATCAGGATTAATGGGTCTGTTGCATACTTTTGCTACAACAATATAGAGCCTTGATTCTTATGTATTCGGCGAAAATAACGATGCGCACATTCAAAACGTTCAAAATCCACTCATTAACTCAGGAAATCACTTCAATTTCAAACAGCCCGCGCTACACTAGACACTATTTGCACCGGTATACTACTACATAGACGGAACCACCGTGCATAAGTAAACAACATCGTAATTACAAAATGATGGAATTCCCTTCTAAATACATGAACTATTGGCTACATTTGCTGTCTAGTCTTTTCGGTTCATCAAAGATTACAAAATAATAAAAGAAATGTACGCATCTAAATGAAATATTCCAATGTTTGTAAGTTCTGTTCATGTTTACATAAACGAAATGGTTACATCTATGTAGTTATAAGTTGGTGATAGTGTCTAGTGTAGCGCGGGTTGTTTGAAATGGAATGTATTTTCTGAGTTAATCAGTGGATTTTGAAAGTTTTTAATGTGCCCATCGTTATTTTCGCCCAAATTTACGTTAGAAACAATGAGTTATATTGATGTAGCAAAAGTGCACAACAGACCCTTTATTCGTCAGCTTTTTACCTTTCAAATGAGCTAAAGTAAATCTCGATACAATTATTTAGTAAATCACCATTATACTTGATCTGACTTTTTTCTGTTGGTAAATAAGTGGCTTGCACTTTGCTTATTCGCAAATCTGCCTGCGACATATATTCAATTTCTTGAGACGTGGGTGCTTTAAGAGAAAAAGTAAGATTTTGAGTCTATTCGCGGTTTCGGTCCAATGCTCGAAGACCACATCAGTTCTATATGCTAGTTGAGCCCTAATTGTGCCTGCGCCTGGAGAGGCATAGTTGATGCCGAAAAGGAAGAGACATGCGGAACAGGGAGGAGAAGCAGTAGCGCAACGAGAGTTTCTTCATCTCTCTCTTTTCTCCATTAAGAAACGTATGTTAGACAAGGATGGACAAGGGGATAAAACCCCCTCTTTCTGTCCTTTTCCTACTTATACATTCAAATGGGAAATGAGAGAGATGGAAGAACATAGTATGCGTGACAAGTGGCTTTCGATTAGTCTCCGTTTCAAGTTTCATCTCATGAGACCGCTCGTTCCCTCAGAGGGCTGTTTAAGTCGCAAAGTTGTCGGCTCTTGTCCAAACCCCCTGACATTTTAGTGAAACCGGTAAATTTATTGAATCCCTAGCAACCCGGCAATGCCCACTGTTCAAATTTCACAAGCTTCGATCTCTCTGTTCCCTCTCACTAATTTTCCGTTCAGGAACAGAACTCATCCATTCCGATCAGACAATTAGTTACACTCGATAATTCTCTTCAAGAATCGCGCTATCCCTTTAATGGGTCTGTTGCATACTTTTGCTACAACAATATAGAACCTTGATTCTTATGTAAAATTCGGCGAAAATAACGATGCGTACATTAAAAACGTTCAAAATCCACTCATCAACTCAGGAAATCACTTCAATTTCAAAAAGCCCGCGCTACACTAGACACTATTCATACCGGTATATTACTAAATAGACGGAACCACCGTGTTTAAGTAAACAACATCGTACCTACAAAATGATGGAATTCCCTTCTAAATACATGAGCTGTTGACTGCATTTGCTGTCTGGTCTTTTCAGTTTATCAAAGACTACAAAATAATATAAGAAATGTACGCATCTAAACGAAACATGCCAATGTTTGTAAGTTTTGTTCATGTTTACATAAACGATATGGTTCCATCTATGTAGTTACAATACTAGTGTAGCGCGGGTTGTTTGAATGGAAGGTATTTTCTGAATTAAACTGAAAAGTCTTAAACTGAAAAGACCAGACAGCAAATGCAGCCAATAAGTCATGTATTTAGAAGGGAATTCCATCATTTTGTAGGTACGATGTTGTTTACTTAAGCACGGTGGTTCCGTCTATGTAGTAGTATACCGGTGCAAATAGTGTCTAGTGTAGCGCGGGCTGTTTGAAATTGAAGTGATTTCCTGAGTTGATGAGTGGATTATGAACGTTTTTAATGTGCGCATCGTTATTTTTGTGGAATTTCACGTGAGAATCTAGGTTCTATATTGTTGTAGCAAACGTATGCAACAGACCCATTACAACAGTGATTAATCTCTGCAATATAATACAAATTATTTTTAAATTTGAAAGAACGGGCAACAGTCGCCTACTGTTGAGTGATGGACATAAGCTCGGTTATTTCATGGTTTAAATTGGGCGCGTTTTCCCGCGAAATGACAGTTTAAAAGTTATATGTCTTAATTAAAGTTTGATTTTAAAGCGTAGATTGATTTCGATTGTAGCAATGTTTATTATACGGCCGCGTGTACGACTCTTGGCTGTTCTTTTGTTGAGTTCCCGAACAAAAATGAATCAATGAATTCAATGATAGAATTTTACGTCCCTCATTTATTTTCATAATACAGGAAGCATAGCATGTGTTGGGTCTGTATTATTTTGTCCCTGGGTCAAACAAGGGAAATTTGGATAAAAAGAAAATTAAATCTTTTGTCTCCAAAGATGTTCATTGTTCATTTGCATCCAATGCACGGTACGCAATTCAATAGATCACTGGTACATATTATGTAAATCAGTTATGTATTATATATGCTTGTATATGTATTAAGAGCCGATCCGCTCCTACTCGATCAGCAATCGCATATCGATTATCGCTTCATCACGATAAACAATCATTAGTAATCGTTTGCTTGGAAAAATCTATATCCTTGAAAAAGAATTCCAAACTTATCCACACTTACGCCCAACCTTGTCATGGACAGGGTGCTATGGGTATAGTCAGAAAACCTGTGCTATAGTTTTAGGTTTTAGTTAGAATTTCAAGGTTACTTTTACGTTTCGGAATAGTCTGGTGTGCTGCGTCATTGAAAAAACACCACTTATAAATAACGATTGTCTTTTAAATCGTTCTTACTAAGCGCGGCAGGTAGGTAAATTTCCTGGAAGGTAAATTCTTTGACGATGTTTGCGAAGCGTTACCAAATCCTATATCGGCATTCGTCAGGTGAGTGAGTCGAGGACCCTTTCTTCGGCAGAGAATGCGAAAGCCAGCGCTTTTTTCTCCCTCTATATTTTTTCGGGGGAAAAGAACCTCAACATCTTATCCCCATTTACGCTCTTATATTTTTGAGCTCTTTAGGTGCAGGAAGAGGCTCATTTTCATCCGTCAGAAAGATGCGAGTGCCACTGCGACCTGTGATGATAAAAAGGAATTGACGCCGTTTCTGGGAAAAGGGCCCATTAAATAAAAGGTGCGCTCTTTGGACATATGTCTCTATTCAATCACGGTGCTGATTTTTTATCAAGAACACACTTATTGTTTCATGAGAACTTTTTTTCCCCGGAAATGGCTTTAATTGGAAAGAAAAAAAAAAAAAAAAATCGCATTTCAGTACCTACTTGCTGTAGGCAAGCTGTTCTGATAGAATCAGAGCCGGAGGAATTTTGTCCCCTCTCTCTCTCTCTCTCTCTCTCTCTCTCTCTTTTCTCTCTCTCTCCCCTCCTCTCTCTTTCTCTCTCTTTCTCTTTCTCTCTCTCTCTCTCTCTCTCTCTCCCCCCTTCTCTCTCTTTCTCTCTCTCTCTCTCTCTCTTTCTCTCTCTCTCTCTCTCTCTCTCTCTCCCCTTCTCTCTCTCTCCCCTTCTCTCTCTCTCTCTCTCTCTCTCTCTCTCTCTCTCTCTCTCTCTATCTGTCTCTTTCTCTCTCTCTCCTCTCTCTTTACCCATTTATATATAGATGTGTCGGGAACAAAAAGAGACAGAAGCTGAAGCATAGACGGATTCAGGAAATTATCTTTCTCTCTCTTCCCATTTGAGTGTGTACGTTAGAAAACGAGGGGGATAGGAGCTAAAGTCACGTGATGGTCCCCTTCGCTATCCTTTTTTAAAACACGCGTTCAAAATAGGAGGAGTGAGAGAATTACAAATTCCAGGATCCGCGTATAGGCTGAAATCACGTGATAGTCCCTCCCTCTATATATCTTTTTCTAACGCAGGTGCTCATGTGTCCAAATAAGCAAAAAAAAAAAAAAGAGGAAGATGAATTCTTTGGATGCAGCTCTTGGACATAATGCCATCAACCATTGATGATATTCAAACATATGAGACATTTTTGAAATTCTACACCTAGAAAGAATCGATGCCCTAAAAAGAGAGTGAGTTCGCTGAGTACTCGTATATTAAGAGTGGATATCATCAGATAAAAGTAGTGAATTTGTTTTATTTGTGAAATAAGATAACTTGAATTACAGATTAAAATGGGATTAACCCGCTCAGTCACCACGTCCCTTCTCAAATGGACTTCTCATTCAAATGCTATTTTACGGTCATAGGAAGATCCAAATGCATTCCAAACACAATTTTCCTGGCCAATAAGCAGCTATACATATAGCATGTCGGTGCAGCGGCACACTCTAGTTGGCGCTTTCCGGAACTAACAAACACATTGCTACATGTAAAGATTGGAATTGTAGCTTGTGCTTGTCACGATGAAACCTCTTAGAGTAAACTGTGTTGTCAACGTGTTGGTATAGGTTATGAACAAAACAAAATTGTTGTTCCTGAAAGATGAAGTTATAACATATCCAATGATGCCATAAAACACTGTACTTTTTGATCATTGGCGGGTTTCAAAGATTTTTGCAAGTTAGATACGTACATCTCAATGGACAATGTAACCCAAACAGGTCTCTTTTCCTTCAGTTGGTTCCTTTGTACCTCAAGGCTGGGTCTCTTTTTCAAAAATTTGATCTTTATTCTTTGAAAACCTAAAAATTGTAAAAAAAAAAAACGTCAAAAGTCCTTCAAATTTAAAAAAATTAGAGGATTTTATAGTAAAACTTCAAATTTTATTGCTGTCCAGAAATGTTGAAAGTAACTACGGATGACCTCTTTGAGTCACCATGTCCATTCAGATGGGCATCAAATAGTAATCTTCCTTAGTAATTAAATGTTTCGATTTCGATTTTTTCTTTGTTTTAAATTAAAAAATGCCTCCCGGCAGGCCGGTAAGACGAAGTAGATTCCATGCTTGGTTAAATCATTTTTTCACAAATTTAAATATAGGTTATAATTTTCGTTGATTTTTTATTTTTTATTATATCAGCTGCTCAAAATCCAAATATGATTGTGAAAAAGATTATATTAGCAATAGAGAAATGCGTGATCTTTTCAATGCAAGTGAGAAATAAAAGCTAGGTTATATAAGTTTTTCACAAATTTTAATAAATAGGTTAGGTTTTGATTTTCTTTGGATTATTAATTTTTTTTTATCAGCTGTTCAGGGCATTTAAATAAAAATGCCAATAAGAAAAAGATTATAGTACCAAGATAGAAAAATGTGTAATCTTTGTAACGGTAATGAGAAATAAATCTGAATAAGAGCAGCTGATAAAACAAGAAAATAAAAAAATAACGTACCTAAGCAACAGTGTACGTGTAAAACAAAGAAAGAGCAATTATACCAGTACACCATCCTTGTCTTTCACTTGTAAAATCCCATAAGAAACTAAATAGCTCGTAAAACACGTAAAACACGAGGAAAATTCAAGGAAAAGAGCATATGAACTAAAAACATCCTCCACGATATATACTAAAATTTACGATACAAAAAAACAATTTCTTCATATAAAAACACTGCCAAAAAACCCGAAAAACACATCACTTTAACTCGCTTACAACGCAAAACACAAAAAAATGACTCGAGTAAAAAAGTTGCGTAACAAAACGGCCAACATAAATTTCCCCCAAAAAAACACTCAAAACAAACACTCCTAAAAATAAACCTCAAAAACACATTTTACGACTGAAACACGGCCCATAACGCGAAAACTAACTGTCGGATTTACACCATCTTCGAACTCATCCAAGAAATAAACCCAACAAATAGTTGAGAAAAATTTCAAGAACAAAAACCAAAAATTACGAACAGGATCGTGGTACATAAAAACGGTAAAACTGGCTGAAACATACATATAAAGATATATATATATATATATATATATATATATATACAATTTTCAACGAGTGGTATTTTCTCACTCAGGGGACCATGAAACGTGCTCATTTGATAAAATTTCCCGAAAAATCCAACATCGCACCCTCCGCAATAAGTAGATTCATGGAATCTACTTAAAAAAAAAAAATCTGAACAAGAATTTGTAATCGAATAATTTTTTTCTTTATTCTCTCATAGTTCTTGATCGAAAGGGTTAAATTGCAGTCTGACTAGCCACTTATTCACTGAAAAAAAAAAAAGGGTTTACGAAGAGCTAAAGCAGCCTTTTAAAATAGCTTCGCGGATCTATCTAACTCTAACGGTGAAGCAAATTCCGGTACGGCAGCATTTTTTTGGGATTGTAACAGCATTTCTTACCCCGGATCGATTGATTAGTTACAAAGTAACAACACGCTGATAGAACACATCTCTAGTGGGAGTGGGAGTGGGAGTGGGAGTGCCCTGAAACTTTCCAAATTTTTTATTTAATTTCCCAGACTTCAACCCGAGGAAAACATACTTAATGGGTCTGTTGCATACTTTTGCTACAATAATATACATAGAACCTTGATTCTTATGTAAAATTCGGCGAAAATAACGATGCGCACATTAAAACGTTCAAAATCCACACATTAACTCAGGAAATCACTTCAATTTCAAACAGCCCGCGCTACACTAGACACTATTTGCACCGGTATACTACTACATAGACGGAACCACCGTGCATAAGTAAACAACATCGTAACTACAAAATGATGGAATTTCTTTTTTAATGCGTGAAATTGCTGTCTGGTCTTTTCGGTTTATCAAAGATTACAAAGTAATATAAGAAATGTACGCATCTAAACGAAACATTTCAATGTTTGTAAGTTCTGTTCATGTTTTCATAAACGAGATGGTTCCATCTACGTAGTTATAAGTCGGTAACACAGTGTCTAGTGTAGCGCGGGCTGTTTGAAATGGAAGGTATTTTCCGAGTTAATGAGTGGATTTTGAAAGTTTTTAATGTGCGCATCGTTATTTTCGCCGAATTTTACGTTAGAAACAATGAGTTATATTGATGTAGCAGAAGTACGCAACAGACCCATTTTGTTATAGTTCGGCAGCTAAAAAGTAGTTTTTCTTAAAAATCGACACATTCGTCGATTAATTGATTTCTTCATCCATTAATCGATTTATTTGCTTCTTTTATTTTCTGTTGTCAGAAGCGGCAACTACATATGGCGAGCTAGTTTCGAGTGTGCCGGAGGAATGCGTGGGAGGGGAGGGTGTGGAGGAATGGAGGGGGAGGGTAAGGGTAGGAGGGGAAGCGGTAAAAATGAAAAATGAGATTCGAGCAGTGTTGCCAGATCGAGGGTAAAAAGCCGTATCGTCCCCATTTAAATCAATGTAAAATGTACGGATTTTTCACCCCCAATCTGGCAACACTGGATTCGAGACGAGCTACATGCCCATTGAATGAAAGCAGCTTTGGTGCGGCAATTATAAAAAGCTTAACAAATGAGGAGCAATTTTTCCGCATCACGAAGCTTTTGTTTTTTTTTCGTTTCGGTTTTTGTTTGTTTTTGTTTTGTTATGTTATGTTTTGTTTTGTTTTTTTATATATTTATTACTATTTTTTTTTTATTTTATTTTTTATTTATTTATTTTTTTTTTGCGGCAAAGGCTCCTCATTTCGCTGGACCGCAAATATGTAAATTGTATGATTCCACAACAACAAAAACCCTTTTATCACCACCCTTTCTGCTATGAATGTGGCGACAAACATCATTACGAGAGGACTTAATTTCCCATTTCTTTTCCAATGATAGTACAAAATGTTTTACTTTTACATTTCTTCTTCTGCTTCTAATTCAACCAGAACCTCCTCTCTCCAGCCAGCGGTTCCCCCAGACGACTTCAAAAAATTTCGAACTTTCGCTCTGAAACCTGCAGACCTGTCTTAATTATTATATCCTTCAAGTGAGTTAGACCTCAAAGGGAGACGGTGACAACCTCTGTTTTTCTTCTCTCTCATTCTGTCAATTCAAAAATTGCGACATTTATGCACTGAAAAAAAAAAATGCTAACATACCCACTTGTTTTGCTATTGGAGCAATTACATTTTGCTAAAACCCCGGCCTACATAACTAAAATCACAATATTCATATACTCTGTTCACGACAAGAAGGCGGGTGAGAATTCAGGTAGTAATGCACTATGTAGCAACAGTGGCGGCTAAAACCAAAAGTCGATATTGAGCAGGGATGACTCTCAGAAATTCGATATTCGACGGAATATACCTTCAATTTAATTCGGACTGAAAATGCGAATTTTTAGGACTCATCAGTCAGTATTCAAACTTGACTATTTTCACTTTTTGAATGTTTAGGGCAAAAATGTTGACCGTTTTTTCGTATCTTTGACCGTTCCCACTTTTTACTGGACGTGTGTAAATTTTCGAGTATGTCGGTTCTCGGGAAATCTGCACACAGTGGCGAAGCGTGCAATCTAGCAACGTTGCAGTTCGTCATTTAAAACCATTAAAAAGATCGAACTATCGGGTGTTCGGTGAACACCTTCGCACTCGACCTTTTACACGGGTTTAAATGGGCACAATGCAACGTTGTCAAATTGCACGCTACGCCACTTCCAGCTTAGCCGCACTGTTGCTAAATAGTGCATTTTATTACTACCTGAAATCTCACCCGCCTTCTTATCGTGAACAGAGTATAGTTCCTGAAACAGCAATATACATTTTTGCTACAGACCAGAAATTTAATTTGCAACGATTGCTAATTTTTTTGCTATACCATCAATCTGTCCACTTTAAAATTTGATCATCCACATGGACTTGAGTGGATAAAATGCGCCATCTCGACATTGCACGCTATGGCATCGCTGTATTTCACTACCGTGAGGTGACACTTCGCCCCTCACACGCGGGAATGCATGCAGACAAGTGACACTACCTGTGGGGGAATATTCAATAACGGAGCATTGAAACATCCTTAAACGTTACTTACGTTAAATAAACGGGGATTAAAAGATATAAATTGGAAAAAAAAAAAAAAAAACTGAATCGAATCAAACGAAGGTCATTAGTCAAAACAACGAAGCTGTAATTAACTGCGGTTTGCATTATCGCTTACTTGTAATTATAATCGCCATAGTCTCATTTTATTCAATACAGTTATTGATTTGAATTTACTGCTTCACAATAGCGTAGCTAGAAATCATTCTATCTCTCTTTTTACTCATCCGAATGTACTGGTAGAAAAAGGATAGGAAGATGGGATTGATCCCCCTTTCCTATCCTTTTCTAACTTACACATTTTAATGGGCAAAGTGAGAGAAAGGTAATTTCTAGATATCAGTCTTCTCTACCATTCTGCCTCTTGGCTCTCATGAACGGTGACTACACAAAATAAACATATTTAAAAAAATACTATTATTTAAATAAGTAAATAAATGAAAAGTGGATAGGTAAGGTAATTAATTAAATATTATTAAGTAGAGATGAATGAGGAAAAAGAAATAAATAAATAAATAAATAAATAAATAATAAAAAAATAAATAAATAGACTATAAATTAAAATGAAGAGTTACGGAAATAGAGTAGGAAAGGGTGAAGGGAGGAGATAGAGATAGAGAGAGAGAGAGAGAGAGAGAGAGAGAGAGAGAGAGAGAGAGAGAGAGGGAGTGAGAGGGAGAGAAGAGAGAGAGGGAGAGAGAGAGATAGTGAGTGAGTGAGAGAGAGTGAGTGAGTGAGTGAGAGAGAGAGAGAGGGAGAGAGAGAGAGAGAGTGAGTGAGTGAGTGAGTGAGAGAGTGAGAGAGAGAGAGAACATGTCTTTTTAAAAGCGCAGTTTTGTTCTTTGCACCCCGGGATTTCATTACCCGCGTGTTTATACTCCGGGCACAGACGGGCTCAGGACTCTGAAGAATTGAAAACGTGAGGAATATTCTTGGTTCTTACGACGACAACAATGGAAAGTGGGACCGCGCTCGGAAACAAAAGATTGAAACATCCCTTCTCTTGCACAAACGAAATGCTCGTAACGAAAACGGCAACTTGGATTTTAATTACGACCAAACGACCGACAAGCCGAAATGCAGCGTTGCCATGAGCACAAATAATAATTTCCTTTCCATGATGCATTGTGCGCGAACTTTCTTGTTTGGCTGTGGACATCATCGAGATAGCATCACGTCCATATCTGAGCATATTTTTCAAAAAGTAAACCAGAGTCGCACGCAAATCACGAAAATCGCACACTAAGAAAGTCTAAAATTCAGTAATAAACTTACATAACTGCTATAACGGCAAATTTGTAATGGCGGCTCAACGCAGGTATCATGGGAGATTCTTGTTTATTATATCACTCTCTATCCTGAAACACAAAGATAAGTCTCAATTTAGATAGGGATCTCCCATGATACCCTAGTAGAAATAAACCTCAAGCCCTCAGAAATCCTGTTCCAATGGGTCTGTTGCGTACTTTTGCTACATCAATGTAACTCATTGTTCCAACGTAAAATTCGGCGAAAAGAACGATGCGCACATTGAAAACTTTCAAAATCCACCCATTAACTCAGAAAATACCTTCCATTTCAAACAACCCGCTCTACACTAGACACTATATCACCGACTTATAACTACATAAATGGATATTTGGTCCCAGGTCTCCAGCGATGATGTCTCCAGTCGTTTTGTTTAACGCAAATATTTTCAAAATTTCAATTTATATGTATGGACTGTTTTAGTGAACGATAGATTGTATCTATTGTCGTCCAAGGGCCGCTGGTTCTGATCAAACTTGTCTGATTCAATATAATTTTCCCACCACCGGTATAGATTTAATAAGAAATGGAACCACCTCGTTTATGTAAACATGAACAGAACTTACAAACATTGGAACGTTTTGTTTAGATGCGTACATTTCTTATATTATTTTGTAATCTTTGATAAACCGAAAAGACCAGGCAGCAAATGCAGACAATAGTTCATGTATTTAGAAGGAAATTCCATCATTTTATAGTTACGATGTTGCTTACTTATGCACGGTGGTTCCGTCTATGTAGGAGTATACCGGTGCAAATAGTGTCTAGTGTAGCGCGGGAAGTTTGAAATTGAAGTGATTTCCTGAGCTAATGAGTGGTTTCTGAACGTTTTTAATGTGCTCATCGTTATCTTCGCCGAATTTTACATAAGTATCAAGGTTCTATTGTTGTAGCAAAAGCATGCAACAGACCCATTGCTTTGAGAGCTAGCGTGGTCAATGCTGATAAGAGCCGGCTTCTGATTGGCTGGAAATGGAGGGAAATGCGTGGGTCCAAACTGTTTTTGGCCTCATGGAAATTAACACGGGCTTTTTGTTCCGGGCCATTTATCTCGAAACCTGGGGCCGAAAAATGTCGGTCCGAAAAAGTACATAATAAAATGCATGGTGAGGCCGTAAACTATCTACTAGCATGCTGCTCGAATCCTCACCATCCACCAATGTAGTTTGATCATTTCGGACCGACATTTTCCGGCCCCTGTGCAAAATTGACGGGTTGCAATAAATACAAGTCGATTTCGCAGAATTTTCCCGACAAATTGATGGGTCATAAGTGCCACTTTATCACAAATTCGAGAAGAATGTCTCAGTTGAAACGTACACATAATAGTGAGTTTTTCAACACACGCCAATCAATGAAAACACAGTAAATAATAAGTGTACTTTTCAACTGAGACAGTTTTTTAGAATTTTCAATAAACTGGTGCTTATGACCTATCAATTTGTTGAGAAAATTCTGCTGAATTGACTAGTATTATTGCTAGGTGTCAATTTTGTACAGACTTCGGGATAAACGGCCCGGAACGAAACCCCCGTGTTAATTTCCATAGTAAGACCAAAAATAGTTTGGACCCAAGCTTACAGCCAATCAGAGTCCAGCCCGCGTTTCCGATCTCTTATCTATGTTGACCACGCCTCTATTCAATTGAGACTTTTGTTTACTCTTTGATGTTTTTACTTTAAATCTCTCCCCCCCCCTTTCTCTCTCTTATCACGAGAGGAAGTATTGCCATCAAGAAAAAATTGGAATAATTCCTACCTTGATAGTCCATACGCATCCAATTTTATTTCTTGCTGGTGCAATTCATCAGACGTACGGAACTTACTGGAGAACAAAAGACACCCAAACATTTTGGACGAATCATACAACTCGATGACGAAGTTTCGTTGACAACATGGAAAAAGGAATGTATCATACAAATATTTACCATCATGATGACGAATGATTTCAACATCTCCCAAAAAGAGTTGTAAACCGAACTAGACATCGCGTTAAATGGAACTGATATTATAGTTGAGCATGCCTGAATTTATGGTTTCAACATAAAGTCTAGCTATTTCATTCAACCCAACTTGCGGTCAAGTTTACCATCTTCTTTGGCATCTGTAAAAATCAACGATGGAGATAGGTATATAATCTTACTAATTATTTTATTCCATGTTGGCAACTCCAAAAAATCACCCTCGCACTCTAATGGGCAAGGTAATGGTTGGTGTTGGTTGTCACGCGGCATTAATGGAAATCTGTCCATGTAAAAAGACCTTCCTGTTCCAGTTCCACATGCTTTACATTCATAGAGAGGACTCCTTCCGATGGGACTTAACGTGATTTCAGCGGAATCGATTGCGGCAGTAGCGCACCGAGAGTTTCTTCATCTCTCTCTTTCCTCCATTAAGAAACGTATGTTAGACAAGGATGGACAAGGGGATAAAACCCCCTCCTTCTGTCCTTTTCCTACTCATACATTCAAATGGGAAATGAGAGAGATGGAAGATATCCTGGTTGCGCCAGTGGATTGCGGACTATCTTACCATAATCAAATCGATTCGATCCGGTTCTACATTTTATTCATTTATACATTTATTCCACATTCCGTCAACTTCACACAATACTGCATACATTTTCACCGTCCGCTATATCTTCGAGCCAAAGCTGTAGCGGTTTCAGTCATCGTATATATGCTGCTACAATATACAATATTAGGTACAAGTGGACGTGCCTTCAATGTATGAATGCTATCATGACCGAACATCGTATTTATTGGTCACGGGACAAAAAAAAGGACTCGGGCCCCGCAGTTCCCGTACTCTAACCCCTCGTTGAGGCCTCTAGACTCTCCAAGAAAAACTCCCAAAGCGTAAGCATCACATACGTTCACAAGCTTTGTTTTTTTCTGTTGAAGTAGCAAACGGAGGATTTTTACGCTTTAACGACATAGATGTAACACAAAACAAGGGTCCCTGAACACAAACATGGACTTTTTTCTTATAATTGGACCTCTTACCGCGTAAATGGCACACTTGATGACGTAAATTGACCTGCCGAGTTCGAATTTGGCCTTAGTTTGGATCGAAATAATCTAGTTTTTCCACAATTTATACTTTATCGCAAAAAAATTCTGAAAAGTAGATTATACGTAAAATCGGGACGACTTACGTAAGAAATGATATCATTTTTGACATCAGCGTCTCTTTGACATGGAGTAGCGCAATTTTTGTGAAATTAACAAGAAAATTCATTGAAATACATTAAAATTTAGTTAAAAAGAACACTGATGTTTGGTGTTTGTCGCGGATAGTTATGTCACTAAAGAGGCTTACTTCAAACGGAGGGCTTCATAGGTTATGTCGTAGGCGGAAACAGGAATGTGTCATTCTCTCTCTCCGGGCGTTTGAACACGTGTGCTCGCGAAACTAGAGTCCCTATATGTAGAGAGTTAAGACAAGAGGGTAGTCAACTTCTGATTGGTCGATGAATTTTAGGCTCTACGGACGCCGCCATTGGATGCGATTTTGCACTTTTGTTTTGTTTACCAACGGTCTTTTACAGATAAAAGAGTTAATTTGCGATGAATCTGTTAATTTCAATCATGATGCACCACAAGAATGTCTATAAATCTCAAAAGAATCATTAAAAGCGTTAATACATGTCGATCAATAAAAGCAGGGAAAGATTACATCGTTACAAACTTAGCGGAACTGTAATCTTTGCAGTGGAGCAAAACACAACAGCGGCCTCAGAATGTAAGCAAGTGTGCAAAATCGCATCCAATGGCGACGCCCATGATTTCACTTGTCTTAACCCGCCGTCACTCGCGCCCTAAAAACTTCCGCGAGTAGTCGCGCGGGGTCGTTTTCGACCCCAAAGTTCTTTCGTCCCATTTTACCATTGTCATTCAAAATTTTGATTTCAACCATGCAGAATAGTAATAAGTATGTCTTTGAAAAGCTTTTCACGTGAAAACTGTGTTTGAAAAAAGAATTTTACGTTCAGTAATTGCTATATTGTAATCTGTGTCGGAAAAACCCTAAAAATGTGATATTTTCCAGATTTTTATCGATCAGCTGCCTTTAACTAGTTTTGAAACTCCTAAACCAAGGTTTTTTTACTTCTAGGCACTACTGAAGATAATTTCATGAAAAAAAAGTATGGGGTTATGGGGGCAAGTTTTCGAGATATACCCCCCTCAATACCCCTCCTATATTTAGTCCTAAAATTTTGGAGATGAAACAACTAACCATCTGAAAAACTTTATTTTTTACCGAATGAGATGGAATAAACGCCAATTAAGGTAAGCAAGATTCTATCAACCAACAAACGGAATCGAAATTGAGGATTCAGGGGAGGGCTGGAGGGGAAAAGGGGGTTGGGGGGTTAGCAAAGTGGAGATCCTTGAAATTTTTTTTGCTGTGATCTTTTTGCTTTTCGTACATGATTCCAGATACCCTTTTTCACCTCCCTTCCGCTTTTCCCCTACCATCCACCTTCATTTCCCCTCTCATTCCCTTTTTTCCCTCCCCACTCCCCGCCCCATGTGATATAATCAAACTTTCGCAGAAAAAAACAAAAACATTTATGATAAGTGGCGTCGCGTGTAATCTGGCAACGCCGCATTTCGTGGATTCAAATGCATGAAAAAAGTCAAACTAATGGAGGTGCGCAGTGCATTCCCTCGAATCGACACTTTGCACGGGTTTGAATGGACAAAACGCAGTGCTGCCAGATCGCAAGCGGCGCCGCACTGATTCAGGTAAAAATGGATACGTAAGAAATTGGGATAAACGAGTAATTTAGAAAAAAACAGTGAGAGCAAACATTAGATTTGCTGAAAGTATTGTAGTAAGTATAGAAAAGTAAAAAACCAACGGCAATCACATCCCGCAAGTGTAAACAAGGCACAGAATCCACGTTTACGTTATGTTCACTCGGTCACATTTTATGAACGTGAGTAGTCGCGCGGGGTCGAAAACGACCCCAAGCAACTTTGACGCGTCCGTGCCTTCAAAACGAATGATTGAATTAAGTTCATACTAACAGAGTGGGTAGTCCAAACCCTTGAAGGAAGGTACTGAAACGGACGAGCTAAAACTTTAAAATTTTCATGGACAAAATTGCATTTTTCTGACACCTGGGGTCGTTTTCGACCCCGCGCGAGTGATGGCGGGTTAACTCTCTACATATAGGGACTCTACGCGAAACGAACGCTCGAGCGTACGGCAAAATGAGTCCCATCAGCCACGAAATCCGGAAATCGCGGACGGCCAAAGTATCGCCGTCTCGCTCACACTCTCTCTCGCACGTACCCGCTGGCCTTACGGGAAAAACGCTTCTTTCGGACCGCGATATCTCGGGCCCGGACCGCACCGCGGAAAGCTTTCTTAGATGACCTAAATCCTTCTGGGCGGAGGTCTACCCTCCCGAAAAATTTCAGCCCGATCGGTCAGGTAACCTCTGAGATCCGCTGATGAATGAGTGAGTGAGTGAGTCAGTCAGTCAGTCAGTGACCGAACCATTTTTCCCTTTCATTATATTAGATGGTAAAGATAAGATGATTGAATGATTGCTCGCACAAATAGATGAAGGATGGAAAGAGGAAGTCCCCTTCTTCCCCTCAGGTCAATAACATGCGTGTTTCAATGGAGAAAAGTAGAGACAGAGAATTTCTCGCTGTGCCTCTACAAATGGAAAAAGAGAGAGAGAAAAAAAGACAAAAAGCCAAAAACATTTGAACCGTTTCTTGATTATTATAGGTACTGAAGATTGTGATTTGAGAACATGCATTTCAGTATAGCGTAGCGTGTGCTATTTAGCAACGTTGTATTGCATCCATTTAAACCCATGTAAAAGGTCGAATGCTAAGGTGTTCACCGAACACCCAACAGTTCGATCTTTTTCATGGGTTTAAATGAAGGAATTTCAATGTTACCAAATTGCACGCTACGCCAATGATGCATTTGCTTGAAAAGAAACAAATGAGATAGGAAACGCCGAAAAAGTCCATGCAGTGATAACTGATAGGTCTGCGGTGTGCTAGCGAGCGACATGCCGAATTTTGATTGACAGTTGGGGACAAAAATAATTGATGTCGGACTTCTGCTTAGATTCTTCCAAGAGTTATCCGTCTTTTTATGCCCCCGGCCTGTAAGTGTTGGACACTGCTGGTCGTGCAGACGAGACGTCCCGCTGAACCTATCTATTTAGATTAATCCTCATTATTTTCGGAGAGCGCACTGAAAAAAATCAATTGTTAAAGCAACAATTCAAAATTTGCTGATTTAACAAAAATTGAAAGCTGCTAAATCAACCAGGGTTTTCTGTTAAGTTAACAATTTATTTGTCGAGTTTACAAAAGTAGTTGTTAAATCAACCACATACTTAATGGTGTTCTTTAAAAAAAATAGACATTGTCAATTTAGCAATTTTAAATAGTTAAAATAATACAGAACTTAACCCAATTAGTTGATATCTAACAATTCAGCTTTATATATTAGCAAAATAAATTGCTGAATTTTACTTACTAATTTGTTATCCCAGCATAAAATTTGTTATTTTTTATTACTATTTGATTTGCTGGTTGGACAAAGTTAGTCGTTAAGCTAACAAAATGAATTGCTGATTTAGCATTTGAGTTGTTAATTTAACAAAATCATAGGTTAATTTAACAAATCATTTTGTTCTGTACTTTTTTAACTATTTATTTTTTTCAGTACGATAGATTTGGCAACGCGCGATATTCGAAGAATGCCAAATGCGAGCGTGCCTTTCTTCTAAGCAAGGATTTTCTCATTCTGACTTCAATTCATCGTCCATGGTTGCCGTACACTTGTCTGAAACTTGGAATCTATCTTTCTCTCTCTTCTCCCATTAGAATGTGTGTGTTAGAAAAGGACAGATTAGGGGCAGTCACGTGATTTTCGCCCCCTCTTCTATCCTTTGCTAACACATGCATTCAAATGGGAAAAGAGAGAGAAGGACAATAACTTGGATCCGCTAGTGCCTTTAGAAGTCCGAAATTCCATGGTGATATCAATGAAATCTGGCAAATCCGCCGTCATCATATTCATCTTCATTTCAGACCGTTCTTCGCTATTGCTGCTGCAATAATGCCACTCTCTTGGGAATAATGATTACTGTGATTATTTCCATATCCGCACCGGAAAGGAGAATTTTGAAATATCGTAGCGAAATCTCTGGATCACGTGACACATCGTCAGGGAAATAAGAGAAGTTTACTATGGTTTTATATTTGCAGATTCGGAGCGCGTTCAAATGACTAGAATCTTTGTGGCACAGCTTGGCCACGCTTTACGTTTGATATGAAACTTCGGTGAATAATCAATTCAAGTTGTGCTATTGTTAAAATCAGTTTTTAATGCAAAAATATTAAAGGTTTTTCTTTTTTTTCCGTGGCGAACTTAATTACCCTGGTAAAAATAATCAGCTTGTTGGCAGTTAGCATGAGATTTGAGACCTGACGCCATGTTGACGTCAACATAGATTATGCTGTCATGTTGACACTATTGACGTCAACACGACTTCGTGTTAACGTCAACATGATGTCAGGTCTCATGCAAATCTCATGCTAACTGTCAACATGATGACATTTAGCTGATTATTTTTACCCGGGTATCCCGATAAAAAGTTCTAAACTGCTTATTGACTAAGAAAATTTTAACCCTTCGCTGCATTGAGCGCAGTAGCATCATCCCCTCCCCCCCTCTCTGTGGTTTGGAACATCCAGAAATTTTGGCTCACACAGAAAATTCAAGGAGAGAAAAATAAAAAATAAAAAAAGGTTGTCAAATTTAGTGAATATAGGTTCAAAAAGATTTAAATTTCTTGAAAAATTGGGAGCAAACTGTATTTTTTCCCAAAATTTGCCAAGATAGTAAGTGATCGCCCATTAGGGGCATATCAAATATATCGAAAGTCAGAGTTTCAAGGACCAAATGCATGAGACGCTAAAAAAAAAAAAAAAAAAAATCTGATTTTTTGCCCCTCCCCCCCCCCCCTGGACAGACCTGAAATGACACCACTAATTGTGGGTCACATAAAGAACAATTATTACTTCAGCGCGTCAAATCACCGACACAGGATTCGTGCCACTGATTGCATAGTTTACGTTCCGTGACAATCGAGATTATAGCCCACGAAGGACGAAAACTATTCATACGATAACTGTTCGTACGCAACGACATTGGTTTTGCAGCATCTGATTTTTGAAGGCGCATCATACAAATGTCTTCATTTTCTACCGGCAACTGTCGTGATCATCTTATCTGACCAGTGGCTTGCGGTGCTAGCTAGCAAGGCATGCACTGCTCGCCCCCTAAAGTTTTCTAAACTCTTCAAAGTACACTATAAACTTCCCAAATTTTCAATGATTTATGTCATTCGACTTTTGGCGCTTAGGAAGTAGAACATGAGGGTTTTTCTTGCGTAGGAAGCGTCTTTGAATTCTTTGCAATGAGTATTTGCCTGCCTTAATTTCATATCCACGGCAGGCCACTGCCTCTTTTAGACATGTAATATGTCTGGAAGTAACTCTCAGGATTATGGAGATTGGTTTGGGTGTATAGGTTTGATCTCCCCCATCATTTTAAAGGACGGTCCAGGAGTCACTCCTAGTTATTGAAAGCCTCCCCCAGAACTGTTAAGGGGAGCCTTGGGTCACACTAGCCCATACTGCTTGAATTCTTTCACACAGAAAAGAAAAGTGAGCTAAAGTGAGTTTTTTGAGAAACAATGTGATAAGAAATCAACGTGTCTCGTGATGGCCATGTAATCAATTTAAGAGAGAATTATTTTTTACTTGACGGTAAATTTTACGAATACAGCCTTATAAAGGGGAGCCTGATGGTCACCCCCCAGCATTAGGAAGTAGGGGAACCTGGGAGTCACCTCCTTCATTAATAAGGATGTTGCCTGGGAGTCTCTCCTAAGATTAATAGGGAGGGGGTCTGCAGGTCTCCCTTACTTGGAAAAGATGTAAGACGCAGTGTTCTTCGGGTATACATCTTACGGTTTAGTTACAGACAAAGTAAACGGAATCAGAGATGTTTCAGCACAAAAGATTGTTGACATAATGCAAAAAAAATTAAAAATAATGAAAACAAGAAACCGAAGTGATGTAGGATATTGAGTTTTATTGTACTTAAGACGCCTTTCGGCTTTTAGCCATCATCAGAAGTATGTAACACGTGGAAAAAAACATAACTAATTAAAAAATAACATTTTAACGAACTATAAAATGTAGTCAGAAATAAATAATAAAATAAAACACAGTAATGCAGACTAGTATAGAATAGGATGACAATCAAAAAACCAAAATTGGGTTTTTTGATTGTCATCCTATTCTATACTAGTCTGCATTACTGTGTTTTATTTTATTATTTATTTCTGACTACATTTTATAGTTCGTTAAAATGTTATTTTTTAATTAGTTATGTTTTTTTCCACGTGTTGCATACTTCTGATGATGGCTAAAAGCCGAAAGGCGTCTTAAGTACAATAAAACTCAATATCCTACATCACTTCGGTTTTTTGTTTTCATTATTTTTAATTTACACAATGGTGATGTTCAATCTCAACAACTTTAATAATGCAAGAAATTGTTACGGTGAAAAATGCAGTATAAAATGCTTTCCTGTATAGATTCTTTTTATTAAAAAGAAAGTTGCAAATTATGAGCGATTTCTTCAATTTTCTTCCGGAAACTCTTCCGATGTATTTTTCTAATTAACCGCCAAGAAAAAATAATTATTTGTATCTCCTAAATTGACTACATAGTGACTATCATATAAGATACGTTGATTACATATCACATTGTTTCTCAAAAAATTCACTTTGGCTCATACTTTTCTTTTCTGTGTGAAGGGAATTCAAGCAACATAGTCTAGTGTGAGCGCGGTGGGGGGGGGGGGGGGGGTAAAAAGCTTGCGCTTGCAGTTTAGCAATAACAAAAAAATGGAGGTCGGGATGAAGCCGGAAACTCGGGAGGCAGATGATTTCTTTCTCCTTCCTCTTTTTGACAAAGATTAGCAGTCCCAGTTGCCAGGTTTCGTGGGACTCAACGCATAATCTTCTATCGAGACGATACGGGATTCGATATGATTTCGAAACCGAGCAACCGCAATTTTCTCTCTCTTTGGGGCTTGAAAAATTCATTTCCTATCCTGAAAATGCGCTCTCAACGACGATAAGCGAAACAACAGCGATAAAAAAATAACGAGAAAAAAGAGGGAACGGAGAGAAGTAGATCCAGGAATTTGGTCTCTCTCTCTGTCTCTCTCTCTCTCTCTCTCTTTCTCTCTCCCTCTCTCTCTTTCTCTCTCTCTTTCTCTTTCTCTCTTTCTTTCTCTCTCTCTCTCTCTCTCTCTCTCTCTCTCTCTCTCTCTCTCTCTCTCTCTCTCTCTCTCTCTCTCTCTCTCTTTCTCTCTCTCTCTCTCTCTACTTCGCATTTGAACTCATGTGTTAAAAAAGGATAAAGTCAGAAGCGAAAGTATCTTGACTGTCCATAATCAGTCCTTTTCTAACAAATGCGTTCAGATGAGCTAAGAGAGAGAAAAGGACAAATTCCTAAATCCGCCGTTGGGAACGGATGGAAGAACGTGTGAGCGGTCCTCATTTGACGGTAGGTACATCTGTTGAAAAAGTTTTATGACCGGCAGGAGTTGCTTTTTTTTCCACCCCCTCCCTTTCATTTCTCCTCTCACGAACTCTCTCCTTCTGTTTATATGCTCTCCACAGATTTTTATTGTCTTCATCTTTATTGGAAAGGAACGGAACCATGCAGCGTTAAAAAGCCGACGCCGTATCGGCACGAGAAGTAATTGATCATAAAAAATATAACCTAATCCGATAATTACGAAGGGTAAGGTGATAGATAAAAAAACGGGATGGAGCGGAACGAAAAACCGTCATCGCGGATCATTGATTTATTTATGTTCCGATTCCCGCAGCGCCAAATTTGTGTTTTAAATTCGTCGCGTAGAAAAAAAAAGTCGATACTACGACCAATTAAGAGTAAAAGTACTAATCAGCGCTTCTTCTAGAGTTAAAAACTTTCAACATCCACTCAGTAACGTAACTCATGACATCACTTCCGTTTTGACGATAACCCACGCAACACTTTGGACTATTCTCACCAACATACTCCGACATAGACTCGGGAATACCGCGTTGATGTGAACAACAACATATACAGTTTCTAGTTGTTCTATTCTTTATTTAAAGACATAGGTACTATTCGAGTGTTACTTCATAATCTTCTATTCACCGCATAACGGTTGCAAGGACAGTCATTATTCCATGCATTCAATTGTATTTAAATGAAAAATGCATCAATTTGCGGTTAGGATGGTGTTTAGACGTAAATCAGACACCTTTTCGCCCATGGTGCAAACCCATGAATAATTGCAAGTGAAGCGGCCCAGTTTCAAAAGATATAAAAACCCTTGAGGGCGATCGACTCAATTTTCCAAGCTGAATCGATAGAGTGGTCACAAGCTGGGGTTTGGCGTCATCACCTTTTTGTCCATGTTGCATACAGCCATGAATTACAAGTGAAGCGGCCCCAGTTTCAAAAGATATAAAAACCCTTGAGGGCGATCGACTCAATTTTCCAAGCTGAATCGATAGAGTGGTCACAAGCTGGGGTTTGGCGTCATCACCTTTTTGCCCATGTTGCATATAGCCATGAATTGCAAGTGAAGCGGCCCCAGTTTCAAAAGATATAAAAACCCTTGAGAGCGATCGACTCCATTTTCCAAGCTGAATCGATAGAGTGGTCACAAGCTGGGGTTTGGCGTCATCACCTTTTTGCCCATGTTGCATATAGCCATGAATTGCAAGTGAAGCGGCCCCAGTTTCAAAAGATATAAAAACCCTTGAAGGCGATCGACTCCATTTTCCAAGCTGAATCGATAGAGTGGTCACAAGCTGGGGTTTGGCGTCATCACCTTTTTGCCCATGTTGCATATAGCCATGAATTGCAAGTGAAGCGGCCCCAGTTTCAAAAGATATAAAAACCCTTGAGGGCGATCGACTCCATTTTCCAAGCTGAATCGATAGAGTGGTCACAAGCTGGGGTTTGGCGTCATCACCTTTTTGCCCATGTTGCATATAGCCATGAATTGCAAGTGAAGCGGCCCCAGTTTCAAAAGATATAAAAACCCTTGAGGGCGATCGACTCCATTTTCCAAGCTGAATCGATAGAGTGGTCACAAGCTGGGGTTTGGCGTCATCACCTTTTTGCCCATGTTGCATATAGCCATGAATTGCAAGTGAAGCGGCCCCAGTTTCAAAAGATATAAAAACCCTTGAGGGCGATCGACTCAATTTTCCAAGCTGAATCGATAGAGTGGTCACAAGCTAGGGTTTGGCGTCATCACCTTTTTGCCCATGTTGCATATAGCCATGAATTGCAAGTGAAGCGGCCCCAGTTTCAAAAGATATAAAAACCCTTGAGGGCGATCGACTCAATTTTCCAAGCTGAATCGATAGAGTGGTCACAAGCTGGGGTTTGGCGTCATCACCTTTTTGCCCATGTTGCATATAGCCATGAATTGCAAGTGAAGCGGCCCCAGTTTCAAAAGATATAAAAACCCTTGAGGGCGATCGACTCAATTTTCCAAGCTGAATCGATAGAGTGGTCACAAGCTGGGGTTTGGCGTCATCACCTTTTTGCCCATGTTGCATATAGCCATGAATTGCAAGTGAAGCGGCCCCAGTTTCAAAAGATATAAAAACCCTTGAGGGCGATCGACTCCATTTTCCAAGCTGAATCGATAGAGTGGTCACAAGCTGGGGTTTGGCGTCATCACCTTTTTGCCCATGTTGCATATAGCCATGAATTGCAAGTGAAGCGGCCCCAGTTTCAAAAGATATAAAAACCCTTGAGGGCGATCGACTCAATTTTCCAAGCTGAATCGATAGAGTGGTCACAAGCTGGGGTTTGGCGTCATCACCTTTTTGCCCATGTTGCATATAGCCATGAATTGCAAGTGAAGCGGCCCCAGTTTCAAAAGATATAAAAACCCTTGAGGGAGATCGACTCCATTTTCCAAGCTGAATCGATAGAGTGGTCACAAGCTGGGGTTTGGCGTCATCACCTTTTTGCCCATGTTGCATATAGCCATGAATTGCAAGTGAAGCGGCCCCAGTTTCAAAAGATATAAAAACCCTTGAGGGCGATCGACTCCATTTTCCAAGCAGAATCGATAGAGTGGTCACAAGCTGGGGTTTGGCGTCATCACCTTTTTGCCCATGTTGCATATAGCCATGAATTGCAAGTGAAGCGGCCCCAGTTTCAAAAGATATAAAAACCCTTGAGGGCGATCGACTCAATTTTCCAAGCAGAATCGATAGAGTGGTCACAAGCTGGGGTTTGGCGTCATCACCTTTTTGCCCATGTTGCATATAGCCATGAATTGCAAGTGAAGCGGCCCCAGTTTCAAAAGATATAAAAACCCTTGAGGGCGATCGACTCCATTTTCCAAGCTGAATCGATAGAGTGGTCACAAGCTGGGGTTTGGCGTCATCACCTTTTTGCCCATGTTGCATATAGCCATGAATTGCAAGTGAAGCGGCCCCAGTTTCAAAAGATATAAAAACCCTTGAGGGCGATCGACTCCATTTTCCAAGCTGAATCGATAGAGTGGTCACAAGCTGGGGTTTGGCGTCATCACCTTTTTGCCCATGTTGCATATAGCCATGGATTGCAAGTGAAGCGGCCCCAATTTCAAAAGATATAAAAACCCTTGAGGGCGATCGACTCAATTTTCCAAGCTGAATCGATAGAGTGGTCACAAGCTAGGGTTTGGCGTCATCACCTTTTTGCCCATGTTGCATATAGCCATGAATTGCAAGTGAAGCGGCCCCAGTTTCAAAAGATATAAAAACCCTTGAGGGCGATCGACTCAATTTTCCAAGCTGAATCGATAGAGTGGTCACAAGCTGGGGTTTGGCGTCATCACCTTTTTGCCCATGTTGCATATAGCCATGAATTGCAAGTGAAGCGGCCCCAGTTTCAAAAGATATAAAAACCCTTGAGGGCGATCGACTCCATTTTCCAAGCTGAATCGATAGAGTGGTCACAAGCTGGGGTTTGGCGTCATCACCTTTTTGCCCATGTTGCATAGTCATGAATTGCAAGTGAAGCGGCTTTCTTGACAGCCTAAATCTGAGAGCCAATCAGATATGGATTCAGCAATGGCGTAACACTCATAGTATACAGGGACTCTAGATGAAAGTAGTGAACTTTTTTCAGTGACGAATCCTGCTGTTTGGCAACATGGCGTTTTGTCTATTTGACAGAGCTGCCGATTTGCGTGTATTTAATGACATTTTTGAATTCACCCATGATTCCACCGGTTGAGAGAAGATTACATAGTGCAACCCAGTGTATGACTGTAATGCACGAAAATACTGCGATCCGTAATCTTTTCTCAATCGGTAGAAACGCCCTTGATTAATCAAAATATCCGCAAGTTTTCAAAGTTATCGACCATAATACACCTGTTGAAAAAAGAGAAGAGACGATAGTATTTTCGTGCATTACAGTCATACACTGAACTAAATTCTGTAATCTTTTCTCAACCGGTGGAATCTTCGGTGAATTTCAAAATTCCATCAAATCTACGCAAATCGCCAGCTCTGCTATTTGAGCCCATAGAAAAGGTCGAATTCGATGGTCATCGGTGACTCCTAGATAGTTCGATATTGTTCGTGGGTTTTAATAAACCAAATACATCGTTGCCAGATTGAATGCTTTGCCACTGAATTTTATTTCGTCAAGTAAACTCTACCAGCTTGCCAACTATTTCGAACACTTATATAAAAAACCATTAGCAGCAAAATTCAAACATAAAAAATTTACGTAGTAATTATTTTCATCCGAAGAATAAGAAGCGCTTTTTGTAGAAATTGAGAGAGGGGTTACCGGCATTGGTATTGTCCCCTCGATACTTGTCTTTTTCATTTTTTGATGTATCATCGCAGCGAACTCTCTCTCTCTCTCTGTCTCTCTCTCTCTCTCTCTCTCTCTCTCTCTCTCTCTCTCTCTCTCTCTCTCTCTCTCTCTCTCTCTCTCTCTCTCTCTCTCTCTCTCTCTCTCTCCCTCTCTCTCTCTCTCTCTCTCTCTCTCTCTCTCTCTCTCTCTCTCTCTCTCTCTCTCTCTCTCTCTCTCTCTCTCATGGTTTTTTATTACTAATATTTTCCTCGGATTCAATTCTGTCTTAGGCCTAAATGCGCATCAGTTTCGTTATCACGAATGTGAGACTAAAACGTCCCTCGACCTGAGAAGGAGTCAATATCAATAAAGCATGGATAGTCTCTTTGATTAAGGAGTCGAAAGTTTTACCAGCATGCTTGAACCAATCGCAAACGCGTATAATTTTTTATCGAAATATATCACGGCGCAAACCTCATATTTTATTTCCCCCTCTTTTATAACTTGTATTTTTATCATCACATATTTTTCCTCGTCTCATTCTTATTTTATTTCAGCAATCATTTCTCCTTTCACGGGCGGATACATAGGGAAATGTCTTTCTCTCTCTCGTCCCATTTGTAAACGTGCGTTAGAAAAGGACAGAAGAGGGGGCCAAAGTCACGCTATGGTCCTCTTTGCTATCCTTTTCTAACACATACGTTCAAATGGAAGGAGAGAGAGAAAGACAATTGCCTGTATCCGCCGTAATGTCTCCTTTATTTTCAACCGTATTGCGGTGTCAAATAATAAAATAACCCTCATTCTTCTTCTTTATCACATATCACACCCTCTCTGCTAGTTTTAGGGATTTTTATTTCAGCATTTCCCATAAAGAAAGTCAAAGTCCGAGCCTCATACGTCTTGAAATTCTTACGCTGTTTTCAGTGGCGTCGCGTGCAATTTGGCAACAATGTATTCTATCCATTTAAACTCATGTAAAGGATCGAATCCAGAAGGTGCACAGTGCACAAGGAAAATTCGATATATTTAATGAGTTGAAATGGAGCAGTTGCATTGTTGCCAGGTGGCACGCGACGCCACTGGCTGTTTTGATTATCTTGCGCGTGCATTGACTGTCTGACCTTTTTTAAAGTCTCGCCCGGCATTGGGCGGTTAACGGGGCTGTAGCACATTTTTGCTAAAATAAGCGATTTAATAGTCGATTCTGGTGTAAAAACCGCGGAAAATAATGATGGCAGCACTAGAAACTTCCGAAATTCACTCCTAAACACAATAAACGCTGTTATTTCAGCGAGCGTATTGGTGACTGTGGGCAGTAATAATGGGAGATTCCTATCTTAATTTTGTCACTCTCTCTATACTGACAAGGATGATTCACAGAGTAATTAGTCACCAGAGTAGTGCTCCACATCCGATGAATGGTACTGTGACACTTAGTAACACTGGTGTCACATGAAAGTCGTCTCTTATTGATCACTGGTTGTTGGAGTTGCAGTATTGTTAGATGAGAATCTCCCATTATTATTACTGCCCTCAGCCACCATTACGCTCAAAAAGAAGCGTTTATTTAGTTTAGGAGTGGGTTTTGGAAGTTTTTAGTGCTGCCATCGTTATTTGTGGAGGTTTTTACACCAGAATCGACAGTTAAATCGCTTATAGCAAAAGTGTGCAACAGCCCCATTGTTAAATCGAAAGCCGTTATCAACGGCTCTTTGTCATATCCTTACGCACGGAAAAAAATGACTGGTAGAACTTACCATCGGCATGGCTGATTTTGGAGTCTGCTATCAAGTATGGTAAATTTTATCATCATATGGTAAATGCAACGTACTTTGTGGTAAATTAAGAAAACTTGTTGCTACATTTCACCACAAGGTACATTTTGCATTACATACAGGTTGCATACAGGTATTTACATACAGGTTGCATTTACCATACTTGATAGCAGACTCCAAAACCAACTGTGCAGATGGTAAATTCTACCTGTCTTTTCTATTCCGTGTGGTATTGTGCAACTTAGACTGAGGGCTGAACTTCAAGAAGCTTTTCGTCCTTTCCTTGAAACTTTCTCTTCTTGAAAAGTGCCATTTGAAATACACGAGAGATGAAAAGAGGACTATGATGAACTGGGGGAAGATTTGGGCAGAGATAAATGATGAGGAACTGAAATATTTGACTGTGGATTGTGGAACTGATGAGTGATGGAATACTTACATTGAGAAAAAGGTTCAATTTATAGAAATGGAATAGATGTTAATTGAGGAAATTAAAAATTAAGGATGGGATAGATGTTATAGAGGCGAATTTTCGCGATCAAATATCATAAACAATACCAACCTAACTACATATTCGAGGAAACTAAATTGTGTTTTTAGATGTGTTTTCGGGGCATCGATGGCATCAATTCGATTTCGAATTCACCTCCGGACTTTAATTCAAAATCGAATTGATGCCATCAATGACTGAATAAATACACCGAAAAAGTTCGAAAAACACGATCCACTTTCGTGCCATCCACTACTGTTGTCATGCGTAGGTTGGCAATGGTTTTGTCGAATATCATCGAATATATTCGTCACGAAAATTCGCCTTAGGATAGATATCTAGATAGATAGATAAATGATTTATTCTCAGTCTTTAGACAAAAGCCAATAAAGAAAAAAAAAAATGTTAAATCTCACTCAAGTTACACGTAAACTGAACTAGACAAATTAAAAATCTAACGTAAAATTAAGAAATACTAAGAATTCGGTCCCTCCATAGGCAGCCTGTTTTGGAGGTTACCTTCAATTAAGAAAATTAAATAATATAGAAAATACGCGAGAGGGTTTAAGAGTGAGGGAGAGAGGGAGAGGGTTTTTCGTACAAAATACTTAACTTCATTTTTTTTATTATTATTTTTTTCAAAAGGTTGCCAAATGTTTGGTTGATACTTCCATGTATAAACATATTTTTTGGATTTGGAGGCAATCTAGACTAGCCTCAACATCTCCTTCAAAAACCAATATTTTCCATCTTTCTAATTTCCTCAATAAATATCTATTCCGTTTTTTTATTTTTCTCGATGTATTCCATCAATTTCACAAACCAATACTTCACATCAGCCCATTAACCTCACGCTTCCTTCATTTAATGTCTTCAGTAGGCCCTCGTCTTCTTGTCATCTCCCTTGTATTTCAAATGGCACTTTTCAGTTCGAGGAAGTTTCGAGGAAAATTCGAGAAACGTGTTGAAATCCGGCCCTCAATCACATTGAATACAGATTATTGATGTCACACGAAATCAAATCATGTCTCAATCTTTCGAGAAATTTTAAACATTGGCGTGTGGCTAGGAAACTATGCTAGGGAAGGCGGGAGTTTCGGTAACATCCTGAATATGAAATTAGCTTTCCGTCAAAATGACAGGTTCTCCTTCCTTTGTAACCCCGGTTTTTCTTATTTTACCTTTTTTAGAGGGGGAAAAGTTGGCTACACCCGCCTCCAACCCCCTGAGCCTCTGGTCTTAGGAGATTTCGTCCTTTTTTCCCATAAAATTTGTTATAGCCCTTAATTTTCGTCCATAGTAATTTTGTCCTTGAATTTACGCCCAGCAAATTTGTGTCCTCTACATTTAGTCCTACCACTTATCACCAATGATATTTGCCCTTATTTGATGATATAGAAGCAAAGACCTAATATTAGGCTAAACTAAATCGTTTTGAAACATTTTACAATCTACTATAAGAAAAGGAAATAAAAAAAAAAATGTTTTTTTTTATACTTAGTCAATTTTCCCACGAGTCCTGTTGTCAGATCCATACTGTCTTTCTCCCTCAGCCCATTTGATTGCATATTGTGTTAGAAAAGGACAGAGACAGGGGCTGAAGTCACGTGACAGCCCCTATATCCATCCTTTTCTAACACATGCGTTTAAATGGGCTAAGAGAGAGAAAGACAATATCCTGGCTACGGCTATACCCTTAAACAAAGCTATAGCCATGAGATTGTCTTTCTCTCTCTAATGCCCATTTAAACGCATGCGTTAGAAAAGGACAGAGACAGGGGCTGAAGTCACGTGACAGCCCCTATATCCATCCTTTTCTAACACATGCGTTTAAATGGGCTAAGAGAGAGAAAGACAATATCCTGGCTACGGCTATACCCTTAAACAAAGCTATAGCCATGAGATTGTCTTTCTCTCTCTAATGCCCATTTAAACGCATGCGTTAGAAAAGGACAGAGACAGGGGCTGAAGTCACGTGACAGCCCCTATATCCATCCTTTTCTAACACATGCGTTTAAATGGGCTAAGAGAGAGAAAGACAATATCCTGGCTACGGCTATGTGAACCACCAATTGGCAGCCTGTGGTGGAGGATATGAGCGCTGCTTCAGACGGTATAAGCTATAAAGCACGTAAGTACTCTTTGACAGGAATATAAACAAACAGTTTTTGGCTTTCCTTCTTTCAGTACATTGCAAAATGTGTCAAAACTATTGAAGAACGATTAAACGAATGAATTTTGCTTAGAATGAGGTCTTTGCTAAGGTCAGTTGCACTGTTAACAGAATCGACTTTTGATGCTTGATTCTTATAAATTATGCCGAGGAAATAACAATGGTTTTTGTTCCATCGAAATCTGTTCAGAAATAAGCGAGATATAGCCATTTGAAAATGACGACATTATTGCGTCATTTCGTCGTTTTCCGCGATTGCCCGCCACCCGTGTATCTTTCCACCAAGCTCGCTGTGATGCAAATCGTGAGCAAAGTGATTGGTGGCGCTGCACAGGTCTGCGTAGCTGTAGTGCAAACATGCAAATCGGTCCAAACTTGACGACGAAATGACGCAATAATGCCGTCATTTTCAGATGGTTATATCTCGCTTATTTCTGAACGGATTTCGATGGAACGAAAACCATTGTTATTTTTTCGGCAAAATCTAAAAGAGTCAAGCATCAAAAGTTAATTCTGTTGACAGAGCAACTGACCTTTAGTGGGACATTACCAACAAGGGAAGAAAAAATGTAGAGGACAAAAATATGCTGGGCGTAAATTCAACGACAAAATTATTATGGACTATAAAGAATGGACGAAAAAATTTACTGGACAAAAAAAGGCCGAAATCTTTTGAGACTGATACCGCTCTCCCATAGCGACGCCCATGTTTTTAAAACATGCATCATACTGAATGTACTGTCAACGATGGCCAAAGTGATAATTTGTATCTCAAGATGACAGAAAAATACAGTTTTAATTTTTTTATTTCCACTCGGAAAGTAAAATGTTGATAATGCTAAGGGCATACATCGTTCTTTTTCAGTCACTTGACGCAACGACAGATACAAATTCAGAAATTCGCCTTCCCTCTTTCGCTTATTCCACCGCCTGTCTTTAAGAAGGACAAGTTCAGGGGTCAAAGTCACATAACAGCTGTCCTCTTTACTCTTTCTCAACGCTTGTTTAAACGGGTGGAGTGTGGGAGAGAGCGAGGGGAGGGGTTGACAAATCCTTGCATTTGGTTCTGTGAAGGAAGGAATCAATCTTCAGGTCATTGCGTGTATAGCAAAAGCTTGCAAAGAGACCTATTCACCCATTCAGTTCACTGCTTCAAATTGAGAAAACATCTCTCCCAATCCCTTCTCTACTTTGCAGGTGAGAAAATGGATGATCACAGCAAGCGATCAAATTTACGGTAGGGATGTAAACGATAAACACTCGGGTGAATGATTAAATGATTACGTTGAATTAAAATCGAGCCTCGCGTTTTAATGTAGGGAAACACGTCTACCACATCACACCCCCCTTACCCACTGTAGGGTAGGGGAATCGTATCGTCGAGCTTGGGGTGAAGAGGGGTGCTTATTAAAAGCAAAAGCGAGCCCATTTTCACGTAAGCACCAAACGAAACGTTCTGGTGCAAGTGTGGCGCATAAGTAGATGGTGAAGGCTGGAGCTCCATCGTGGTCGTGACAGGTTGAAAGGGTGGTTTGGGTTTCCGCACGGGCTGCGCTTTCTGTTGCCATGTCGACCGAAAAAATGCCCAAGACTCTTAGAAAAGGTAAAATACGAGAGAATGGGTCTGTTGCAAACTTTTGCTACAATGATTAAGAGAGATTAATCTAATGTAAAATCGCATGAAAAGTCCATTAGTGGCATCAGAAAGTCATTAAATGCAATAATAAACTCACAAGAGGCGTTTAATAAAATCCAAGATGGCGGAGAAATATTGGGCAATATGTATGCATGCACCACGAACATCCAAGGATAGCCAACCTCACAATATCGATCACAACCAATCACAACGTAAACAAACACATAACCTCTACCTCCAGTGAGGTTTTCAAAGTTGGCTATCCTTTGAGGTTTGTGGTGCATGTATACAAATTGCTCAATATTTCTCCGCCATCTTGGATTTCATTAAACGCAACTTGTGAGTTTATTATTGCATTTTATGACTTTCTGATGCCACCAATGGACTTTTCGGGTGATTTTACATTATATTAAACACTCTTAATCGTTGTAGCAAAAGTTTGCAACAGACCCATTCAGGGGCATTGCTTTAAATTTCAGACGCAGATCCAAAAAGTACGTCTTTCTCTCTGTACTCATTTGAATGCATGCATGCGTAAGAAAAGAACGATGACAAGGCAAAAGTCACGTGATCGCCAACATCTATAGAACATTTTCAAACACTTGCGTTCAAAAAGATGGTGAGAGAGAGAGAGGCGGATTCCTGGATTACCTTTTGCTAAATATGTCAACTATGTGTGCACAAGAGCCTGACAGGCAACACCACGGTGTAAATCTATCCTGCTTTTGCTAATTAATCGCTAACCTTGAATGAAGCCATTTGTGGAAGGCGCATAAAACACGAGGTGCGCTCTTTACATCAGGATTCAGTGAAAGGGAAAAGTAAAGAATTCTAATTGAGAGCAAACCTTGTGTTTTATAAACCCTTCTTACAAAATGCCTTCAATTCAAACTGAAGTATGTGCGTAGCAAGCAGAACCCTGCTGTCTCTTTTCTCTCTCTCTCTCACTCGTCGTTAGGGTTCGACTAATCGCAGAATCACTGCGTGATTTTATCATCTTCCGCTCTATACTCGTGGTTTTTGATTCCGTACGAAGCTTTTAAATGAATCTGTCTTTATCAAACCGACTTTCAACGAGGCCAAAAGAGCTTGCGATATACGATTGTTTCAATTTCAAACAAAAATAGAGCGCGTGTGTTTCAAGATGGTTGGGAGGGGGTTGATTTGTGAGAACAAGCGAAACGTTTTAAGGCCTGGGAGGGGGATATCTATGATGATACTCTATAAAGAAGATAGTGCGCAGTGGCGTCGCGTGCCATCTGGCAACAATGCAACTGCTGCTCCATTTAAACTCACTAAATATATCGAATTTTCCTTGTGCACTGTGAACTCCCTGAATTCGATAGTTTACATGAGTTTAAATGGATAGAATACATTGTTGGCAAAGTGCACGCGACGCCACTGATAGTGCGGGATATTTCTTATACACATACAGTAAATGCTCTGAATCGATGCGATCTAAGAAGATCGATTCGATTGTGTGTAATCAGCGCTTTTACGGAAGCACAAGGGCGCCCGCAGCGGGGGGCAAGAGGGGGTGCTTGCCCCCCACCCACTCTGAAATTCAATAAAGTCCAAATTTCACGGTAAAAAATGAAAGGAAAAAAGGAAATCACTTAAACTTGTTATCACAGAAAAATGTTAAAATATTGGAAAAAGCAATTAAACCTATTATCACAGCCAAAAATCACAGCTGATCGTAATTGAGTAAAAAATGGAAAAATTTTAAATTTTTTTGCCCTGATAAAAATAACGAAGCTCTTTCACGTATTGAAAGCGACTTTCTGATGTTTTTGAACCGGCCTCGAACTGATGATGTTCATGATGTTTCAGCCGCAGCCATCCGATCAGCGCAACTGCTTTCCGAGGTTCATTCTCATTGTTGCGCCAGATGGAGTAAACTTTTGTGAAATTCACATCGTAATCTTAGATTTAATGCTTCTGATAAAGATTGTGGTCGCACTGCGGAGAAATGCGAGGTTGCCAAGCCTACAAATTGACCTCGCCCAAAAGACCCGTGGTATCTACCTTCATCTGTCTTTCCCCCCACATTTTACTCGCCCAAAAGACTTCCCCTTTTTTTACCTGATTTTACCCCTTCACCCAAAAGGGTTGCGCCCAACCAAGGTTATAGATTAAAGAGGTGTGCTCATTGCTCATCTGACTTCGCGCTACAAATTCAGTGGCGAGCAGTTCAAATTCACTGCAGGCAAGATGACCGACAAAGGCAGAAAGCGTATACTCTTTGCAGAAAACATTGGGCTGCCCTCTGCAGAAAAGCTGGAAACAACCCAATGTTTCCTGCAAAGAGAATACGTTTTCTGCTTTTGTCGGCTGTCTTGCCTGCAGTGATTTTGAACTGCGCGCCACCGAATTTGCGGCGCGAAGTCAGATGAGCATACCTCTTTAAGTCTTTAATCTATAACCATGCCTTAAACCCTCTCAATCCAAATTTTACTATCAGCAGCCCCCACCCTAAGATACATCAATCGAAAGCTTGTAAAAAATGAGGAATTTTAACGCAAACCAGAGCTCTTTATGTGCATTCGCATTAAAGTTATGACAGATCTTAATTCCGATAAAGTCAAACTTTGACTAACTTCAGTGTGAATGCTCATAAAGAGCTCTGGTTTGCGTTAAAATTCCTCATTTTTTACAAGCTTTCGATTGATGTATCACAAGATGGGGGTTGCCGATAGTAAAATTTGGATTGAGGGGGTTTACGGCCCCCAGGGGCGTCAAAAATTAATTGAATCAAGTGAAAAAGTAAAATCATATTATTGTGAAGGTATTCTCAAAGTTTCATTCTTGTGGCATTTTCCAATCATAAGCTGTGAGTTTATACAAGCTATAGCTATTCGGACCGTGCCACGTAGGAGTATTTACCCCAAAAACCTTGCCAAAAATATTTGCGTGTTCTTGAATATTTTAAAATCGATTTTGGTTAATTTTCCAATTTAAACTCAAAACTCCTATTGCACGGTTTATAGTTGGAAAAGGCGAAAAAATTAAGAATTTTGGCTCAAACCAAAGGTCGATAGCGCATTCTTTTGCCGACTTATTGACGCTTATTTTATAAAAAAGGCTTGACTTCAAAATGTTGCTTAAAAAATGGGAAATTTCTCGCAATTTTTGACTGTTGGAGCAGTTGCCTAAAAGGGTCTACTTTAACCCCTTTGTTTTGGTTATGCCCGGTTTTGCCCGGAACGTATTCAAAATTGCCTTTTTATAAAAAGATAGTGCCTAAAATTAGAGAGTTTTTCATGTCCATTTTAAACTAGATGTAAAAGGGTCAAAAATGCACGGGAAAAGAAATTGTTGCCATCAAAATGAAGCACATGTCATCTAAAACAACGTCCATAATCGCTGAAATGTTTGGATGCACCAACGCTTGTCCTTGATGAAAAATGTTGACTGATTAGTAACAGCGCTTCGAGGGGTGAACAACCGCAGGTGCGTCGAGCGCTCAGTTTCATGTTGTCCCCTAAACAGTAGATATAAACGTAGATATTCCGACACATCTATTACGCAATAGAGCGGTTACTTACCTCTAAAAACCATCAATAGTTTGTTTTATGGACAACTTTTCAATTTTCCATTTTTGGCCAGGTTTCGGGTCAAATACTCCTACGTGCAGGCGCTCTTTATACTGTGAAAACTCAGTATAGTTACCGCGTTACTTCCTTGTGCCTTGTGCCTTGTGCCTTGTGCGGTAGTCGGGTAGAACCATCATGACTTACATCCTCGAGAGAGTGATTTCTCTTGATGAAAAGGTTACAAGGTATGATCGTACTTCAACGAGCCAAGCTATAGAGCCCATTCGATATCCGAGTAGCACGATACAAAGTGCAGTGGAAGACCCGAGGAGAAAGTCTCAGTTTCACAGATCAGATTTGGAGCGTACTAACTTCAACACGCCACGAGTTCGATTTGGACGAAATCTTGTTATTTATCGGGGCGGAGAAAACACGTTCGATTGAAAGTTGCCTTCCTTACCATGATGGGAACGCAAGAGCCTCTAGAGTCTAAGAGGAATTCCTTTGTGCGACGCACAAAGGAACAAATAATGGCAAAGATGAGATAACTGCCCCAAGATGAGCTTATAAACAAACTTCATGAAATTTGAAAGGAAACTATCAGAAATAGATGCAATGGGGCAGTTGCAAGGGTCTAAAATTTTGTGATTTTATAGTGAAAATGATAGTACTTGATAAGCTGAAAACAATGGTGCCAACAAGGAGAAAAAGCTTTGGGTAGGGGAACCAAAGTCTGCAGTGATTATATAGTTGCTGAGGCGTCTTTGGGCAGGGGGACTAAAATCTTTGGACAAAGCAACCAAAGTCTTTGGAAGTTGGTTTCCCTCGCCCAAAGACTTTGGTTGCTCTGTCCAAACATTTTAGTCCCCCTGCCCAAAGACGCCTCAGCAACTATAATTCTGCCCAAAGCTTTTTTCCAAGTGTCTCGGTTTTGGAAATACAATCGTATAAAATTGAAAAAAATTGTGGGTGTAGTGACGTCACGACGCGGAATTCCCATTTAAAACAATGTATTCTGGGCCAAAATCTCATCTCTGGAACAGTGGGACTTAGTTAGAAACCAAAGGCATCTTTTTTCTCAGCTCATCAAGTACTTTCATTTTCTCTATAAAAAACTGAACATTTCAGACCCTTGCAACTGCCCTATTTGAAAGTTGATGTTCCAAAAAACTCCCTTTCAGTGGCGTAGAAAGGGGAGGAGGTGTTCAGGGGGTGTGTACCCCCCTTTCCCCCTCCCTTGACACTAGAGTTTACCCTAAATAGGTAAATATTTGCGTTTAGACAGAGAAGTTTCACCAAATTTTTACCTTCAAACACCTCCTTAACAAAATGTCAGACCCACTCCCTCCTTCTCGAAAATTCCAGGATACTCTGCTGCCCCACCTCTAGTAAATAAGCGGTAAAAAAGAGCTTGAGAATATGAAGGTTTTAAATCAATATTTGGTCTTAAATTTTCAGCAAAATTTACTTTTATGGCGCCAATGTTTTAAGCCTTTTAAGCGCTCTTTGTTACTAACCACCTTTGTCGAATTTAGTTTTAGGAGACTAAATGATTAATTCTTTTCCAGTGGCGTCGCTTGCGAGTTGGCAACACTGTAATCTATCCATTTAAACTCATGCAAAAAGGTCCAATATAGGAAGTGCACAGTGCACAAGGAAAGTTCGATGTATTTAATGAGTTTAAATAGAGGAGTCACATTGTTGCCAGATGGCACGCGGCGCTTCTGTTCTTTTCTTTTTGAACCATTGAATTGTTTTGGCCCTTGATGTGAGCTGGAATTTTGAAGTGATTCTCAATCGTGTCTATTTGGCAACTTTGGATTCTATCCATTTGAATGTATGAGAAACAATTGATTCTTGAAGGGGCCATGGCCCAATTTCTAATCGATTGTTTCTCATACATTTAAATGGGACATTCATACATTTCTGCAAGCTGATTATGAACGCTCGTATCGCAATGCTATCGAGTCGTTGATCGAGTGCCAGCTAGGGGCAGTTATCATATAGGTGGTACCATTCCGAAAGGTTTCATTCCGATAGAAAACCTCCCATCTCCGCGGAAAATCGCCGATGACTCCTGATCTATCTAAGAATTTCCGGTAATTTACGATACGACCGTTCATAATTAGAGTCCCTTGATGGAAATATTGTATAGGGAGTACCGACACGAGCTCAACGAGTTGTGATTGGTCGTTGGTTTTAGACTCTCACGGAGTCGAGCAGGAGTCGACAACATCGAAGGCTCCACACGAAAGGAGTCGATTCGTAGAGGAACGTATGGAAACGGACCGGAATGCTGGCAAATCCGCCAGTCCACCACTGGTCCACTGTTGAACTTAACCTTCGAATTCGTTCAGGCAGTCGACTAAATCGACTCCTGTCAAAATGCATAAAGCGTCGTGTCGGTACTCCCTATACAATATTTCCATCAAGGGACTCTATTCATAATCAGCCTGCTGCTTGCATTCTCCTGCAGAGCCAGGGTATGCAACACGCAACACACTTTATACATACCTACGTATAATGGTATAGCATGCATTGTTTATTGCATACCCAGCAGGCTGATTCTGCTCGTTTGGACGAGACGAGACGAGATAGCAAGAATCGACCAATCCCATTGGTTTAAATGGCGTCACGTGACAGATTACGAGTCATACGAGAAGGTTATGAGTCATTCTTTTCAAATTCATGACTCGTAACCAGAGACAATTACTCGTAACCTACTCGTATGACTCGTAATCTGTCACGTGACGCCATTTAAACCAATGGGATTGGTCGATTCTTGCTATCTCGTCTCGTATCGTCCAAACGAGCAGAATCAGCATGCAGGTATATTTGTCCCCGCTGTTAGTACCTGTATTTCAAATTACACTTTCCAAGTTGAGGATGTTTCGAGAAAGGTTCCAAGACTTTTCGTCCATCGACTTTACGTCCACTAGTTTTGTGTCCACCGCTTCTTTACGTCCACAAAATTGTCCGTCCACTCAACTAAACGTCCACAAAAGCAAACGTCCATCAACGTAATAATTGTGGACATTAAATGTCCAAAATTAAACCACTTTTTCTTAGGAGATGATTTTTTCGTCTTTCTTTGACAGTAAGTTTACTTAGTTTACCCAGGAATGTATTGAGACATTTCAGAGATGTTTATTCGAGTGCCTGGGGCATTTCTCTTAACTCCAAATAACCCTGAGTAAGTAGCATTATAACCCAGAACTTGCTTTTTTTTAACTACGTACAACTGTTTTTTAACTATGCGCAGGTAAAGGTAAAGAATTATAAAGTACCAAGTTTTCCTGTTACTGTCACAGAAATAAATCAATTTTTGCACCTTTATTTTATCAAATATTTCCCATTTTATGCTGTCATTGAATTGTGGAGCAACAAAGCTCGGTGGACGTAAAGTGGACATAAGTTAGTAGACGTCACTTCTGTGGACGTCTAAAGCGGTGGACATTACAGTAGTGGACTTAAAAACAGTGGACGTAAAGCCTGTGGACGTCAAAAAAGTGGACGTAAAGTCCGCGTAGCTCGAGAAAAATTCGAGGAAAGTATATACAAATTCGGCCCTTAGACCAGAAACTTATAAGGATTGAAATCGAGTTGTTTAAATTTTTTGACATTCTTGCATCACTGTGCGGCGTCCCATGCTCCGATCTTATAGATGCAAATGTTGAGGGATGTGAAAAATGGTTGCAATGCCCCCGAGTTCGAAGCCGTGCGTGCGAGCAGACCGAGACAAGAAGAAAGGGGGTAGGGGCGTCGAGAGTTGTGATGAGGAGGGGGTGAGGGTTAGAGAGGGGGAGGAGAGGGGGAGGAGAGGGGGGAGAGGGGGAGGCAGCTGTACAAAAGAAACTCACGCGCATCGAGTTCAAAAGATAAAGAGGAGACATTAGCTCGAGTCTAACCCGAACACGAACGAACAGCTCGCTCGGTTGCTCACTTCAGCCCCTGTCAATCGCACCCGGATACCTCCCGCCAAGCACGGGTTTGACTATCGATTCCAAGAATTTGGAACTGATTTGCAAAGGCCTGAAATTAGTTTTTTTTTCCGGGGAATACACCGCTAAATGTAATAGTAACAGTGTTTGAGTATGTGAAAAGGCAAAGGGACAGTAGTCTTTTTAAGGGTGGTATTTTTTACTATTTATGAAATGTAAAAGTAATATTCTTTGTATTAATTATAAGTTTAATTTTTTTAAAGTTCGGTAAAGAAGCAATTTCAATCAAAAGAATTGATCAAATTGTTATGAATCTAATTAGTATTTAACTGACTTAACAATTCTATGAAAAATAATTAAAAGAAGAAATAACTCCTGCCATGTAAGAAAATTTATTTTTAAATAATAAATATAATATAAAAGATTTAAATAATCTTAAATGATTCATATAATAATAAATAATCATTATAACATTTAAATACTGTATGTATATGAAATGTAAAAGTAATATTACAAATATTTCATTTCAGCGACTCAGATAGGTAAAACAAAGGTTGCATTTTCACTGGTATCAGTCATGATGTAGTTTTTTTTTTTTTTTTTTTTTTCAAATTACAATAATAAATCCCAAGAGTTTTTAGTAATCTTTCAATATCTAAGTCAGTTCGCAAGGGTCGACACCCGCATATAAAGTTTTCCTATTTCTTTGTCTCTGCTCCTAATAATAAAAACGCAGTGAAATCTGGAAAAAAAACCGGTTGAGACATGGTCATGATCGAGAGATTTATTTCTTATTGGTTAGAATGAGATTTGAGTTTTTTAAACAAAAAGTGTTCTTCCGATTATATCAAACATAAAATTAGATTCTTACCAACAGCTTTTTCCGAAAAATTAGAAAACACTCGGTCATGTTTGCGGTAGATTCGTTGAATTAGAGGGGACAGATATTCCGGACTGGTTATGCAACTCACGAAATACCATTCATCACGCATGTATCATCCGGTTCTTTGCGTATTGCATACCTTGCCTAGGGTGGGTACGCATTATGCAATACAGATTGTACAAACTACCATTCAAAAAGTGTATCAATTGCATTGCGTATTGCATATCCTGTTCGGAAATATTTATCCTCACAAGAATACAAGAGGCTTTGAAGGCCATCTTTGAACATTAATTCTTTCGAAGAAATATTACATCAATCACAGAAAACTATTGCCAGTAACAACGAATTAACTGCATGAACAAATTCGGCAACGTTGGGAATTTTAGGGTCCTCCCCGATTGCAAAACTGCAGAATGAGGTCCTACAGATATTCTCGGCCACAACCATGAACCGACGAATTTCCACTCCGGTGAATTTAATCACCTTGAAAATGCGGCGTAATCGAATTCCAGACCAAAAGTTCCGAGCATAATTTACTAAGTATAATGGCGGCTGATATTTTGAGCATTGCTCCGTGATTCGCAGCTACTTAAGCGTTAAATCATTAACACGCTGCACGCTTAAAATTTTAAGACTCTGTAAGCCTTAATGGGGTTGTTGCATGATCTCTAAATTTCTTACTCACGAACGTTTCCCCGTGTTAGTTGTAATTATTTTTTTAATGTAAATTGTAGGTTACCTAGGTATTAACTAAATTTCTGCCACGAAGTTTTATTAATTTTTTAATTGAAATGTATTATTTAATACATTTTAAATAAAATAAACTTAGTGAACGCATATTAAAGTTATTAGATTAAACAGATAATTATGTTGTAACAAAAACGATGGGGATCTTCAGAAATCTCGAAAAAATCTCTTAAATCAAGAGGAAGTTCTGGTAAATTAAACTTTTTTGGCCTCGTGACGTCAAACATTTTTGACGTCACAGCTGGAAGTCTGTGACGTCAAAAATCATTCAATCAACCGTGTTACCCGCCTATAGGAATCAGTTAATACATTTCTCAAATGTTTTTCTCTCTATGAGAACACACTTCATCACTGATGGTATTTCGAGGCTCTTAATCCACATCCACATCGTATAAACACACACTGTCATAATGTCACACTGTCTTGATCTTTCTTTTTTTGAATTTTTAGCAGCAAACTTTGATGATAATCCGGATAAATAACTCACGCCTTCTTGGGCTGCTTCTGTTTCTTCACTTGTTCAAATGACCAGACTCTTTCATGTTATGTGTATGTCACCGTACAAACCCGATGTTAGGCCAAACTATACTCTGTTCACGATAAGAAGGCGGGTGAGAATTTAGGTAGTAATGCACTATTTAGCAACAGTGCGGCTATGCCGGCTACTCCAACCCTTCACAGTGGCCCTTGTTCTCCCGACCTCTCTCTTGGCACGGAGGATTTCCAAGAACTGACAGACTCTAACACTTACGCACGTCCAGTAAAAATTGCGAACGGTCAATAATACGAAAAAACGGACGAAATTTTCGTCATAAAGGGCCAAAACTCGGCGAAAATAGTCGAGGTGAAATACTGATGACTCTCAGAAATTCGATATTAGACGAAATATCCTGAATTTAATTCGGACTGAAAAATGCGAATTTCTGAGAGTCAACAATATTCAAAGTCGACTATTTTCGCCGAGTTTTGGTCCTTTAGGCCGAAAATTTCGTCCGTTTTTTCGTATTCTTGACCGTTTGCAATTTTCACTGGACGTGTGTAAATGTTAGAGTCTGTCAGTTCTTGGAAATCCTCCGTGCCAAGAGAGAGGTCGGGAGAACAAGGGAAGGGCCATTGCGAAGGGTTGGAGTAGCCGGCATAGCCGCACTGTTGCTATAAATAGTGCTTTACTACCTGAATTCTCACCCGCCTTCTTATCGGGAACAGAGTATAGTTTATCCCAGGCCGAACTACATTTGGCCTACGCGGAACAGGCAAAACTAGTTTTGCCTTGGACAAACTCGTTTGGCTTAAGATTATCTAGGCCAAGCCGGTTAAGCCTAGGACAAACTAGTTGGGCAACAAATTCTGTATTATAGGCCAAACCGGTTGGGGGCACTATACGGTTCAGCCTAAAAATCTATCGGACAAACTGCGAATCTACTTAAAAGAAACAATGGTTTGGCCAGGTTATAAACTAGTCCGGTCTAAAATCGGGTTTACCCGGTACCATATACACTACAGAGACTCAAGGTGGCACAGCAAAATACCACAAACTTTCTGTAAAGATTTTAACCCTTCACTGCATGAAGTTCCACCGGTGGAACAAATTCTTCAAACGCTCATATAAAATACAGGTTTTGAGATATGCCTTTGGCGCATGGTGGGTCAACGCGGGAGAAGGTATGTTTTGAGCTCACAAAAAAAAAAAAAAAAAAATTGGCTGAAAGAAAACATCATGCAGTGAAGGGTTCGTGATCGAAATCATGTCAGGGGGAAAATTTGCCCCCGTATCCAAACTGACCACATTTTGATTATTTTTATAAAGTTTCCAGCATTGGCTTTTTGAAAAGTCCAATTAAAGTAAAAAAAAAAAAAAATTAAAATTTAAAAAAAAATAAATAAAAAAAATTCCCGCCATTTCTTATGGTGTTATATCACTTGTAAAAAACGAGTAAAAAATAGAAAAAAGAGAATTTTGACCGAAAACCCGTCAAATTATTTTTTTCACTATTTTTCCCATGTATTTGACCACCTAATACATTGAAAAATCCACATTTGCTTGAAAAAAAAAAAAAAATCATGCAGTGAAGGGTTAAGGTGGATCCTCAGCGTTTAGTTCCATATTCTGCCACCAGAAAAAAGTCGTTCTTTAAATGGAAAAAAATAATGGTAAACGAAAAAAAATGAAAAAAAGGGCTTCGATGGAGCCTCGGAAGAAATCTAAGGAACATTTTAGTACAAACAGTATGCTAAAATGTTACGAAATAAGCGAGAAACTATTGAATTTCGTAAACCCTCTAATGGCGTCCAGTTCTATTTCGGACGCCATTAGGGGGTTTACGAAATTCAATAGTTTCTCGCTTATTTCGTAACATTTTAGCATATACGGTTTGTACTAAAATGTTCCTTCGATTGCTTCCGAGGCTCCATCGAAGCTCTTTTTTTTTCATTTTTTTTGCGTTTACCATTATTTTTTTCCATTTAAAGATCGTATCTTTCTCTGGTGGCAGAATATGGAACTAAACGCTGAGGATCCACCTGAAGTGATAGCCGATCTCGCAGGACTTTGAATAAATATTTTAGGGTCATTCTGTGAACAAACGGTATTGCAAGAATTACTGTGAACACAGCTGATCATGCTCCTAAAAATGAATAATAATAAATATAACAAAATAAACAACAACAACACGTGCAAAATACTCATGACAGTGTCTTCCTGAGGAGTCAGCTCTGGTGAGAGAGAAGATGCGAGTCTACACATCCCACCGAGGGAGGGGGGGATGGAGAAAGAAAACGGCGCATGCAGGACACGACCCAATATTTTTACATAACTGAAGATTAAAGAATTGATAAAAAAAAATGAGATATTCCACGATAAAAAATCCTCACAGTAATATCCCTTCGTGCAACGAGGTGGATTGTAGCAAATGCTCTTGCTTCTTGCACGATTGTTGAGAAGTTACCAGTTTGACTAAAGAAGAAGAAGAATACGAGAAAAAAAGAAAAATTCATTTCATTAAGTCGTGGTTAGACTACGAATAAGCCCGCTCGAACCGGGCTCCTGCAATTGAAACCCTCGCCCCCCCGAACCCTCCAGCCCGGTCGCTACACCCTTCTCTCCACCCGCCGTGCACCAATCCTTGCAATTTTTCATTCTCCCTCTCTTTCGCTCTCTCTCTCTCTCTCCCCCCTCTCTCTCTCTCTCTCTCTCTCTCTCTCTCTCTCTCCCTCTCTCTCTCTCTCTCTCTCTCTCTCTCTCTCTCTCTCTCTCTGTCTTTCTTTCTTTCTTTCTCTCTATCTCTCTTTCTCTCTTTCTCTCGCTCCCTCCCTATATATCTCTCTCCTTCCTTCTTTCTCTGTAGTCCATTCACTTGTTACGTTGGTTCACTTCACACTCACTCATTCATTCATTCATTTATTCATTCGGCGCAAATGAATATTGTTGTCGTTAAGTTATGTTAGTTGCTTGTTTTTTGTTCCAGCAGTCGTTTGTTTCTCTTTCAGTCTTTCTTCCAGGGGTGTCAGATTTACGATTTTTTGCCGTATATTTCCCAGACTCAAAGTAAGAGTATGTGCGGCAATATTAACCTGAAATCTAGCTAAATAGACTTCTCTCTTGCAGTGGTAAGGTTTTAGGGGATACAACCCCGAGAACCATCTTTGCATGAATGGGGCACTTGCAACCTTTTGCTGTGAGCAATTGAATAGTCAAATCTGATGAAATAATCAGCAAAAATCACAAAAATAACCCGAAAAAGGTTTAAAATTCAGTAATAAACTCACATAACTGCTTGTAAAGGCAAGTTCGTAATAACGGTTCAAAGGTATCATGGGAAATTCCTGTCTATTATGTCACTTTTTCTAAGGAAACATAGAGATATGTCTCAATTTAGATAGGAATCTCCCATGATACCTGCGTCTCTCCGCCAGTAAGCCCGATTCTGAGAATGAATTTTTTGAGTTTTTAGTGTACTCGTCGTCATTTGTACAGGTTTTTATGCAAGAATCAACACTTCAATCCCCTGTAGCAAAAGTTTGCAAATTGCTATAGCACCATTACATTTATCAATTAATGTGATTCTGTCTTTACTCGGCACTGAAATGATCGATTGATAGTGGCATCTCGTGAGTTTCGATATATCGATGTTTCATCGATCCATATAAACTCAAGAAAAAAATTGAACCAAAAGAGTGAATTCACACCTCCTGATAATCGATACTTTTGAATGAGGTTCAAAAGGAAGAATATAACGACCACAAATCGTTAACAATCCGCCTATTTCGATCTACATCGGTCTGACAACCCTGTTTTCTTTTCTGTTGAGCGCGAAACTATGCGGATGTATTTTGTCATTTGATTAATTTACTCGCGTTATTTATACATCGCACTGTGTCAATGCCCTATTCCCTAGTATTTCTTCCATAAAGTAATTTCACGAGCATAATAAATACGGAAGTCTTTCTGTCTTTACCGTCCGTCGTTAATTCCGTAAAAGAAAAAAAATAAAATAAAATAAAACAAATAAAATCGTGCAATTTCAGGAGACCCTATGCGCTTGCACCCTTCCAATCTCATCTCTTGCTTGGATTAACCTGCGCTAACGAGCCGTTATTTGACGGGCATTATTTTCTTTGTTTCCAACTGTCATGATGTATTCCATTTCAGAGATTATTTCCATTCATTCTTGGCACGCGAGGTCACGCGAGCTTTAAACGCACCTCTTTTATTTGAATCTCTGTTGGTTGATTTATATTTTTGCAAAATGTATAGGTAATTTAATCGGGTCTGGTATAATGGATGCTGGAGCGAGTCACAAACAGTAGAGGTTATGATTCAAATAGGGCTTTAACTAATTTTTCCTGTATTTGCATTTGAATAGTTATTACTTCGGTAAAATCCGTCGAAAATTATGCATTCTACATACTGTATGTCGACGAAATCCATACGATATGTGAAATAAGTACATACGGATGTGAATGAATGACATACGAGATGTGAGTGAACGACATACCAAAATTCCACGTACAGTATGTATTTTATTTACATAACTTATATATTTAATTTACATGATCATGTGAATAAATGACATACTCCATAGTATTGGAATACATACCAGCCGAAATACATACCGTATGTCGTTTATCTACATACTCTTTTTTTTCCGTGTAGAGGCAGAATTACGCATAGGTATCACCGAAGATTCCTATCAAATTTGTGGCTTTCCTCTGTTTGTTTATGTAGAGAGAGAGAGAGAGAGTGGCAAATTAGACAAGAGCCCCCCCCCTCCTAACACTTGCGTAGCCTCGCCATTGAACAGCAAATATGGCAAAAATATGCAGGTATTATCGAAGCTTATCCCTATCCATATATCAGTCTCTCTCTATAAACACCCAAAGGAAATCCTTAAATTATGTAAGAATCTCTCATGGTGCATACCTGCGTAGATCCGTCACTAAGCATTTACCTCCAGAGTCATTTATTGAGTCCGTCAGCAAGTTTTGTGATTTTTTCGTGAATTCGTCGTCATTTTCGCTGGTTTTCACGCAATACTTAACTTTTCAATCGCGTATGACAAAAGTTAGCGCACGGAAAAAAAAAAACTACGGTGAAAATAACCATACGGATACCTGATTTTGGCACCTGCTAGATGTTATGGTAATGTTAACCAGAAGTATACTATGTTTTGACTAGGTACTAGGTGATGTTACCTGATTGCTTGTCGAATTTACTCAAAGTATCGGTAAATGTACCATACTTCTGGTCAAGTTTACCATAACATCTAGCAGGTGCCGAAATCAGGTATCCGTATGGTTATTTTCACTAATCTTTTTCTTTTCCGTGCATGAGTCTCATTGTATGCATCCCATTTTTATAAGGCCTGATAATATTTTGCTAAAAGTTTTGCGGAGACTCATTTCGAAAATGTTTTCCTGACTTTCAAATGCATAGTAGTTGTTAGAGCAGAGTATTTATAGACAGAAAATAAGAGGGACGAATGAATTCGTTTCATCAAAAATTACAGGACAAAAAAGGTTATGAAAAAAAAAAAAAAAAAAAAAAACTGACGATTGAGCATTGGATTGCTGCGTTTTCATGTCTCCTTTTTTTGTAATAAATGCAAGAGAACCAAATAACTTTAAACGGATGGATCTCAGATGATTAATTCTGCAGCTTCTGATGTAGAAAATTTGAAAATTCAAAATTTTTGCAGCCGCGCATCTATCGCAAAATGCGTCATGATGGGACTCTGCAATAGACTCAGTGGCGCCGCGTGCAATTTGGCAACAATGTATTCTATCAATTTAAACGCATGTAAAATATCGAATTCAGGGGGTGCGCAGTGCACAAGGAAAATTCGATACATTTAATGTGTTTAAATGGAGCAGTTGCATTGTTGTCAGATGTCACGCGACGCCACTGAATAGACTGAAGTATTTATTAATCAGTTAAATACTTAAAAATCACCATCCTAATGTGTGCTGTTAAAAGACCCAGCGCGGTCTTTATATCAAATAGTTCAGCTCGCAGAAATTTCAATTCGTCATATCAACTGACCTAATTCTTTCACAAAAATATCCAATCCAATTATACACGGAAAAAAATCAGGTCTTCATATTTTCTACCATGAGCGCTGAAAAAAGCCTCAGCTACCACGATCGGTTGTTTTTTCTACCATGGTAGATTTTTCGACTCCCACGGTAGATTTTCTGACTACCCTGGTAGATTTTTTCAGGTCTTCATAGTGAAAAATCTACCATGGTGGATACAAAATCTACCGTGGTAGTCGAAAAATCTACCATGGTAGAAAAAACACTCGATTGCGGTAGCTGAGGCTTTTTTAGCAATCATGGTAGAAAATATGAAGACCTGATTTTTTTCCGTGTAGTATCCTCAAAATTCTGGATGCAGTCAGTGGCGTCGCGTGCCATCTGGCAACAATGCACCTGCTCCATTTAAACTCATTAAATATACCGAATTTTCCTTGTGCACTGTGCACCCCCTGAATTCGATATTTTACATGAAATCAAATGGATAGAATACATTGTTGCCAAATTGCACGCGACGCCACTAGATGCAGTGGAGGCTCGGTGTGGTATTTTGGTATAAAATATATTCCTACGTCGCGTCGTGAAAACAGTCATTTCTAGCACATAGCGTCGAGAGTCATACACCCATTGATCACGACTCGATAAATATAGATATACACTCTACATTATACAAAGAACTTTCTGAAACAGCCAATTTGACGGAGACAGACTTTTCTCAAAGAGCGTATGCGCAGGCCGAGCTTTTTTAGTTCGCTCCTAAATGGCAAAACATCAACCGGATGGTGAAAGCAGCAACTGAGTGCGGAGCGTCTTTTGTTGGACTTTCTTGCTTTAGCTTTATGAGAGAGATGACCAGAAGAGGATTGCGTGGGCTACAGACTGTTTCTCTATTAATCTACAGGTCCGCACCCTCATTCCTAACATTTCGAAACGCCATCTCGGTGGGCGAGTTGTGTATAGCGAGTAAATAAAACACTTTTTGTCAAGTATAATATACCATCGTCGAGCGTTGTGTCGCCGTCGTACAGTCGGTAGACTCGCAAAACTTCTTCCAGGACATCGTTGTCTGTGATCTGTGGCGAAGCGTGCATCACATATACGCATTGCACAAACAAAATAAACTGTAGGGAACACCCTGCGAACACTTTCTCCCTCCATTTTTATCTGGGGGGGACCCCCAGACCCCCCTTTAGTATTCTGGGGAAGACCCCCAGACCCCCCTTTAGAATATTTAAATTTTTCTCTTTTTTGACCCATTTTCCCATTGATTTTAATGGAAACCATTTTTCATCCATAACTAACCTAAAAGTTAAAATTTTAAAAAAACCAAAAAAGTTCCTCTTGGGAATGTTAAAAGCAACATCTCTGCAAAATTTGGATGCATATGGATCAGTAGTTCAAAAGTTATGCTGGATTTCACGTTCATGACTACAGACAGACAGACAGACAGACAGACAGAACGCCACAGAAATTTTGTGCATTTACTCCTCCCTACCACATATGGTTAAGAAATATTGAAATACTATGGATGGATGTTCTTTAGGATAGTACTAGGCATGATAAGAGCCAATTATTTTATAATTATCATGATTGACTTAGTCGCAGCGGGCCAAGTATCGAAACAAAATGCATGAAAAATCTCTGCGCCATTGCAATACTTTCTCAATTTTTCTAATTTCATTAGAAAAAGAAAGTAAAAAACTGTACGGAATACCCTACGAACACTTTCTCACAACAAATTATTCTGGAAAAGACCCCCATACCCCCTTTAATGTTCTAGGGAAGACCCCCAGTCCCCCCATCCCTCTGATATGTTTATCCAAATCCAAACATCCATTTTTGAAGTAGATATTTCAATGTTTCCCTTTGTTGACCCATTTTCCCATTGATTTTAATGGAAACCGTTTCTCATCCATAACTAACCGAAAAATTAAAAAAAAAAAAAAAAATCCTCTCTAGGTAATGTTAAAAGCAACACATATCTGCAAAATTTGGATGCATATGGACCTATAGTGCAAAAGTTATGCTGGGATACAAACGGACTCACGGACTCAGATCACAGAAACCACAGAAATTTTATACATTTACCGCTCCAAACCACATTTAATTAAGAAATATGAAAATGTCATGGATAGATGTTCTTTACGATAGTATTGGGCATAATGAGAGCCAATTATTTCATAATTATCATGATTGACTTCGTCAAAGTGGGCCAAGTATCGAAACAAAATACCTTAAAAAACTGTTCGCCGTCGCAATACTGCTTTCTCAATTTTTCTTACTTCGTTAGTGAGAAAGTTAAAAAACAAATTCAAGAGAATCCCACCGGAAACCCCGAAACGACTACGTTTCTTTTTATTTATTTATTATTTATTTATTTATTTATTTATTTGAAAACCAAAGTTGGATTAGTTATGGTAAAATTATGGTAATTATAGTCATACTTTTTTATTATTATTATTATTATTCTAACTGGGTCCCTCGAATTATGAACTAACTTGTTTGCCCGAATACGACCACTAGCTTACATACATGCCCGATTGTTTTGTGGCAGCTCCATCACCTGACCAAAGTCTTTCTGTACAGGCTAAAGACAAAAATCAAGAACCTTTCGAGCTTGGATTGTTTCTCTCGAGACTAGTGAACTTATTTTATAAGTTGGAAATGTCGTCTTTTAAGAAACTTTGCATAGCGCTCCATTGACTCAGAAAAGACAGGTGTTTGTGGTTGCATACTCCGTAGGCCACGAATACATTTATCATTTATCCAGAGTGGCAGCCTGTGCGGTAGATAGCGCTACTAACATGGATAAGTTTTGGGTTCTCTGACCTTCAACCTCTAAGTATCTTCACCACTGAGGATGTGCACAAAGTTGCCCGAAACGTCTGGCCATTAACTATATTCAAGATTACGGGATACATGCACGGTAAGATTATAATCTGAATTTTATCACCTTTATCTATTTGTCTATCCACATCTTTCTATCTATATCTATCTGTATCCATCTATTTATATCAAAAATGTTCATAATGTTAAAATGTTGTTTTGTGTTTTAGTGGGCTACTTAAGAATTTTTTATACTTATATTCACAGGGATTGTGTCTTGATTGTTCCTTGTTCAGTGTTTTGTTTTGTATACAGGGTGGTCTAATGGGGCTGTTGCACACTTGTTGCTACACGCGTTATATTAGTCGAGTCTGGTGTTAAAACCTCTAAAATAACGATGGCAGCACTAAAAACTTCCAAAATCCACTCTTAAACTCAACAAACGCTTTTATTTGCGCGAGCGCAATGGTGGCTGAGGGCAGTGATAATGGGAGATTCCCATCTAAAAATACTGTAACTCCATCAAGAAGTGACCAATAAAAGACGACTTTCATTTGACACCATTTTAACAAGGTGTCACGGTGCCATTCATTGGATGCGGATCAGTACTCTGATGACTAATTACCTGTGAATTATCTTGGTCAGCATAGATAGAGTGACGAAAATAAGATAGGAATCTCCCATTATTACTGCCCTCGGCCGCCATTACGCTCTCGCATCAAATAAAAGCGTTTACTCAGTTTAGGATCGGATCTCAGTTTTTAGTGCTGCCATCTGCCATCGTTACTTTTCGAGAGTTTTACACCAGAATTGACTATTAAATCGCTTATAGCAAAAGAGTGCAACAGCCCCACTAAGAATTGTTTATACTTATATTCACGGGGATTGTGTCTTGATTGTTCCTTGTTTAGTGTTGTTGTTTTGTGTATTAATGGGCTAATTAAGAATTGTTTATACTTATATTCACGGGGATTGTGTCTTGATAGTTCCTTGTTTAGTGTTGTTTTTTTGTGTACCAGTGGCCTAAAATTAAGAATTGTTTATACTTATAAATATATCCATACATCTTTTAATCAGCTCGAAATTGTTAAATACTCAAACTTTTTAAGTCAGGAAAGATCCAAGTTCCGACCCACGGTGCGTCAAGAGTATCCAAATGGATGTGGTTGAATGGCCCTTTTCATATCACTCTGAAAAGATGCTCGTCTTATTCACATCCACCAGAGAGATACAAGCCGAAAAAGAGACAGTGACAGAAGGATTTCGAGTCATTTTTCATTTGCAAAGAAATAAGAAGTGCGCCAGCTTATTCGCGTGCGGAAGAAATATGAACCACGTGACGCGGTGAGGAATATGAACAATCTCTTTTTTTTTCCTCCTTACAACAAATTGTGACACTTTATCGAGGAGTTCATTACTCTATCTCGGCTTTTTTTTCATCACACTCTATATTATATAAGCGTGAGCATTTCTATACATACAATGGAGTACAGTATTTTAGACATGAGCGTACCAAGTTTCCAGAGTGATATTTTTAGAGCTTATAGAAGACTGTGATTTACCAGCAAAAATCGGTCTCTTCACAATACATTCAACAGATTTCCTTATACTTTTCCTTATTCTTTTTTATATTTATCAACTGCATGATTTGGTTTTTTTTGCGCAAAAGAACCGTTCAAAATCAGAGAGGTATTTATTGTTGGAAGGAGGGCAACGCAGTTTCCATAGCCTTACAAAATAAACTGCGACCTTTCATTCACAATCACCTTTATCCATTTCCTTTTGGGGTCCATCTCTGCAATAATTTACTGTCGGTAGTCTGGAATGCTTCCAATGGTGCGGCTGTAAGCTTGTCGAGGTTTATTTTCGGGGAGGTTGTCAATTGAAATTCTGGACACACAACGAATCGTCTCAAGTTTTCTTTCCATCTTCCTCGCCACTTGAGCTTAAGTCCATACGATTTAGACTGAGTTATTGCCATCAACAGCTACGCGGTGATGCCAAATTAAGGCAAGATAAAATGAATGGAAATTCCATCAAGAATGTCACTTAATTCGTAGCAGAATCTTCTTGGAAGGAAAACGAAGGTTATTACCGTCAATAGGGCATGTTACGGCCGGAGACAAGTTCAGTCCAACTGCAAACCTCGCGACAAGTATCTCTTTTTCAGCTCAACTTTGATTGTGAAACAACAGCAAACGGATGGTCATCTACAGTTGAGTGATGAACGTAGGTTAGGTTTTCTTCTGGATTGAAAGTGCCTTTTTTAAATACATATATTAGCAATTTATGAATATTTATTTCGAAATGACGCACCTTAATCAATTGAAATTTTGACTCAAGATCGTATTTCAGGTAGATTTCGATTGGAGCAATGCTCACCACTCAACCAGAATGTATCTGTATTGGCTGTCTCTCTCTAAGCCCATTTGACTGCATGTGTCAGAAAAGGACAGAAAGAGGGGCTGAAGTCACGTGACAGCCCCTATATCCATCCTTTTCTAACACATGCGTTCAAATGGACTAAGAGAGAGAAATACAATATACTGGCTACGGCTATGATCTGCTGATTGTTGTTTTGACGAGCCCTCGAACAATAATATAAACCTATTTGACTTTCCTCACACTCACAACCAGTGGTGGATCCGGAAAATTTTGCTGGCGGGGGTGGGGGGCACGCCCATGAATTTTTAAATTTGAAGCGTTAATTGCAATAAGAATATTTGGCCTATTTTCTATTGAAAAAAGGCAAAATGTTCGGAGGTTCTGAGGGTGGGGCATGCGCACCCGTGCCCCCATCTGGATCCGCCACTTCTCATAACACGAGAAGTATAGCATATCCTAGACCTCTATTTGTCTCTGCTTTTGGTTTTATTAAAGTTTTCTTCAACTAATTATTATCCTCGAATTGCAGGTACTTGATCATGGGCGTCATTTCAAGTTCAGCTTGGGGGGGGGGGCAAAAAATCTTATGACCTTTTTTTCTTTTTTTTTTTTGCTCATCATTATAATTTTCGGCTTGGAGGGGGCAAAAATCGGATAACCTTTTTTTTCTTTTTGGTTCATCATTATAATTTTCGGCTTGAAGGGGGCAAAAAAAACGGAAAATCGGATAACCCCTTTTTTTTTTTTTTTTTTTCTCATCAGTATAATTTTAGAGCCAAAGAGCCGTCTTTTGCGGGCAATAATCGGATGACCTTTTTTTTTTTGCTCATCAATACCCAGCCCCCCCTAAATGACGCCCATGTACTTGATAGGTAAAAGAAAATAAGACGTTAATTTATAACTTTTTTAAAAGTCATCATTTTTCTTGCAGGGCAGAGATCGACCATCGGCTAATATGAAACGACCTACACCACACATTTTTACTCAAGGACCTCCACTTTAACAATCCAAGGACCCCCAGACCCCTCTTAAAAATTTCTGACTCCCCCATGCAGTGATACACTAGTTTTGTAATCATCTTCCAATTTTCATCGTAAAGACTATAATAACAATTTATAGAGATTCTTCCAAGGAACTTATCAGTTATCATGCATCTCTGCTTTTAACAGAAAAAAATCCCGACCAATCCTTGGGAAACTCTCATTCAATAATATCCAATGCTAATGTTATAATGCTCGAATATACATGTATACATTGTTTAACGATGACTCAACTATACAGACCGTCAGCCATCGAGTTGACAGATGCTTGAATCGCGATATATTCTCGGGGGCGTTCGCTCGTGCATTTTATTCAAAAAGACATCCATTTTTATGCATTATTACACACGATCAGAGAGATACACTCCCTTTTAAATAGATGAATTCTGCAGAATCGGCGCAAACTTACTCCTCCTCACTTCTCCCGATCTTCTGAGAAAAAGGAGGAAATGCTCGAGACTCCCCTCAAGCTAAATTAGCAGGGCTTCAGTGCACAGCAATGAGCCATCGAATGGATGCTTTCGTGCAATAGTAAGGGCTCACGAAACCCCGGCCACATGTATCGCCGCATGGGCCATGCCCGGTTTCAAATCCCTTTTTCTTTTGTGCCATAATCAGACAGTCGCCAATTCCTTCACCCAGTCTACGATATCTTACAAATACAAACTCGCAAAGCTTTTGTGATTCGCTCTCCTCTCGTTGGCGTTGCGATGATGCTTTAAAGTGTTTTCTTGCCTCGCTCATCTCATCTCTCTTTCTCTCCACCTCCTTTCTCTCTCTTTCTTATTATCTCTCTCTTTCTTATTATCTCTCTCTTTCTTATTCTCTCTCTCTCTCTCTCTCTCTCTCTCTCTCTCTCTCTCTCTCTCTCTCTGTCTCTCTCTCTCTCTCTCTCTCTCTCTCTCTCTCTCTCTCTCTCGTGAGAAAAAAAAACACTGTTAATTTAAAGAATTGAGAGAGGACATCACTATGTAGCGCCAAAGGAGAGATAAACGTAATTTCTCTCAGTTGGTGGGTGATACCATGGGGGGATACAGGGAATTGTCTTTCTCTCTCGCCTTCCATTTAAAAACGTGCGTTAGAAAAGGACAGAAGAGGGGGCCAAAGTCACGTGATGGCCCCCTCTGCTGTTTTTTTCCAACACATAAGTTCAAATGGAAGGAGAGAGAGAGAAAAGGCTGATACATGTATTTTTCGTCCGCAAAAGTAATCTTCAGCTTCAAATCGAGCTGATGCTATACTGTCGTTTTTGACTACTCCACGAAGGCCCTCCTGAAGGCAAAGAATACGTTTTTCCCTTTACTGCGCGAATTTTTTTTTTCGTTCGAAAACATGATTTTTCAATTGATTTTGACTCAAAATGAAAGGGAAAAATAATGAAAAAATTCCTAGCATTAATTCTTGCGCCCAAGAGATCTGCAAAGTACTAAATTTAACATGGGCCAGTATAGGGAGAAAATCAAGGTCAAACGGTTAAATATGTTTTCTAATGCTCAGATGGCCCCCAATGTGGGGCCTTGCTTTTTCAGACTTCGGTGAAAAATCGAAATTTTTCCTCGATGTGTGCCGGAGGGATGACGACGTGGAAAAAAATGATGTTTTAACTTTAAGAGTTCAAAATGGAGGAAATATATTTTGTGCCTCAGGGGTGCCATGGCGCAGTTAAGGGTTAAACGGGTTTTAGGCGTCTGTCATATTCAGGATATCTTCATCCACCTCCCCTCCTCACATCCAACTATGCAGGAAACACTATACTACATGGGCGCACCCAGGGGGGGGGGGGCAAGGGGGGCAAGCCCCCCCCCCCCCATAGCAAGAAAAATAAGGAGGAAAGGAAAGGAAAAAATGAGGAAAAGAGAAAGAGAGAAGAGGAAAAGAGGAGGAGAGAAAAAGAAAAGATGGGAAAGGAAATGAGTTTAAAAAAATATCAATGTCATGGTAATGTATTTTTCCTTGGAGGAACTCATCTTTCCCGACAGCAATGTCCTTAATTGTTAATTTTGCTCGATCTTCTTCTGAAATCTAGATTTCCTGAAGACTCCGTCTTTCTATCAGCATGCGATGAAGATATTTCCGTAACATCAGCATAGTCTCGGAAAATATCATTTTTCTCGAGAGTTAATTCAATAAAGTTTCTGAATAGAAGTAGCCTAATTTTGCGTCCAAGAAGAGCTAAATTTTCAAAATTTTCCGGGAGAGGACCCCAGACCCCCCATATGAAATGACAACTTGCCCCCCCCCCCATACAGAAATCCTGGGTGCGCCCATGCTATACTTTGACTTCATTAATAGTTTCGTAGCAAACTTTTGTCACAGCAGTTTGGCATGGATTCCCATGAGCTCAAAGCCGAAACACCGATAAACACCAACTGAAATAAGGCATCAATACCACTCGTTGAGTACGTCGTAAATGCCTAAATTCATTATTCAAGCAGCGTGTCCGTAGATTATATTTCCAAAAAACAAGCAACTCATGGTTGCTAGGTCCATGCACGCGTCACGAAATAGAACAATCAAAGATATTGTCACCATTATTATGAAGTCATGGCAGTGTGTTATCGTCTTTGTTGGTATAAAAATTCCTTGGGCAGTTATACTTTATATTATTGAGGCACAAGTTTGCAAAAGCTCCATTATTCTGAAAAATTGCTGTTTTTAGCAACACCACTCTGAGAACAGTGCACACTGCGTATCTGATTGCCAGCCCAGCTCATGACGCGACGTAAGCTATTTTCTATTTGGTCTCTTCATGTGAGGATAGGAATTTCGGTTCTTTTCTAGTCATCAGTGGTTTCTTTCCAATAAATTATTGTTCGTAGCTTGTCCCACTCTTGTCTGCGTTCTAAGTTCAAAAACGGAAAATTCTCTTTCTTCTTGCGTTGTAATTTATCACCATTTTTTGCCGAGCTCATGGGCGCCCGCAGCGGGGGGCAAGAGGGGGCACTTGCCCCCCCCCCCCCCGGAATTCAAAAAAGTCAAAATCCCACGGTAAAAAATGTAAGGATAAAAGAAAATGCAAAGTTTATCAAAGCATTAATAGTTAACAAACTTCATTATTTGTTTATTTTGTAATTTTAACCCATTTTTTGCAAGGAATATAAGAATATTAGAATGAAACATTTTCCCTTTTTCCCTGGGGAAAAAGGGAAAATGTTTCTACTAGACCTTCCATTGAGGTTCAACAAGTTTGCCCCCCTTGGAAATTTTTCTGCGGGCGCCCATGGCCGTGCTGTTTGTTACCATTACGTTTAATTGAGATAACATTTGATATTAATTAGTCCGCATTACTTGCAACCGTATACTTTCTTAACAAATACAATACGCATTTTACACATATACTTTTTTAAGCAGCATTTTGACTAAACCCCTCTAAAAAGCAACCATGAATTTTCAAAACAGTTCGGTCAGTCTGGAGGCTTCTTAATTTTTCCTTCTTTAAATCGTGAAATAAATATGAGGCAGTAATATCTCATGATTGCACACAAATGTTGCGGTTTAGGGGCTAAATGTTGTCAACAGAATCCTCCACTTTCGTAAACGGGCGCCGAGCGCGTTAGTTTGTTTGATCAGTCTGAATAAATTTAATTGCATTTCGTATCGTAAGCGTCGCGCATATAGAAATGATTGTCTCCTCTGCCAGCGGAGGAGGGGAGCCTCTTACAACTCGACGCCTGCGGACGACCGTAACGCAACCGGCTTAACTCGTATGTAAGACAATTTGCGGGATCTACGCGCGGAGTTCACATTCAACGCCGCCGCCCGCGCCAGTCCCTTTATCGATGCAGATTTATTCGAAGCATGCTGAGCGGCGCGTTAGCTTGTTTACACAATCATTCCACATCTAATTCCTTGTTCCAACAACCACCCCCCCCCCTCTACCTCCACCTCGGACTCCTTCTTTACGCCACCTCTTCACCCCTTTCTTCGTGGAAAACCGTTCCGCGCCACCATCCGTTTCACTCCGCATCAACCACCGCCCCGCAATCTGCGCCAGGCCTACTCGTCTGTACTCCAGCAGGGTCCGTCCCGGTCCCGCGCTTTGCCGCGTCTCGCCGTGTGGAAATCTGCCTCCAGCTTTCACTCTCCTCTCATCCCTTTCTCCTACTCCAGGGCTGCCGTTTTGCGTAGAATCAATGCTATTTTTCTAGTCGCCGATGATTCAACCGGTTGAGAAAAGATTACACAGTTCAGTTCAGTGTATGACTGTAATGCACGAAAATACTCTGATCTGTAATCTTTCCTTAATCGGTGGAAACGTCGTTGATTAATTAAAATATCCGCAAGTTTTTTAAAGTCATCGACGACTCCACCGGTTGAGAAAAGATTACAGATGCGAGTATTTCAGTTCATCATAGTCATGCACTGAACTGAACTGTGTAATCTTTTTTCAACCGGTGGAATCATCGGTGAATTAAAAAATAGCATTGATTCTACGCAAAACGGCAGCCCTGTCCTACTCCTTCTGGAGCCCTGCTCACGAATCGCTTCTCTCCCCTCACTACTCCTGTCACCGAACCTCGTGCCGGCTCTAATTGATCTGATCCGCGCAAAGTGGGAGGTATAATAAAACATATTTTATTACAGAATCGGAGAAAAATTTACATTTGTTGCAGCCTTGTCAGAAGTCATTGATTCTGCAAAAAAATCGAGTTCTAGTATTTATAAGAGCGCTGATGCAGAAAAAATTACGGATAGCACAATATTCTCAGCGTATATCGATATAATAGCACTGATCTCTTTCTCATTGCACCGGTGCAAACCTCCGATGGAATCGAAAATTCCTAAATGTTTATACAGGGTGTTTCAGACCACCTGGCCAGCTATTATTGTGGCCAAACTATGGCAAATATGAAAAATCGGTAAAACACGTGTAACGTATATCGACCCCAAAGAATTCGGGAAAAATATTTTCAGCCCCCCAAAACCACTCCTTGGGGGTTATTTAGGGGGGTGGGTACCCGTATCTCGAAAAAATCAAATAGAAAGGGTATGTTTTGACATTGAAATCTAATACGGCATAAAAAAATAAAACTTTTTCATCCCCAAGTTTTTTTTCTAAAAACCACCCTTTTTTGAGTTAGGGGTGGTTTTCAAAAAATTTAGGGGTAATCTTTGATTGGCCGCTGTGACCCTCAAAATCATTGGATTTCAAAAAACTAAAAAGTTTCTGAAAGGGCAGGCCAAGGGCTTCCTTTTGATGTATCACATGCCTATTATTTGTGAAAAAGGGTACACGGCCCCCTCACCCCAAAATTTTGGGGCTTCGGGGGGCCCTATGTAAAAATTGTCAAATGTAAAGGTATGGCTTGTGATACATCATTTGAAAGGTCTTTTAGAGACGAAAAAAGTGATGCCCCCCAAAAGTCGTAAAAACAACCCCCTTCCAAAATGACGGCCGTTTTAAGGTTAGGGGGATCAAGGGGGGACCTTCAAAATAATGATCCAAAATTGAACAATACATGGCTAAAAGGGTCTTAAAAAGAGAAAAATAATGGTTCAAACCGCGAGTCAAACCGACTTTTCAATCCAAAGTTACGACCGATTGAAATTTAAGGGTAGTTGGGTTCCCCAAAAAGGCACCCCTAAATTTCAATCGGCCGTAACTTTGGATTGAAAAGTCGGTTTGACTCGCGGTTTGAACCATTATTTTTCTCTTTTTAAGACCCTTTTAGCCTTGTATTGTTCAATTTTGGATCATTATTCTGAAGGTCCCCCCTTGAGCCCCCTAACCTTAAAACGGCCGTCATTTTGGAAGGGGGTTGTTTTTACGACTTTTGGGGGGCATCTCTTTTTTCGTCTCTAAAAGACCTTTCAAATAATGTATCACAAGCCATACCTTTACATTTGACAATTTTTACGTAGGGCCCCCCGAAGCCACAAAATTTTGGGGTGAGGGGGCCGTGTACCCTTTTTCACAAATAATACGCATGTGATACATCAAAAGAAAGCCCTTGGTCTGCCCTTTCAGAAACTTTTTAGTTTTTTGAAATCCAATGATTTTGAGGGTCACAGCGGCCAATCAAAGATTACCCCTAAATTTTTTGAAAACCACCCCTAACTCAAAAAAGGGTGGTTTTTAGAAAAAAACGTAAGGATGAAAAAGTTTTATTTTTTTATGCCGTATTAGATTTCTATGTCAAAACATACCCTTTCCATTTGATTTTTTCGAGATACGGGTACCCACCCCCCTAAATAACCCCCAAGGGGTGGTTTTGGGGGGCTGAAAATATTTTTCCCGAATTCTTTGGGGTCGATATACGTTACACGTGTTTTACCGATTTTTCATATTTGCCATAGTTTGGCTACAATAATAGCTGGCCAGGTGGTCTGAAACACCCTGTATATGTATATATTGACGCATCGTTTTTTCAGCGTACCGGGCTGATATCAGCACTCCTAATCAGGGCTGCCATTTTGCGTATACTCAATGCTGTTTTTCTATTCACCGATGATTCCACCGGTTGAGAAAAGATTACACACTTCAGTTCAGTGCATGACTGTAATAAACTAAAATACTCTGGTCTGTAATCTTTTCTTAATCGGTGGAAACTCCGTTGATTAATTAAATTATCCGCAAGTTTTACAAAGTTATCGACGACTCCACCGGTTGAGAAAAGATTATAGATGCGAGTATTTTAGTTTCCTACAGTCATGCACTGAACTGAACTGTGTATTGTGTAATCTTTTCTCAACCGGTGGAATCATCGGTGAATTGAAAAATAGCATCGATTATTATACGCAAAACGGCAGCCCTGGTCCTAATCCTTTCGCTCACTTGCTTCATGCAAAGAACATTTTGTTAACATGGATTCTACGAAATTTTAAAAAAATAGACAGTCACATGAAATTATAAGAGGAGTCATTCGATTCACCAGTAAAGGTCTAAGATTTGTGAAACATTTATTTCATAATGCAGCACTAAAACGGTTAAAGCGTACTTTTTCGAATGATTAGATTAATCAAAACGACAAGATTCGCCTACTTTCCCTGTTTATATTGACCCCATCCGACGTATTTCGGGGCTCATCAAAAAAGAAACTGGTGCCACGCGGTTTGTGGTAAACGCGAAGGTTTTCCTGAGCCCTGAATGGGTGTAGGGCTCAGATGAGGTTGATGCCCCCTAGTTTCCAACAATTTCATCGGGTCAAAAACGAACGCTAAACAGAGACAATATATAATAGAGACCACGCACTAGCCTTGCGCGCGAAGGCTGACTTTTTTTTCGGCGAGCTTAACAGAGATTAACATAGGGAGCATGAAGGGGCACCACGCACCATCCAACATGGACCATACATTGACTGATGCAATTTCGGTGCTTCAGATTCACCGGGCAAAAATCTCAACGACGTTTCTCATCAGGCATCGTATGATCCATGTTTTTCGGTGTTCTGTTGAGTGTTGAGACCCCGAAAAAAAAAGTTGCCACCGCGCGTAAACATGGGCAAGATAGATAGTGCGTGGTCTATATTATATATTGTCTCTGTCGCTAAAGCGTAATTTCTATTCCCCTTCTCCGGACCATTGATATATTTTCCTTAATATAGGCCATCTCTCGAAACATGAGCATTGAAAACAAAGCGAACGTGCAGTTTGATTCCATGTTTTTCTTTGTTTATTTAATTGGACACATGCACTTCGTTCATGTCACGATTAGGTAAAGTCTCGATAGATAAATTGGTTTGAAGGAATGTATAAAGTGTCTGGGTACATAGTTATTACATTAATCCATTGCTCACTTTTGACGCATCGTCGTCAATCAAGGGCACACGTACACACATAATGTGTTACATTAGTTACTTTTGTTCCAATGTGTGTCGTTCGTTATACTTAACACCCATTCTCACTTGGTTCGGTTCGACGACTTTTGCTACCGTTTCTAAAAAGGTTGATTTATCTTGTGCTATGCTCACCGTTGCGCTGATTCTAACGAAGCTCATTGTGCATACTGCGGACGGATCACGACTTTTGTAGTTCCTCGTTTCAATGATTTTTACCCTATCATAACATTCAGTTGTGTGAGAGCATTTACTTTTGAGGTATATTTCATTCATTTTGTCATTAATGCGTACTTTTAATTTGGTCCTTTTCTACATCCCGTCATGATAAAACTCGGATCATAATCGATTCAAACCGTGCGGGTTGTGACGTTACAATGCGGTGCATTTCGGGCCGAAACTGCATCTTCAGAAATGAGAAACCAAGAAAAAGACTTAAAGTCATCCTTGTTTGAAGCTCGGAGTTCATTCATTCGCTTCATAAAAAAAACACCGAAATTCAAATCCATTTGCCCAATTTTAAAACTTTTGATGCACCCAACTTAATGTTTGAGTCATTTAAGCAGAGCTGCCGATTTGCGTAGATTTAATGACATGTTTAAATTCACCGATGATTCCACCGGTTGAGAAAAGATTACATAGTATAGTTCAGTGTATGACTGTAATGCACGAAAATACTCTGATCAGTAATTTTTTCTCAATCGGTGGAAACGCCGTTAATTAATTAATTAAAATATCCGCAAGTTTTCAAAATTATCGACGACTCTACCGGTTGAGAAAACATAAAATACGCTAGTATTTTCGTGTATCACAGTCGTACACTGAACTAAACTCAGTAATCTTTTTTTCAACCGGTGGAATATTCGGTGAATTTCAAAATGTCATTAAATCTACTCAAATCGGCAGCTCTGCATTCGAGGCTACGAGTGGAATCGGTTCTCTTTCTTACTTTAGCAAAACTTTGCGACGGACCCATATTGTAGACAGGGCTGCCGTTTTGCGTAGAATCAATGATATTTTTCAATTCACCAATGATTCCACCGGTTGAGAAAAGATTACACAGTTCAGTTCAGTGTACGACTGAAATGCACGAAAATACTCTGATCTGTAATATTTCCTTAATCGGTGGAAACTCCGTTGATTAATTAAAATACCCGCAAGTTTTCTAAAGTCATCGACGACTCCACCGGTTGAGAAAAGAATACAGGTGCGAGAATTTTAGATTATTACAGTCATGCACTGAACTGAACTGTGTAATCTTTTCTCAACCGGCGGAATCATCGGTGAATGGAACAGTTGCAAGGGTCTAAAATGTTGTGTTTTAGGCGCACCGTTGGCACAACGTGCGCCTATTGAAATCGCCCTGATACTCAATAGAGTATACTACGCCCCCTTGTGATCAAATGGCGAAATGAGCTTTTTTGATGTCGTGAAATTTAGGTTGTGTCCTGTGTTTTTTTTATGCTAATTTCATTCGAAAAGTTAATGTTCTCCCAGCCACGACTGAATTCTGAGTTGGTTGGGAGTAATTTCATGTTCATTGATTGACGTTTTTTTAAAGTTATTCTATGTCAAAAATTTCCAACCTCACTTTTTGATTATTTCAAATTTTCCCGGTATATATTCTAGGTGATCAAGAGAACCAATCATTTGCCGTTCTGAATGTTTGTTTTTTTGCATGTAAATGCAATTATTATAATTAATTATAGCGTGTGGTCAAACGCAAAACGGAAAGCCCCTACAGCAAGAACTCTGAACATTCCTTATCTCAATTCTCAGAATTCTCATTTAATTACCAAAAATTACTGCGCATCGAAGAGGATCTATTATTATTCAACCCTGATGTCGTTGTTTCCATAGTGGTCCCTGCCCTAACCTCCTCCATATTTCCTATCCAATTTCAGCTATTTGTTTACGCTCAACGTAATAAAATTACTCTGCTTGCGTTTATAGTACTAGCTATGACTCGTGAATTGGTAAGAGTTCAAAGGTTCATCAATGGGACCTCTGAATAGTGTGATGTGCTGACTTGCTTTATATTTCATCATCATGTTGTTATTGTATGTGAAATTTCTTAGTCCTATTCAGAACGAAACAAGGAAATGCTTCTTATTTCTCTACTTCTACATTTTTGGTTTTGAAGGTCCTAAAGGAAGTCAGCCCTCTTTCAATTTTAAAGAAATGTGCTTTGCGGTCAAATTTTCTGACATTTTATTTAGTCTGGCAACTCCCGTCAAATGACTTAGCGCTTCAAGGCATCATTTATTCAATGCAGTTATTTCGCTCTTTCTCTATTTACAAGTAAATTTCTTGTACTCCAGGAACTTCCTGATTTCTTATGCTACCTTATGCTACATCTGTTGTACTACCTATGTTGATTCAAGCTGTCACTCTCCTCATATGTCTCAAAGTATCTTGAAACACTCAAACCGGTTCCTCAATCATATAGTTTGGTAGTCCGCTAACCTTTGACAGTCACCTATTTTGTCGGAGATCATCATCAGTCATGCCTAAAAGTTTAGCGCTTAGACTTTTGTACAAAATTGGGATTGCGCCTCACAATTTGGTGACAGTTAAGTTAGCGTCATATGATGAAATATGAATCAGCGCTCCATTTCTTTCTGAAATTTGTGTTACCGAGTCAATTTCTTCTGAAAATTATGTCAGCGTACGTGCTGTTTTTTACTGAAACTTGAGTGAGCGCACAGTTTTGAGCAAAAACATTTTCAAACGCTATAAGAAAAAAAGAAAACAATACGGCATTGGAGAAAATGGGGAAATTGAGTTAGTGCTTATACTTTTGCTGAAAATTAAAGTCGTGCACCACAATTTGGTTAAAATTAAGTTATGGCGCTTTTTTTTGCTGCAAAATGACTCAACGCGCCATGTGTTTCTGAAAATTGTGTGATCTCATCAAATTCTTCTAAAAATTATGTCAGCGCATCGGTTTTTACTGATACTGAGGTGAGAGCGCTAATTTGAGCCAAAAATATTTTTAACGCTAATAATCAGAATTAGAGACTGATTAGGTGTGTTGAGGTTGGATCAGTCATGCCTAAAAGTCTACATCCGACGGAGATGGTGTGATTGTATTTTTACTTTCTCACACAAATGAAATTAGAAAAATTGAGAAAGTATTGTATTGCGTTGGTGCAGAGATTTTCAAGGTATTTTGTTGCGATAGTTGGCCTCTCAGGACAAAGTCAATCATGATTTAGTCAAAGTAATTGCCTCTTATCATGTCTAATACCATCCATAAGAACATCCTTCCATCATATTTTCTATTTCTTAACCCTTTCTGACTTAGAGAGATTTATGTAAAAAAAATCTGTGGCGTCTGTCCGTCAGTCCGGCTGTTCGTCACTCTGTACCTAGGCATAAGTTTTGAACCATTGATCCTTATGCATCCAGATTTTGCACAGTTGTTGCTTTTTAGATTCCCCAGAGGTACTTTTTTGTTTTTTTGAAATTTTGATTTTTAGGGTAGTTATGGGGAAAAAATTATTTTCATTAAAATCAATGGTAAAATGGATAAAAATGAATAAAAATGGAATAATTCAAGTTTGGCTCAATCAATTTTGATGAAAGTTAGCAAAAAATATCTATTTTCAGCCTACTATAGAATGAACCACTTATAGTTCCTTTATTCATTCCTTCAGACTGTTTAAAAAATCAAAATAAGCGCGCTCGAGCCAAAAAATAGAATTATCGTGAGAAATCAATCTTAAAACTTGGAGTCAATCAATAATGGCTCCATGAATTTTGATAAAACTTTGTACACACAATCTACTATCAATAAACTTAAATATTTTCCTCTCTGTGTCACCAAAAACAACCGATAAAACCATTTCTAGAGGTAATATAGGTGCGATTGAGCAAAAAATTTGGGAATATGAGCAAATAAAAATATAATCCTATTATTTGGGATAGTTCAGGTTTGGTTCAATCAATTTTGATGAAAGTTAGCGAAAAAAATCTACATTCAGCCTACTATAAAATAAACCACTTATAGTTACAATATTCAACCCTCAAAACCGTTTATAAAAAATCAAAATATGTGCGCTCGATCCAAAAAATGGAATTATCGTGTTCTATTAAGTAATCTTAAAACTTGGAGTCAATCAATAACGGCTGGATGAATTTTCATGAAACTTTTTACACACAATCTACTATCAAAGTACTAACATATTATCCTCTTTTGATCACCATACACAACCGATTAGACCTTTTCAAGAGGCAATATAGGTGCGATTGAGAAAAAAATATGGGTATATAAGCAAATAAAAATATAATCTTATTATTTCGGATAATTCAGGTTTGGTCCAATGGATTTTGACAAAATCAGGCAAATAAAATCTACAATTGGTTTACAAAAGAAATTAGCCCTTACAGTTACAATATACAACCCTTAAGAGAGTTTAAAAAATCAAAATAGGGTGTTTGACCAAAAAAAAAAAAAAGAATGAAAGCGAGGAATTAATTTTAAACTAGGAGTCAATCATTAATGGGATGGATTTTGACAAAACTTTCCACAAACATAATGTGTTAAAAAAATGCACTAAACACTGCACTGTGTGCACTAAAACATTTTTCTGGTACAGTCCTCATAAAAACCTTACGACCGTTTCGAGGGGCAATATAGGTACGATCGAGCAAAAATCTTTTGAAACTAATTGTAAGCAAATATTAAGACAAACATAATATTTGCAATAAGTAATTCAAGTATGACTCAATTAAGTTCGATGAAAATTGCATCAAAACGTTTGCAACCAGCCTAGGCAGAGGATTTCTTTTCAATGTATTACTACAATATTCAACTTTTAAGTCTAAAGCTGTTTAAAAGCAATATAGGTTTCATTACACCAAAAAATAGAATATTCAAGGAAAATTAATTTTATGAAGAAAAGTCAATCAAAAATGGCTGAATGAATTTTGTTGAAATTTTGTTTGCACAATCTACGACTTAAGTAGGTACATCTTTGGAGGGGGGTTATCTATTAAACAAAAAAAATTATTTCGAATATCCACAGTTTGAAAGAAGAAACCAAACATAGTACTCAATGGAGGAAATGCAAGAATCAGTACATTTCGACCTCCTATAAAAACTAAGGGAAAAAAGAAACTCCCAAAAATAGAACAAAGAGCAAATATAATGAATGCAGCTCAAAGAATAAAAACTTATTGGAATCTTGAATTACCTACTCTAAACCCTGTTATAAGCAACATCAGATTAAGGCTCTCAATTAGCCTTCAAATAACAAAATAGGCAACTATTCCTACAGCTTCTCTACAAAATTGCAAACTCTTCGGATTGAAGGCAGAAATATTATGTCCGGAGGTGAAAATATTTGAAATTTGAGGGGGGTTTGGGGATCTCCCCCAGAATTCTAAAGGGGGGTCTGGAGGTATCCCCCAGCATTTTAAAGGGGGGTTTGGGGGTCTCTCCTAGTATTCTAAAGGGGGTCTGGGGGTCTCCCCCAGAATTCTTTAGGGGGTTAGGGGGTCTCCTCCAGAATTCTTTAGTGGTGGGGGGGGGGGGTCTGGGGGTCTCCCTCAGATAAAAAAGATGTGAGAAAGTGTTCGTAGGGTATTCCCTACAGTTTATTTTTTATCATTTCGAGATTTGATTAACGTATTTCGGCCATTGTGCGCGGATCAAATGCTTTGTCACCAGTCGTGGGACGTCATGGGGACATTTAGGAGAGATGTCTTTTGACTCACTGTAACTTCTTCATCTTTTCTTACGTTTTGCCATGGCGTCCTTTGTTTTACTTGGCATCACACTTCAGGTTCAAATTTTTTACCGGGCAACCAAAGAACGGTGCCAGCTAATGGAATATGGCAACATTGTTTTTCTCTACTCTAACACATCATGAAAAATAATCGATTCTTGGTGGTCCGATTTCTTCTTACTACCGATCACTTTTTCATGTCCCTATTTTGCGGGACATACTATATCGTTAACTACCTTTTTACTAAAGGGGGTTCAAAATTGTTTAATGAGTATTTGATTGTTTATTACGTGCGTTTAGTGATGTGCAGTGGGAAATTCGAAGGATTTGTTCTATGATTGTCCGTAGTGGTCCCACCGCCCCCCCACACGACGCACACAGGTTCAGACCCGAACTTTTGCTAGATATGGTGGAACATCTGAGGGGTTGGTTTAAGATTGTCCGTAGTGGTCCTAACCTCCCCCCCAATCGCCACACACCGGTTCGGACCCAAACTTTTGACGGACAATTTTTTTTGAGATGATTTTTTGAGAATCCAAGGGATTGTTCTAAGATTGTCCGAAGTGGTTCTACCCCCCCCCCCCCACTCGCCGCGCACAGGTTCGGACCTTAACTTTTGCTGAACAATTTTTTTGAGATGTTGGAAAATTCGAAGGGATTGTCCGTAATGGTTCTCCCCCCTCCTCCACTCGCCGCACACAGGTTCGGACCCTCACTTTTGCTGGACAATTTTTTCTGAGGTGGTGGAATATTCGAAGGGTTTGTCCCATATAAGATCGTATGTAGTGGTCCTAACCCCTACCCACTCGCCGCATCCAGGTTCGGACCCGGTTTTTTGCTGGACACATTATTTTTGAGATGGTGGAAATGGAATTTGACTCATGAGGACCAAATTTGCTCAAGGTGCGCCTTCTCTGACACTGTAGTGTCAGAACTATCTGCTTGTTTTATAATGAAAATGATAGTACTTGATAAGCTGAAAACAATGGTGCCTTTGGTTTTTTTCTAAGTGTCTCGGTTTTGGAGATACGATCGTATAAAGTTGCAAAAAATCGTGGGTGTAGTGACATCACTACGCGGAATTCCCATTTAAAACAATGTATTTTGGGGCAAAATCTCATCTCCAGAACAGTGGGACTTAATTTGAAACCAATCGGCATCTTTTTTCTCAGATCATCAAGTACTTTCATGTTCTTTATAAAAAACTGAACATTTCAGACCCTTGCAACTGCCCCATTGAAAAATAGCATTGATTATACGCAAAACGGCAGCCCTGATTGTAGAGCTCTGAATCTCTGATATCGTTCATTGTGGCAACGTGCCTATATCGCAACTCGGATCAGGACAGGCTATGCATTGGTTATTTCCGCGGTGCCATGTTGCGATGCGATGCACCTTTCAATTTTGTCATTGATGCGCGATGAAACCCTATGCACCTGTCCTCCTCTCTCCTCTCGACCCTGCCTTCACCCCTCCTTTGACCGCCCCATCCCTTGTCATATAACCGCCTAACGACTGACGTTTGCTAGATAAGCAGGGAGGGGGGGGATAAATGTAACTAGGCGAGAAGCAAAAGGCAATGTACAAATATATATATCCAGGCCTCGAAATAACTCCAGTACCCTCTATCATTGTGGTTTTATGCAACCAGGTAGCCTCGTCCCTCACAACTAACTATTGTATACAATCCCTTGCATTTTTATTATTAATGAGTCTACGTTTCAATTGACGCGATGGGTGCAATACCGACGCATATTCCGTCTAGGATACATCGTAGAAGTGTCGTTTCTGCGCCCATCACCTCAGTTCGAGTTCTATCCGTCCTGGAATTCCTGTTATTTTGTTATTTTCTTGATGCCTGTTTCATCCCTTCCCCCATCCTTTCACTGTAATGAACTTCACGTGGGAAAGGTGTGCGTAGAGAGTATTAATCGTTGCGGTTGCTGGTAAGAAGAAAAAAACAAGCGGGGGATCTCCAATACAATTTATGTTTTGGGTAAAGCGTGTCATGGTATGATTGTAATTTTGTTCATTACAATTTATTTGCTAAGAAAGAAATCCCCAAAACACACACGGCCACCAGAGGGAACCTCTTCCACTGTATTATATTATTCATTGTATACAGCAAAACGAGAGTAAGAAGTTTGCCATATACTTCGTATGGCACGTTTAAAAAAGGGCAGAGGGGACAGAGAAAAAGTTTGAATACGAATTGACATCGCAATGGGCAAACGTTGCTCATTTGGCTGTAGTCAAAGTGTGGCTTCTTTTGCGCTTGCAAACAGGAATGTTTCTATGAATGTTTGTTTTTTCCTGATCCAAAACTAGTTCGGAGGCACTTGCGATTTGGCAACGGCTTTTGTTATTAAACCAACGAAAAAAATCGATTCTAAAGCAAAAAATAACTCACCTAGAATAGACTCTTTTTCAGAGGTAAAAATGGAGAGAGGGTTGAAAAAGGCCTCTTCCTGCGAGAGGTTTAAAGTCGAACAAACACCCAAACCCCCTCTCGCGATTTATTTGCTTTATTCTGCTCACTCAATTGTTCTATTGCTTTCGGTTTTTTTTTTTTAGTTGTTGTTTCCTTAAAGTTTCTAACAGCTTTTTTGCGCCCCAAGTCTTTGGTATAGGCTTGTTAGCCCCCCACGCCCCTAAGCGCTTGATCTCTCTCTCCCCCCCCCCCTTAGTTTTAAATTTTGTGTGAGTATATTTTATGTACTTCTATCATTAATCATGAATGTCGTAATTTTTTTCTAAATTGGCTGAGTAATCACGAATGAGGTTACTCGGACGAGTTTATAGCAAATTCTTTGACCAGTTTTGAAAAAGGAAGATTTTTTTTGGACTTGAAAATTGTTGACATTTTTTTGGGTTTTGTTTGGTCAAAAATACTATTAGACTAGTTAGACTGCACGAGTTGTCATGCTGGCTGATTGTGCTCGTTTGGACGAGACGAGACGAGATAGCAAGAATCGATGAATCCTATTGGTTTAAATCAGAGATTACTATAAGCCTGAAGAGATATGGCATAACGATTCAAAAGTGTTATTCGACTCCTACGAAGTATGCAATGTGGCGTACGCTGGTGACCGTAAACATTGTTACTACTGTTGTTGTTTGAATGAGATTTGACAGCAACGCCACTAACTAAATTAATAAGATTAAAAAAGTGTTTGGGAAGTTTAATGAGCTCTGAGTATATTTTGTACGTGAATCTGAAAATCTAAGTCACTTTAATCATCCCATCGGCCATTAAATGACAAACATTTAGATGCTGAAGAGAATCTAACCTCATTTCCAACAACATGAATAACAACAATGTTTACGGTCACCAGCGTACTGCACGTTGTATCACGGCCATTCTGCAGGCGTTTTTTACGGAGCCCGGCCAAGGGTTTTTTTAACACGGCGGAGATAGGAAGTGCCATATCTCTTAGGCTTAGTAATCTCTGGTTTAAATGGCGTCACGTGACAGATTTGAAGTCATTCAAGTGGGTAAGGAACGGATCAAGAGTCATGAATTTGAAAAGAATGACTCTTGATCCGAACCTTACCCACTTGAATGACTTCAAATCTGTCACGTGACGCCATTTAAACCAATGGGGTTCGTCGATTCTTGCTGTCTCGTCTCGTCTCGTCCAAACCAGCACAATCAGCCTGCTGGAACCAAAAAATGAGTAGGTAATTGACTCCTTTTTACCTTACTACTCAGATGTCAATGACAATAATGGGTCTGTTGCAAACTTTTGCTACAGCGCTATAGAGTGTGCAATCTAATGTAAAATCGCCTGAAAAGTCCAATGATGGCATCAGAAAACAATGAAATGCAATAATAAACTCACAAAATGCGTTAAATGAAATCCAAGATGGTGGCAAAATATCGAGCAATCTGTATGCATGCACCACGAACATTCAAGGATAGCCAACCTCACAATATCCATCACAACCAATCACAACGTAAATAAAAACATAACCTCTACCTGCAGTGAGGTTGTCAAAGTTGGCAATCCTTGGATGATCACGGTGCATACATTCAGATTCCTCGATATTTTGCCGCCATCTTGGATTTCGATAAACGCCTCTTGTGAGTTTAATATTGTATTTATTGACTTTATGATGCCACCAATGGACTTTTCAGGCGATTTTACATTGGAGTAAAACTTTTTATCGCTGTAGCAAAAGTTTGCAACCGACCCATTGTTCTGCGAGTTTTTTAAAAATAAAAAAAAAAGAGTAAAACCATTTGCTCAACTCAGCTGCCAACGACTATCGTTCTGCGAGTTTTTTCACTATTGGTGTCTCGTCACAAATCTTGCATCACTGCCTTGGTTAGCACCATAAAAAAATGAAGCTGTGGGGAGAAGGGAAAGGGGGGAGAAGCTCACGAAGAAAAATTAATTTTGCAAGTTTAGGCGCTTTTAATTTTGTTGTTAATTAAAGTCTCGAATAAAAAGTTTCGAGCTGAAAAGTTTTGCATCAACTATTAGAACAAATATTTTTCCTTTTTTGAACGCAGCCCTTGACAGTGTGGGCCCGGGTAGCGGGAGGGGAGACAGAAAATTGAGCTGCTCTTCGGAGAATCGTATCAGGGATCGGCATACCGATTACAGGCCGAGCAGAGACGATAGGTGCATCCGAGCTTTTGTCTTCCTCTTGCAGATATGTTAGAGAACGACTCAAAAAGAAACTATCTCGTGACTTTATCAATGAATTACTATGCTATTCTCAAATACAGATTTTTAAATAGGCAACGAGGGGCAAGGTCACATTCTCGGATATGTCCCTATGTAGCAATTTTGGCAAATGACAAAGTCTTATAGAAGGTACAATTCAGAAGTCTAGCAGAAGTACTTGGAAGGGGCCAAAATTATTAGGGTATGGTGAACATAAGGTAAGTGACCCAAAGGTGGCCATACGTATGCTTGGGGCCAATATGCACGTATACGTCATGAGAGATAAAAAAACTAAATATGTCAATTAACTATTCAGACAGTTGGCTATCATATGTTGGTTTCATTTTTTTAAAATTTGCTTGTTTTTGAGGTTTTTTTTTTCGTTTAAAAAAAAGTAGAGTTTTGACATCGCGCAAAACATGCACCTAAGGTGGCCACCCCTAATATTTTTTATGCACCTGAAGGTGTACACCCCCTTTCAAATTTCATTAATAAGTATTCAAATGCTATTTTATCGTTCAAAAACGGAAACTAGAACCTAGTTACACCAGTAATTATAATGATTATGATGAATTGAAAGTCAAAAGTGGAATCAATTTAAGGGCTTAGCTTTGACGATTGTTCACTTCCGTGAAAATTAGCTGAAGACCTGCGAAAATGGACGTTGCTCTGCTCCGCGCCGACTAAATCGCCCGATGCTCTTGATTTTTGGAGTGGGCGAAGCGATAGCATCCTGCTACTCAGCACTAACGCCATCTATCGTCAATTCGTGTAATTAACTGAAATAAGCTTGGGTGGGCCACCTTAAGAGCCGGGCCACCTTTGGGTCACCTACCTTATAATATTAAGGCAGGCAGTACGTATGTATTGAGAGGAGTATCCAGAAACTCTTTTTAGAAAGATCAATATGTTCTCTACTTCCGAAGGGCAGAACGTAGTCGAACGATGGAAAAATTAATGGAAGTTAGTAGGTTCACAAGATAGTTTTAAATAATTCAGAAAATCTTAGCGGCCTTGCTTGCTAGAACCGCACACCTTTGGTAAATTCCGTATCAATCATTATTTTTCGTGTATACAAGGTGTAACAAAACTATATGTATACATTAATTTTCAGGGCGTGTTTTCGAGGTTAAAATAATACTTTTTTTCATAAACATGGGTCCGAAATTGTAGTCTTTTCGAGTTACAGTGTTGCAAAGTTTCCGAAAACAAATTGAAACATTGTCATAACTCCCTCGTGAATTGTTCTAAATGCTCGCAAATAGGTATACTCTGATGTAATTTTAGGCGCTCTTGCCGATTTTGGCTATGGAAATGCTTTATGCAAAAATTTGATTAAGGTTTTGGAGGTTTTTCTTGATTTTTCTCACTTTTTTGGCCAAATTATGTGAAAACATGCTTTCGGTTTCATTAAACCCAAAACCGATTAGCATTTTTCAAAAGTTCGTAAAAAAATATGCATTTTTGGTCCTTACAAGTTTTTTCATTCCAAAAACCATGCATATTTTTTTACGAACTTTTGAAAAATGCTAATCTGTTTTGGGTTTAATGAAACCGAAAGCATGTTTTCACATAATTTGGCCAAAAAGAATGAGAAAAATAAAAAAAAACCCAAAACCCCCTCAACTTTTTGCATACAGCATTTCCACAGTCAAAATCGGCAAGAACGCCTTAAATTACATCGGAGTACCTATTTACGAGAACAATTCACGAGGGAGTTATGACAATTTTTCAATGCGTTTTTCGGAAACTTTGCAACACTGTAAGACGAAAAAACTACAATTTTGGACCCGTGTCTATAGGAAAAAAAAGTCTTATTTTTACCTCTAAAACACGCCCTGAAAATTAATGTGAATAGTTTTGTTACACCCTGTATAGTACGTCTAATCTATGGCTCCAATCGCGTTCGAAAAATGATTCGAAACCCGTCTGCGTTGCCACTTACGGACTTATATGCAGTTACTAAATTGTTGCTTTTCACTTATTTACTATAACTATTCAAACCTTATACTTATGAGAACACTGCATGGACATGAAGAGGGGGTGGGTAGAAAAGATTGGAAGAGAGAAAAGAGAAACGGGGTGCGGATAGGGGTAGCGAGAGAGCGATCATTCACATCCTGAAACTTTCGTTATATCCTCTTCCATTCTAATTTGTTCGCAATCATTTACTCTCGTGTTTTTACTTCATTAAATGTTCACCAAAACTGCATGTGCACGGTTGCCATAGTGCTTCGTATAATACGAAGGCTGTTTGAAAAGTCATGTTTCTTTCTCTAATATCTATTTTAGAAACTATCAAATTACTGATAGATGTCCCGCTGGCAATATTATATACTCAAACCAGTCACTTCATCAAATAAGTGGGCAAAGGGTCACTTTGCAAAGTTTACGATAAATTGAAAATTTATTTCAATAGGGCAGTTGCAAGGGTCTGAAATGTTATGTTTTTTATAAAGAAAATGAAAGTACTTGATGAGCTGAGGACAAAGATGCCTTTGGTTTCTCCTCAAGTCCCATTGTTCCAAATATGAGATTTTGGCCCAAAATACATTGTTTTAAATGGGAATTCCGCGTAGTGACGTCACTACACACACGATTTTTTACATCTTTACACGTGTGTATCTCCAAAACCAGGACACCAAGGGAAAAACCAAAGGCACCGTTGTTCTCAGCTCATCAAGTACTATAATTTTCTTTATAAAAAACACAACATTTCAGACCCTTGTAACTACCCCATTGCTACACAGAACCTATTACCTTATCCGTTCCCATCCTGATGGATTCCTTTTAAACTATGATTTTCACTTAATTAACCCCGGGGATCTTCAGGTTCTGTGTAGAGTTTGGGACTGAAATAACCAAAACCTAGGACCCCCCCCCCCCCCCCCCAGAGATCAGAGAAACAAAGGCATACTAAATAAAATAAAAAAAAAACGGGTTAACGAACTAGACTTATATTCACGTATAAACTTTAATGAAGAAAAACTACCGGGAACTGGGGAAAGAAATGATTATAACTATAGAGTACTTTACGTGATTGGATTATTCCTGGAGCTGAAAATATGCTGGTCACGAGCGAAGAGGCGGCCAAAAAGAGATAGACCTGCTTTTAGTGTGACGTCACAAAAAAAATGGTTCCAAACAAATGCTTCATCTCACTCGCTCTCGTGGGTTTTAAGAAACAGGATCCACATTTTCAAATGCAAATTTGTGCTAGTAAACAACAAATACTCTCAGATTTTATTTCACCATCGGATTCCACGTACCCTAAAATACACACGCGCTGCATTAACATTTCCGAAACATCACGCATTAATTTACAATCACAGTTCTATACCGAAGAAATTCCTATGTTTCGTCCTTGCCCCACTCACAGTTTCTTATGGACACAGAATTCTAGAATATAGGCTCATCGGCACCATCACACCACGTGTTATGCCTCGAACAAGCTTTGAAACGAAGAGAGGTTAGGATGATTGCGTGTCATGGCGGTGATCCGTGAGTAAGACAAGGGCAAAACATAGAACATATTTCGGTATAACTGTGATTGTAAATTCGCTCGTTATCTTTTAGGAATTGTGTTAGAGTGAAAAGATACTTTAAGATACGTGGAATCTAATGGTGCAATAAAATTTGAGAAAACTGGTGAACTAGCATGAATTTGCGTTCGAAAATTTGGATCTGATTTCTTATGGGTAAATCCACGAGAGTGAGCGAGATAAAGCATTTGTTTGAAACCAATTTTGATCGTGACGTCATCACTAAACAGGTCTATTGTGACGAGTCGAGTGGCTGCAGGCTGATTATGAACGATACGATCGATAATCAGCCTGCTGACTGTTTGAGCTCCCTGCGCAACCGAAGCTGGTTTGCAGCGTTGCCGATTCAAGGTGTGATCCCCACGACCTCCGGTGGAGATCAAGTGGACCTCGTTAGGAACTAGTACACAATAATCAACCAAAAGTTTCAAATAAGTTTTATAGAGGAAAGATGAATATACAGCTTTGTATATCATCCCTCATTAAACACAAATATTCTTCCCATGGGAATACCTAAAGGTTCAGCTAACAGCTGTCTTCGCGCCAAAGAGATTATTATTTGCACGCTTTCTATCGCTCATCCGAAAAAAAAACCATTTCAAGAGCACACTGTTGGTTAAAAAAGCATATCAACTGATAGTCCAGGACATTTAGGAAAAATAGCGGAAAAATTTGCAAAAAGCTGAATTTTGCTGAATGATGCTGATGGGAAGGTGACCTAAGCAAGATAGAGATCAGATGCAGGAAATACGCTCGAAGGATTTCATCCAGGTCTCAACCGCTGAAAAAAATACTAAAAATTTGTAGAAATGTTGCCATCAATAAACCATGAATTCAGGGTTGCTTTTCTCGCTTACTACGCAACATAGAACTTCTATTTTGGTATCACCACGTTCCTCGCTGAAAAAAAACAAAAACAAAAAAAGCAAACCAAAAAAAAAAACAAAACAAAAAACAAAATCTGTGAGAGTCAACCGTCGAATTTAATGTGGGAAAACCACGTGACAAAGTGTTGTAGTTCCAATTTGGAGGTTATGCTCTTTTATTTCAAAAGTTGTGTAATGGGAGCGCAAAGTAGAGGTACAAATGCATATAAAGTGCGTATTGAGTTTTAGACCTTTTGCATGGTCTCATTGTTATTTTTGCAGTATTTTATATCAGCATTTGCATACAATTAAATCTTGCAAAAGCTCCATTCGGCAATGTTGGCCACCGTCTGCGTCCCATTTAGCAAAGTCCAAGTTATATTTGAATGCAAACTCTCCCTTTCTCCCACTCTGTCTCTATTTATCTCTATTTATCTCTCTCTCTCTCTCTCTCGCTCTCTCTCTCTCTCTCTCTCTCTCTCTCTCTCTCTCTCTCTCTCTCTCTCTCTCTCTCTCTCTCTCTCTCTCTCTCTCTCTCTCTCTTTCCCCCTCTCTCCGTCTATTTCCCTCTTCATCTTGCTCTTCGATCTCTAGACGTCTCCTTTTTGAGTTTTTGCATACCAGAGCTTTGAATAAACTTTCAAATCCTACGTTGCGAAATGAAATTTCAAAATATATTATTCGCCCCCTCTTTTTCCTCCCCATCATCCAACGGTCCCTCCATACATATGCACAAAGGGTCTTGTGATCAAGTTTTTTAGGGCAAACTTTGTAATTTGTAATATAGCTGGATAAATTATCCTAAGAAACAATATCTAGGGTTCGATCCATTCGGTCAGCATAAAAAATTGTCGCGGGAAACAGAACAACACATGGAAATAACCTCAAGATTCTTAAGGGTTTTGAGAGTACAGTGGCACCTGTTTATAACGGAACCTCACGGGAAGGATACATTTTTCCGATAATATCAGGTTTCCGCTATCAGCAGGTTTACTGGATGGAGAAAAAAAAACTAAAAATTGAAAGGCCAACTGGTTTTTACCTTCATTTACCTTCGACACTTTGGAACTTAATTAAATCTTTAAAACTTATTAAATCATTAAAACTTTGAAACTTTACAAATCATAATAATATTTAAAAATTTGAACTGTTTAAGACTTGAAAAAAACGTCTAGTTTTAACTGTTGAGAGATAGAAGTTACCCGTTTTTCTAATAATATTGCCTCTTTTCTCACACTTTTTCCGTTAAATACGCCTTTAAAACCTTCCGTTTCCGCGTTGGACAGCTTCCGCTATGAGCAGGCTGATTTACATTGATTTACCATAGCAGTTCCACGGGACCGGCAAAATTTTCCGATAACACCAGGTTTCCGCTACCAAGAGGTTCCGTTATGAACAGATGCCACTGTAATTGGATCAGGATTTCTGAGGGCTTGAGGTTTATTTCTACTAGGGTATCATGGGAGATCCCTATCTAAATTGAGACTTATCTGTGTGTTTCAGTATAGAAAGTGATATAATAAACAAGAATCTCCCATGATACCTGCGTTGAGCCGCCATTACAAACTTGCCGTTATAGCAGTTATGTGAGTTTGTTACTGAATTTTAGACTTCCTTAGTGTGCGATTTTCGTGATTTGCGCTGGTCTTAACATCAGATTGGACTATTTATTTGCTTATAGAAAAAGTTTGCAAAAGCTCCATTCCTCGTGTCTCCTCTCGAGTTTACGCCACGTCTATATGTTTTGCTCCGAACTTTTAATTTCAAGTTCAATCAATACGGGCAATCTACGCTATAGTAGAGTCCCTATATACCATGAGAGTTGGGCCATTGCTTAATCCATTTCTGATTGGCTCTCAGATTTAGGCTGTCAAGAAAGCTCCAAGAGACAAAATGCAAATGGCGGAAGGTTTGTTTACTTTTCGCGAACTCGCTTTCATCACACATTTGAAGTAACAGTGACCGCGGTAATTTTTGTGAATTTTTCCTCTGCTTGAATTTTATTCTGAAGAACATTATCTCTTTCAATAACGACCGTTATTGTCGAGAATCTGAATCTAACCTATAAGAGATAGCGAAATAGTGGCAACAGCGCAGAGGCAAATGGCCATCCACCATTTGCAATTTGCCTCTTGGGGGCTCCATTGATCCGCTTCTTCTTCTTCATTTTGAGGGTCTTGTCGCAACTCTCATAGTATATAGGGACTCTACGCCATAGTAAGTCTTCCATAACCCTATGTTGTGATCAAATATTTTCTCAAGAGCCAAGCATCGGATGTTAAAATGTAATTCCAATGAAAAACAGTGTGCCGTTTATACGTAGATACAAATACATATATTGATTAATCAGGCAATAAATGAATGACTGAGCATGCTTTCCTGACTGCACGTTTGGAACAAAACTGTGTTTTTTGTTTGTTTTTATTTATTCGTAGTTTTATTTTACTTTTACCTCCCGTACCCCTACAATTCAATAAATGTATTTATTCGATTCGAAGTGAAAGGCTGGATTATCAGTCGGAATTTTATCAAAGAAACGCTCGAGAAATTGAATTAAGCCCTGAAGTTGATGCAGTATAGTGTTGTGTACACTCACCCTTGAAATACGACTAATTCGTTCTACGTGCATTACTCATAATTTACATTCCCTAGTAGCATTGACTTGGGAAAAACTTGAAAAAAAAACGTAAAAGTTTTGTAAAATACTGAAGTTTTGCTAAAAACTCGTAAAAAAAACGTAAAATTCTCGTTATTTTCTCATACCAGAAATTTCTCGAGAAAAAACCGTAAATTTCACGAGTTTTTTTTAAGATATTTACGTAAAATTTACGTAAAATTATCGATACAAATTTTACGAGAAAAACTCGAAAATTTTACGTGTTTTTCTTATGATATTTACGTAAAATTTACGTGAAATTATCGATAGAAATTTTACGAGAAAAAACCGAAAATTTTACGTGTTTTTCTTATGACATTTACGTAAAATTTACGTAAAATTATCGATAGAAATTTTACGAGAAAAAACCGAAAATTTTACGTGTTTTTCTTATGACTTTTACGTAAAATTTCCGATGAAGTTCCGATGGACATTTCACGAGAAAAGGCTGTAAATATTACGTGTTTTTCTCATGATGTTAACGTAAAATTTTCGTAAAAATATAGATAAACTTTACAAGGAAAATCCAAAAGTTTTACGCATTTAATTCAGACTTCGACGTATAAAATATTCATTGAAATGTTTCGCAACTTTCTGGTAAATATTTCCTAAAATTCTCTTGAGACATCGTGGTGAAATCTTCGAAAAGTATGACACAAACTTCCAGGGGTGCCAGTCTCTCCCTAGTCGATATACGAGTTACCCCCAAATTAAACATTTTCATCCCCCCCTCCGACCATCCGACCCTCCCCCAAAATCAGACATTATGAAATCCCCCCCGGCTCTTCCCCCAATTCAGACATTTTTACCTCCCCCCCCCCTCTACGGCCCTTCACCCCAAATCAGACATTTTTCCCAACTGAAAAGTCTAGAGGGTATGGAATACCCCCCAGGAGGAGGGGGTCCTCCCCCGTTAAAATTTGTGGTTATTTTCGAAAGTAGTCAGGGGGGAGACCTTCAGTTAGAGGGAAGACACTCAGTCAGGGGGAGACACTGTCAGGGGGAGACCCTCAGTTAAGGGGGGATCCTCAGTTAGAGGGAATCCTCATTCAGGGTGGGGACCCTCAGTTAATTCCCTCAGTAGTTATCGATAGAAATTTTACGAGAAAAAACTAGAAATTTTACGTGTTTTTCTTATGAAATTTACGTAAAATTTACGGACATTTCACGAGAAAAAGCTGTAAATTTTACGTGTTGATCTTGAGATAATTACGTAAATTTACGTACAATTATTGATTGGTATGTTACGCAAATTTCCGGTAAAAACAACGGAAAATTAGGAACAAAGAACACCACCATGTAGTTTGTTTACTTCACAAGGAAAGTCGGATTCAAATTTGTAGGGAATTCGGTAGGTTGAGATGTAACACACTGTGTCGCGCCCAACTTATAAAATATCAGCTTGAGGCAGCGACGAGAGATTTTTCAATACGATTCTAGAATTGATTGGCATTTCAGGTTAACAATGGGCATTTAAACAAACAAGCATGCAAAGGCAAATTAACTTTTTTGTTAGACAGAGATACAACTCACCAAGTTTGGACGTCGAGCGGTAAGTAATCCTAGAATTGGTTTGTCGACACAACTTTAAATACAACACTATGTACAACACTTGTCCGTCTTAGCTGAGACGACATCTCATTAAACAGCATGGATTACATTGTTTTAAATCCCGTTTGGTATACCAGGTGAAGATATGACACCACTTTTAATCACAAGAGAATAAGAAATGAGCTAATAAGAATTCCGTATTGACACGTTTTGAAGTTCTTCAAATTTTAACGCACTGATTGAAACATCAAAACATTGTGGGTTGGTATAAACCCCACGGTAAGTTGATTCCACTTTTTTCTGTTACTTCCTTTTTCAAATAGAAAATTTGCACAAACGATGAATTATATTAGAAGGACTTGGCAGAAGTCAGCACTATCTAACTGTACCAGCGAGCACAAACGCAGTGGATGGACACACTGACTCAACTTCTGGAATCCGATCAATGAAGAAAACTGAAACTACGAAGCACAAATATCAGTATACTTCGAAATACTGCGAGTGTAAAAGAACTAGTGTCTGTCTCAATGTCTAGTTCCGAAGACCTTTGCAGAAATTAACAAAAAAAACACACAGGGGCTACAAAGCCATATCCGCGGCGCGGGATTAAAAAACTAAACATAACCTCAAAACTAGTCCCGCTCGAATGCTGTAGACCGTTGATGCGTTGGTGGTGGACTGCATCGTTTACGCCATTTTTGGGGAGTCATGGTCTTTGTCACGTGATGATAGCGTGAAAGTCAAGTCTATACCCGCCTACACTCACCCCACACTCACTCTGCAATACAACGCAACGGTCTTTTCCCCCATTTAGGAACAACAGTGAGAGTTGGAGCTCTTTAATTCAGTAAGACTTTCTTAAGTTCAGTCCCTAATTATTGTCTGTGATCGTCGATCCTGGTAAACTCACCAACTCCTCGATATTTTTAACTGGATTCGTGTAAGTACCTACTCACAATTAGTCTGAATCTTTTTGACGAATCCATTTATTTTCAACTTTGATCAGTGATTCAAGGACAAAGGTTCCCTTGCATTCTATTTCTGCAAACTGCAGTTATGACTTCAGCCTTGTCATTAATGATTTTTCTGGCCGTGTCTAGCTCTAGAGAGAATAATCGATTCACTCTAAGTCTAGCTTAAACTATTCCTTTGTGATTGTCATCTCTCATTTGCTTAAACAGAAATTTATAACCTCACTTTCTTGTCATGCTATTGAAGCTGAACGAGGGGAAAAATTCATCCCGGTTTTACGATTCAGGAAAAATCGATTTGTGAGGAGGCCATGGTCCTTTCACTAATCGATTGTTTCTCATGCACTAAAATGAGATTAATACAGGGTTGCCAGATTGCAGGATCCGTTTTTGGCTGGAAGCAATAATACATATGTCTCCCTTTTTTAAAAACACTCATACATAACTCCATCACAGAAAAGGACATTTTGCAACTCACACACGTTCAATTCAAAGCTCCTCATTTTTCACTCCGTTTTCCAGCAAATTAATGTCCATTTCATGAAGTTAAAATTATGTAACCTTGTTTGGCTCTAAATCTCTATGGAAGTGCTATTTGAAATTTTTTCTTGGTATTTCTTTCAAAAAGATACTGGTTACTAGAAAAAATCAGCCATGATGTAATTTTTTCTGCGGAATCCCTTCTAATTATTTACTCGTGTTTGTAAATTCTCGACAATTTGAGAAGGGAAGCTACAGAAAGAAATTGAATCGTCGCTCTGGAGGAAATTTGAAGATAGAAGCCAGATTGTAAATCCAAATTGCAAATTCATCTAGCTCACTGGATCAGGCTGCCACCTGCATCAACTATTTTTTGTTGTTCAAATCAGTGCGTTAAATTTGAAGAGCTGAAAAACGTGTTAATTCGGAGTTCTTACCAGCTCATTTCTTGTTCTCTTGTGTTTTAAAATTGATGCCATTGCTTGACAACTGTTATACCACATGATCTTCAAAATAATTTACTACAGTTTGGTGAGATGTCTTAGCTGAAGCTAAAAAAAGTGCATAGTGTTGTGTTTAAACTTGTGTAATGAAACAAATTCTCCGTTTACCGCTTGACGTTCAAACAAGGTGAGTTGTATTTCCATTTAACAGTATCATTTACCATGGTGCCCGCATGCTTGTTTTTTTAAAATTTTTAATTGTAAACCTGAAATGCCGAACAATATTTAAAGATATTTAGGTGCTGCTACAATAATTTTTTATACTATAAAATATTTTTTTTTTTTAAATTGTGTGGGATATATTGTGCTGACATCTCTTGCTCCGCTCAGTCATCTCATAAAGCTCATTCAAACCGCATCAATGCTCCATGCTTGGCATGATGAATTGAAATATGTTTTATTAGATGTAGCAGTTCCAAGGTAAATGTGTTTCAAGGCGAAGGGAGGGTAAAAGCTGCACTTGAACTGTTTTTTTTTTTCTTCTTTCTTTGATATTTCAGCCTTTAGAGCATGACCATTTTCAGTATTGGGTTCTGACAAGTAGCGGTATCTGCTTCTGAACTGCATCAAAGCTCATCGGTGAGCGGTTGATTCGCAACGAGTCAAACTCAGCACTAACCAACCGTTCGCCGATGTGTGTTGATGCAAATTTTGGGGGCACACACCGCTCCTTGTCAGAACCCGATACTCTGAATGGCCCTGCTCTAATTGTTTATCATTTCAAAATTTCAGGTAATTTGAGGTATCCGTTGTCATATACTTAATTTGGGGCAACCTGTGATCTTTTTACGCTCCCAGACTTTAAGTTTGCTCTAAGTGATTCTAGGGGCTTTCTCACAGTACCATGAACCTGGTTACGATTAAAGGACATTACCCAAAATCGGCCTTTTTACCCCTGAGAGCGAAATGTAAAATAATCTCAGGGGTGATAGAGGATTAAATCAGCGTTCCGAATCTGGCCTATTTTTTGATTTTGGACGAAGGGAAAGGGGGGGAGGGGGGTCCAAAGTTAGACCCTTCAAATGCCCATAACTTTTGAATTAATAAAGATATGAGAATGTACTTTGCGCGAAAAGATAGATCTTTTAAAGACCTTTCGATTGATGTGTATGATATTTGCCTCATTTTAATTTTTAATCGATTTATCGAAGTTTTTCTGATTTTTTTGAAATCGGGGTTTCCGTTTTTTTAATCGTGGAAGTTTGGCAACGCACGAATCATCACAAATAATTTCCAGGATAAAAGTAGACGCGATTTGCTAAAAAATGGTTCAAACCGCATGTTGGGGAAATGCTTTGAAGCGGAGTTATGAGGGTTCAAAGTTGGCGCTGTCACGAAAAAGGCCGCCCCGAGGGGCGTACTACAGGTGGTAGAAGTTGGCATTATCGGTTCTTCCCGTCCAAATGACTTGAAATTTGGTATTCCCGGGTATTTTTTTAAAGCTGAATTCAAATTTTGCATCAGTTTTTTAAAATCAAAAAATCCAAGATGGCTGCCGACCCTTTTTTTTGGGGAAAAAGGTCGGCAGCCATCTTGGATTTTTTGATTTTGAAAAACTGATGCAAAATTTGAATTCAGCGTTAAAAAATACCCGGGAATACCAAATTTCAAGTCATTTGGACGGGAAGAACCGATAATGCCAACTTCTACCACCTGTAGTACGCCCCTCGGGGCGGCCTTTTTCGTGACAGCGCCAACTTTGAACCCTCATAACTCCGCTTCAAAGCATTTCCCCAACATGCGGTTTGAACCATTTTTTAGCAAATCGCGTCTACTTTTATCCTGGAAATTATTTGTGATGATTCGTGCGTTGCCAAACTTCCACGATTAAAAAAACGGAAACCCCGATTTCAAAAAAATCAGAAAAACTTCGATAAATCGATTAAAAATTAAAATGAGGCAAATATCATACACATCAATCGAAAGGTCTTTAAAAGATCTATCTTTTCGCGCAAAGTACATTCTCATATCTTTATTAATTCAAAAGTTATGGGCATTTGAAGGGTCTAACTTTGGACCCCCCTCCCCCCCTTTCCCTTCGTCCAAAATCAAAAAATAGGCCAGATTCGGAACGCTGATTTAATCCTCTATCACCCCTGAGATTATTTTACATTTCGCTCTCAGGGGTAAAAAGGCCGATTTTGGGTAATGTCCTTTTAAGCTATATTTTGCAGGAAATTTTAATGGATAGGGATTGACAACCCCGCGTGAATATTTATTGAAGTTGTAGTTTGCTCTCAACGCTGCGTGCAAGGGTCAACAGTATCGAATATTACTCATTTTCATAAAAAAACAAAGTGCATTTGGTGTGGGTAGTGGAGAGTGTGGAGGGGTGAGATGGTGGGGGGGGATAGGGAGCCCGTACGACTATACAGGGTGTCAATTAAAAAAGGAGCCAGGCTTAATATCTCGAAAACGGCTCCGAATTTCGAAAAACGCTGAAACACGTGTTCGATTATTTCGAGGGGGACATCTTTTGAGGGGGTCCTCAATTTCGGGGCCCCCCTCTGGAGGGCCCCAGGGGGGTCAAGTCCCATATTTCAAATGGGGACCCCCATTTTTTATTTGATAATTGGAAAGAGGGTAAAATTCTAAGATTTTTGGCGCAAACCGAAAGTCGATATCGTTTTTCTTGTTCGATATATCGAAGGTCAAAGTTCGATATGGACCCATCTTCAGATATTCGTAACTTTCCTTTAAAGAGTCCAAATTTCAAAAACTTTGAGTCTAAAATGCTCTACAGAGCAAGCACTTTTCAGAAAAAAATTCAATTTTAACAGAAATTTAGTCAAAATTTGGTTTTAAAGCCCCCAAACATTTTAACGTTTTTGGCCCCCACGGGGGGCTATCAGAAAAATTTCGAGAGACGACCCCTATCGAGTGATACATCAATCGAAAAGGCGTAACAAACTGAGCATTTTGGAGCAAACCGGAGGTCCATATCGTTTTTCATATTCGAGATATCGCATTCTGTAAATCGACATTTGACATTCGATATCTCGAATATGAAAAACGATATGGACCTCCGGTATGCTCCAAAATGCTCAGTTTGTTACACCTTTTCGATTGATGTATCACTCGATAGGGGTCGTCTCTCGGAATTTTGCTGATAGCCCCCCGTGGGGGCCAAAAACGTTAAAAATGTTTGGGGGCTTTAAAACCAAATTTTGACTAAATTTCTGTTAAAATTGAATTTTTTTCTGAAAAGTGCTTGCTCTGTAGAGCATTTTAGACTCAAAGTTTTTAAAATGTGGACTATTTAAAGGAAAGTTACGAATTTCTGAAGATGGGTCCATATCGAACTTTGACCTTCGATATATCGAACACGAAAAACGATATCGACTTTCGGTTTGCGTCATAAGTCTTAGAATTTTACCCTCTTTCCAATTATCAAATAAAAAATGGGGGTCCCCATTTGAAATATGGGACTTGACCCCCCTGGGGCCCCCCAGGGGGGGGCCCCGAAATTGAGGACCCCCTCAAAAGATGTCCTCCTCGAAATAATCGAACACGTGTTTCAGCGTTTTTCGAAATTCGGAGCCGTTTTCGAGATATTAAGCCTGGCTCCTTTTTTAATTGACACCCTGTATATAGAGTTAAATTTACTAGGACAAATCAAGGGCTAAGAAAAAACACGAAAAGTATCGGTAAAATAAACGAGATAAATGCTGTGAAGGAAGGAGAAGAAACATAAAATTCACGTCAAAAAAACACATAAAATTTACGTGAATTTTTACTCATTTTTGGGAGGAATTTGCAGGCAATTTATCATGTATTTTACGGAAAAAACTTGTTAAATTTACGAGAAAATACCAAGGTATGTGTAAAAGCCACGTAAATTTTACGTATTTTCATCGGTTAAATGAACATCATTTTCTTTCCACTGAAATTTTTTTCGTCTAATTTACCAATAATTTCCGTGTTTTTTCCTTATTCTTTGATAATTTCTCGTTAATTTTACGGAAAATAATGCATATTCTGTGCGAGCAACGAGTTTTTTACGAGTTTTTTTCCAGTAATTTTTACGAGTT